>JAVJGI010000014.1:24039765-24070048 GCA_035590275.1 Ibycter americanus | reverse complement strand
GAGGGCCGTCTCTCGCAGGGGAAGCTGCGGGGGAAGCGGCGGCGGGGGCTGGAGGGGCCCCTCCCCCCCTCGCTGCTGGGCCCCCTTGGGGGTCCGGGGGGACTGCGCCCCTCCCCCCTGCCTGCACTGCACCCCGGCCCCAACCCCCGCCGGGCGCTGCTGGGGAGGGAGCGGGAGCGGGAGGCGTCCCGGGGGCGGCGCTGCGGTGGCCGCCGGCGCTGCGAGGGGCCGGTCAGAGATGGGGGCTCAGGCTGCGGTGAATCCGCAGCTGACGGTAATGTGTGAAAGGAGTCAGCCAGGAATGCCTTAAAGCCGTTCATGTTCTTTTAGATCGTTTCTAAAAATACGGAGGAATACTGCTGGGAATGCAGGCAAATTGTGAGAAGGTTGTTCTTACAAGGGTGGATGTGTTGCACTGGGAAATAAAAAGTTTGTTAGCTGCAAGATACTAAGAAAGATATATACCAGCTTCTACTCGCCTTCAGGAAAACTGACTTGTAAAAGCAGCTTGGTGTTTCTTTCCTACAAGAAGCACACTGTTAGTTATCCCAGCTGAAAGCAGGACAGTCCCTTCACAGCGTAGCTGTTTCCTAGGGAGGGATGTTCTTTCTCCCCATACCCTTCCACTGAATCTTCTGCATCTCTCCCTCATGCCAAAGTCACCTGTAATTTTTTCCTCCTGCGTGTATGCTGGGCTGGCATCCATGTGTGGAGCCGCTGATCAAGAGATGTGTCATTAATCTTTCCAAATTAATAAGAGGCTCAAGTAAAACTGAAATTAGTGGTGACATTAATTAGTGGAGAGACTAACTGGGGTGTCTCTTCTGCTTCTCTGAATTCTTATGAAATTTCAAAGAATATAGCGCCTTTGAGACTTGTATCCCTGTTCTTCGCTTGACCTGTCAAACTGGCAAAGGCTTCAAAATATGTTAGGCTCGTGCTGACAGACGTAAGGACAGAATAACAAAATAATCACATAGGCCCCACATCGTTTAGGATTGATTCCAGACTAAAACCAGACCATGTATGACTCACATTAGTTTGTCATCCATTATGAACCCCATGCAATATTACAGTTACACACCTCTGTGGCAGCTAAATTATTGTGTGACAGAAAACATGTATTTATGTAACTCATTGCAATTAGTTTTGGAATTAAAACTCTTGAATCTCAGAGAGTAATTATGAATGGGAATTCTTTATCCGACAAGGATGTATCTAACAGAGTGTCACAGGCTGATGAAAAAGTAGGTATTGTTGTCTATATGTCATCCATACACCATCTGTGCTGCACATTACTGCCAGGCAGCACAGACCCATTAGGGAAGAGTGGGGTAATAGACCTCCACCTGCCTTTTAGTGCTGTTCCACGTTCTGAAATGCAAGCTCTTAAATATTTTGGGTCGATGTCAGAACGTTCAGAGTGAGGAGGTAAGAGTGTTTTCTACACTGTGCTAATTCAGTGCTTCAGCCTTCCCTAAAATCTCATCCTTGACATTCTCTGGGAAAACTGCATGATACTTGCCTATAAGAACCAGTGTTCCCCTTACTGTAGGTTTGTGTTTTCTATTCCCTTTTCACAATTAACCAGCTTTATGGTGGTCCTCATTGCATGCCTCTACTCTGCATGGGAAGTCGATTGTTTGTTTTGGTCTGAAGCCATCTCATCTCCCCAGACCTGTATCTTGGGGATTATTTTATGAGGAACATCAGCATCTTCATTTTAGACTTTGACCTTTATAACAATTAATTAATGGAGCTAAGGTATACTTAGCAGAAACAGAAGGGTATTCTGAGGAGATACAGGAAAAGCATCATCAGCTCTAGCACCTACCAATGTCTGTGCAAGCTGTGTAATCTTGCAGATTGAGACTAAACTCTTGGAAAGCATCCTGGAATTTTGTAGGGGTGTAAGGTTGCATGAAAACCCCAATTAAATCTCTACACATACAGCTTCAAAAGCCACTGGGATCCAAGCATTTAAAGGTTATACACAAAATATTCATCTCCGAGAGTGAGTGGTGTGGGCAAGAAGTTAAATCTTGGCTGATTCCCTAGAGTACACCAACCAATGCAGCTGAGCCACTACGGGACTGATGGTGATTGTGCATGCTGAGACAAAATTTCTACCCTTTGGGGGAAAAAAGAGTAGAAGGGAAACTGTGACTTAGAAAGGATTGGGTGAGCCCTTTGTCCTCAGAGCAGCTACATTTGTAATTGCATTTAACTAGGATAGCTCTTAAAAGCCATAGGTTAGAATAAGTCTGTTTTTCTAATGTTTGCAGAAATTGGTTTTGAGAACCAGTGGTTTCCTGTAGAAGGCAACTCTATCCTACCTGTCCTTTGGGTGTGGAAGGAGGGGCCTATGCCATCATAATGCTTTTTTTGTGTTTTACTCTCTGAAATACTTGACTTCATTAAGCAGAGAGTGAAACCCGTAACGTCCTATGGCCCTGCGTGCCATGTTTGACAAATAGTAGAAGCAGATACAAAGAGGGAGTTGAAAATCAAGTTGCGATGTGTTAGGCAGTGACTGGAAAAGGGCCAGCATTACCTGTGAGCCACTCAATGCCCCCCTGCCATGAGATTATCACATCAAGAATGTTTTAAAAGATTTTGGAAGGATATAGCTGGATGTTCATGCATTTAGCACTTTTTTGTGTGTTATAATGATTTCAGATGGGGTTAGGATGATCTTATTTCAGGTATTATTATTTTCATTGTTCACTTATTTAGGAAATCTCATTCCTGAAATGCAGATAGGCATGATCCAGGGGATTTTTTTGCCATCCTACCCATAAAATATGATCAGCTCTTTTTATGAATACAGAACAGTGAGAGGTGATTATTTTAGCACTTCAGCTATCAGGTAACATATGCAGTGATTTGTTAAACTGTGGATCAAACCCTGCTAGAAAAAGCTGCTAGGAGGCAAGAGCAATCTAAGCTGAAGGAGAAAGGGTGAATTACAGGAACATGATGTTGAAGGAATATGTAGTGATGAGGGACTACAGGGTGCTGGTGTATACACCTCATGAAAGAAAGTGAGTGAAATTAAGGAAAAGTGTTGAAGAGCAGGAAGAGTCTGTTAGAAGTGAGGAAACAGGAACAGAAGGCTGGTTTGGAAAGAGATTGGAGTGATAGGGAAGATGAAGGGAGACAGGTGGGCTAAGAAAGAGTGTACAGGCGAAGAAAAGGAATAAAAATTTGTTGAAGAAGAAACAAGGAAGGAAGGAAAAGAGGAAGGTATTATGGGGAGATACTGGGAAAAGTATCGGGTGGCTGAATGTGGGGACCAGGACAAAAGGGTGTGAAGTGGAAAGCTGAAGAACATTGTAAAGGAGATGAGCTGATGTGGAGGAAATATTGAACTGGAATCTGTGCAAGAAAGGTCACTGCACAGAAGAGGAAGGGAATGGAGCATCTGAACTCTTTTGGCCTTATTTTCTGTTATTTATCTAATGATACTGGCAGCTCTTCATAACAGTAAGTAATGATACTTAAGTCCTTTGCAAGCAAATTAGAATACCTGTGCTCTTACAAGGATACTGAAGTTTCAGTTTCCAGCCTGAAATGACTACTCACAAGGTATGCGTGCTGGCTGGGAGCTGGGCTATCATTTAATAAAGTGGCTTGCACACTTTTAAAGATCACACAGTTTGTCTGGAATCTCTCCATAAAGCTCAGAATATTTTAGAATAGGAAGTTGAGGTTTCTTTTAACGTTTTATCTCTGCATCTTTTGGCTTTAAAAATGCCTATTTTGATGACCTAGCAGGTATTTGGAAGCCACACATAACAGAAATTTTATAGCACAACTTCTAATGGGAAGAAATTTTGTATGCTGACAAAGAGAGAATGATACACTATGGCAGTTTGGGTTCTTTTGGTTTCTTTGTTTCTGTTTCCAGGGAAACATGCTTGAAATGAATGTCTGGAAAAATCATTCCGTTGCAACCGATAATTTATCAGTTTGTTGAAATTAATAACAAATGGTTTTCCTAGTTTGGGCATTTTGGTACACCTAAGAGCAGAATATTGTTACAGTGTCTTTTGGCAGAGAGAGCAACTCACAGCAGCTAACATAGCTTGAAGTCCCCAACTTTTCTGCTTCTTCCCACTTCTGCAGTTAATGGCCTACCAGCAATGAAGGACAAGGGAAACCTTCAGAAAATTTCAAAATTATCAAAATCAAATTATATGATACAATGACAGTGAGACGGCATCATGCACCTTTCTGCTTGACTCTTCCCCGCTTTTTCAACATACACAGCCAACAAGCGCTCTTCAGCCGTTGCACTACATTTACTTACACTTTGGTAATACTCAACGGTCAACTCTTTTTGCTCAGTTGTGACAAGTTCTGTCAGATACGTGATTTTGCAAACTCCTTTTCCTATGTTAAGAAATGCTGCATTAGCAGCGAGATAGAAGAGGAAGTTGTTATTGCTAAGAGCTGACACTTACTTTCTCTCCTGACATTGAGAACTATTAAAAAAAGTGTAAATATCTAAAATTACTTCATTTTATATTAGGCAGAGCTTGCCCATTTTTTTTTAATTTAGGATGATCCAAGGAAATCCTGTTTGCATTCACTGCAGGTCAGGATCATGGAAATGCATGGAAATGACATTCTTAAATACAGTCACAATTATTTCCAGTGACTGCAACAGATCTTACCTTTTAAAAAATTGCATTTCCTTTGCAGAGCCTTTAGTCCTGAAATGTCTTATTCCAGCAGTGAGATTTCAGGCAGGACTTTGACAACTACTAACTCATCAGATTTGTGAACTGACCTCTGCTGCTTTCTGTTAGCTGGGCCAAGTGTGGATGGATTGAATGGAGGTGACGGTGGAGCTGACTTTGGCATCAGTCAGAAGTGAGGAGCGGGGTATGTTTGATGAGTTCAGAACACCACCTGCAAATTATGCCACATGGGGATTGGTCTTTTGGGGAGTAATGGAGTAAATGCATTTTGGTGACAGCCTTCATTAATTTGTGAAGAGGCGCACTGTCTTGAGTTACTCACATTCACCATCTTTCAGTGCCATCCACAAACTCTGCTTGCATCTAATTATAGTGATTTTTCTGGCAGGGGAACCAAAAGATAGAAGTTGGTTGCCACAGTGTAAATGAATAAAACTGTAACTATTTGTCCTCTCCAAAGGACTCAAGCGTGCAGTACAGTTCTCTGTGGCTTCTTGCCTTTCTTGTCATTTTTACCAGTGCAAAGGGTGCAAAAAGGTGATGCTTTATGACACTTTGCACAAGGAATTTCTCTAATAGCATGATTTGATTCAGAGCAACTGTGAAATGTCATAGTTGATTGGGAAATAAGCCTTAATGAAATACTTATAGTTGTTTAACAGGAACTACAATACAAGACCAAGCACTGAAATGGTGTTCCCAATGTTAGAACATGTCACAAAGATGTTTGTAAAGAAGATGATGTTACTCACTAAATAGGTACTATACCAGCTTCATCTGTATGCTGCTTCCCTGATCTGCACTGGTGAATGACATTGCTGTGCCTTGAACAAGACATATGGGAATCTAACTTAAGTCTGCTTGCTTGGATTTGTGCGTAGCAGCATGACCAAGATAATGACACATCAATACAGCATGGTTTTTGCTTGTTAAGGCTTTGGAGACAAGAGAGACCCTAATTTTAGAACTGAAACTTCTCATGCTCACCTGGAGACTCTGTCAAGAGTGGTAGTAAGCCTAGTGTGTGTTAAAACGTGGGCTCTTGGAAACTCATAGGAACAGCCGCTATCTCTGGCTGTTACTGTGTCCCGTATCAAATACTCTGCTGTCTTAACAGGGTGAGGGCTGACTGGATATTACTGCATCATGAGACAAACAGCGAGTAAGAGACCTTTCTCACATTCCACAGTATATACTGTTTGGTTTTCATAGGTGTTACAGCCATGGAAACTGAGTTTTGCCAAAGTGGGAGGTGAGACCTTTAATGAATTAGTGATCTTAACAGAAAATATGGGACTGAGGTAACATGCTGAGGTAAGGGCTACCTGAGGAAGAGTGGCTGAGAAGGCAGCTCTGTGTGTGTGTGTGCTGCTCATGTAAAACTAGTTCCCTTTGCTGCCCAAAACATCATCACATATCTAGAAACTCCAGAAAGAAAATAGATATGCTTGGACTCTGCTTTCATGTTTGTACTTAGAATTCTGGTGACATAAGCAGCTGTCCCTTTGCTTACATTTTTTTCTATTTATTATGCATGATGAAACTGTTTTGCCAATGTACTAAATAGTGAAGAAATAAGGAGAGGCTTTTCACCTCAGGGCAAAAACACTTATCCCAATGAATCAGTTGGATAAACAGGCAAAAGTTGGAAAAGTAGCATAAAGCAGGGAGACTTCAGCCCTAGACCCTGATTTCTTTGAAATCTGTTGGTTGCATATATGACAGGCACGTGCATGTACACATGCACAGGCACGGCTCTGTGTGTTTCCAGCCTGTTTCTCTAACCACGCTGGCGGTGAGCCCTAACACCAGATCCTCCTTTGCACTCTGGAGTCCTCTGTGCTGGAAGGAAGGTGAAGGCCTGATGCAGTCTGCTTCAGCAACTGCTATAGCCTTTGTTTCTTGTTTATGTGGGTGGAAAATTAATTCTACAGCCCCCTCTGTCCTACTGCCTTCTGTTCCTCTACATCCCTGTGGTGTAAAGGAATTATCCCCTTACACAGTACCTTTCAGTATAAAACAGACAGCACCTTTGCTAAGTGTGTGCTAGTGATTGGAAGTGCAGGGACGAAGCAGTGCAAATCGACAGGCAGTGTTTTAACCTTCATGAACAGGGAATGATAGGCAAGACTGCATACATTTCCTGGACCTCTAGACTTAGAAATTGTCACAAACACCCTTTTCTTCTTCCTTCAGACCCAAACTTGCAGCAGAAGTTTCTAGGCTGCCTTTCTGATGTCATTTAATTCTGTACCTGAAGTCACCATATGATGCACAGGGCTGTAATAATCTCATGCTCTATGTTGTTTATGCTCATTTCACATAAATGCTTAGTGTGTCACCATCCTAAATTGAAACTGGTTATTATCAAAGGCTCTGTTTTCTTATGCAATACAGTCTTAGTTGTAGGAGTCATAGTTTTCAGGGCTATTGACAGAAAATACAAACCTAAAAACACACGAGTATGAGTAGGTAGAATGAAAGTGGTGAGTTTTTTTTAAACAAGGAGGTAGGGCAGCTTCCTTTAAAGGAATTCCTTGAATGTTTTGTTTGTGGGATAAAATTAATACTTAACAATAGTTACCTTTTTCATTCCAGAGCCTCCTTAAAGAAGAATTTTAAGTTGTCCTTAATTGCTCAGTAGACACTCTGGGTGGGATTCAGCTGCCTCAGCACAGAGGTCTGGTGCCCTTTGAGAAGCCCCCAGGGGAGCGAAGACATCTGTGTGGGGTTGGGAGGTATGGGCGGGGACTGTGGAGATACCTGCTCTCTCGGAGACCATACTCAGACTTCTCAAATGGCACTGGACACCTATGTTTAGACAGCTGAATTTCCCCCTTTCTGGCAAGGACTTGCTTGGCAGAATTCCCCTGGTACACGTTTCCAGGCTTTAGAAGTCCTAATGCACATTTTGGGTTTAATTTTAGTGGGAGCTTGCTCAGCAGCCTATAGAGGTTCCATTGCTGTCTGCTGCCATCCTCGTTTTAAATAACTACTAGTTTAATGTCTTGATGAAATAAAGCTTGATGAAAATAAGTGTGGGGAGGGAAGGGTCTCAATCTTTAACACAAGGAATTTTGTTGAATTTAGTTTTTTGTCCAGAGCTAAGCCCTTAAGAATCAAGTATTTAAATCCAGGTTAAGATTTAGTTTGTATGACTGAAAATTCAGAGTAATTTTATGAATTTCAGAAGCATCATTTCAGATATTCAGCAATGTGAGCGAGTGCAGAATTAATGCATAAGTTTATATAGTAGTTAAGGTACAATAATCTTCCTATATACACATATAATTTAATCCCCAGTTTATGCCCTCTGTCTTAATGATAAGGACAAATGCTTCTGCTGTCAGAAATAATTATATTATTAACATTTTTGATCCATTGGTTTTGTGTTATGGTATTATTTCAAGAACTGGCTATTTTGTACCACCTTGTATTCATGTCCATTTGACAACAGAGTTATCACTGCATCAATATAATATTCCATTTCTAGTAGAAATTTGGAACTAATTTTGGGGTATCCTGAGGTGCCTGATTGCAGTAGAGCCATCACAGGGGTTTGCAAGTGCATCTAGTCCCTGTCTCAAAGGATTAAGAAGCAGAATTCATTGAGAGTGACTTGGTTTTACGTTCAGGGTGGACTGATCTAATGGTTTGCTGCTGCCAAAAGGAAGGTGGCTCTCCCATTTTTCTCCTCTCCAAGCTCCTGGTTGCACATTTCTGTTACTTAACCTTATGACAGATTTGGTACTCACTGAAGTCTGCACAAGCTCATTTAATTCACCAACCTGACAGAAAGCTAGTCCACCAAAAAAAAAAAAAAAAAAAAAAGAGTAATTTTCTGGTCGGTTAACAATTTGAATTGGCTCCCAAAAAGATTGGACAAATGCCAGAGCTAATACAAAAGAAACAGGGCCACATAGGTGGACATTGAAGAGAGGCAGAGAAAGAAGAGTGGGGAAGCAATGAGAGCAAGACCTTCCACTTTAGTAAATCATGATAAAGATAGCTGCTTGTATAATGAAAACCAGAATTCACGACTGGAAGAGTACTTGGAAATGGCACTGTTGCCCTTAGCTCTGTAGAGCTCAGGGCCAAAATATGTTCTGGGTCATGGATTTCATGAGCAGTTAGTATGATCTGTGCAGAACCACATTCCCTAAAGGAGCCAGTTAAGGTGTGTGTTTAGTCAGATTTCATATGGTCACTGCTGGAGTAACAAAATGATGGATACCGATTCCTATGCCAGCCCAAGCATTTGGCATGCTGCTTTCTGTCCGAGTTTGTTTGCATTTACCTGTCACTTGGCTTCCATATAGATTGCCAGCTTCCAGCCTTGTTGCATAATGCAACGTTTTCATGGGATTGGTTTGGCTTTTTGTTGCTACCAAAACACCAAGGTGAGCACTTTGACCAATTGAAGGGATATTTCAGAGCTCAGGTTGAAAATATGAATATAGGTTTTCTGTACACAGAATACTTGCTTTTTAAAACTGAAGGCAGCATACAAACATGTCATGCAACAAAGTATTTCTGGGCACTGAAAACCTGTGAAATAGGTGTGATTCTTCGAGTGGATCAGTAATTAAGAGATATACTACTCTCTGTTATTCATAAATCTTCCTAACTGCAGGAGAAACTTAGGCACATACATTTCATATGTGGTTTGAGGGTCCTGTCATTATAAAAATGTGGCATTTTATGTATACTGGGAGCAAAGTCTGGGTCGAAAAGGACCAAACATAAATATGCTCAATTCAGCGCACTCAGGAAAATCAAGGATGAGTCAATTCTAAAGGGATTTCAATCCCTTTGGTGGTGCCAGGAAGTCTAGATAGTTCAAAGCTGAAGCCTAGGTAGCTAAATTTACCAGTGTGTGGGGTTTTTTATATCCCAGAATGCTCAGACTAAAAGCCCTTTTATGTTAGATTATAAACTTGTTTACTAGGGACACTATAACTTTCAGCATATTGCTAGTTTAAGTATTTGTGGAAGTGCTGCTAATGACACAAACTGATTTTTTTCCATTTTATTTCATTTTGATTTCTGCTTTCTGAAGCCATGAGCAGTATTTCTTTGAGATACCAAGATGCTGGCTCACAAAATGTACTGACCCAGTTCTGAGTCCGCTTTTCTAAAGAACTTGGTCTGCCCACCCACAATGACTGAGGGCATGGGTTTGAAAACAAAATTTTAAAAATTGCCTTGATTTATTGTTTAATAAATTAGGAGAAAAATAACTGCTTGCTCGTGGTGGCCTCACAAATAATTCCGTGATTTCTCAAAAGCTGAATATAATCTAAGAAAAATCAAAGGCTTCCATACACTTACTAAAGTAACACACAAAAGTAATGTCATAAGATGCAGCTTTCTGGACTGTTTTGAAAGGAAGCCAATATGCTTTTTGAAACATCTTAAATCTTTTCATAACTTTTATTTTAAGGCTTCTGAGCTGAACTGTCCATTCAATGATTTGTGCTTTAGTAGAAGTCCAGGAGTATATACCTGCCTTTTGGAGGATTCTGTTAGCTGTCTCTTCATTATGTAATTATGAATATTGATGAACAATACATACTATAATACATATCTCTTTCAAACAGGCATTGTCAATAAAACCTCACAGTTTATAAAAGTTTTCTGCTGACTGTGTTACTAATACAATCTTAAAATATTAATACTGAAAGGAATCTTATTTATACGTGGCTGCTTATTCACTGTTTGCATTTCACTAGGTTTACATGATGAAAGAAAATGTTTCTCAGTCTGTTTCCAGGGATGTTGTATGAATACTCAGTTTTAAATGTGATATAGCAGAAGAATACTTGAATAAAAAAACCCAAAGGTTTTGTGTTAAAAAAGTCAGTAGTAATGGCTTTCAGATCTACAGATGAAGAGTAACATGGAGAAAAACTGTTTTTTAGTATTTTCATATTAAATATAGCTCTTTCTTTTCATGCTTTTTGAGCTACTTGTTAGCATTGGTTTGAGGGGAAGAGAAACCTTTGCCTGTGACCCTCCTTTCTCTCTTACTTGCAAACAGCAAAGCAAATAATGAAACTTCTGTTAGTGCAGCTCCAAGGAGCATTACCTGAGGCTCCACAGGTGGTCTCATGACCTGTTTAAGCTGATACAAATATTGTCAGCCACTAGAAGTGGCGCCACACTTTGCCTCATCACCAGTTGCTGGTCCCTGACCTCTCGCTTGCAGCAGTGCTGGTTTTCCCCTGTTTATTCAGTGAGTTGGCCAAACTATTCCTCCAGGACACATTTTTGTGATGGCACAGCCCATCTGCTGCAGCTGTGTGTTGATGAGATGATCTGACTCTGTGCGTGTGAAGAAGGATCAGTAAAACTGTTCCAGCAGATCTACTTGGTGACAGAGCTCCAGCACTCATAGAGCTGGAGCTGAACTTCTCAGGCAGTGGACCTGAATTCTTTACCATCTTCTCTGTGTGCCCAAAGCTGATGTACGCAAGTGGTGTCAAAAGACTCCAGGATATCAGAGCAGAGGAGTTTTATACCCCTAAACAAGACTGCAAACTCCTCTGTAGGTATGAAGCAATGGAGATCATTCAATGCGTGATCTCAGATCCTGTGTTTGGATATTCCTGTGCTGGGATAACACCTCTGTTGAGTGGAGCTGAGGAACCCCTCAGAGTTGAGGGCCAGTTTTACTGTAGTCAGCAATAGAAGGACATTTTCTTATTTGTCTGTTTTCTTACCCAAGGTGCACAACTGATTCAAGGACAGGAAATGGTAACAGAAACGCCACAGATATTTCAGTTAAAACACTTCTGCCCTGTGCCATCCAGAGCCACACTTAAAGGTCTTTAATCCCTTTTGGATTTCTCATAGACTCTCACAGGTGAAGAGCTCTGGTCCCACTTCATTCTATTCATCTGGGAAACTACATCTCATCAAGGATCATCCAGTATCCAAAGGTGAAGCTGAGGGGCTGCTTCCCTTTGAGTAAGTATTTTGTAATAGAAGTAAGTGTCAGAAAACATTTGCATGATGTAGTGAAGAGCACTTTACCCTAACGTAATCCCCTCAGTAGCTGTCAGAGTTAAAAGAAAGTTGGATTCTGAGTGGTTATATATGAGTGATTTATAAGATTTATGGCATTAATGCTTTTTTCGCCATCACAATAGATACTGATAAGTGATAACTCTTTTGCACTTAAATTGTATATATGCCATCTATATATATGCTATTATCAAAATCACTGCCTGCATACAGTTTAGTTTCATCTTGTCTCTTGATATTATTCATAATCCGAATGCCTCCAACGGTTTAAGTTTAATACTGCCTGTGTTGAAAAGCAAGACAGCAAGCAGTCCCTGGGTAGTGGGAATTTTTCTGGCTAGCACGGTCCTGTCGGGAGAGGTCAGGTGCAGCAAAGCTACCTTGAACGCTGGAGGCCCTTCAGGATGCCATGCTGCAGTCACAGCCCTGCTACTCTTTAAATAGGTACAGTGTGAGCTTTCCTGGCTGCAGGACCAACTGCTGCTGATTGGTATAAAGACATTAAAGCCTTACAGGCTGTGTCTGCAGTCTTGTTACACTACTTATGTGACTTCCCTAATGAATAAATTGCCTGCCTCTCCCCTTTGACTAGTAGCCCTCGAGTAGCCCTCAGCCATGCTCCCAAAGCATTAGAAAACACCTGACCCTAAAACTGTGACTGCTGTCAGTTTTGGTGGCGTGGCTCCTCAGTTATTCTATACATCTGGCATTGCAGAATGACAGATGGTGCTTTGTCCAGTGGCTGGAGCAGTTTGAAGCACCCAGCTCTCCTCTCTCCCTTTCCCCAGTTTCATGGGTATGTCACACGGGGACCACTGGGATCGATGTGGGTGCTGAGAGACTGCAGCAGGAGCAGCTCCTTACCTAGAGTGGTATGGGGGTACATATGGTGCTACACACACATTCCCAGGGTGTGATGGGGAAAGTATGAATTAGGGGCCAAGGTCTGTAGGGACTCGTTACGGATCCCACAAACGCTGGTGGCACATTTTTAGTGCCAGAGTGCCTCTCAAGGAGTATATGGTAGATTTGCTCAGAGCAGTTGACATGGAGATGCTTGAAACAGCCTTAGAGGTGTGGTCTCTGGGAGTGTACGAGAGATGTTAATTGGTAAGTGGAAATAAAATCCAAGGACTGCTGTTATTTTTAATAATGCTATCACGAAGGGCAAAAATATCTCTAGTAAAAGTTAACTCCTTTCTTTAGATACATTTTCCCTTGCAGTGAAAATCTCCCACATGTTAGATAAGTGATTAAAGAGCTAAAGAGCTAAAGAGCTGCCATGAACATCTTGTTAATTCCTTTGTGTGGTGCTGCTTGGTGAACCTTTACAAACGAGATTATTTACTCTCCAATTCCTCCATTGTCATCCTCTTGCCCATTCTGTGTGTGGTAGCAGAAGCAAAGCAAAAGTAACGAAAACGTCAGCTTCTGAAAAGCAGCGTTTCATTCAGTTACATGATGTTATTATCAGTGCACACAAAGCAGAGCTGAAAAATAATGCAGGAATAAAATGCAGATGGAGAAAAGACAGCAAATGGCAGGAAGCATAAAAAAAGGATAACAGACCTTGAAAGAGGAGAGCATCTTCTTTCTTCACATTAAACTCTTTAATTTTTGTTTTCTGGCTTGTCTTGCAATAGGTGATGAAATAGTGTCATTAGTAGCATTACAATTATGCTGAGCTTGAGGAAGTGCAGGGCTGGTTGCAATACTTGAAACTGTTTTTTAGGTGCAGGCAAAATTCCCAGAATGTTTTTGGGGTTTGCTCGCCTTTTCAAAGAAGGAGGGATGTCATGTAGGAGATACTTGCAGTACTTGCACCTTTGCTTTTATTAGCGAGAGTCAAATTGTAAACAAAGACATTAGATTAAAAATTAATTTTCGACTAGTATGCACAACCAGCATTGCAACATTTTACCTTACATGTGATGGGTATTTCAGCGCTTTGATTTTGTTACATTTTTAGGCTGCAGAATGGATAACATTGAAGTACTACTCATATCAATGAACACGTCATCTTGTTTGACCTTTCAGAAACTATTGATATTATTGATTTCTGAACAGTAGAATAATAGGAGAAGGCAGCCCAAGCCATGAATATGGCTTGGTGCAGCCTTTTTTTAGAATTAAGAAGCTCTCTTTTGATACATAATTGATTTAAGGCATCTGTGTGCTTGAATGCAGAGATGTAGTTCAACATTCAGTCCACCATCACCATCATCTATCACAGTGAAGTACTTTTTATACATTTATGCAGACAGGAAGGTGATCAACTTTACTTTCTGTTCCATTATTCATGTGTTGTCCCGAGGGGACCTTTGTTGATATTACAGTGTGCCTCCTGAACAACCTTTGTTCAGAGTAGGAAAACTAAGTGTTTTTATCCTGGACAAACAATGAATAATGCACAGTATTTTAGAACTATCCTAAGGGCACATACTTATTGTAAAACACTAAACATTGACAATGCTGAATAAAATGGGTTTTTGCAAGAGTTTTTAAACCTCTGTTTTAAAATACATCATCCTCTGAACATAGTTTAGTATCACTGCAGCCAGTCCTGTCTGACCCATTTTATCTTTTCTTTCAAGTGGGGAGATAATATAGAAGATTACCATTTAAAAGATCTGGCTCTCTGTTAGAGTATCTCCTGTTAGGATTTCCAAGGCTGAAGTGTTTGTTAATCAGTCATTCACTGATAAAAGGTACAGGGGAATGTTCTTTTCTGCTGTCGGGCTCATAATAACCTTAAAAAAAAAACTTCCCTGCACTGCAGACAATTGAGCTGCACTTGGGATTTTCACTATTCACCTTCAGTTCCTGCTCCTGTATTTCATTTGTCATTGATCACATACTAGCTCTGAGGGACAAGAAATTATTTTATTCATCACTATGTTCTGTCAAAAAATTATGTTGTAAAGCCTATTTGCTTGTTAAAGAGATCTCAGTAACAACAGAGTATAGATGTTTAACACAGTACAAAGGCAGTTTTTTTAGTTCTTCATGGTGGGTGATTATATTTGTTTAGGCACAGCTGTTTGTTCTGATCGTTTTTTTTGTTGTTGTTGGTTTTTTTAATTAAAAATTAGGCAAATAGCCATTGAAATGTTTATAAAGAATTACAGTCATAAAAGGGAAAAAAAATTTCCACAAATCTTTTTAAGCCCCCAGTATTTTATATGCTAAGAAACTGTATCAGGTCATATGAGGGGACATTCCTGAGGACTGGAAGAAAGAAAATGTCACTTCTATGTTCAGGAAGGTCAAGAAAGAGGATCCAGGCAACCACAGGTCAGTCAGCTTCACCTTGATCCTTGGGAAGGTGATGGAGCAAATAATCCTGGAAACCACTTCCAAACATATATGAAGGACAAATAGATGACTGGGAGCAGTCAGCATGTTTGTATGAAGGGAAAATTGTACTTAACCAGCTTAATGGCTTTCTACAATGACTGTCTTGGTTGATGAAGGGAGAGAAGTGGATGACGCTGTCTCCCATAATGTCCCAGAGACAAACTGTTGAAATATGAACTAGATAAATGGACAGTAAGGTAGACTGAAAACTGAGCCGCCAGGCTGAGAGGCACAAAGCCCAGCTGGAGGCTAGTCACTAGCTAAGCACTCCAGGGGTCAACGCTGGAGCCAGCACTGTTTTAACATCTTCACTAATGACCTGGACAATGGGACAGAGTTTGCAGAGGGGTTGATGGACCAGCCAAGCCCAGCCCTGCCCCTGGGGAGGAATCACCCAATGCGCCAGTACACACTGGGGACCCACCAGCTGGAAGGCAGATGTGAAGGACTTGGGGGGTCTTGGTGGAGAACAAACGAATCGTGAGCCAGCAATGTGCCTTTGTAATGGAAAAGACCAAAGCCTCCAGTGCTGTATGAGGAAGAAGGTTTCCAGCAGGTCAAGGGGGGGTGATCATTCCTCTCTGCTCAGCCCTGGTGAGACACATCTGGTGTGCTGGGTCCACATCTGGGCTCCCCAGCAGAGGAGAGACATGTGCCTACTGAACTGTGACCAAGGAAGATGTCCATGAAAATCATTCAGGGATTACAGCATCTGACATACAAGGAGAGGCTGAGGAAGCTGGGGCTGTTTAGCCTGGAGAAGAAAAGGCTCAGGGAGGATCTTACCAGCATGTGTAAACACCTGTTGGGGAGCAGTAAAGAAGATAGAGCCAGACTTTTCTCCATGGTGCCTGATGACAAGACAAGAGACCATGGACACAAATTTAAATACAGGAAATCCTATTTAAATGTAAATTAAAAAAAAAAATCTTTACTGTACAATGATCAAACACTGGAAAAAGCAACCCGGAGATGTTGTGGAGTCTGCATCCTGGGGAGGTATTCAAAACGAAGATGGACATGATGCTGGAGGACCTGCTTTAGCTGATCCAGCTGTTGGACTAGATGATCTCCAGAGGTGACTTCCAACCTCAGATTTTCTGTCGTTCTGTGATTCTGTAATCTCTCATTCTGCGTAATTTCTCCTTTTTTGCTTTTTATCCATTTGTCTTTCATTTTTTACATCTTATCAGAGGAGGACAGGGCCATCAAGGTTTACAACTTACAGGAAAAAAGAGTAGCAGTGTTGCCAAAAGCAAATAACTTTTAAAGATTAACGATGAGACTCAGACATTTGAGACATTTTAGTCAGAAAAAGAAAAGCTTTTTTCTTCTTTCAAATTCATAGGCAATTCAGTTACTGCCAGTGGAAACCCAGAAAAGACAATCTTGAATTAATTTATTTTAATAAATGGCATACTTTAAAAAATAAACTGTTGGAACAGATTACCAGTTAATGTGGAAAGGTATTCTGTCTTTTTTGATCAAATTTGGGTGGGCAGTCAAGGCTGTATAAAGATCAGGTTCTACTTTATCCCGAAGTTCAAGAGAAAGGACCACTCTAAGTGAAGATTTTGTCAAGGAGAGGAAAACATGACAAATTTTGTCTACATTATCCTAGGGAAATGCCCAGAGAAGTGTATTCAAGACCAATTTCCCTTCCCATCCCCACAGTTTAGCTGGTGCAATGCACATGGGTTGCTACAGAGGTGCAGCAGCTGGTATGTCAGGAGAGGGTGCACAGGAGGAAATTGCCTCTCCAGGGCTCTGGAGGGCAGCCACATGACATCTGGACAATGTGTAGCTGGCAGCTGTTTGTAGATGCAACATGTATTTTAGGTGGCAAAGCAGCCTTGCTGGGCTGCTGCCCGCTGAGTTCTGCCCCAGCATGCGACCACCCCTTCTGCAGTACCAGCACTGGGGCTACTTTGCTCCTTCCCTGGCATCTCCATCCATCATCATAGCCTGGGTGTATCCAAAGTCCTGCTGTGTCTGAGGAAGGGCACTTCCTATAGCACCTGCAACAGCCAGAACCTACTTCACCTCCACAGCTATGGGCAGAGAAACCACTTACCTGAACCAGCAAGGTGCTGGTTCCTCTGCCTAGCCCCTCTGCCCCTGGACTCCTGCTCTGCCATCACCAGGCACATGCTGAACCCAGGAAGCTCCAGGGACTGTTCAGGCCAAGCAGGACAGTGTCTATCAAATGAAGGCACCCAGTGGGTTGGTCAGTACTGAAAGCAGGTCGACTGGGTCACTAACTGAGAGCACCTTCTGATACCTAATTGGAAATCTAGATTTCTTCAAACAGAATCCCAAGCTGAAGTCTGTGCTGAGTGAATACTTGGGTCAAAACCTTACGGCTGGGCTCGTTGCCACAGTACAATGACATTATTATTGGACTTGACTTCCTGCCTTCATGGTGGTTCAAATCTATCCATCGTATTTCACAGTCTGGGTGGGCCTGAAGCACATACTCCGTCTTGTCACCTCAGCTGAGAAATGTTAACTCTTCAGGTTCCTTATTTTCAGTGATGTACCCATACACTTGGGTGTTCTCCTCCCTTTCTGGATCTTCCTCATTGCTCCAACCCCCTTCTATTTGATGACACTTCATAATGATTTATGAACTGGAGCTTCTAAAATGCTTTCTGGAGCTTTCTTTATTAAATATTTTTTAAAAAGCAAAAGTTTGCTGAAAGTCTTGCTTTACTCTTTTTCTAAGAGCTTGATTCTTCTATTTATAATGGGTAGGCAGCTCATATGCAATGAAGTCAAAATATAGCTAAGGTGGTTATGAAAACATATCTAATAACAGGGACTTGTTCTTCCTTGCAAGTACCTCAGTCCCATAAATGCTCCCCCAAGCATGTGCTTACCCATGCTGCCTGGATGCCTATGCTTCATAAAACCTGATGCAATGAAAACTGAATTGACTGCTTTCAAGGGTTGTTCTGAGAGCTTCATTATTTAATTTTTATTTCGGTCTGGGCTCTGTTGCTTACACAGGAAGTTTCACTTGACTTTTAGTACCTTAAAAATATTGTAATAACATTGCTCGGGTCTGGCAGTTTTGAGTAGTGACTTTATGTGCACAAAGAGACATTCAGCACTCTGCAGAGCTCACATATTACTTAAATCTTACAAGATTAATACAGATTTACATGTTGCATAGAATGTTCTGGCCTTCTCCCACCAAGGACTTCCAACCCTGGAAGAAACACCTCTCCACAAGGGTTTGTATTGAAATTGGTAGTACAGACCAAATGAGACAAAGGTCCTTTCCATTAATATATGTATGAAGACTATAGCTAGCAAGTACAGCTACACTGACTTTCTGGGGAAGGGGGATGAACAGTAGAAAATTATTGTCATTTTTAGCCCCAGTGCACAGTCTGCCTGTGTTTCAATCTGCAATACAAGTATCCCCTGATGAATGCAACAGTTGTATTTTATTTTCCAGGAAGATGAATACAGAGATAGTAATGGCCAAAAAGAGTCTACACAAGAATCTCAAAGAGATTAATGCAGCTGCAAGGCAGTTAGGTCCTGTTTCTGTTATCTTGCTGAGAAAAAACCACTTGTAGATCAGTAAATAAAAGTTGTACTGTCCTCAGGAGTTATTTTTTAAAAATCCAAGCATGAATGAAAAGCTATCGGTGCAGGGATCATCTGTCCGCGTGACTGAAGTGGCCAGAGTTTTTTTGTCATGTTTTAAGATTGCCCTCCTGCAATGACTGTCCAGTGACTGCTTCAACTTCTCCTTAAAGAAACTAGTTGTGAGAGTGTAGAGAGAACAGGGTTCGAGGCACTGTGTATTGGCAGAACAAATCTGACTGTCCAGGAAGGGAGAGTGTCTAGGGAAAAAGGTAAGATACTTTGTTGCTCTGTTGTAGGAATGCTAAAGAAGCCAACATGTCTTTATGTTATTTTTACCTCATGTCCTTTATTTTACTTTATGTCACATCACTTTATATCAACTTTTGCAGAATGTTACCATAGTATTATTTTTACAAGAAAGGGCGTTGAATTCAGCATTGCTCATTGTGGTTTTCATTGAGTTCACCTTGGGTTTTCATGGGAAAGTGGAAAAAAAGAGCTTTTTATCAGAGTGCCTTTCTCTCATCTACTGGAATTTAGTAAAAGCACTAAATATGAGCTGAAGTCCATCTCTCTTTAGGGTAGTATTTAATATAAATCCAAATCCCATACCTATTTTTTACATGGCAGTTTCATCAGTAGGTTTCAAAATGCCTTATAAAAGCTATTGTTATTATTATTTTACAGGGGGGAACCTGGGGCGCAGAGGGGTGAAGTGACTTGCTCAGAGGGCCATGAGCTGGGCTGTATATAGAGCCTCACCATCGTGAATCCTATGCCAGCCACAGCCATACATCTTCTGAATACCCTCATGATGGCCGTGTTTTATTTTTAACAACCTACATGTAATCACTTTTCTCCTGGTTATGCATCCCAATGAGGCTAAATAGGTTTTATCATAGAATGACTGACAATTTACTACATTTCTTTAATGCCTTTCGTATTACGGAGAATTATTTACCCAATTTTCTACAAACATGAGGTATCAATTTTCTAGAATTATAATGGAAAAGCAGGGTGCCTTTATGACTGTATTATCTGTCAGCAGCTGCAAGGTTAGCAGGGCTGCACATAACCAGTGCTGTGATGGAGAGCTATAACATTGCAGAGCTCCTCCAGGGGGCCTGCAGGGGAGAGTATGTGCTGTCCCACAGGAGCAGGAGGGGGCTGTATCCTCCTTGGGACCCCCTGGAAATCATTGCCTGCACTTACATATGTGGTGTCTGGGTTGCTTCAAGACCCTCCTGTTGTAGTTTTGTTTTCCTGATGATCAAAAACTAATGCATTTACTCATACGTATTACGGTGGGATTTTGCAGTTGTAGCAGAGGAGAACCTCTTCACTGGATAGCCTGTTCTGGTTCTCACCTACATATATCTTGAAGATTGTATGTCTGTTCTTTAAAGCTCAATTTCTGAATGTAGAAAAAGTCAAATATTTTGGGCAATACTTAACTCTACATCAATGGTTAACTAGAATTCCTCTGGCAGAATTGGTTTGCTTTAAACTAAATCTTTAACAAAAGAAATCTCCCCCTCCCGCCCTCCCCTCCCCAGCATTACCTGGAATTTCTACCTGGAATAAGGAGAGCGTTTCAATGACAAAGACAAGAGTCCAGCAGTTGGCATCAGTGAATACTATTAAAAACCATATTGATTGGCCACAGCAACATCCCTGCATATACAACTCCTTACCTGTGATATCTGAAGGGCAATTCTTTGAATGTAACAAAACATGCCGACCTATGAAAGCGCGATGATGGTGGAGGCTAGCGGGTTCACACCTGTGGAGAAACAAGATTTGAAACAAATGGCATTGAAATGGTCTTTCCTCTCTTCCCTTTCTCCTGACAACTTCTCTTGTTTCATTCTCTTCCAATATTTTGCTATAATTTTTACATTAATGTGTCTGTAGTACAAAGATACCAATTTTATGTTAGAAACAGCTCCTCACTATTGCCCAGTGTCACACAGCCTGCTCACATATCACGCGTTGCCATCTGTTACACAGCAAGATGTAAGTTCTAAGAAGTTACTATAGAAACACAGTTAATGGACAGTATGAGTGAGCTCGTGATTCTACAGAGATCTGGTCTCCTGACTAGAAATGCCGCAGTAAATCCGAAGCAGAAACCACCTGCAGGACTCTCACGTAGAATGGAAAGAACAACATATTCCCCAGCAAAGTGACAAACTGATCTGAGGCATATGTTCATTTCAGACTGCCTTCCTCCATTCTGTATAAATATTCATCCCAAAGTACTGAGGGAAGAACATGTGCAGCGCAAGCTGTGCAGCCTGGATTGTAACCGCACTGCGCCGCGTTGCAGAGCGAGGCTTGGAACGGCTCATCAGGTGGCAGCTCCGTGGACTGGAGTCTCCCATCAGTAGCTGAGAGCCACTGAAGGAGCCGTCTATATCAAGATCCCAGCACCTGTGCATTGGGTTTGCATGGCGAGGTTTTGGTAGCAGGGTGCTGCAGGGGTGGCTTCTGCCAGAAGCTTCCCCCGTGTCCCACGGAGCCAGTGCCAGCCGGCTCCGAGAGGGACCCACCGCTGGCCAAGGCTGAGCCCATCAGTGGCGGTGGTAGCGCCTCGGGGGTAACGTATTTAAGGGGGGGTGGGGGAGACTTGCACAACAAAGGAGCAGGGGCAGAGTGTGAGAATCCTCCCCTGAGAAGGAAGGAGCAGCAGAGACAACGTGTGATGAAGTGACCCCATTCCCTGTCCCCCTGTGCCGCTGAGGGGGAGGAGGTTGAGAAAATCAGGAGTAAAGTTAAGCCTGGGAAGAAGGGAGGGGTGGGGGGAAGGTGCTTGTAAGATTTGGGGTTTTTCTCATTAATTTACTCTGATTTGATTGGTAATAAATTAAGCTAATTTCCCTGAGTCGACTCTGTTTTGCCCGTGACGGTAATTGCTGAGCGATCTCCCGGCCTCATCCCAACCTTCGTTTACATTTTCCCTCCCCGGCCCAGCTGAGGAGGGGGGTGACAGAGCGGCTCTGGTGGGCTCCTGGTGTCCAGCCAAGGTCAGCCCGTCACAACCTGAAAACAGGCTCTTGCTCAGAAACAAGGATTGAAGCAAACTGAAGGAATTGGAAAGTGTAACATAGTAATTTTATTGATGGGAAATCACTACATTAATCTGATTTGACATGTGTATTGGTTTTTATACTTTCTACTCAGTATAATTCTAAACAACTAGTTTTATCTTTTGATATGTAGCTTTTTCATCTTTCAAATGCAGGTCAGGGAGAAGATATTTTGGTAGCAGTTTGAGTAATTCTCAGTCTTTGCTGTGAGTGAGTGCTCTGAGGTGAAGCACGACCATCTCGTATATATTTCAGGCTGAAGATTCTGGGGTTTATTCTGTTAAATTCCAGTTTATATATATAGATATATTTAATCATCATTCCCTGCCAGTATAATGCACATAAAGCTATGCTTTTAAAGTTTCATCCCATATTGTTTGTAGTATCACCATTTTCTGCAATCCAGACTATACCAAGTAGAAGTTGAATGTTTACGATTCTACTCATTTATAAAAATGAAAAGGTTTCAAACCATTGAGTTGTACACACAGTGTAACTAAGTGATTGCATTACCTCATTGTTATTCAAATTACTATTTCTGTCTATGTCTTCTCTTCTTTGATACACTCACTTGTGTTTTTTTAAAAGTAGATGCTGAACTGTTCAGGTTACACAGACACGCACACACAAAGCCCAGAAAGCCAACTGTATCCTGAGCTGCATCAAAAGAAGCACAGCCAGTGGGTCAAGGGAGCTGACTCTGCCCCTCTGCTCTGCTGAGACCCCACCTGGAGTACTGCATCCAGCTCTGGAATCCTCAGCACAGGAAAGTCATGGACCTGTTGGAGCAGGTGTAGAGGAGGGTCATAAAAACGGTCAGGGCAATGAGCCCCCTATGAAGACTGAGCGAGTTGGAGTTGTTCAGCCTGGAGAAGAGAAGGCTCCAGGGAGACCTTATTGTGGCCTTTCATTACTTAAAAGGGGCTTATAAGGAAGACAGGGACAAACTTTTTAGCAGTTTGTAGTTTATATATAGTGTGTGTGTATATATATATATACTCACACACACACACACTATATATATATATATAGTTAATCTATAGTATACTTAAATGTTTAGCCAAACCCTGGCTGTCATTCAAAAATAATTTAACCCTGTATTAGCAGCAGCAGAATTCATGTGCTACGGGGCTATGAGCCCCCTGGTCACAAACAGGAGAGTGGAATCTGGCATCAAGATATAGGAGTGGATATATCACCAAAGGGGGCTCACATGAGCGTACAATGATCCCGGGCCAAGCTCGCTGGCTGTGGCCAGCACGGTAGCTAGCAGAATATTGAATCACTGCAATGTGTGGCACACAAGCAGCCAGCTTTGTAGAGAGGCTACAGCAGTGTCTGGGCACTGCTCAGGGTATGAATGCTGCAGTGGCAGTTTCAACCAGATGTAAGCTGCAAGAATCTCAGGCAGAGTGTGTGAGACCTGGCAGGTCTATGGCATATACATGGCACCATAAATACACAGATCCCTGATATCTTGCCTGGGATTCACCTCTTTTGATTTTACATATCCACAATATGTATCTGTTAACAAGGTGAATTTATTTTACGTGGCTTCAGCCATTTACAAAGCTGAAGATCTGAGCCAGCCATGCCTTGCTGTCTCTACAGTCAGTGAAGTCAACAGATACTTTTGTGACATGATTCATTAGGCCTGCTTTGGATGTCTTTTTTAGAATTAATTGCACAGTTCATTGACTATAAAGAGAGCGCCAAGTGACTAGTTTGTAGACATTTGCACTGTAAGCATCTGAAGTCATGCAAGATAAGGTCTTTCCTGTGTGAAGTTAACATGCAGTCAGAAAGCAAAGTCTGTAGGCTTGGCTAACTTGAACAAAGAGAGGGGAAATAGTAATACATCTCATGTTTTTAAAGGGTTAATCACCCCAAAACAATGTCACACTATTGCACCAGAAGCTTGCAAGGAAGTAGAACTTGGCCACAGAGAGTATGGATTCGGTCACAGTTTCTATTGGTGTGAGGATTCTTAATTTGGGAACAACTGCTGGACAGGATATGGTGCAAACGTTTGGAACTACTCAATTTGAAATATACAATTAAAAATTAACAGAAGCACTTATGGGTCCTGTGCTAAAAAAGGAGCTAGAATAGAATATTTCAGTTGGAAGGGACCCACAGTGATCATCTAGTCCAACTGCCTGACCACTTCAGATGATGATTTGACACATTAAAGAATAAATTCAGACACCAAGTAGTCTAACACTAGCTAGCCTATCCATAATCTTCAATACAGAATGAATAGTAGTAATTAATAAAGTAAAATGTTTAATTTTCATAGGTGCTTTCTACACATCTTGACTACCTAAAGTCAAGGAATGGAAGGAACTTCGTTGTTTTTGACACTCATTTTCATTTAGAATATCAGAAAATAGTGCAAAAATAGATAATGCACAATATTTTTAAGGGTTTTGAAACTAGTATGTGTCTAGAATGCAAACTGAGATTATTAGAACATACATAATATTATACATTATATATCATATGATGTAATAATGTCGTATACAATACTATATTAATTTTATTAATTTACTAATCAAATCAATGTATTATGGAAACCTTTAATACATACTACAGAAGTTTGATAGACATGGTGTGCATTTCATTTTCTGCTGTGATCAGTGATGCCATTCTGATGATGAGATTTCCAAAATACTGTTTTTAATGATATGTGCATTTGCCTGTGGAGTGCATAGAAGCAATAAGTGAAACTTTTTGAAGTAACTGAAAGTAAAGAAATGAACGTGCAATACTGCTGGTTAAACACAAACCAATGTCACAGTTACGTAGCAGTTACACAATTAGGTGCGAGGAGCTTGAAGAGAAGACATTTTCACAAAATAACTCCTAGTGCATGTAAGTACTATGTTGTGAGAGGTATTAAATCAAGGGAAGATTTACCTAGGAGGTTGGTTGCAGCTTATATCCTTTTGGACCCCAGTAACAATGCTGGTGGTAGTGGCCAGAATCACCTGTGATTTCCTTCAGGTTGCTGTGATATGCAATTAGGGCATTGCCCTTTGTTCATGTACAACTTAAAAGGAGTGCTCAGAGCTGGTGTTTGGTTTTTTGGGGTTTTTTTTTTGTTTGTTTGGTTGTTTCTTTGGTTTTTTGGGTTTTTTTTTCCCCACAAACCTGGTAAGGACTTTGCTTTGCTAGTTTTTGTTGCCAGTGTGCAGGTGTCTTGCTCAGACATGATGTTATATGGTACGAAATATTCCTTTGGCTAGTTCAGGTCAGCTGTCCTGGCTGTGTCCCCTCCCAATTTCTTGTACCGCTCCAGCCCTCCTGCTGGCAGGGCCCAAGAAGCTGAGAAGTCCTTGACTTAGTATAAGCATTACTTAGCAACAACTAAAACATCAGTGTGTTATCCACATTGTTCTTACACTAAATGCAAAACACAGCACTGTATCAGCTACTGAGAAGAAAATTAGATCTAATGCAGCCAGAACCAGGACAAGGTGGATGTACTTCATGGTAAGGTGCTTCAAAAGTAGATCTTTTACTGTCCTTGGCAGAAGGATTTTACCTGACTTAGACTGTGGAATGACTTAAATTTGGCAATGAACATTATCATATCTTCAATGTTTCTACTCCTTGACTATTATTCAAATAAATAGTTCTCTGCTTCAGTGGCAGGGGTCTTATAAAGGTGGCTTGTGGGACAGGACATAAAGGCTCTAATACAGTAAAGCCTGCAAGAGCAGTGTTGTTTTGAAATGTATCCTTACATCCCATTGACTTCCACAGATTTTAAAAAATGTTCCTCTATAAAAAATAAAACAAAACATGAAGGATAAATATGCAAATAAAATTCTGATGTGATATAATTATAGCTGTGAAATATATGAACAGCAATATATCAAACTTAGCATGTTGATGTGGTCCTACTGATTGTATCCACCATCTGCTGATAAGTAAGTGGACAGTAGCTGGTTTGAATTTTATTTTTCAGGAAGTGGTAAGGAGTGGAGGAAAGAGTATAATATGAGCTTTTCAGAAATAAAGACAGAAAGAGTATTGCATAGTTAAAGAAGATGCTTACATTCATGGCATAGAATAAGCAAATACAAATATTCGGGAGCAATTTTAGACTGAAAGACCAAAATCAGAAGGAAAAAATAAGCCTGAAGTTTTCTCATCAAGAGTGGCATTTGAATTATTTAGAGAGCCAAGAGGCATTTAAGTATGTATCCCCGTTGTTACTAAGTGTGAAAGTGTGAGACTCCCAAAGCCCTTTCCCTCAGCCCAGGGACTGTGGTTCAGGGGCACCTGGTGATGCTGGCACGTAGCTGTGATGTACTGTGAGGAGAAAGGCATGCTTTGGGACAGCGAATTAAGATGTCTATCCAGCACACGTTCTGTCTTCCTTATGAGCATATATAGCTTCTTTTCATGTCCAAAATGTAATCACTTTTCTGTTTCTTAAACTCACTTCCCGGTTTTGGTGCACATGAATGAGGTATTCTCCTTCTGCCTGCTAAGCTAAGCTGAAGGCTATAGTAGCTCCCAAGTAAGCAGTTTTATGCATTCCACTTCAGCCAGAAGAAGAAGCGATGTGATATGATCTAGAAATGAGGGAACAAAATGAAGAGCATGTTTCCTTTCTCTGTTTAAAATAGTGAAACTTTTCATCTATTTTTGCAGAAATTGAGCTACCAGTGGAATTAATATGGAAAAGCAACACCCTGGGATCGTTTGGACATTTTTATATGAACCTCCCACCCCCTTAATTATCCCTTCTTTTATTTTGCATACATACATGTCGGAGAGGTTCCTCATACGTTGAAACATTCTTCCATTTATATGTAGAAACTCAATCATTTCCAGGTAGCTGTAAATTTTGCAAATGTTATGATCTGTAAATCAATTGTATGAAATAGGGCTCTCTGTAGTTACAAAATTTTGAATTACACAAACAAGCCGTTTCTCAAATCATAGGTCTTAGAAGAAACTATGTTATAGAAAAATCCTGACTATATTCGTAGGACTGATCACACTGACCTTTTTACTGGAAGACTGTGTCGTAGGGTTGTGCCTTTAGCCTGAACTCCCTTTGTAGTTCTACCATCCAACAACATCCTGATGCAATATCCATTAAGGGAAGCACAAGAAGTGATTGCACGTGTTTTTGTCTCTTTCCCTGCGTGCTAAGCTCAGCTGCTCACAGCAGTGTGATTGAAAATCTTATTATTATAAACCTTTGCCAGAGGGCCTTCCAACTAACAAAGGAGTCGCGGAACTAAAAGCACTAATAAGCCCAGAACAGGCAGAGATGAAAAACAGCTTTGCTATGAGAATCAGAAGAGAAGAAGAAATAAGACAAGAAGGCAAAATGTATAATTCTCTCAGCTTTTCCTTGGGGAAGCAAGAATTCCCCTCCGTTTTTCAAGGTAAGATTGACCTGCAAGCTGTTGATGAGAAATCCAAAGTTCTGAAAGGTAGCTGTGGGCCAGCTGAGGAAAGACAAGGACACTGAAGATCTTTTGGGTTTGGATTACTGGAATACGCCGCTGTAGACAATACAGACAAACCTCCCTTTGGAAGGACAGCCATACAGACAGTCTAGTAGGCTGAGGCAGGCTGAATATGCTGTCATGTTTCTGGAGTCTGCACAAACCACAGGGACTAGCTGCCCAGCAGCAGAAGCTGCAGCAGCGAATGATTCAGCAGTGGCATGCACAACTAGAAGTACAAATCACTGAAGAGTGTTTGCAGGTGAGGACCTGGGTCTTCCTCCATTAGCACCCAAAGTACCAAGATGAATTTTTTAAAATTTATTTTATTTTTTGATTTTGTAGATTCAGGCATCTGGGTTGGGTTTTGTTTCACCTGACATCAGACCTTCTCACTGTAGCTGTTTCCTTTGGAGACAGTGGAGACAAGGTTTCTTGTCTGCTGACTATAGAGGGAGCCTCATAGAGAATAAATCTTTAGAAAAATAGACTAAAATATATCAGAAAATTTAACATTAGAAAATATTAGTTTGAATAACCAGACCACATAAAACGTTCAGGTTATATCTGCACTGGTAAAATGAGGAAGGCCAAGATGCAGGCATAAGCAGCTATCCATACTGCTTTATTGTTTTGTCCCTTGTGAGCTAGTTAGGCTAAACTGTTATATCTACTACCATAAACGGAGCCTAGGGACCAAAGACACCTACTAGGACCAGTCATGATGTGCATGTGATGAGACAGAGGGATGTTTAATGTGCAGGTAGGTTCCTCCCTCCCCCCGCAAGAGTGACAGAGGAGCACAGAACTGCAGGAGAAGGGTATGGTCAAGGGCAGATGTAGTGTGCTTGCCACAGATGGAGGCTGTCTCACATGAGGCAAAAGAGATGCAGAGCATTGAAGATTTCCCATATGCAGTGCCATCGGACAACCCACTTTGGTCACGTCATGTGCCAAGAGGGAAGCACAGGGTGTAGAGGTGCCAGGCAGGCAGCTGGGGACACCTGTAAGCAGAAATGTTGTACAAAATTTCAACTTCTGCTCTGCAGTGGTACTAACAAGGACAGGACAACAGTGGGTGTATGTGACTATCCAAACAGATCCTGAGGAAGAGGCAACAACAATTAAAAAGAACCCTGAAAACAAAATAATGGAGAAACATAGCCCTTCCCTGTCCATGACATGGCATGATTCAATGGACTTGCTGGCTGGGCAGGACATACACTCCATACATCAGGGAAATGTGATATTAAATATTGGTGAAAGGAAAACATGTGTATAATATTACATGCATGCAAGAAAAACCAGTACTGGCACTGAGAGCCTTAAAAGAGTTCAACCTGATAAAAATCCTAACAGTGATAGAGCCATGAAAGGACACTTTGTGTACTGAATATACTCAGTAAGCATTTCCTGAAGTGTCTGAAAGCAGAGCTTCATTCTGCAGCATCCCAATAGACCCTCAGTCTACAAATTCAGGAGCGCATGTGCTGGAGGATTAGCACATGCAGTGGGGCCAGAAGCAGTGACAGAACTTCATTGTTTCGCACGTTGGTCTATAATGGAAAAAGAAAAGAAGCCGCGAGAATAGGTTATTTGATTAGCTCTGATCCAAACAGGAGGAGAAACTCCTGGCATAATCAAAGGCAGCTGAAACCACCTGACAGGCAAAAGTGTTAACAGAGACCTGCGATACTGAGTCCATTGCAGTAGGCATGCAGTGCATGTACTGGCATACTTGGACTGCAGTGCAGTGTATCATTTTCACCTCACCTGTTGGGCAAGAGCATTTCCAGGGATTTGGTACAATATCTGCACAGGTGATATTTTAGGGAAAGGTGCATGAAATACTGGAAGAGTGACAGGAATTGAAACCTTATCAATGGTGCTTTAGTAACATGAAAACCAAAACTCATTCTATTCATACAATGCAGCTGGCATCACCTGAAACTGGTTCATAGCAATGGCAAGAGAATGGATGAAAGAGGTATTTTGATCATGTTTTAGAAAAGGGAAACATCACAACTGAACCAAAAAGAATAACAAAATTACTAAGTCAGGTGATCTCCTTAGATAAAAGGCACTTGGGTTGTTGTACCCCTTTGAAATTACTCTGATGAAAGGAGAAAAATGACTGATCCCAAGGATTCCAAATATGGTTTAAGAAGAACATATTAATCTGGTAAGATGGGAAAGAAAAGCCTGAATTCAAAAGCCCTGGTAGAAGAGGAGATTAATGACTTCTGCATTTGTGAATAGTACCAGAAACAGAACCGCAGGGAACCTCTGACAGATGTGACAATGTGTGTGGAGCATCTATCCAAGCCTTATGACCCACACAAACAGTGTTACCGCTATGGCTGTATCAAGGTTGCCCATGGAGGTGGTAGATGCCCCATTCCTGGAAACATTCAGGGTCACGTTGGACGGGGCTCTGAGCAACCTGATCAAGTTGAAGATGTCCCTGCTTATTGCAGGGGGGTTGGACTAGATGGCCTTTAAAGGTCCCTTCCAACCCAAACCACTCTAGGATTCTATAATTCTATGAATAAGACTGTGAGATTGCTCATGTTCATTATAGGAAAGGATTAAATCCCAAGCTGTAAACCCTAGAGCTCTGGTGCCTAGGGCAGACATGCCTGTTGTACCTAATCTGGGAACAGGGATTCCTGTATTTTCAGAGAACCTAGTAGATGTTCCTGCCTCAGCTATTCCCAGCTGTATTGTCTGTTTCACTTCTAGGAGGACACAAGGGAGACTCTTTTTGAAAATAATTTCCAATTTTATTTGAGGATTTGGTTTGGATCTTGTCCTGGCCCAAGCCAAGAGGCATTTTCACCCCTGAGATTTCAAACTTTAAAACTCTTTTTCAGATTATATACTGTCTATCCTATGAAATAAAACACCTGTCATCCTGTCATCAAGGCTTGTGGAAAAACGAATAATTACTGAAATCACTTTGTTCTGGTTAACTCTAGCCCAGTTAGATTTCAGGGGGGATGGTGGGGGTGGGGTGTGGGTGTCAGATCGG
>JAVJGI010000014.1:24014204-24039665 GCA_035590275.1 Ibycter americanus | reverse complement strand
TGGTAGGGGTGGGGGTGGGGTGGTAGGGGTGGGGGTGATGGGGGGTGGGGTGGGGGTGGGGGTGGGGTGTGTGTGTCATTATGTCTGTCTTACAATCTTTGTTCCTGTACTGCATGTTCTCAGTTGGGAACAGATCAGACAATCATTTTGACAGGCAGGCAGGTGGTACTATTACACTGGCGGTACTGTATCTATCACTGTTCATGGGCTCTCAGGTTGAAATACCTGCCCTTTCCCTCCCTGGTCTCAGTTTATATAGCAGCAGAGCCTGTCTCCATCCATGCTTCAAAACAATGTCCTCTTTCATGATTACTGTCTTGTTCCTGTAGTGGCTTATGGGCTAGAATATTGACAGTTGCTGTATTTAATTCTATGAATATTAATGAAACAAAGAGCTGTAACGCAACTTCAAAAAGAATCTAAAAGGAAGTTATTCTGGCACAGCTGCTGCGTGATTGACTCAGCTATCCATCAAAAACCATTTGAGGTGCCCTGGAGACACCCATTTGAGATGCCCATGTACAGCTGTCTAAGACACAAGACCTACAAGAGACCTGTGACCTTATGGATTAGCAGGTGACAGCCAGGTGGGATTAGGTACCTGAGGGCATCTCCAACAACACCAGACTCTTGTACATGGGCAACTGAGTGAGTCAGTGGTGAACACAGTCACTGGGATCTGGAGAAAGGCTTATTTCAGCCTAGGCTAGTTTTTGATTTGGTGAATGGCTCTCCAGACTAATAGTTTAGTATTATTTGGCATGTCTTGTGGTATCTGAGACATCTATGTGTGCAGGCAGACACGACACAGGACCCATGAGACACCAAAGGCTTTCAGGAGTGGGGATGCCATACAGATACCAAATAACAGTAGACATCTTACCTGTGGGCAACTGAACCAATTTTCTAAATTTTGCCCTTACTGTAATGACTTAAGACCCATTGATCTCCTGGTTACCCTTGGACACTTAGAGGGATCTACAAAATGGAACTGAATATTACCCTGTGCGTTGACTTCCTTACAGTGTTTTTCACTGTGTAGAGCAGGAGAAAAATATCAAACAGTGAGTTGCAGGAAAGCTGTTCAGATTAATCATTCAGATTAATTCAGGATGTTTTCCTTTTGCTTAACAAAAAAAGAGCGTGAATTTAAAAATAACATTTGGTTCTTCTTTTGGACAGCTTTTTTAGAGAAAGCCATATGGCACAAAGTGAAAATTTTAAAAAAAGATGTTGTAGTCTTGCTTTTCAACCTTGAATCCAATGAAATTGTAAGATGTATGTTTAGATAAGGGTGAACTTTTGTAAATTGAAGAAGCTTTGTGTAAAAAAAAAACAAAAAAACCCAAAACCTGTGAAGTGAGTATTTTATAAACTTCCCCAAAAGAAGAGTTTATAGAAGTTCTAAAATACTTGTTACAATTTATTTATGTCCTTATCTGCCTAGGTGTCCTAGCTGTACTTGTCATGTAATTTGTTCTTAAATTATGTGTTTTGATTGCTCCTAGGCTTATCATTTGTGAATAGCAGTAAAACTGAGCAAACTGTATGGCTGGAGTTAATATATTTTGGCCTGCTACCTTAGGGTGTTGAAGGAATAGAAATTAGAAGTACATTCAGCATCTTAGTGAATGGCCATGAGTACTTCCTATGCCTTTTGTAATTGATGAATATTTCTCCTGGAAAGAAAGGGTATTATTGAGTCTGCTACATTAGTTAAATGTTTCAGGTTTTACTTGCAATAACTGAAGCTGCTGAAGACTTTCAACGTGACCCTCAGAGAGGCGAGAAAGTGGATTGAAAGACAGAGCGGTAAAAGAAAGACAAACTGTTTTGTATATTATTTCAGAAAAAAAGACAAACTAAATTGGTACATTTTTAAATTCAGTTGGGAATTCTTATTTATAATTTACAGCTTTTGTAAATACTTCATGTCTTTAAAAAGATGATATGTGATTGTGTTGCTGGACAGATTCCTTTGAGAAATACAGAGAACAAAAGCGATCAGATTCACCCGGACTGTTCCACCCATCCCTTTCAATTCACAAACTTTAAGAATTCTAAGACTCAGATTTTCTCCTCTTTATAGGTGAGGAGGCATGCTATCTTAAAATTTTCATAGCAGCAAAATTAGCTTTTATCATTACTTCAGTTCATCCAATACTTCCTTGCTCTGATTTTATCCATAAGTCACTTTGAAGCCAGTCAGTACAGGCACTGATGTTTGGTGATTGCTAAACATGGATCATTTCAGCTCTGATTCATCATAACTAATTCAGCTGAGGTATCTAATTTGGGAACCTGGTTGCCTGAGGGTCTCTCTATAATTTATGAACTTAATAATTGCTGAGAGGTGAGTTGAATCAAAGCCTAATTACAAAGATGTGAAGCTTTCGCATTTATTATAGGTAGAACATGAAAAAAATAAAGAAAAAAACCACCATTAAACACACCCCCCCAGTAAATTCAATGCTGAAGATTGGTATTAGTGAATGAGTTTTCACCTTGCCAGCAAATCAGCATTTTAAACAAATAACATCAGCTGCCACACTCCTTCCACAGCCAGCAGCAGCCTCTTTCAATCACTCATGTCACTCCAGTCACTGACAGCTCCCCTTCTCCTTCCAGCTTTCCTTTCTCTTTTCTGCTTCTACATCTTCTGCAGCTGTTCTATGTGTCTGCCTAAACATGTAATGCTAGATAATGAGGCAACCTATACCCAGATGCAGTGTGACTACTTTATATGCAGATGAGCCTAATGCATACACACTGATTCCCAGGGGAAGTGGCAGTCTCAAATCTTAAAGTAGGTGCCTAAGTTCCTCAGGCAGCTACTGGGAAAGGCTGGTTCACCTCCAAAGCACAGAGATGCTGCCCTAGCTATCTTTCTATAGACTGTACAGGGAATTCCCTCAGTGTGGGGGCTGAACCCACTGAAAAATGTAGTATTGGCTCCAGAGGACCCAGGTGAAGCTGGGCACTTGTATGCCCAGAAGGGAGGGAGCCCGACAATGCCTGGGACAGAGGGAGACCTTGTTTTTCAGCCCATACGACTATGCCTGTTGTAAACCCCAGAAGTCTTGGAATAAGTTCTCCCCATCCTGGTGATGCTGCCCTAAGCACTGCCTGCAGCTCCCTCTTGCTGGGTATCTTTCTGTCCTGCCTTTGACTGTGCGTGTTCTCCTGCCTCACCTTTGGCAGGGAAGGTGCAGTACACTCACAGATTACAGGCACATAATAGCTCACACTCAATAATTTAAAAATAGATTTTGGAAAGCTCACAATTCCCTCAAATCTTTTAATGAGGAAAAGGTATTGGCAGACAGCGAACAAATTTGATTTCCATGAAGAAACCTGTGAAGTAAAATATATATTAGAATAAGTACTTAATGATTCAGTTTAATATGGAGTGCTAATTTCATGTTTCAGTATGACTACTTGGCTTTTTGTTTTTCTAGTTGTGGAAGAAGTTACACAGGACTCTGGTTAATTTTTCCAAGCCGTAACAAGGTGCGTTATTGCATTCAGTGCAAAAGAAACCTACAGAAGACTAAGTAGTTAGTTAAGTAAAATTGTCCTTAGCTTTAATTAAAAACAAGCAAGTTACAAAGTAAAAGAGAAATATGGAATTTTGTTTGATTAAAGGTTCTGCGATGTGTTACCCAGGCAGAAATTTTGCATGTTCAGACTCAGCTTTTTTTGCTTTTGCTCTCACCGCGATTGATAACAGTCCCACTGCAAGGAATTCCTGCTCCTCACTGGGAAGACATCACATATACAACACCAAGAGGCATTTTATAGTTCTGAAATTAGAGGATTTTTATTCATGAACGTGATCCTCTTTCGGACTCTGCTTTTCGTGTCCTGTGTATTATAGGAAATATAGCTAATACTAAAAAAATAGAAAATTTTATTAATTTATAGAAATACATTGAATTTTAGCGGCAACAAAATGTTTTGCTCAGGTTTCCTGCAAAGGGAAAACCCAGTCTGAAGGAGGGATGGATTCAACAAGAAAAAATACGTGCAGGTGGAGATGCAGGCATACTACATTGTTTCTGCTTTGTGATCAGATTGCAAGTCCCAGGGTTTAGTGGAGTTTAAAAAGCACCCTGGTGCTAGGATCTGGTCACAAGGCAGATATAATACAGTGCATCTGTTTCTTATTCCATTTGTTGAAACAAGGGATCGTGACAACTGCTGAAACGTGCCATGTGACTACGCATACAATAATTACATTAAGCATAAAGAATGCCTCGTTGACAATAACACAACCGTCCCAGTGAGGCTTCATACATTGAGACAAATCCTGTGTTGAGGACTGAGAGTCATGCATATTCAAAAGGTTTTTGCTGCCTTATTTTCATACTTATTTTACTTATAATACAGCGAGCGCATCGCATTCCAGGAAGGTGGTATTAATTAAGACCTTAATATAATTGCTTTCAAAATCCCTGAATAACAATAAGGAAAGTGTTTTTATGCATGTGTTGTGTAATAGTTCTGCAGAAGGGAGTTTAAGCTCTGGGCTAATCTTTTTTTTTACCTTCCTTTATTTATTTCTTACAAAATTAGCCCAAATTTATGACCTAGTTTTGAATATGAGTGTAAATATCAAATAAAGCAAATTATAACCTTTTCTTAGCTGTAATTTTGTCTTGATTTACAGCCCAGGTCTCCAGCCATTTCAGCAATAATAGGCTAATACGTTGGCGTTTCTTACATGTAACCTGTGTAGCAGAATAAGTAGAAACTACTAGGTAGAGATTTTACATTGAATTGCAACATATAGCTATATATTCTAAGTTATACTTAGGATAAATGTGCATTCACAATAAGCAATTTCATTTTCATTGGAAAACTGAAGTGAAAGACAGAATTTTGCTAAACTCATGGGAGTCATGAGAACAAGAAGCAGCTCTAAAGATTTATGTTGGCAGAGGACTGTGGTATTTTTTAGACAGTCATTTGAAACACTGTGAGGTTCAAGTTTGGCAAGGTTATACTTCTTTTAGAATGTCACACCTTTAAAAGTAGCTTTGTCTAACAGAATAAACAAATGATGAATTTCTATCTTCATGGAAAAAGATATATTCATTTACCAAATCAAACTTTTGCATAATTGACTTACATTCGGTTAACAGGCATTTGAACACAGATCTTTTTGGGAACAGTCTCAAGTGAATTGTTTATCATTGATCTTCATAAATTAAAACATGGTTAGAAAACAAGATGTTTTATCATACTTCATAACACAATATAGAAGTGTAAGAAAGATATGCAGGTGTAAACTTTTGGGAGAAGAATCCAAGATTAGATTTGGTTACATTGCTTTGAAACGTAAAGTGAATTTCGATTTTACAGAAGCTATGCAAGAAAAAAGCTACCAGTAGCAAAACAGGACACAAATAGTTACTTTTGAAACTAGCTTCTTAATGTATTTTATTTATAGGAAATGGATTCATTGAACGACCAAGAAATATGCTAAATTGAACTCAGAAAAAAATGTGTTTATTAAATAATTTACGTTTTCAGAACAGTTACTGTCAGTTTTCCACACATGCTATGACCTTCCTCAAACTCTTTCCCATGGGAGCTGGTAAGGGTGGAAAGGTATTTCGGTTCCTGCTCCATCCATTTCTTCAGCACTCACCCTGTGGAGCTTGGTCCAAAGGCTGCTGCTGCCAGCTCTGCTGCCAGCAGCTGCCTGCCATGAGCTTGGCTGAAACAGCTGAGTCAATGAATCATTAAACCCACAAAGTTCTTCATCTTCTTTGCCCTGAGCCAAGTGACTAGCAGCAAAAACTTAATTTTCTGCTAACAAAACCAAAAAAATTATTTCCCTGTATATTATAAAAACCAGCTCCTAGCTTTTCTAAAAAACCAAGATTATACTTTTCAGGTGCTGGTTTACTTGATGAGAGTGATGGAAAATGCTTATAGGACTTCACATCTCCCTCCTGCATGCTGTAAGCCCTGTCTTATATGGAATTTTCTGTTACAGTTGTCACAGTGATATCTACATGAAAAATTGTCCAAGTACCTAAATACAGTTTCAGTTTTCTAAAAGGAGATGCTAGATGTCTGCTGGTTGTATCCCAGGATTTCCAGTTTAGATTATGAGGTCCCTGTAGGCATTCTGAGAAAAGAGATAAGATTCTAAACAGTTTTACAACTTTGGGAAGGGGCTTTAGTTTTAACAGAAACATAGTAAAGATAGTTGTAGCGTGGAAGACAGCTATGAGAAATCTAAATCTAAATTTGGGTCTAGATGTGGCAAGCATGGGGACTTAAATGTGATTTCTTCATGAAGATGTCTGAAAATCTTAAAGAATGAAAGGAACTTGGAGGAAAAACAAAAAGATAGAAACGAAAGCTACTTGGATATTGAACATACAAATATGAAAATGTGAGAGAGCAATGCTTACAGAAAAAACAGAGACTTTAGCCCAGTAAATAACTGCTGTGAAATTTTCACTATTGGCTTATAATCTAGAATTCTGGAAAGAAATAGTAGTTTACTACATCACCAATCCTTATAAAGAAACAACGAAAAAATGGCTGAGATGAACAAATCATGAGGGTGCTTTTCCTCTGGAAATCCAAAATAATTAGACCTAGATATTATCTCCAGAAATCGAAACATAACCTGTGTGATAAGGAGTTGCAAGCTTCAGCAGTCATTCTGATTTTTTTGTGCAGTATGTTATTTGTAGACATAGCTTTACTGCCTTGTCCCTTTCTTTTCAGATCAATGCCATAAACACACGCACTGCCAGTGACGAATGGTGCTTTCACAGACAGGGAGAAAATGGGCACTCACAGCCATTTCAATTTGTGTAGATCTCTGAGTACCCCAGGTTTCAAACTGAGGAGACGCTTATGGCTGAGATACCTATTGACAAAATCATGTAACATGGAAACTAAAATAATAGTATCTGAAAACTGATAGACTACTTTTAAAGAGAGGAAACAAAAACCTTTCAGTCAATTGATGACAAAAACCAGAAAGATAAAGAACTATGACAAGCAATATTTGACTTTAAAATGCTGAGTGAAAGTATTTTAAGGTTTCTAGCTCATGAAAGTCTGACTGTTATTGCAAGGGTAGCAGCATTTGACTTCATCTTTTTAAATATTTTATAGTTGGAATGATGCTGTGTAAAGCATTAAAATGTGCTTTTATGAATAGTTTTGCACTGCACTGGGGTGGATATGTTTTGCTATGATGCAATGGCCAAATTTTGCCTGGGTTTTATACATATGCTTTTTAGACCAAGACAGGCATAGTAAAAATGCTTTGCATTTATATACACTACTCGATCAAAATGTCAATACCTGTAGCTTGTTATTCAAAACCTGATAAGGAACCGGAATGATTATCCTGACTTTCAAAGGCACTGAGCTTTTATCAGCTGTTTGAAGCGGTAGGGGTACTTGGGTGCCTGATAGTGCTGTAAATACTGATATTTGAAAAATTTGGCCAATATGCTTTGTGAACTTCAACTAATGAGGCAGTGTCAGGTACACATAGCAAATTAAATTTATAATAGGTGGATAATGATACAAAAAGTTCAGGGATTTGTCTTTGCCCTAGTGCGCAATTAGCATCACAGCAGGAGTTAAAATTCATGAAGTACTCACATCTCTCTCGAACTACTGGAATAAGTGAAATAGTGGTTGGATGACACTTCAAAGAGCTGCAGTTTAGATGCCACTTCCTGTACTGTGGAAGGCTGGTTGCTCTGTGATACCCAAGAGGCAATCAGTTATTTAAAAAGGCACAATAGGGCAATAATGTACTCACAATTCCTGAAGTTTGCGCACGCCAAAGAATGCTTTCCTTGATATTGTCGAATGCAATTGTGTTATAGAAATCAGATACATGTAGGGTAAGAAAACCAAGATAATCATGATTCATTAACTTCTTAGAAATTTAAACGTTTTATAATCCCATATTTATTCCCTTCTGCCATTTTAAGCACGCTACCAAATTAATGACTGATGTAACACCACTGAAGTCAGATTCAATATTTTCCACTGGAACAGAACTTTCTAATGACTTCTTATCAGACAGACTTATTTTCTGCTTACTTATTTTTCTATGGCGAGGAGCAAGACTAGATCTCTGTGTACTGCATACAAAATTGCCTGCATTTGTGCACATTTGGCTATACCAGAAGACCAATATGATGAAAACATGAATTTCAATGGCAAATGTCATGCTATAGTGTTAAGAAAGTGATCACACAGGTGACTGTATATTGATTTTGTCCATTCTATATACACCAGGACTCATGTAATAATTTAATAAACTAAGATACATTTTCTTCCCCTTTGTACACTTGCTGAAAACTTCATCTGGAAGAGAATGGGTCTGGTTGTGTGTGAGTGACCAAAAAGTAATCGGTAATGGATGTTTAAATTAGGTCTGAACTGGTCAGTATTGCAACTGAGTCAAAACTCAGACCTTACCTCTGGGTGCAGCTGACACAGGGTCAGAGCCTGGGAAGGACTTTGGGCACATTCCATTACGTTACACCGGGTGCAGTACGTTGGGTGCGTTACCTTGCCTGTGAAGTGTGAGTAACCTCAGCTTCTTTATCAGCTGTTGAAATATAGTTTAAATCCTGAGCTGAAGCTTGAGTGGCCTCCTGGGATTAGCTGGGCAAAGACAGACCTCCCTTGGTCTGTTTGGAAGGTAAGCGTACTTGACTGCTTGAACAAGCAAGCTGAAGGGCCAGCAAACTTCGTTGCCTGGTTGGCCACTTTTAAATATTTTCCTTTGGTGATCCAGATGGGTTTTCAGGAACTTCTCATATTAACAAGTAATCAGCCATATATAAATTTTGGCAACCTGTAGGACTGGAGCTGGCAAAGTGGAACAGGGAGCTTTCAGTCATCAGTAAGAACCACTAATCCTGAAATTCCTGCTTTGGTAACTTCAGCAATATTTGGCAGGTGCTCACCACCCCGGTGCTGGCTGCACACCCAGCCATCTTTAGTGAGTGGCCTGGGGCTGGCAGGCTTTAAACAATACGAATGACAAACCCAAATAGCATCCAACTCACCTAATTGTAAACATATACAGTGCAAAATGTGCATTTCAGCTAACACCCCAAGCTCTCTTTAGAGAAGTAAACCTGTTCTTTGTGCGGTTCATATGACCTATATTAGATGACTGGTTGTCCTGGTTTTGGCTGGAATAGGGTTAATTTTCCTCTTAGTATCTGGTGCAGGGATGCGTTTTGGATTTGGTGTGAGAACGATGTTGACTGCAAGCTGGTGTTTTTGGTTGTTGCTGGGTAACGTTTATATTAAATCAAGAACTTCTTGGTTTCTCAGGCCCTGCCAGCAAAAGGGCTGGAGGGGAACAAGAAATTGGGAGGGGGCACAGCCAGGCTGGCTGACCTGAACCAGCCAAAGCGATATTCCAGACCATGGGACACCATGCTGCATATATAAACTGGGGGTGTGGTGGGGGTGTGGTGTGGCCAGGGCTGCCTGTTACTCAGGGACTTGCTGGGCATCGGTCAGCAGGGGGTGAGCAGTTGTGTTGTGCTTCACTAGTTTCCTTTTTTCCCTTCCCTTTGGGTTTCCTCTCCCCTTCTCCCCTCCTTTTCATTATAACTGTTATTATTACTATTGTTCTTTTGGTTTTATTTTATTTCAATTATTAAATTGTTTTTATCTCAACCCTCAAGTTTTACATTCCTTTCCGATTCTCCTCCCATCCCTCTGGGTGAGGGGGAGTGAGCGAGCAGCTGCGTGGTGCTTAATTACCAGCTGGGGTTAAACCACGACACTGGTTTACAGTGTTGACACATGTATTTTGTCAGATGAATTCCATACTGAAGTGGGCCTTGCAGCAAGACGCTTACAGCATTCGCCACGTACTAGTAAATCACCTACTAAATATCTAGAGTGGGTCAACCTTTTCTGCAACCTCTGAATGCAGAGGGCTCGTACTTGGTAGTATAGCATTGTGCAAAGTGTGTTATAGGCACCTCTTTGTAAAACAGCTTTATGCTGGAGAGCAAAGGGAACTCTACTTACAGGAGGCTTACGTCGCTTGAAACAAGTGGAACAGACTTTAAATTAACAGCAGCACATTCTAGTTCTGTTTCCACGCACCTGCAACCTTCTGGGTATTAGTGGAGACCTGGGAAAAGGAATCCTTGAGTGAATGTCTTACATATGACCCACCAAGTATGTCTGATCAGGTTGAATGTCATTCTGAGACCTCTTTTTAGAAAGGGATTGGACATCTAGATGCAACACCCCCAGATTACCTTAGCAAGGTTCACTTATCAGGAAGGCTGTAAAACACTGATGCTGCATTTCCTAGGACTGCAGTGCTTCACATGTAATGAAAGCAAATGTAAGTAAAAAATAAATCAACTGTAATATCCCACTGTTCATAAGCCACAATAAGGATAACTGAAACACAACATGTACTTGATGCATGTATAAATTTATATATACATACAAATGAGATAATCTGAGAAACTGCTGATGGAACAGTTTCCACTGGAGAATGCAGATTTGTTTAACTCACTGTACTTCACTGAGAAATTGGATGCTTTGATTTTAGTGCAGACCAGAGGGAACACAGCATCTAAACTTGTTTCTTGCTTGCCAAGACACTGTCCTTGCTTTCTGGGATTTAAGGAAGGGCTTTTTGGGTACCCCAACTTGGCAATCCATCTGGAGAGCTGTCCCAGAGCCTTTGGGTTTATGACTTTTTATCAATAGGCAGGAAGAAATATTTTAGAAGGGAAAAACATAAAAAGTTTGAAGATTTTAATTTTTTCTTTTAATGTTACATAAAGAAGACTTGCTTTTTTCTTTCATTCCTGAGTGGGATGAAAACAAATATTGACTTTCCAAAAGTTTCCAGAAATGTAACTACCATTTTCCTGCAACTTTATAAAGCTACAACCTGGCACTAACAAGCAAGTTTCCCATTGCATTGCTTTGCTCTGCTCTGGTATGCATGCAAAAAGCTCTGTGAAAGTAGAGGAGTTCCCTGAGTGCATCTAAAATTCCAGGTATCTCTGTAATTATAGTAAATACATATATGCAGTGAAAAGCCTTAGAAGTGTAAAATGGTTTAAGGATATTAATAAGGGCCTTAAGATTAAGTTAGGATTCTTCTGATAAATCCAGATAATTAGGCTTTCCATGAACCATATCAAAGATACTTGCCCATCCACTATTATCTCCTATAAAAGGTGTTAATGTTTGTCAGCTGTACTTTAAATTTCCTATCAGCTTTTATTGAAAACCAGAACATTAATGCCAATTTGTTTGTGGGGTACATGTGTTTTCTTATATGGGATGGAACTAAAAGTAAATCTTCAAATGGATTGTTTTTATTGCCTTTTCTGCTGATTATGAGTAGCAATTATAAGCCCAAATTAAGAAATCTCATGTAAATTGAGTATCAGAAGTGTACCAGACTATAAGTATGGCAGAGAGGCTGAGAAATAGAGAAATCGAATATTGATGCAAAATATTATTAGAAAATGTGTTTATAAAAATAACTGGATGCTAAAGTAGAATGATTGGCATAGTGAAGAAACTCATACTGCAGTACATGTTATAGCATGGAGAGTCACAATTTATTTACGGCGGAAATCTGCACAGGATAAAGGAAAATGTTTTAGGACAAAACTTACACCAGTTTCAGTGAATGGATACATTTGGTGATCTCAAATTTCAGGCAAAACCATGGAAAATGATGAGAACAGATCTACAGAACAGATGATGAGAACAGATGATGAGAACAGATGATGAGAACTGGACCACCTAAATGTCCAGGCAATTGTGCAAGTTGTATGAGATTTGAGAGAAAATCAGTTAAAATTTATAAAGCATAGACTTTTTTTTTTTTTAAATAGATTGGTAGAAGGTAGAAATGTCTATTATAAATAAGGAATATCAGTCTTTGAGGCAATCAGTACACCAGAGTGCGGTTTGGAGCTAGTAACAGCACAGTACGTAGGTGAACAGTAAACAGGAAGGTGCAATGTGGAAAGTCATCAACACAAATGGCCACATCCAGAGGTGGCAGCTGAGAGGTGATGGTAATGAAAAAGGAAAGAGGCACAGGAGGATGGTTTGAAATACCTAGAAAGCAGAAAAGGAAGCAAAAGAGAAGTAAGAACTTCACTGGGAGGCAAGTGGGGAGGGAGGATACGAAGCAGGACATGACAGTGGAGTTGATACATTAATTTCTGACCCAACATGCTTCAGAGTCACAGAAGAAGTCAAATGTGATGTAGAGGGAATCATGCTCCAAAACATGGATCTTTTATTAGCCAAAAAAGGAGACTAGTGTCACTGGTCTGACTTCCTCATTGCTCTTTTGGATTTAGAGTGGGCACGGAGATCAGTAAGACAGAGAGGAAGGGTGGAGCGATCACCACCAAGTGCGTATGTGCTTATGCACATATACCAACATATGTATATATCTAAGACTCTTAGAACACTTGAAATCATCATAGAATAAGAATTCTTCACTTCTACCAGTAGAAAGCCTTATTGAACATAAGTACCCCTATTTATGTGCAGGAGTTCGTGCACCCACTTTGAAGGATTCCCCACACAGTTATGCAGTGATCGCCCACTGCCCGCAGCAGAGGATAGTGTAATAGGGATTCTACAGGAATCTCGCCACTGGAGTCCACCTGGGGCCTGTCTTTAGACACCCTGTCAATTTTCTTTGCTGACTGGCATGGTATAATTCCCTCATTCATTGAACAAAAGAAAATATTCAATTAAATTGAAAGACCCAGATTTGTCAGGCTTGTGGGACATCTGCCAGCTATTAGCAATTCAGTGTGTATTAACTGGAGGAGCACATCCCACAACCAGATTTTGTTTCTGTATACTTACAGATGTTGCAGTACTCACCACAGTTCTCTTCATCTGCACCATTCTCAGAGTCATTTATGCCATCAGGATGAAATGCCCACAGGAGGCATGCTGTATGATTTCTGCATGGAAAATAACTCTTTTGGCAGACACCACTAACTGAAATGCCTTCCATCAGTCAATATTCTGAGAAAATATGGGAAGGTGTTTCCTCTACAACAGGGTAAGTTTCAAATTAGAAAGGTCTGATAAAACTGCAACCACAGCATGCAACAGATTTTCATTTTTCACTTTGGAGTGCATTGTATTTAATTTCAATTCTGCCTTTTGCATTACAGGGTCAGCTGCAAATGGCTTTCCACCAGTGAAATTTAGAAGAGACAGCTTGAAGTTTCTGCTTGTTTTTCTTCTCTCTTTCCCATGATCTGCAGAACACATTGCTGGGCAGAAAGAATCTTATTGATGTACTTTCCTGGTAGACTGATTCCTCTAAGATGTGAGCATTAAGTAGCAGAACCCTGCAGCATGGCCCAGGGTGGACAGGGAAGTGATACTGGGGTGTTGCTGGCTGGGGGAAGTGAAAATCTCATGTGAAGAGAGAACTTCCAGCTGGAGCATGCAGAAAGCTGCTTCCCCTGCTGAAGGCAGCTGGGCAACAGGGAAGTGTCCACTTACACATCAGAGAGGTACAGCTACTAAGAGCACGTATTGCACGCAATTACAGGAAAATCTTTGAGCAATTGGCAATCCTGGTATGAATCTGCAAAGTTGGTCTCAGATTTATGGCTTTTCTTTTGAGATTTTTTTTGTAATAATGTAATTACATTTATAGTCTTGTAGATCACTCATTTAGACAAGATGTTCAAAGCAAGAGAATAGCTTTTATTTCCTCTATTGGTGCACATCACAAATGACTGGTTTTCTGAAAAACATTTGCAGGAAATCTGCTCTATTGTTTCATTATAGGTATGGAGCATATGTCCATTTGCAAGAACACTTTTTCCCTTTGACAAAGTTTACAGGAGTTTTACAGCCAAGAAAAACTACTGAAAGAATGCAAAATCTGCAAAAAAGCAAACCAAAAACCCCAGGAAAATTCTTTGTATCATACAGTTGATTCTGTTTTTACTCATTAGCAACATCTCTGAAAAGTGAAGTTCAAATTTGGCAAAACAAATTTGATTATAATCTTAGTTGAATAGGTATAAATGTCTATGGACCCACCTTGCAAAGGCAGACATGCTGACTGTAGACATGAGACTCCTGTGGGACTATATACCAGATTAAAATGAAGCATATGGGCTAAAATTACAGGGAGGAATGACAGAAACAAAGTGAGGTAATCCAATTCCTGTGAGGCTAATGGACAATTAGGGGCTGTATAGTATCAGCAAGGATGGAAAGAGCAGAAATTGAGCGAAAAGGTAATCTTTAAAAACTGAGTATGTTTTAGTTTTATTTAACACTGTCCTAATAATACTGCTTTTTTTATGATGCAAAGAATTGAGGTTGAGACATGATGATAGGAGATGAAGTACATGGTGGATTCCAAACTCAAACTTGAGTTCCAAATTCCATTCATTTTAGAAATCTCATCAAAATATGCCTTGCCTTTTAAGTGAGATACCTCTAACATTCTTTTGCTACAAAACTTAAAAAATGGACAAAGGGGTTTAGACTAGCTTTTCTGAAGGCTTTGGTGAGGATCCGCTAAGTAGATAAAAATAAATAGCTTAGACTGGTTAAACTATAGATCTTTGTATATCAGTATTTTGAATAACATTACAATTAGACTCTGATAGTTTGCTGTTTTCATCAAAATCCTTTTGGTAGTGCCAGTATTTTTAGTTCTAACTCAATTTTTCATGTATCAGATATTGCACAAAGGTTGGACTGGAAAAAGCTTTCCTTCTGTATTCATTCAGGGACAGAAAAAGCATTTTTTCAAAGTATATGTATATGTTTAGTATAGCTTGACAGTCCCTTTTAAAGAACAGAGTCTTTCCATGACCTCTCAAGAGAAGCAAAGCTACAACAGAACACACGTGGGGTAGCAAAGCTGAAAATGCATCCTGAGTCTCTTCACTCTCAGCATACAGTTAACTGCCCTTGCAGACAAGAAACCAGCTATCATCCAAACAGAAAAGACTTATTTTTTTTATTTTTCTCTTTGAGTCTCTGAATTAATTTTAGCTTGTCTTAATTTGCTTTTTTATCAAGCATAGTGCATTTACTGCTCTGATGGCTGTGGTTGTTCCTGACACACTTTCCAGTTACGCTGACACAGAGACAACGGTGTCATTTGCTGGGTATCCACATCTGTTCTCATCAATGTCTGCAGTATTATGTGGAGCAAGTCCATAAGACTCATGATTTACTACCCCATGGACAGCACTTTTTCTGATGAATAGATACAGATAAAGGTGGAAGCTTCTTTCTCAAAGCAATAACGCCATAAAAGCAGTTCTTTATCAGCCATGTGGTAAAATTCAGTCTTCAAATTTCTGCCTATGATGGAGTTTCTCCTTGTCTACTCACTACTTAATATCTCCTATTTCTCACCATAAATTTCTGAGTGGCAAAAATCAACCAAATCATATCAGGTATTACTGAGGATCAGCTAGGTTCATGCAACACACACACAGTTCTCAAACATGTGACTGTTATTCAATGGTCTTTAATGAAACAAGTCTATAAATTGATTGCAAATTTGGTAGTGCAAGCAAGGAATATTGCCTCTTTCAGTGACTGCAGTTGTAAGAACAGTTTTATTTAAAGCAGAAAAACTAAAACATTCTCTGCAAATGTCCAAGTTGTGCAAAAGCTCTCTTTTGCAATAAGACAGATTCAGAGATTTCCGCACAAGTTAAAAATGGTTTAGTGAAAGCCCCTTGTTGAATCAATACTGCTTGGAGCTGTTGTAACACACGTAATTAAGGCACATTTCAGAAGATAACAGAATGTACTTTTTTGATCCCGTTATAACTGCTCCCAGGTCACTGTGAGAGCAGACAGGCCAGTTTGCTTTACTTAGCTTCAAAGTCACTGAAATATTGTTGACTGAGAGCTCAGTGGGAGCACAGCTGTTGTTAAGTTCCATATTGCTTAAGAAGGAAGACATGAAAAGAAAAAACCCAACCAATGAATTGTGAGTACTTAGAAGTATTAAAAATTTTCAGAAAATGGGAAGAGAAATCTTTACATTTCTGGATCTTGTTTCAATGAAGACACACACTGTCATGGTTTAAGCCAGTAGGCAGCTAAGCACCACAAACTCGCTCGCTCACAGCCCACCCTGCAGTGGGATGAGGGAGAGATCTGGGAAAAAAAAGTAAAATTCATGAGTTGAGATAAAGACAGTTTGATAAAGGCAGTAAATAGACAGTTTTTCTACTGGGAAGAAAACTAACTCTATCCCAGCCAAAACCAGGACAATATTCACCCCTTATTCTATACCATGCAAGTCATGCCCAGGTCCCACACTTTCTAATACATCCTTCCCTTGATATATACACACAGATATCATTCCCTTAGTCTATGGGCTATCCATCTAAAATGTCTGTTGAGTTCATTTAGACCATGACTTTGGGCTCCATCTGTCATAATAGTCCTTCAGGACAGCAGAGATGGCATGTGGTGTTGGATTGTTTCATGCTGAAGCCAGATCTGGTTCTATTATTGCTGCAATTTGCCCAGTTTCATCAAAATCCATTCTTCATTAACCTGAGTAATTTTCATTGTAATATCATTGATATGGCATATAGCAGCCATAGTAGTGAAGATAGACAGTATTACACGGCAATTAACATCATACAATTCAAATCATTGGCTATTCTCACCCAGAATCAAATCCCTTTGAGGTACACATCAGACTTCCCCATCCTTCTGCATTACCCATCATGTGTAGCCAGGTTCTTGTGCAAAAGCAATTCCATGGATAGGTTTGCCTTTGCCTGAAGCAGGAAGAACCCAGACTGTCTTCCCCAGCGTATTTTTTATGTGCACTACAGAGACTTAATCCCTTACTACAGTATATAAGAGTTTTGGCTGGGCAGGGCCAGCCCGGTTGGCAGATCCCCTAGTATTGACTAACCAGGTAGCTTTTGCTAAAGCTAACCCCGTGTTTAAATGTCCCAGCTCCCCTTGCTCTCAGTGGAGCTTTTAACAGTCTATTGTATCATTTGATTTTCCCAGAGGCTGGTGCATGATAGGGGATTTGATGTACCCACTCAATGCCATGGTCTTTGGCCCAGGTGTCTTTGAGGATGTTTCAGAAATGAGTCCCATGTCTGACTCAGTTCTTTCTGGGGTGCCACGTGGCCATGACTTGTTTTTCAAGGCCCAGGATAGTATTCCAGGCCTTGAAACATACCCAGTGTCATGGGGCACAGGGTATGTTTCCAGCCATCCAGTAGTTGCTTCCACCATTGTAAATACATGGTGCTTGCCTTGGTAGGTTTTTGGCAGTATGATATAATCCATCCACCAGGCCTCCCCATATTTATATTTCAGCCATCATCCTCCATACCAGAGAGGCTTTAACTGCTTGGCTTGCTTGATTGCAGTGCATGTTTCACATTCATAGATAACCTGTGCAATAAGCTCCATCACGAGCGCATCTATATGTTGTATCTCTTCCTTGGCGGCCTGAGGTCTCATGGACTCATCGAGCTTTAAATAATTCACTCTTATGTTGCCAGTCCAGATCCACCTTAGCCACTTCAATCTTCACTGCCTGATCCACCTGCTGGTTGTTTTCATGTTCTTCAGTGGCCCGACTCAGCTATGTAAGCAGCTATGTGACGTACTTTTACAACCAGGTTCTCAACCCAAGCAGCAATATCTTGCTATAATCCAGCAGCCCAGATGCTTTTACCACTGTGTGGCCGGTTGGTCTGCTTCCATTACTGCAACCACCCCCACAGAGCATGAGCCACCATCCATGAGTCAGAATGAAGTACTGGAGCCAGCAGTATCTAAAGCTGGCTGTATAGCTTTCACCTCTGCAAACTGACTTGATTCACCTTCTCCTTCAGCAGTTTCTGTGACTTGTGTGGATCTCCACACAGCAGCTTTTCACCTTTGATGTTTTCCTACAATATGACATGACCCATCAGTGAACAAGGCATATTGCTTTTCATTTTCTGGTAGTTCATTATATGATGGGGCCTCTTCAGCACGTCACCTCCTCCTCTGGTGATATTCCACAATTTTTGCCTTCTGGCCAGTCCATGATCACTTCCAGAATTCCTGGGCAACTGGGATTTCCTATTCAAGCTCGTTGTGTAATCAGTGCTACCCACTTACTCCACGTAGCATCAGTTGCATGATGTGTAGAGGGAACCCTCCCTTTAAACATCCTGCCCAGTGCTGGTCACCGGGGCGCCAGGAGGAGCTGCGCTGCAGTACCAATCACTTCTGAAGTGGCTCGAACCCCTTCATCAGCTGCTGACATCTCTTTTTCAGTTGGAGTATAGCGGGCCTCAGATCCTCTGTATCCCTGACTCCAAAAGCCCAAGGGTCGACCTCAAGTCTCCCCTGGTGCTTTCTGCCAGAGGCTGCAGGTAGGGCCATTCTCCCCGGCCGTGGTGTAGAACATATTTTTAACATCTTGTCCTTCCTGGGCTGGCCCAAGGGTTACTGCATGAATTATTTCCTGTTTAATTTGTTCGAAGGTTTGTTGTTGTTCAGGGCCGCATTTGAAATCATTCCTCTTTTGGGTCACTTGATGGAGAAGGCTTACAATCAGATTGTGATTTGGAATGTGTGTTCTCCAAAAGCCCACAACAGCTAAGAAACTTTGTGTTTCCTTTTTGCTAGTTGGTGGGGACATAGCTGTTATTTTGTTGATCACATTCATTGGGATCTGATGACGTCTATCTTGCCATTTTATTCCTAATAACCAGGTCTCCTGTGCAGGTCCCTTGGCATTAGTTTTATGGCAAAACTGGCTTTCAGAAGGTTTTGGCCTATTTTCTTCCTCTTCTCAATGCTGTGTTGGCCCATACGATGATGTCATCAATATATTGCAGGTACTAAGCTGTCCTGGTTTTGGTGGGGATGGAGTTAATTTTCTTCCCAGTAGCTGCTACAGTGCTATGTTTTGGATTTAGGATGGGAAGAATGTTGGCAACACACTGATGCTTTAGTTGTTGCTGAGCAGTGATCAAGGACTCTTCAGCTTCTCATACTGCCCCTGCCAGCAAGTGGGCTGGGGGGCACAAGAAGTTGGGAAGGGACACAGCTGGGACAGCTGTGGTGGTGGTGAGCAATTGCATTGTGCATCACATCTTTTGTATATTCTAATTCTGTAGTTGTTGTTGATGTTGTTATTATTATCCCTTCCTTTTCTGTCTTTATCTCAATCCATGAATTTTACTTTTTTTCCCCCAGTTCTCTCTCCCATCCCTCTGGCAGGAATGCGGGGAGTGAGCAAGTGACTTTGTGGTGTTTAGCTGCCTGCTGGGTTAAACCACAGCAGTCCTTTTTGGTGCCCAGTGTGGGGCATGAAGGATTGCAATAATGACAGATTTGACCAGAGCATGTTAAAAGAAATGTCATAAACATTCATTATATTAGTTCAATAGTCGCTGGTCACAATGTTGGTTTATTTGCTCTCTGAGTTGCTGTGCTTGCTCTCAGAGTTGTATTGTGTAACGCTTTACTTGCTGTATATGTTCCCTGTTGAGCTGCTTATCACCTCTGGGGGCTGGGCTAAGGTTATAATTTTGCTGTGCTGTGTAACCCTGGTTTATGTTATAAAACTAACCTGGTATTTGTACTCAGCATTGCGTCATCTCCGTACTTCGGGAGCCATCTATTGGAAACTATTAATAATTACACCTTTTACCTTTTCTCCTCGGAGAGCCAATCTATGGGGGAGATACCTTCCTCCATCCTCCCCTTCTACTCCAGGTTAATTGCAATAGCTCCTGAGAATTTTGAATATCCTCGGGATGTCCAAACCATTTTCCTATTGCTTTGTTTCCTGAATGAGTTTCAGGTCTTGTTTCAAGTTAAACAACTATTTAAGAATACCACCCAGAGATCTGCCCTGGGGCTGGATAGTTATGAGTGGCAGGGTGTGTGGGATGGCATCGGCAAGTGCCTAGGACAGTGGGCATCTCCAGCATTTTGGAATTTCACCACTGAACAGGTGCAGAATCCTGAAAAACTAGTAAAATACTTGGGAAAAGTATGCTGTCACCCTGGCAATTGAAAGAGATACAAATCACTGCGATGTGCTGGGCCCTGGCCCATGACTACCAAGCCTGTTCAACACTGTTCAGTACCCTCAAGGAGAAGAGAAGGTCTCTGGATCTGACGGCAAAGTGACAGGCACTGTGGCTACTCCAGCCCTGGCGACAGGCACTGTGGCTCCACAAACCCTGGCAACAGGCACAGCAGCTGAACTGAAAAAAACCAGCCCATGCTGGCATCAGTCAACCCTGTACACAAGAAGAAATAATGGAAGTGGAAGTCATCTTGTTCAGTAAGGGATGAAGGAGCTTCTTCTGAGAAGGAGCGGGAGGATGAAGTGGATGAGGCAGACTACTCCAAAGCAGGGCTATCATGAGAACAGAAGGAGGAAGAGAAGTGGCTACCAATCAGGGAGAAAAAAAAAAAAAAAAAAGGCAGAACTCATAAACGAGGCGGTAACCACCCAACCCCTATCCCTGAGTGAGCTGCAGGAAATGCAAAGGAAATTGAGCTGCTGTCCAGGCGACCACATTGTCACCTGGCTACTCCGATGCTGGGATAATGGGGCCAGTAGCCTGGAATTAGAGGGTAACGAAGCCAAACAGCTGGTGTCCCTTTCTAGGGAGGGGGGCATTGACAAAGCAATTGGAAAAGAGGCACAAGTCCACAGCCTCTGGAGGCAATTCCTGTCAGGCATGAGGAACTTCAAGGAAGATGTTATACGTCACCCAAGCAAGTGGTCCACCATGGAGAGAGGTATCCACTGCCAGAGGGAATTAGCTGGGCTGGAGGCGATTTATGATGACTTGAACAATGAGAGGTTATCCAAAGATCCAGATGAGGTCAAGTGCAGACAATCCATGTGGCAGAAGTTTATACAGAGCACATCATTGTCATATGCAAACTCATTGGCAGTAATGCCTGGCAAGATGTAGAGGAACAAATGGTGGACAAAGTGGCTAGCCAACTCCAGCACTACGAAGAAAGCATCTCTTCCATCTTACAGGCCTGTGTCTCATCTGTGGAGAAACTGTCCAAAAAACTGTCCAGGGAGTTCTGGGTATGTGCTACTCCCCACCTCTATGGACCAGTATCTCAGCTGCTAGGAGTAAGTGTTCCTCTGCTCAAGGGAGAGGATATAGTGGATATGCACCGGAGGCCACCCCGTGGTTTCACCTGTGTGACCATGGGGAGGACATGAGGAAATGGGATGGAAAATCTGCCTTGACCCTAGAGGCACAGGCATGTGAGCTGCAAGAAAAAACAATCACAAAGGGGGGTTCTTTCAGGAAAATTATTGCTCCAGTTTCCAGTGGGCAGTTCCCCAGACAGAGCAGAAGGGCTGATCTTATTTCTGATCTTAGGTCCTGGTCTAACCCAGCAGGCAGCTGACCACCACACAGCTGCTTGCTCACGCCCCCAGTTCCCCAGCAGCAGCCCCTGGCCAGCTTCCCCCCTAGTTTATATACTGAGCCTGATATCATATGGTATGGAATATCCCTTTGGCCAGTTTGGGTCAGCTGTCCTGGCTGCACCCCCTCCCAACTTCTTGTGCCCCCCAGCCCACTCGCTGGCAGAGGCAGTATGAGAAGCTGAAGAGTCCTTGATCACTGCTCAGCAACAAATAAAGCATCAGTGTGTTGCCAACATTCTTCCCATCCTAAATCCAAAACACAGTACAGTACTGTACCAGCTGCTGGGAAGAAAATTAACTCTATCCCCACCAAAACTAGGGCACACAGTAAAACATACACAACACTATTTATCTGTGCACAGATCTAAGTTTTCATAACCATTCTTTTCCATCAATATATTTTTTTCTAGCTGGGGAAAAAAAAAGACTTGGTTTTATATCAGATCTTTCCTGGAAAGAAAACAACTTTCTAGACTCAAACTACAGGCTGAAGAGATGTTTGAAGAACTGCAAGAACTGTTCTCATAAAATTTTGATAGTAAAAATGCTGTGGATTGTCCACATGAAACCCATGTAATGGCCTGAATGGTGAGCAGGATTAAAGCAACAATGCAAATTAGACACCGTCTGTTTCTGAAACTTACAAAATCTACAAAAAATACACTAGTCATTAGGTTTTCACATTAATCTAAAATGCGCTTGCTTTAGGATTCCTGCATTTACTATGGTGACAGGCTCTTCATCCAGAGTGCTCCACAGGAAAAACAATAACCTTGAACTCTCTTTTTGAAATGAATGGATCCTTTACCAGGTTATCCTTTTCCCTGGCTGAAAAGTGAGTCACACTATAATTTATGCTCAGTAGTTGTATGACACTTCAATATGATTGATTGTCACATTTATAATAGCTGGGAGGGTTTATTGTCAGAACTGAACAACTTCAGTGATCACTAGCCTGCATTGCTACGGTTATTAAGGTCTGGACTGTAAACCCCTTCCTGACACGGAGAAGCGGTTACTCATTGAAGAAATCCTATAGCTCCTGTGAACAGCAGCTCATCATAAAAAGAAAAGGCTTGAAAGCTTGGATTTTATCCTTAAGTTTGTCACACATGGGATCTCTAGGGAGTGACATAAAAAGTCTGAAACTGCTGTTAAAGATACCTGTTTCCTCAGCTACATCAGAATATCCTCCTGGACTTATCTGTTCAGACTGAAACGACTTACTCAAGTGTTGAAATTCCAGTCACTAACATTTTAGACACAGCTTGGCTAACTAGCATCAACTACAGAGTTATAGCTCTGATTTGAATAACCTTCTTTCCACTCAGTAGCATGCCAGTTTTGTTTCTCCAGCATGCCGAGGATGCTGTATAATTACTTTCTACAGGTCTTGGCATGTGAGGCTAATTGCGTGAGGTTTCCTTCTGGCTGGAAGACTGTGTCTCGGTGGGCTGTTGGGGAGAGCTTTTTGGGGAGTAAATGCAAAAAAAGGAGCTGTTTATGGCCAGCCGTTAGAGGGCAGTGAAATACCATCTTTTTACACAGTGTCAGTTTAGTCACACTAAATACTAAGGGCACATTTTGAAGGTTAACCAGCCACACAGATGTTTATATCTGTATTTATAATCAGGTGATGTTTTCTACTCTTTTGGGGTGGACTTACATATCCATTGTAGGAATTGTAGAGTACATGCCTACTGAAGCTTAAACAGCCTGCAATCAATACCTATTTTACACTACAGATGCTGTCCCCAGAAACATGCCGCAGATGTGGGTTTCCCAGCCGTAACTGTGTCCTATGACATTCCCGAAGCTGCTATACTGAACACGCACATTATTAGACACATTTAAGAGGAGAGGGCAAGACGGCAGCTGATCAGTCATTCTCTTCACATTTCTGTACCGCTTGAAACGCAGCCATGTGAGGGCTGTTAGGACTTGTCTGCCCAGGAGAAATCTCTGATACATGTCTCCTTCCCCATGATTTTTGCTTGTACCTGTGGTTATCCAAGGCTTTGAGCTGGAACCTCTTTAGGATAGAGGCTGCACTGCCTTGGAGCGCCCAGTCGTCTTGGGTTCCATGCCTTTCTGGTGTAGTCTGAACTAGTCTGGTTTGGCCAAAGGGGACAAAGGGTTTGCTGTTAAACCAAGATACTTTATGGCAAAATTGGTTTAGGCCCTGTTGTCTACCATTGATGGGGGGTAAATGAAAAAAGCAATTTGAAAGAATGGTAGGGTGGCTATTCATATTTTTTTTTCTAACAGTGTGAAATAAGTAAACATACATTTCATGGTGTGTAAATGGGAAACATAGTAAGGGATTTTTTGGTAATAAATTATTTCAAAATTTTGATTCTTCTATTCAAACTTGTAATAATGAAAGCAATATATTAATCTGTATAATGGGGAGGTTTTGTATTAAACCAAATGTTGGAAACATAATAAAATAAAGTTTATGTTAAAATAAAAACTTTACATGAGTAAAATTTCCTTTGGCAATAATAAAACATAGTAATTTAAGAATAGTTATTTTTAAGTAGACTACTTAGTAAAATTCAGTGCATTAAAATACTGCATATTCAAATCCCTTTTAACAGCATGTCTACAGAAGAAATTATATGTTTTCAATACTTATTTTCTATCTGGCAATTTTGAAAGTTTCTTTTCCTCATATTCCTCATAACAGAAACATATTTTCTGTTTCAGTTTCTTATTTTAATTACACTATAACTTTACCTTTATGTATTATTAGGAGAAAATGCTATTTTATTAAAGAACTTTCCACAAGCTGAGAAATTATCATTCATCAGCTAATTACAGTGAGAATAATTTATTCACTTTTCTGTAATGTTTCAAGAATTACTAAGAATAAGAAAACTGTTCATTATTAAAAAAGAAAATGTGTAGGAACTGAAAAGTCTTACTTTTGGAAAATTTGTGTAAATGCAATACTGTAGCTTCTACTTGTGTATTGTTATATACAGTGTTTCTATGGGAAAAAACTTTTCTCATAGAAGGACTTTTAGGCAATAATTTCTGAGATTCTGAGTGCTCTATCAAATGTATAATTTTCTAATTTTAATATGCTGATATGAAAAGGATTTTCTTGGCCAAACTACCACAAATTTTATTGCAATAGAGAAATACTTATGAAAATTCGGTTGCTACGTTAAATGTTTACTTTTCCAGCAAATATTTAGAAAATGTGTTATGACACTCTTGAGGATTGCTGTTTACAACAATGTTTTGCGATGTCAAGTAGTTTTTCAAAAAGAGTCAGTTTATCCTTTAGTCATATACTCAATGAATTCTATTTCATCAAAATTTAGATTAACCTGGTTGGACAATTCTGTCATTTTATTAAATCAAATTTCCTTATGTGCTGGAAACATTTTTTCCCCCCTAAAAATAAGATTTTCAAAATCATGTAAATGAAAATTCCTTAGTGATTCTTTGCTTTAGATGAAATTCCTTGTTAATTCCTTAATGTAAATTAAAATTCCTTACCGTGTCCCCAAAAGCAATCAGGTTTATAAAGAATTAAGAAAGAAGCAATCTTACCTTAGATTTCTGACAGAGGAACAGAATAGAGCAGAACTAGCATTGCTGACTGTCTGAAGTCAGCAAGATTAAGAGAAAGGCAAGAGGATGTTTATAGCCATTGAGCCGGTACTTATGCTCTGGACACCATAGTAGCTGCTCTTATACAGAAATCTCCAGTTCAGCTACACGTGGCATTGAGCATGCTCACAGCCTGCTGCTTCCCAGCTCTGAGGGAGAAACTTCACCCATCAGGTTGTTAGCAATTATTTAACCATAGTAACAGCTTTGTCTGGCTTCTGGTTTACTGTAGAGGAATTGTAGAGGGTTAATTAAAGTTGATAATACACAGTTGTGGGCTTGCTTCTGGGGCAGTGGGTTGGCTGATGTGGATAATGTACAGCTGTGGCTTGTTCCTGCTAAGT
>JAVJGI010000014.1:23974090-24014104 GCA_035590275.1 Ibycter americanus | reverse complement strand
CTGGAGGAGAAGCCAGGAACCCGGATGCAGCAGAGGCAAGGAGCAGGGTGGACTGGCCTGAAGAGGATGAAGAAACAGCATGGACAGTAAATGAACTGTTGAAACCTTGTGTGGGACTGATGGTGGTATGGGACAGTAAAAGCCTTGTTGCAGCTTAATAGTTTTGTAGTGCTGCAACAGTTTACTACTGCTTTCATCTGAGAAAAATTAAAATCTCTTACACTCTTACTAGATCAATAAGTGATTTCTGACAAGGTACTTTTGGGTTACAAGTGAGGTTCCTTTCCTAAACATATTAAGTTACCTTTGTAAGGAACATGAAAATCTCACCAGTTTGCTGTTACTATATTGCAACTGGAATTGCAAAAATGTCAGTTTGATTTTTTAATTAAAATGTCATCTAAGTACAAACATGCAAATACTTAAACATGTAACCAAACATTGAGTAGAGTTGGTCCACTGAACTCATTTACTTCATTGTCCTCAAGAGTGATTTCTGAAATGGCAGTTTCTCAAAGAAAGACCATTACCCCTTTGTTCTAATTATTATTCTGGAAAGTCAGTTTTTTCTGCCCCTTAATATAACAGCCTTATAAGCATCCCTCACTTAATGAAGACTTTTTTTTTTTTTTTTCCCCCCCCCTGAAGATACCACAGACATGTAGAAGATCGTTAGCTACACCACTATCTGCATTTAATATTATGCAGGACAGACATGTTGCTCTAAGATTAATACATCATTTGGTGTAAGTTTTCAGCGTGGAATACTAATATGTGTGACTAGTGGCACTGTGTTCTTCCATGGTACATTTTGATTTAAATGGGGAAAACAAATGCAAGAAGATGACACTGCACTTGTATAAAATCTCACCAGAACTTATTGATAAGTTTCGTCTAGAGTACTTCAGAATACATGGGCTAATGGGAGGAATGCAACCATCCGCAGAAACAGGGACCATGAAATGCGATGTGTATGGGTGGTCCACTCCATAGATACAAAAAGAGGCCTGTCATGAACTACCCACTGTTAAAAGGCCAAATTGCTGTTTGCATCTATGCAAGGCAATGAACAATTAAAATGAGCAGAAATACTCATGTCAGAAATCATGTGACTTCAGTGATCAGTAATGTCTGGGATAAATTTATCATCCCAGCCACTGGTGCTCTTTATATTGAATATGGGAGACAAATGAAGGTGGGAAAGGGACGTGGCATACTTACACCTGTATTCCTTAGTGCTGTGAGGCACTGTAGATTTGTCTGCACTTTCTGAAACAGCAGATGCAAATGTGCAAATCTGCCAACATTGCAATGTGGAAGGTGATTGAAGTTGAAGTTGATGGAAAGGTGTAAAAGCTCTTGGCCACCATAATAAAATTACACGTCTTGCTTGGCACCAATTGTCTCTGTTTTCTACATACTGTCCACCCAGGGTCTTGAAGCATTCCTAGCCCAAGAAGAAGGATGGATGGCAATTTGGTCCAGCACATGCAAACAAAAAGTACAATCGAGAATAGTAGTCATGCAGAATTATGTGGGGGTCACATGAAAAAAATGAAATAACATTGGTAAATGTCCTTGTTGTTTCTTAGCATCCCATTCCTAGCATGTACTCAGCATGTTGTCTGCTCAGAGGTCTGAGATGCAAGCAGCTGCACTGCAGGTCTCTAGCTGCAAGGGAGCAGAGCCACCTTGCTTCTCACTCTTCTTTGGGACTGTGCTACAGATCACACATGGGGGCCTTCCTGAGGCCTTCACAGCAGTAACAGAGATAATGTCTTGCCTGTGGTACAGGTGAGACTGATGAAATCACTAGGAGACTTTTGTGCCCCTGCTTACCTGTCATCACATCAGTGATGAAAATGTCAGATGAAAATGTCAACTACCTACTACCAGAAGGTCGTGGCTGATTTTGCTGTCCTGTTATAAGCCAGATGTAGGAGTCTGGCTTATAGCTCAGTGTAGAAGATCCTGAGTATAAATGATTTGAGCCATGTACTTAGTGGCATTTTCAAGCACTGCGTAATACTAGGTAATACATTCAGGCTAAATGCTGGTTTCTGCACAGGTGAAGTAGGCTGTGTACAGCAGAATTCTGTAGAGAACTCAGACTTAGAGGTGTTTTTTTGTCTGGCCAGATTCTCATGACTACCAACATTTCTCTTGATTACATGTATTCTCCCCTTTCTCTTTCCAAAGCCACACATAGGCAGGCACAAGGAAAAAAAGCTGCTGAGGACTGAGAAGACCTCTACCTCGGCATCGTAAGAGCTGGTGTTCAGGGGGGGATGCAAAGTAGCAACACAGGACTGTGTCCAGAAACACAGAGACATGACTTTTGAGTTCAGTAGTTCTTAAGCTAAATCCTGGATATGAGGGAGAGGTGTGGGCTGAAGTCAGCCCACAGAAGAAGTGCAGAGGAAACCTTTCCCCACTTGGTGGACCATCTAGATTGCAGAGTGCTGCCTGGATGCTCAGCAGCTAGAACCTTAGCCCTGTCTACTGCTAGCACAGAGGAGACAGTAAGATGGTTGAAGTGATGCAATGTTCTGAACTGGAGAAGCCAGATGTAAAAAATGAGCCAATTGGAGGTGAAGAACAGGAATCCAGAAAAAAAAAGAGCATCCATCACTTAGAGTGTCAACAAAGACAGTGGTTTTGCCAGTGTTCCCAGGCACAGCTCAGAGACAACTGAGCTCATCTGCAAGAAAGGATGAGCAAAAGCAGGGTCCAGGGAGCGTAGTGGCATAAAGGCAGTCTGCTGCTCAGGCAAGAGTTGGTTGATAAGTGCCAGGCTGTTGGCAGACAACAAGCTGTGATGTGCCCCTCAAGGTAAAAGTGTAAGACACTCCTCAGGAGGATAAGAGGAGATGTTCAGGAAGACCCTTGGTAAAATAGAAAGGAGGATGTCTGCTGTGAATATTAGGCATTTCATATTGAATCCCTGAAGCAAACATGAGATTCCTTTTGAGGAAATTAACCTCCAAGATGAGATTTTAAAAAAATTAAAGTGCACACTTATGACTTTAAGCCAATTCCCTAACATGCTGGCATCCCCCTAGTGATGTTTGAATGTTGCTGGATTGGGGCCACTGCTGTTTCTCATCAGGCAGTGAAGAACAGCTATATGTTTCTGATGATACTCTGTTTGTTGGCTAATTAAAACTGGCATCAGGAAAGTGGCTGAACCGTTACAGGGAGAATTTGTTTCTATTCCTGTTTCAATCTTTTAAAAATAGAAAACAGATGTTTCCTTCATTCTCTACTGCCAAGCTGTAGGGAACACCAAGCAAGAAAAGCATCTGTGATGCAGACAGCACTGTAGAGCCTATAACTATGGCAGGAATAGCAGTGTGGACAGGACATTATCTTGTGCAGGGTTTCTAGGTTACCAAAGCCAGCTGATTTCGGTTTCCTTTTTTTTTCTCATTTAACTCTGTTTTATCAGTGTATTTTCTCACATATCATTTATCATGTTCTTGTGATGTGTCTAGAGCTGGTTAGAGGTTTTAAAGAGAAAGTATAAAAGTGTTGATTTGCAACTAGTGACTTTTTTTCTCAAATTTGTATCAGTTACACATTAATTCAACTTAACTTTCTCCAACACTTTCATTATGGTAGCAGACTTGGAGGCAATGCCTCATGGTTATTTTCCCAGAGAACTATAACCTTTCAGAAGAAAACATGTTTCACCTGTTGTTAAAATCCTACTTGTCAACATTCACCCTATGGAGTTTTCTGAGTTAATGAGTGCACTATCATGTCACCACTCCTTGCAAAAGACACGTTCCAGAGTGCTGTCATCAGGTACTTTTGTTGCTCAGATAGTACAAGACTGGCCTGAGGCATGCTATGACATTATGTTGTCTCCAATGTCGTGGTTTACCGTTTTAATAAATCTTTCTGTATCCAGGGACAGGGAGTTGTTTCATGCTTCACTAAACCCTGAACAATGTCCCTTTAAAACTATGTTTGCTCCATTCAGTTGTAGTTGTATTTATCTAGTATAAGTTGTTGGAAACCCAAAATATAGTACTGCTTTAAGTAAATGGGAAAGGAGAATAAAACAGTGCTGAAAATGACACATGTATGAGTGATTTCTGAGGAAGAAAAAATTAATTCTTATTCATTGTTTTCAGGAGTTTCATGGGGGGAACATTTTTGCGTTTTTTTTCTGAGATGTCAAGAATACACTCAGATAACTGCTCACTAGCAACAGAAGGCCAGATTCCCAAGTCACCATTTCCATGAAAGCTGACACAAATTTTAGAAAAAGCCTTTGTAGCATTAAGCAAGGGAACAAGAAAACCCTCTGACTGCCCTGAGTGCTGAAGTGGCTAACTTCACTGATTATCCTGCCAAAGGATTTTGAAACGTCCATTAATGGAAATAAGAAAAAAACCACAAACTGGTTTTGCCTTCAGTTAAAAATGAAAGCAACAGGATATAAAAATGAGTTTGTTGCATGTTCAAGATGCATATTAATTTTTGCCACATCCATGAAATCTGTAAGAAACACAAGGCCATTGGGACTTCTATGATGTTGTCCTTTCTAACTGACAACAGGTGCTGTCAGAGAAAACTGAAGTCTCTATTGAAACTGTTGGTGTCTTATGTGGTGCATTTTATGCTAACACAAATATGGCATTGCTTCACAGCCTGAGTCGTTCCAGGCTGAATTGCTGCTGTACCCCTTAACTAGAACTGCTATGTGCAACTGACTCTTTAACTACAACCCTTATGTGCAATTCCTGCAATTCCAAATATCGGCATCAGTATTTGAAGTTGCATTTTAGTGTATCCCTGTTCCAGGAATAATGCTGAGAAGTGTTCTTCCTGTCTTCTTCAGTGGCTTATTCCTTCCTTCATTTCAGCGTGCAAGTGCAGCAGCTGTCTGGAGGTTACACTGTGCGAGTGAACCGCTCCAGCACCACTGTGCTGTGCTGGCCGGCGCCTCCATCACTGGAGCAATGGCGAGCTCCAGAGCTTCACACTACGCACTTAAACCTGCTAGGTGATGTGCAGAGTGGGATGCGCTCAGTACAAAGGGGATTGTCTAGCATTCATACACATGATTATACAAGACCACTGCTTATGAAGGCATAGTAAATTGGACAGAACCGGTTGTCAGGAGGCTGTTAATTTGACTCACAGTTTGGCCTTGTTCTTACAGTTGACTGAAAAAATAGCACGTGGGGTGGAGGGGTAAATTGCTTAAGAAACTGGAAGGGAACATCAGTCTGAGAAGGTGGTTAATGTAAAGGATAGGCTCTGTGGCTGAGCCACACTAAATTTGAACACTGGCTGGTTAAAAGAATGAATTACCTGGCGTTAATGCACCTGTATGCCCCAAAACAGACATAATGCCGTCCCTGTCAGGAGCGAGAGACAGGCCCACACGGTCTTTGCGGTAATCCCAAGCTGCGTGTTCAACATCAAATATAGATCTTTGCAGTAACGTTTGTGACAGCGATATGCATAAAAATTCACCAGAACTGCAGAAAAACAGAGCTTGAGGAATTAGAGCTGTCACCGCGCCTGAAAGGAGGAATAAAAGCAGTGCTGGTGCTTTTCGTGATAAACGATTCACGCGGCTGCCATCAGCCCTTTCCTTGCCCCCACCCGTAAGCGCCTCAAAGCTGCTGCCTGGCCGAAGGGCAGCTGGCTACAGACGCCGCCTGCAAAGCCCGTGGAAATGCCAGCAGTTTCCCCTGTGAGGGTGTCCTGGTTTCAGCTGGGATAGAGTTAATTTTCTTCTTAGTAGTTAGTACAGTGCTGTGTTTTGGCTATGATGTGAGAACAATGTTGATAGGACACTGATGTTTTTAGTTGCTGCTGGGTGGTATTTTTACTAAATCAAGAATTTTTTGGTTCCTTGGGCCCTGCCGGCGAGAGGGCTGGAGGGGCACAGGAAATTGGGAGGGGACACAGCCAGGACAGATGACCCAAGCTGGCTAAAGAGGTATTCCATACCATATGATGTCATGCTGAGTATATAAACTGGGGGAAGAAGAAGGAGGGGGGACATTTGGCATTATGGTGTTTGTCTTCCCGAGTAACCGTTACGCGTGATGGAGCCCTGCTTTCCCGGGGATGGCCGAACACCTGCCTGCCCATGGGAAGTAGTGAACGAATTCCTTGCTTTGCTTTGCTTTGCTTGTGTGTGCGGCTTTTGCTTTACCTATTAAATTGCTCTTATCTCAACCCTTGAGTTTTACATTCCTTTCTGATTCTCCTCCCCACCCCTCTGGGTGAGGGGGAGTGAGCAAGCAGCTGCGTGGTGCTTGGTTGCCGGCCGGGGTTAAACCACGACAGAGGGGCTGAAGACCCTTCTCACTGACTGTGAGAGACCCCCAGCTGGCACGGTCCAGGCTGGCAGTGTCACCCGTTCCAGCTAACAGGAGTCAGCTTATTTGAGTGCTGCAATGGTGAGTGCTATCCGTGTGGTATCCGTGTGGTATCCATGGCCAGGGATCACAGCCAGGAGCGGGAAGAGCTGAGCATGGGGACCTCCTCTGTGTGAGAGATGTATGGACAAAGCTTTTCAGTGCAGCAAATACATGGAGGCATCAGTCGATACTCACAAGCATCCCTATGACTCGCAGAAAGAAGGCATTTGTCATGTAATTTTAGCGAGATAAAGCACTAACTGTGTGCAGGGAAACACCTTGCTGTAAAAGGCAACTGCATGGAGATGGTGGGTTTGTAAGACTCCTTGGTTTCCTGGTACACAGGGAGTGTCAGCATTTTCTGGTTTTGTCGTTCTGGTGCTTTCATAATTCTGCAGGGTATGTGTAAGCTAATTTGCTCTGTTATCTTATTTATGAGTATTGTCTGCACACCTTATTGCTTTGGACCATCTCTTGTTTCTGAGGTGCTTCTTAGGGATAATCAACTATCCATCCATTTGCCCATCCGTTAAAACAACCAGTGATTCACATCTGTTTCAGGTTGTGTTAAAACCCAAACATTCTCATAACCTTTAACGTAACTTGCTAATCCACGTAGCATTGCAAGCTCCCTGTTCTCTTTCGTGGCTTTACAGGAGATGACAGTGTCTCTCCAGTGTCCTGCTTCACCACAAGACCAGGAGCACAGCCGGGTCCCAGGATGACACTGGGGCCCCAGAGCTCCTGCTGGCTTGCTTTATCCCAGGCTCAGCCAGGATAGAGCTTGTAGCAGCTGGCCTGCCTGGAAGCTCAGCAGCTTTGGGGTGGCAACTCCTAACCCAGGCTGTAAGGACAAGGATGGCTGAAGGACCACGTGGTGACCAAAAGTCCAGAAAAGTCCTGAAAGAATCTGTAAAATCTGTATTTAAAATAGATTAGGGAATGTGTTATCACTTTGGTGCCAATTTTCTCTGCAATTTTTTCTACTTAGTTCATGGTTTAGGCTTCTGTTAGCCCGCTTTCCAGCAATTGCTTCATCTTTGTAGTCCCAAAGGAGCCTGTATATTCTTTAGTAAAAAACAAGGCCAAAAAACCCTTGTCTCCAGCTGTTTTTGAACTCCTGCCTACATCTTTTCTCTGATAGCATAGGACACTCACTAACTCACCTTCTAGATTATTAATTTTTATGCCTTCAGTTATCAGCTCATCATATATGTACTGGACCAAATGAAATTACTCGTCTCAATGCCTGTATTTAATCCCTGTGCCAATTCACTTAACCTAGATTTTGGAAGTCTTTGGATTCTTTTTTAAGGGAGTGACACAAATTATTTGGTTATCTTTCTTGACCTGATTTCTTTTGAGTGCATCCAAGAACTCTGTGGAGAACTGGGATCTCAGAGAAACCAAGGTTTCTTTTCCTTAAAGATAGGGCTCCGTTAAAGAGCGAAATCTGAAGTGGTTTTCTGTGGGTTATTATCAAGGAGAAAAGGATTCTACAATGGGCAATCCTGGAGTCAGATGGTTTCCTCTCCTATTAGTTTCACAGGTTTTTCCAAGTTTTCTGTGGATGAAATGTTATATAGTTTGTAAGAGGAGTGATATTTGGTTACATATAGCATTGTGTGCTGTGAAATGGTTGTCTTGAACATGGCACATCTACCAAACTGGTACAAAGCTGTGTATTCCTGTAGGAGATTTTTTCCAAGTAGTGATTCTGGGAAGTTAGAGAATTGAAAGGGAGGTCTGCTGATTTTTCCTCAGCTGTCTCACGGTATTATTATGCTGCCTGTTCTTTCACAAGCTCTAGTGTGTCCATTGTCCAAATCCAAAATTACTGCGGTAAGATGCCAGCTTTATTACCCTTCAGTCAAAAGCTGAATTCTGATAAAAAGCCCTGGTGTAGCCCATCCACTTGGTTGTTTCCAGAATGATTGTGCAGCAAAGCTCAGAGACAAATTGTCACTACCGTGAACTCTTAATCCCTGTAGCGCGAAAGCATTGCATATGAAGTGTGGCTGCACCAGCACCTGCATGCAATGTGCTGCCCAAACCACCATAATCTCAGTTTTTATTGTTGTGTGCTTCTGTTGTGTTCTTAGTGTTGGGAAGAACATTTTTGTGCTTCGTGCTTCATGCTCATGCTCACAGGGACTGGAGCACTCGATCAGACCAGAGTGTGGCTGTAGTTAGATTTAGGGCTGGAGCAGTCAGAGTCCCCCCCCCCCATCTCTGTGCGTGCTTTTTTCCTGCCCCTCTGGCTGCCTCTGCTGCTGGGGCTGCACCAGTGTTTTCAGTGAACTAAGCTGAGGCATCACTGCAGTTGAAAAACAACCTGGCAAAAAAGGAGCAGGCAAGATCCCAATTGCAAATGGCCACATAACCCACATATTGCTTTGCCAGTGCAATGGGAGGGCATTGGAAGGGCGAGCCGGCCCTCACCAGCTGGCCCTGACATCAAGAAACAGCAGCTGCCGGGCTCACCTGTAACAAAAAAATGGATCCCAGCAGGGTAAGCCTGTGCTGTACCAGCACACAAACAGCCTCCGGGTCCTGCTTAAGGTATTTTCCTGCATGTGGCCATGCAGTATGTGAGAGATCTGGGCTGATGCTGCAGGGGATAGAGGCTTTTGTATTCAAAGTTGCACTGTTAGCTTGGTTTGTCTAGAGACTTTAAGGCAGGAAACAAAATTTCAATTAATTAGGAGTATTCACAGGCCCCCAGTAGGTGTTTCATTCTTCAATTGATTGCGTTGTTACCAGGCTGCTCAGTGAATGCCGTGGTTTAACCCCAGCCGGCAGCTCAGCCCCACACAGCCGCTCGCTCGCTCCCCCCACAGTGGGATGGGGGAGAGAACTGGAAAGGTAAAAGTGAGAAAACTTGTGAGTTGAGATAAAGACAGTTTAATAGGTAAAGCAAAAGCCGTGTGCACAAGCAAAGCAAAACAAAGAATCCATTCACTGCTTCCCACCGGCAGGCAGGTGTTCAGTCATCTCCAGGAAAGCCGGGCTCCATCACACATAACAGTTACCTGGGAAGACAAGCGCCATCACTCTGAATGTCCCCTCACTTCCTTCCCTCTTCTGCCAGCTTTATATGCTGAGCATGGCGTCATACGGTATGGAATATCCCTTCAGTCAGCTGGGGCCGGCTATCCTGGCTGTGTCCCCTCCCAGCTTCTTGTGCACCCCAGCCCGCTCGCTGGTGGGGAGGTGTGAGAAGCAGAAAAGGCCTTGGTGCTGTGTAAGTGCTGCTCAGCAGTAAGAAAAACATCCCTGTGTTATCAACACTGATTCCAGCACAAATCCAAAACATATCCCCATACTAGCTTCTGTGAAGAAAATTAATTCTACTCCAGCCAGAACCAGCACAGAGAAGAGATTCCTCCTTAAGGCCAAGCTGACCTGATGTTGATGATGAATTAATAAAAAAAAAAAGAAAAAATATATCTGTATAGTGAGAGACAGAATGAGACAACCTGGAAAACAGCAGAGGAATGCTGGCAAAGTTTGGGAATTGTCTGTTTTCTGAATGAAATTTCAGCTTCCCCAGGTGTAGCAGGGTGAATGAGGACTGTCCCCAGGTATGCCACTGACTTTAATCCATTTTACAGATAACAAGTATGGATGAGGAATAGCTTTTATGGGAAGGTGACTGGTCAGCAAGGTGGGTGGAAAACAGATGGGGTGGCACTGGTACATCCCGAGATTATCCTGTACTTTCAGAGCTGCAGGTAAACTCCCTCCTACTCCTCCAGGAAGGGGTCAGCTGGCAGGAGGAACTAACTTGATCACTACCTGTTTGTTGGTATTTCCATAGGCCAAGAAAAGCAGAAATAGTTTAAGCCCACAAAACCCTTGTTTCTTTCATAGCATTATTGATAGTGTCTAGCCTGTAGCTTGGTCTTTTGTTTGCCACACTGAAGTGTGAAGCCCAGCCAGAGAGGTGATGTGCTGGTAGATGGCCAAAGCCCAGCCCTCGGCAGGAAGCGTAGAGCAGGCTGTGGGATGTGAGCTGGGATTATCTGCACAGTAACTGGGGGATCCAGAGCCTTGAAGAGTCAGTGGAGATGTACAGATCTGCTGACCCTCATTTGGGAGTTCCTAACTAGGTTGTGATGCCCAATATCCAAGACTGGATTTTATTTTATTGGTTTTTTACACACTATACAAGCAAGTAAAACTGCCACCTGCTCTATCAATCCCATGCTAAGTGTCACATCATCCTTCACTCCTAGTCAGAGTTGATTAAGTAGTTTGTGCAAGTTGATTGTAAAAATGTTCTTGTAAAAGTCCCTGCAGACGTCTCCTTTCCTCACTTAGGGAGCCAGGCTCATGGTGCCTCTCCCGGTACATTACATAGCACACAAAACTCACGCCGCTGTGCTGAGCCAGGGCTTTCGGGTCCTGCCATAGATGGTGCTGCAGCTCCAGTTTGGGGATTTGCTTGTGCACCGGCTTCGCTTGGCAGAACCTGTAAAGTAGCACCCAGTGAATGCTTCGGTGTACACAAGCATAGGTTTACCGACAACCAGAGAGCCAGCACATCAGAACAGTTACTTGCTGGATAATACAAAAGAGGAGATGCTAGATGGTGTAGAAATATTCAAGACATGCTGGTGTTATGATAGGTTTGTTTGAAAACTGATCTGTGACTGTTAAGGGTGAAAAGTGCCCTCTCTAGTACCTGCTGCTGAGGAAAAAGATTTAGACCTTATTCAGCGTATTATACCGTGCAAAGAGTAGGCAAGAAGCCAGGAGAACACCAGAAGGAGTCACAGAATAGGGTGAACCAAGTGCTACAGTACTTGCAGTAAATTAAAAGAGACTTTAAACTACTGGGCTAAGAATAGGTACGGTGAATTCCAAACCAATTGTAAGGAAAATGGCGTTCACTACACAGGGGAAAACTGAACTTTTATCCTCTGGATGAATTGCTCCAAAAAAGTTGTTTTTTTAAAAATAATTGCTGTGTTCAAGTTAAAAACATGTGATATGAATCACAGTAATGTCTCTCCAAATATTGTATAAGCTATTTGGTTCACTGCCAAGAAGGTATGAAAATGAAAATTAAAAATAGAGATAATATTAAAAAAATAATAATCTGCATGCTTTGTTGCTGACATTTGATGAAATAAGAAGGACATGAAAAATTACATATAGATTTCATGAGTTAGAGCAGGAAGTGAAATACAATCAAAAAGACACATGGGGGAATATTTTTATGGAGTATGGTAATAAGTGAAAACATTTGTGGCATTAACTGAAAGATAAGAAATAGTCAAAGAATTATTGAAGGATTTAACACAATAGAACCATATGCTTAGATTTAAAATGTAATTGTCTACAAATGTAACACATTTAAATGTTTTAAAAATATATTAATCTGAAAACAGCCAAAGTTGCTGAGAAACTGTACATAACTCACAAAGCCCCCAGGCACTACAAAAAGGAAATAAAACATTGACAAAAAATATTTTACACTGTGGTAATAAGAGTACTGTATTTTCAACAAGTACAAAGAAACTCTTGGGAACTTACATTTCATTTGGAAACAGAACCTAGCAGGCACGACTTTTTTTACCAGAGATTACCTGTGTCTTCAGAGTTTATGATCCATGTTGTGACTTGGCTAAAGCAACATAAGCTAGGCTGACTTAGTTTTTCCTGGATTTTAATAAAAGAGTGAGCAAACGAATAGACTCTTGAAGAAGACAAATTTAAGACAAAACACTGCAAGGACCAAACTGAGTTCACAATTAAAATTTAATCAGTTGGCTAAGTTGATTACCAAATTAACACAACAGGTAATCAACACAAACTTTTTGGCTGACTCCAGCGAGGATTGTATTATTTTGTATTTAGGTTTCAAATTCTTCCGCTTACTTACCTACCCAGAACTCCAGCTGTTGTATTATGTTTATATACCTGATGAAGGGTGATGGCATGTGTTGAATGTACAACTTTACAGAATACGAGTATCAGTACTGGTCTTAGACATTTGTCAAGGAAATTCTTTGGATTCTTTTCAAGCAAGCCTGGGTTTATGAGGACCTTAAATAATGCTTTAACACTTAGGGCCAGCAATTATATAGTACGGCACTTTACATGTAAGTCCTGTCCTTCCAGAGTGAGATACAGACGCCTATAATTAATGCTTCATATGAGTTTTATGGAAATTTGGACTCCCTCAGATGACAATTCCCAGCTCCTAATACATTGAGCTCATTAATTCAAAGTCAATGTGGTTAGCATGCAGCTTCCAAAAAGATACGCAGTTTCAATCCCTGGGCCTTCTGTTGTGTAAGTACCTTATTTCAGATGCATTGCAGCATCTCCATTTATCAAGCCTCTGATATCCTGCAGAGAGAGAGTTGTAAACAGTCCTGCACTGAATTGCACAAGGCTTTCCCTTTCAAAACCCATCTAAAGGAGAAAGAGGAGCTGTGACATCTCTTTATGTGATGACCAGTTTGGCATGTGGGAAGGAGAAGCTGTCTACTCTGTTTGCTCCTCAGCTTGCAGAGGTTGACATCTGTTGCCCTCACAAGCATGTTGAATCACAAGGCTATTGATCTTAGTGGGCCAGGTGGAAAACAGTTTCCAGCCATGTCTTTACTAGCAGATCAAACAGCTCCCAGCCATGTTCTCAAACACCAAGACCAAGTAATACAGAATGGCCCACACCTATACTATTAAAACCTTACCTGGTAAACCCTGTTTTAACAGGGTGATGGTGTCCAAGCTGTGTGCCTGGACTGTTAGGTGCTTGAATATCTTAACTGTGCCTGAGAATCAGGAGACTCCTAGCTAGCACAGACCAAAATTTTGCCTAGGGAGAGTATAGACCACTGCATTCTTCCATAACTATTTAATTTACTTTGCAAAGGGTAACCTTCATGTCAGCTAGAATGCTTTGCTACTCTGCTTGGAGAAATTAAAAGTCTACTTGGTAGTGAAATGAAAGCAAAGAAGTAGCAGGGACACGTATCTAACGCTTGGGGCAACCAGTGTTGTCATCGTTGTCCTCAGAACTTTGTGCCACAAAGTTGGATAAAGTACATAAACCTGGTAGCAGAATACTGGTTTCTTTGCTTTCAGATGAGCACTCAAATCACCTGTACTTCAAGAATCATGTTCCTTCTACCCAAAACCTAGCAAAAAAGTCAGCGCTTTAACCCAAATGGAGAATGGTCCACCCAGCAAAGTCTGCTCCTCAAGCATTAAGATAAGAAAGACAAGATTCAAGAGGAGATAAGACTGAAAGTAAAGTCCTTAGAGAGGACGAATGAGGTTAATGTATGAGTCTTTGAAGGACACGGAGAGATGAGAAAGTATATACTGCACTCACAGGGTTAGTAGTCAATTACTGGATAAAGAAGATTCATTGCACATTACATTCTCGTAATATTATTTTTATTTTTATTTTCCATTACCTCAGTAAAAACTGCCTCATAATGAATGTAAGGAACAGTTACTTGTTCTGACATCACGTACCTTGGGACTATGTGTCTGGCTTGAAAATAGATAAATTCGTACATGAGGTCTTTGGAAGGCCTCAAAGTCAAGTTGGCAGTTATCCAGAATACCCTGTGTAGAGTCTTTGGTTTGACTTTTAGAAACATAGCTAATAAACTCAGCCCTCTACCCCTTGTATGCAAATTGTCCTCTTGTCCTTCTGTTAATTTTTCCTTTCCTGTATAGGAAATGAGTCCAGAAAGTGATTTGTAGCTATTCTGTTTTGATAGAAACAAGATTTGAATGTTTCAGTGAAAAATTATCAGCAGGGGGTTGTTTAGGTGGTTTGCAGGAAAAGCTGTGGCAATTCCCTAGCTCCCAGTAAGTCTTCGGCCATTTTCAAAGTTGTTGTTCTAGACGAGCCTTAGGAAAGCAGTAAATTAAAATCACTGTGTCTAAAATCCTCTGCTTGTCATTCCTCCCAGGAAAACATTTTCCTTCTTCATGTATCATGTTGTTTCCCTAACTGCACAAGCCTTTGAGAAACATTTACATAGCAAGCAAATCATTAAACATTTTTTTTTCTTGTAAAACTGGATTTGATGGCAGCTAAAAATTATGTTAATAATACAAATTTCAATGTTTGTATTTTCTTCTCACTTCCTTTAGAATTTTCTATTTGCCACAGTAAATGAACAATGTGTTGGGTCAGTTGTATGATTTGCCTAACTTACCATTGACAGACCCTGATATTTCTTTGGATGTGTCAGTTTGCCAGCCTAAGTTCTCTTCAGCTCTTCACGTGTGCTCATGTAAAACAAATCTTGCATTGTCTACTTTCATTAAAATCTCAAAAGTTTCATGATTTCTTTCTCCTCTATTCTGAACTAGTTTAGTAATTTGATTAACTGTTAAAAGCCTGGTGGTACTTCGGAGTGCTGCTGTTGTTGGCTTGAGAATGCCACATCGTACTCATTAAAGTTGGCAAGGCTACTAATTTCCACTTTATATCTAAAATCACTCACCTTCTACAAAGAAATCCCTGGTTACACATCCCAGCAAACTGGTAAAAAGATGATCTCAAAAGCTTCAAACTAACAACCCAAATAGGTGAAGGAAGGCTGCTGAAGTGATGCAGCAGTAACATTTTCCTCCTTCAGAAATTACTCAAAGGTTGTCGTGGTCTAAACCCAGCTGGCAAATAAGCAAGACACAGAGCTTCTCACTCACTCCCCCCACATTGGAATGGGGGTGGGGGTAGAGAATCAGAAAAGTAAAAAGGAGGAAAAGAGTGGGTTGAGATAAAGACAATTTAATAGGTAAAGCGCAAGCTGTGCGTGCAAGCAAAGCAAAACAAAGAATCCATTCACCACTTCCCACCGGCAGGCTGGTGTTCAGCCATCCCCAGGAAAGCCGCGCTCCATCACACATAAACAGCTACTTGGGAAGAAAATGCCATAACGCCGAACATCTCCCTGTTCCTTCTTCTTCCCTCAACTTATATATTCAGCATGTTCAGTGGTATGGAATATCCCTTTGGCTAGTTCAGGTCAGCTGTCCTGGCTGTGTCCTCTCCCAGTTTCCCGTGCCTCTCCAGCCTTCTCTCACTGCCAGGGGCTGAGAAACTGAAAAGCCCTTGACTTAGTATAAACATCACCTAGCAACAACCAAAACCATCAGTATATTATCAACATTATTCTCACACCAAATCCAAAACACAAGCACTGCACCAGCTACTAAGAAGAAAATTAACTCTGTCTCAGGCTGAGACCAGGACACCAGTACAATGACATGTGGCATTTTTATGGGTGCTTTCTCATGGTGCAGTAGGACAACATATGCATGCAACCCTTTTCAGCATCTGTAGTTAATCCTTTTTGTAGTGAAAAGGGTGACAAAAATTATAACAGAAAAGGAGAAAAATTACCTGCGGGAAACAATGCTTGCAATAAAAGGGAAACCCTGAAGTGTTTTTATTTATGACGGCAAAACCTGGAGGTGAATGAGCTCTCTGCTTTTCTAACCAAGTTCTCTGTTTTAGTCCTAGCCCCACTCTTGCTCCTTGGATGTAAATCTGCTTTCTGTTGTCAGATAAAAAAAACCCACACCTTGTTTTTTAAAAAAATGTAATTGCTAGGACATTGGAGTGTTTTGTGTTCAGACACTTATTTGCCTTGGCCTGTGGTGCTACAGCTGTCAGCTGTACTTGCTTCTGGTCTCCTGCAATTTTGTTCGATGAAGAGGTTCAGAGCCACTCTATTCAAGAGCTAGCTGGCCTATAGAAAGGATACAGAACTTTAATAATACACTGAAACACATACATAAAAGCTGAAAACATACTGAGCTTCTAGAAGAAGAATACATTACCTTCTGAAAGAAGTCCAGGATCAAAACCAGTTTTCCAGGCAAGACTGGGAACCATGCAGCGGAAACAGGGAACCATCTACCTTAAAAATTCTGCTGCAGTTAGTAGATGCTCACCATCTTCCTGCAATTAGTGTATGTTTCCTGTCACCCTGTCTGTGTGTCAGATCTTAATTGTACCCTGCACAGTGTCTACATTGAGCTGAGGCTTGTGTGGAAGCAGACTGCAAGAGGCCATCACGATAAGCCTGGTCCTGAATGCTTTCCGGTGCTCCTGGAGGCACCATGCTTACCTCAAACATCCACCCTGAGTTCTTCTGACAGTGACTCACATTGAATCCCTGGCTGTATTTCCAGAGCCACTGGGAATGTCTGTTACTTGAATGTGTCTATTACACTAGAAAGAGAAATACGTATGTTTTGGGTTCTTTAATTATTACAGAGACATCAATGACTCCATAGCCAAACTTAAGAGACTGGGAAACATAAATAGATGTAAATGCAATCCCAATTAAGAAGTTTTATTTAACCTTTCTTCCTAACGTATAGTAAAGATTACTGGTAAAGAAGATTTTGAAGCCTGTTAGAAGAAATGATGAAAAGCATGTTAGAGGAATCTAAAAGTAAACTGGAGGTGCTTAAAGACAATAAGCAAGTTAATATTTGAGACTGTGGCATTGTCAGAGCCAGTGTCACTGTGTGTGGTCAGGGAGTTGTCCTTTCCTATAAAAATATATTCTAAACTCTTATCCCTTATTCTTTTTCCTCAGTTTGCTCGTATACTTAGGATGACTCTCAGTTCAGTTCATTACAGTTCACCTTCAAATCCCAAAGCTGCGTTGTTCAACGAGCATTCTCATAAAAGAGACAGAAAAAAAAGAAGAGTACTCTGTGATTTATCAGGGACATCAGAATGTGGCACATTTTGTAGATATAATGTCAGACTAGACATTTTGTCAAGCTGTCCACAATATCTGTAGCGTGATCTGTAAATTTCAAGAACGCCGAAAGAAAAATTGACTCATTTCCCAGCATAAAGTCATCTTACATCCAAAATGGTGTTGTGTTGGAGGAATATCACATGCTTAAAAAATATGTGACAAGTAATAAAATTGTTTTCTGAAATATACATAATTTAAATGCAGAAGAGAAGGCCACCACACAGCTAGCTAAATCAGTTGTCATTTTGCACATCACTGACTGCACTGTGTGTATGCACTGTGTGCATAAATCCTCATCCAGTGAAATGTGAATGTAAACCTTAATGCATGATTTATTGCAATGAGTGGTTTCGCTTGCAATCAATAAACTGAACTAAATGCTAGATTTAAAATTAGCTGACAATTGAGATAAGAGAACCTCTGGAAACCACTTTCTGGGGAAAAAAATAAATGCAAGAGAATAAATCACCACTGTTAGCCAACACCTGTTTTGCTAGTGTCTAAAGCAATGGCTGAATGTTACTGCTCCATGAACTGCACTTACAGTGCGAGTAACTCCTTCCCCCACCAAAGCCATGTGTGTTTGCTCCTTCCTGGCAGTGCTAATTTTCTTTGGGTAGCTACTCTCTAACCACAACATTAAAAATTATCAAGTTTTAACAAACAAGATACAGTAATAAAGCACCTGGCAGCTGAGGAGGTATAATTCTCATGGCAGAGATGAGTGACTGGGGATGGCAGAGAGAAAGAGAGAGAGAGGAGAGAAACACCAGCAATCACAGTAAAACAGTAACATGTACTTGTAGCCTTTAGGATCAACCAGGACCTCATTTTACTCATGCCAGAGGTATTATGAAAATGTTCCTACTTTGGAAATTAAGGTCAGAGATGTTAAAAATACCAATAAAAATATTATCCTTATTTAAACCAAACAGTTGGAATTATGTTCGCAGAATTTAGGAGCAAATTATTAGAAACAGATCCGCCTTTACGATAGGTGAAAGCACACCATGCTGAATATGCAAACCAGGTCAGCTCTTGTTTAAATTCAGTATTGCTGAGTAAAGGACGCCAAAGGGAATGTGATTTAGTACTAGATCCATCTGGCAGATCATAGCAAAAAGCTCGTGTTTTAATTACCATTGCTTTATCAAGTCATAAAAATTACAGCAATGTGGACTGAAAGGGACCTAAAATGAACCTTTTATATGCTCTGATAATCCAGTAAGATTACATCTCTTCTAAGAGATACTTGACTAAGCCAAAATCATCCAGGGCTGTGGATTTTACTATCTTTTTTAAAGCCTGTTACCTTTTAGCACTTTCTTCTCTGTTAGCCTTAAAAAAAAAGGAAGGTTTTTCTCATATCTGCCTGATACGTCCATTTCTGAAAATTAAGCTAATTTGTTTTCTTCTAGCTTTGGTGTACATGGAGAGCAGCCACAATACTCTTTTTTTTTACTGCAACCTGTAAAAAACCTCCTTTACTCCATTCTTTTCTAGACTACATGATCCCAGTTCTCTGGATTTTTTTCATATAGACCATAGTTGCTAGGCTTTGAACTACTCTGCTTACTATGTTCTGCATTTTTTTCAAATGCCCCATATTTGTGTCATGACCTGAACTGACCAGTGCTTTCCAACCGACATGTGATCAGTGCCATATGGTGTTCTTATTAATGCACTCTGGAAATCCAGAACTTCATTTCCCTTTTTTTGCAGCAACAGCACACTTAAGATTTTTGTGATGTGCTAAAACATCTCAAGGTTTTTCTGCAGTGTTCAGCTTTGCTGGCTCTTCTCTATTTAGCATTTCTGCATTAGATATTTTTCAACCTTATTGCAGATATTCTTGATTTCAGACCACTTCTCCAATCAATTCAGACAATTCAGATATGTGTACACTATTCCTTCAACCATGTAGGATGTTAATATATGAATACTATTGATGATGATACTGATTATAGTGTTTTATGTAGTGTTTTATAGGAGATCCACTGGCCCCAAAATGTTACCTCCATAACATGCCAGCAGTAAAATGAATTGTGTTAACTACAGAAATCTGCAAAAGGTTATAGGACTATCTTGCCGCATTGAGTATCTGGTCCACCATTTAGCCAACATAAAGATGCGAACAATCAAAACTGTCAACATAGTCATGTTTATGATTCTCCAGATAAGCATATAAAAGCCTGCCTGAGCTGGCAGTGTTGCCCAGTACTGCCTGCTGACACAAATCTCTCCACATCCAGCTCTGGGAGGTGATTTCAGCTGATGGCCACATGAATGAAGGGCCAAGATCTTCTCTCCCCCTCCTCTGTCCTCAAGCAATACAGAATCCTGAGGGAATAGGACGGAACTAGGGAAAATTAGGTGGCCTAGAGAACTGGCAGTGATTTCAAAGGCTGACTGAACTGAACAGGGCAAGATTGCTTTAGCACAGCCCTTAGAGTTTGGGTCAAGCTGGAAGTTTGTGACACAAGTGTGAGAGGATAAGTCACTCCCTTGCAAGTTATTCATAGCTGACGGCTTAGAAGTTTAAATTCTGTGTCCTAGGTGCTTATTTTTCTAAAGATTATAAAGAAACTGCTAATTAATATTTCTCAAACATTTGCCTTCTGATGAGGTCCTATTAGGTACCTTCATCTTTTCTGGTGTTAATTGTTCAGGCTGAAATTCAACATCTTTACTTTGTGAAGGTACTTATGCTGTGGCTGAGCCAGATTTGTTCTGTTTCAGATCACAGAATCACAGAATGGTCAGGGTTGGAAGGGACCTCTGGAGATCATCTAGTCCAACCCCCTGCTAAAGCAGGGTCTCCTAGAGCAGCTTGCACAGAGTTGCATCCAGACAGGATTTGAATGTCTCCAGAGAAGGAGACTCCACAGCCTCTCTGGGCAGCCTCTTCCAGTGCTCTGTCACCCTCAAAGCAAAGTTGTTCTTCCTCATATTCAGATGGAACCTTCTGTGTTGCAGTTTGTGCCCGTTGCCCCTTGTCCTGTCACTGGGCACCACTGAAAAGAGCCTGACCCCATCTTCCTGACACTTGTCCTTAAGATACTTGTAGATATTGATAAGGTCTCCTCTCAGTCTTCTCTTCTCCAGGCTACACAGGCCCAGCTCTCTCAGCCTGTCCTCATCAGGGAGATGCTCCAGTCCCCTCATCATCTTTGCAGCCCTCCGCTGGGCCCTCTCCAGTAGTTCCCCGTCCCTCTTGAACTGGGGAGCCCAGCACTGGACACAGCACTCCAGATGCGGCCTCGCCAGGGCAGGGCAGAGCAGAGGGGCAGGATCACCTCCCTCCACCTACTGGCCACGCTCCTCCTAATGCACCCCAGGGTCCCGTTGGCTTTCTTGGCCACACGGGCACACTGCTGGCTCACGGGCAACTTGCTGTCCACCAGAACTCCCAGGTCCTTCTCTGCAGAGCTGCCTTCCAGAAGGAAACAGGATTGGACCCAGTAATGACCCTTGGGGAACACCGCTGGCTACAGGCCTCCAATTCAACTCTGCGCTCTGATCACAACCCCCTGCGCGCTGCCACTCAGCCAGTTCTCAACCTACCTCAGTTTCCACTTATCTAACTACACTTCCTGAGCTTACCTATGAGGAGGTTGTGGGAGATAGCATGAAAAGCCTTGCTGAAGTCAAAGTAGACAACATTTACTGCTCTCCCCTTGTCTACCCAGCCAGCCTGTCATTCCACCATAGAAGGCTATTAGGTTGGTCAGGCATGATTTCCCCTTGGTGAATCCATGTTGACTACTCTTGATAACCTTCTTTTCCTTCACATGCTTAGAGACGACCTCCAGGATGAGCTGTTCCATCACCTTTCCAGGGATGGAGGTGAGGCTGACCAGCCTGTTGTTTCCTGGGTTGTCCTTCTTGCCTTTTTTGAAGACTGGGGTGACACTGGCTTTCCTCCACTCCTCAAGCACCTCTCCTGTTCTCCATGGAGAGGTGGTAGAGGGTGGCTTGGCAATAACAACTGCCAGCTCCCTCAGCACTGGGAGGTGCATCCCCCATCAGGGCCCATGGATCTGTGGGTGTCAAGTTTGCTTAAGTGATCTCTAACCCAATCTTCCTCAACCAAGGGAAAGCCTTCCTTTCTCCAGACGTCCTCTCTTGCCTCTAGGATCTGGATACCTGAGGGCTGGCCTTGGCAGTAAAGGCTGAAGCAAAGAAGCATTCAGTAACTCTGCCTTCTCAGTGCCCTTTGTCATCAGGGCACCCAGCTCATTCAGCACAATGAAATAAATGGGAAAAGAGCATACCTTTCCCATCATGAAAAATAGATGTGTAATTACCATTGCAGAACTCTAGTATTACTGGCTAAGCTGAAGGAATGAAATTTTCCATACATGTTATTTTGGGTTAATATTATTTCCATTTGATGAAACTGTGAAGGTTGAAAGACATATTTTTCATTTGCACAGAATTCTCAAGCATTGATTCCCTTCATGCTGCTGCACCTTCTAATCTCTCGTCAGCATTTTATCTTCTTTTTTTTTTTTTAAAGAAGAAGAATTTACTTTTGGTAGACAAAGATATAAAAGGAAAGAGGTGGAGTGACTGACTACCCACAAGCAGATCTCCTAAGGGGTTTCTGGGGGCTGGAGCATGGAGCATCTCCACAGCATCCCATCCTCTGCAGCTGGGAGAGGACATGACTGGAAGAAAGGAGTGTGGGCAGACTTGCCCGAAGGCTCGCATGGTGCCTCCTAAGGTAAACCCCTCATTTCAGACTGGCAAACAACTCGTCCAGGAAGGTGGAGGGATGCCCTCTAGGAAAGTAGGAGAAATTACAGTTTTTATTTTTGTTTTTGTCTTTCTTGGGCAAATGTGCTGCAGAACTTTTCAAAATACATTTTTGTTCTCCATATGTGTTTGCACTGCTTGTACAAAGAAATAAAATGGGGTCTTTTGATGTTTCTATAACATAATTATTTAGAGTGAGATATATGTGCAGTATTAACACACATTACCGCTATTAGTTAGTTCAGTATCCCAGACAAGGACTTGATATTTTACACAGCTCCTTGCTATTTCAAGACAGTTTACTACCTCTATTATAAATGATGTCTAGTTTATCTATTTAGTGTTTCTAATTCTTCCCATCAAAAGAAATGTCATATCCCTCTGCATCCATTCATGAGAAAGCAAAGGACACAACAAAGCCCTTGTAGCTAGGGAGTTTCATCATCATAGCTTACTTTAAAACCTGCCTTTCTTACATGACTCGTTCATTTCAGTGTTTACTGGAGCAGGGCATCTTTTAGTAAATGGAGAAAAAATAGGTATTTGTTTCCTGTCACAGATTTAGAAAGCTAGGAGCCTTAGTTGTGGATGGGAATGTTGTACCCACCCAGGGAAACAATGTAATTTTCTGTCTGATGACAGTGTTTCATCTTATTATTTTGAGGAATTGTCTTTAGTGTGTTTTGTGAAATGCTTTTAGATCTCAGAGAAAAAGTCTTGTGTAAGAACTCAATCCTAAAAGATGCTGAAAGTACTCTGTCCTTGATCCAGTAAAGCACTTAAACAGGTATTTAACCTAAAGTACATAGGAATACTCTGGGGAATAAACACGTGCTTAAAGCTAAGTACATACTTCTGTGCTTTGTTGGATCAAAACCAAAGCACTCAAATCCTTGCAGGACTGAGCCCTCATGCTTTTTGCTTTCATAGAGTGTTTATGGAGTTTCATAAATCTGAGTAGATCATTCAGCTCAAATAAACAGTGCTACAGAATACCTTCAAGTCTGTACCGCCTGACCCTGCACTGTTTGACATCAGTAGTAAGCTTTATTTCAATGTGAATAAGACCAAATCTCCATGGTTTGATGGACTGACGAGCAAATCCTGCTTATCTATCAGACAGATAATACATGTGCTGAATGGTAAATGATCACAGTCTGTGCCCTAAAGTTATACACAAACAGTAATATTTATTGCTTATCAAAACATACAGAAATGTTCTGTGCATTTTACACAGAAAGACAGAAGGAAACGCTTTCCCCAGGGCATTGCTCATTTGTATGTAGGGCAGTCCAGCAGGGAACCATCACATGTAAACAAGGGTGGTGAGAAGAGGAGGGGAAGATGAGCTAGGAATATACCCACACCTTAGGAGCAGAGCATGAGCCCTGCAGAAGCACTTACCACAAACAGCCTGTAGAGCCCGCCTAAGAGCAAAAAAGGGTATATAATCCTGCCACTTTGAAAAAAAGAAATAAGCCTTCCTTTCTCACTACTTCTCAAAGATGAGAAGGTGGAAAATATCATAAAAGGCAATAGTTATGAGAGGCAATTATAAAAAAAAAAGAGGAAGGCAGACTTAAGGGACACAATACAGTCAGGCTGTAGATTTCTTGCTCATCTTTGAAAAGCAAAAATAAGAAAAACAAGAAAGTACCCACTGGTAGGCTTTCCTACTGAGCTTTGACCAGAGTTCAGTAATATGCCTGCATTTACACCAGAGAGAATGCTAGAGCTCTGTGTGCTACCTTGGTATATCATATTAGCACTGCTATAATGAAGTTTGAGGGTGTATTTTTAGTGCAACAATAACTACTGCAACTGCCTGGATATACCGTGAGAACCTGCCAATTAACTTCTCAGATGTATCATCAGTACTTAGCCATTAGTCATATTGTATATTGTTCATAAGTGCCTAATCCACCTTTTGAAGATATTACAGTTTTTTGGTCTGGGCTTTGGCATTTTGTGTTTTGTTTTGTTTTTTTTAATCCTTTTCCTTCGTAGGCTCTATGTGTGGAAAAACTACTGGCCTTTTCTGCTAGTAATGGTTTCTGCCTTACAGCATAAAAACTGCAGAACCACTGGCAAGATTAGAAAATACAAAACTCAAATAACTGAGAAAAAGCTGAATCCAAAGAGTAGAAAAAATTAAGATGGTGCACAAGGCATGTGTATTTAAATAAAGGAAAAAGTAACAGAAAGGTGAGTGTACATTTAATATTAAGAAAAACTCTGTTTTCATCAAAGTCTTTTAAAGGAGCAACCTTCAAGTGTGCAGAAAAAGAAATGTCACAGGAGCCATGCTTTTACTAGACCCTAAGAACGTTTACCTCAAACAAAGATATGATTTGTAAACTGGACTGACCTACTGCTTCTTTTAATTTCCTCTACTATCATTGCAATAATGCCATAAAAAGTTAGACTTAAAAGTTATTTTAAAAAATGCCTGAAACATTTCACATGTGTTTTTTCTTTAAAAAAAAACAACTGTCTAGTCAAGTTGAGCATTTTGTCTTTCTGAGTCATGGCTCTGTTATAGTCTGGATGCTACCAAAACTCACGTGTTTTCATTCAGTACATGGTACGTTTCTTTTGCCCCACCCCACATTCTCATTGAATCTCCTGCTAATAGCAATTGTCTACAGAGGATTGCACCTGCTCCAGATTAGGTGAAAAAGAAACTTTACACCCATATTTGCCCATTTAAACATCACCAAAATGCAGTCTATGTCCTTTCATATTTTTTACTGGTGTTCTTTATTTCTGTCTTGGAGGGTCTCTCCCACAGCAGGCAGCTTATGGCAGAGTCTTCTATACTCCGTTGGATTCCTCTCAAAAAAAGTGCAAACACATCATGCAAACACATCAGAGAAAGAGCAAATGAAACAAAACTGCATACTGATCTTTCATGATCTTCCTGAACTTCTACCGTCTAAGAGTCTCTCCTCTGAACTGACAGCTATTTCTCCCTGTATTTTCTGTGTGATGTGTGCCCACTGCAGCAGGGTTATTTGTGGTCTGTGGGGATGATCTTTTCACATCTCTGCTCTTCTCCCTGGCCCTCTAAGTCATATTCAGTTAAATGTGACTGTTCAGAGCTTCTCCACATCTCATTGTTTTTGCGCACCACCGTTATGGCTGTCTAACCAATATGTGATGATAGGACTGAGAATTGCACTCAGACTGTGGAGATGTCAAATGTACCGTGCTAGATTTTTGTAAATTAATCAGTACTGCACTCAAGAGTCCTAGTTGTTGTATCCACTCTTTACACACACAAACCTGCTTCTAAAGGAAAAAACCCAACCAACAGAGATTATGTTTGACATAGAGCTTCTTCAGTTTATCATAATTTTGAAGATCCAGAGAAATTAATATGTAAAAGATAGCAAGATCCTTAATCTGCATAGTTGCACTGGAAGCCCTGCTATACTCTACATAGGGCAGTACTCAAAATAACTGGAGGTAAATCATGACAAGACCTTTTTTTTTTTTTGAACTTCTAATAACTTCACAAAGTGCATAGCTCTACAACAAGGTTACGGCTAGGCATTGTTTAGATGTCAATTATTTCCAACATTCAAAATGATGACAATGTAACATTCTACTGAAACACAAACAGGAACATGTTTCTTATATAGACACCTGTTAAAGATCTTTCTTTGCTTCATAGGGGCAATGGTACAGGTATTGTTGCAGCCAATGTGGCATATGTTGGTAACAACCTTATATCTCTATTGGATTAAGCCCTAAAAATCTGGAAGATGGAATGATTTTATTATAAAATGTACCAATCAGCAATATAATTTCTTAAATTTGTTCAGCTAGTTCAGCTAGTAACTTCTCATTGAAAAGCTTAGCAGCACCTTCTTCTGTATGTGAGAAGCTGCATTTTTCTCTCTCTTCTTAGTTATTTTCAGTTTCTTTCTGCAGATGAGTGATTTTTTTTTTAGTGACTATGAGAAAGCTGCAGAGAAACTTTCTCTCCTAGATATGCATGAAACAAATTACTTTGTTCTGTTTGTGCTCTTTCTGTTTTCCACGGCTTTGAAAGAAGAATGTGCTGCATTTTATTCCAATTATTTTTTCTACAAATTTCCATGATAATGTATGATCAATATTCTGGTTTTGCCAACAGAGTACATCAATGAGCAAATGCCAGAAGCATGGCCAGCATGATAAATTACAGCAGCAATCAATACCAGTATGAGTCATTGCACAAAAGATCCCATATTGCCACTGTTGTTTCATTATTTTGGAAAGCATTCGCTGCCTGCTATGGACCAGATCCCGACGACAATTACATTGTTAGCAAATCTTTTGCCAGTTCAGGGGATTTTACATCTTCTCTGTAACAGGACAAATGTGAGTCATTGTGGATTAACTGAACAAGCAACGCCAGACCTTCTTTACAATTTCCACCAGTTTGGCTCTGCTCCATTTCCACCACTGTCTTGCTTGTTTGACATCCCTTCTTCTCCACTGAAACTCATAGTCAGAGACTGACAGGTATCAATGCACATGTCAATAAGTCTGTGTCAGAGTCCAATACTGTCTGACCAGGTTCTTTTAGATATTCCATGTATGCAGGGTGAAATGTCTAATATCAGATTTATTTATTGGAAGACATTTGATGTTACACTGGATTTCTGATTTAGCAGAATGACACTAAATATACCGAAATCATAATACAAATTTGAATCACTTGCTGAGGTGACCAGCTCCAGTGCAGGTGCAGGGGATCACGGCATACAGGGGGCTTCCCGAGGCAGGGAGACCCCAAGGGAGTGCAGAGACCCACCAGAAGCCAGCAGCTCACATGGGAGTGGCTGATGAGGCATGGGCAGGACCAGGGGTGACAGCAGCCACCCCTGCTCCCACAAAGGGCGCTGCCACCAGGGCCTGGCATGGATGGTGGTGCAGGGTGGACACCGCTTAGAAGGAGGGACATCCCACTGGCCCGGTGGAGAGACCTGAAATACACATAACCCGGCAACCAGGCACCGCTATGTGACCATCTGCACAGGTCAAGGATGCTCATCCCACCTGAGCCTCAAGGCAGAACGGTGGGTGCTCGTCTGAGAGCAACGGCTGCAGCTCTGGCTGGGGGGGTCTGCCCCATCTACCCGGAAGGTGGGCAATGCCTCCACTCAGATGGAGCTGCTGAAGGGAGAGGCTGTAGTGCAGACCTCAGGCTGCAGGATGTGCCCAGACCTTTCTCCTGGGGCAGGGACAGGCAGGAGACCTGCTCCTACAAGGTGTGCCCGGGTGGAGGACCTCCCAGAGCAGGTGGCTGAGCTGCCGGAGGCAGTGAGAAGGCTGCATAACATCAGGGAGGCTGAGAAGGAATTAGATAGCTGGTTCCAAGTGCAGTCTGCAGTGGACCCACAGCCCACGGCTAAACAGCCAAAACCTCCTCCACCAGCACACACAGAAGGGAGGAGAGCCAATAATGCAGACAAACAGAAGCTTGCAATGCAAGGACCTGCAGGAGGAAGAGACTTTCCCCGAAGCCTGAGGTCTCCTTGCAGAACTACTTCACCAGTCTACAGACTGAAGAGGAAAGTCCCGTCACATCAGGGGAGACACCAGAGCTGAATAAGGCAGCCCGTTCTGCTTTCCCTGTAACAACCAGCACAACTAAGGTGGCAATGGATGGTAGTAGTAGGTGACACTCTTCTGAGAGGTATGGAGGCACCCATCTGCCGACCTGACGTGCTGTCTAGAGAGAGGTGTGCTGCTCACTGGATGTTTGTATCAGGGATGTCACCAGGAGACTACCAAGCCTCGTACAGTCCACTGATGATTATCTATTGCTGTTGTTTCACGTGGGCACCAGTGATACAGTCAGGAGCAATCTGAGGAGTATCAGGAAGGATTACAGAGCCCTGGGAGTGGTGGTAAGGGACTCCGGAGCACAGGTTTTGCATCAGTCCTTCTGGTCAAAGGGAAAGGGTTTGAAAGGGCCAGCTGAATCTGGCAAATCAACAAGTGGCTACAGAACTGGTGCTATAGCCAGGGGTTCTGCTGCTTAGACCACAGGACTCACTTTGAGGAACCTGGTCTACTAGGGGCTGATGAGGTGCATCTGTCAGAGAGGGGGAAGAGCATCTTTGGTCATAAGCTTGCCAAGATGGTGAAGAAGGTTTTAAACTAAAGTTTAAAATTTTAAACTAAAGCCAGGGGAAGGGAAGCTCAATCCATCCCACTCCTACCAGTTTGATGCCAGTGCCAGCAGCAGATGCCCAAAGCTTGGAGGTGGATCACAGGTCAGCAGAAGAGCACCTGAAGAGCAGCACAAAGGAATTCCAGCCAGTAAATCAGCTTCACCTGGGGCCCACCTTAAATGGCCTCTATGCAAATGCACGTAGCATGGGGGATAAACTAGAGGAGTTAGAAACGTGCACACAACTGCAGGGATACGATCTTACTGGCATCATGGAGATGTGGTGGGATGGCTGCAATGACTGGAGTGTTGGAATGGAAGGACACAGGATATTTAGGAGGGACAGGCAGGGGAGATGAGGAGGCAGTGTTGCCCTCTATGTCAATGACCAGCTGGAGCACATGGAGCTCTGTCTGGGGATGGATGAGGAGCAGACCAAGAGCTTATGGGTCAGGATTAAAGGGAGGGCAGGGACAAGTGACATTACAGTGGGGGTTTGCTATAGGCTGCCCAATCAGGAAAACCAAGCAAGTGAGGCCCTCTATATACAGGACCAGCCTCACATTCACAAGCCCTGGTCCTCTGGGGGACTTCAACCACCCTGATATCTGTGGGAGGGACAACACAGCAGGGCATAAGCAATCCAGGAGGTTCCTGGAATGGTTGATGATAACTTCCTTCCCCAAGTGATAGAGGAGCCAGTGAGGAGAGGTGCTGTGCTGGACCTTGTTCTTACCAGCAAGGAGGGGTTGGTGGGGAATGTCGAGCTCAAGGGCAGCCTTGACTGCAGTGACCACAAAATGGTGGAGTTCAAGATCTTTCGTGCAGTGAGGAGGGTGCACAGCACGTTCACTGTCCTGGACTTCCGGAGAGCAGACTCTAGCCTCTTCAAGGATCTGCTTGGCAGAGTACCATGGGATAAAGCCCTGGAGGGAAGAGGGGCCCCAAAAAGCTGGTTAATATTCAAGGATCACCTCCTCCAACCTCAGGAGTGATGTGTCCCAACAAAGAGAAAGCCAGGCAAAAATGCCAGGAGGTCTGCATGGATGAACAAGGAGCTTCTGGACAAGCTCAAACAGAAAAAGGAAGCCTACAGAAGCAAGGACAGGTAACCTTGGAGGGATACAGAGAAATTGTCCGAGCAACCAGGGATCAGGTTAGAAAAGCTAAAGCCCTGATAGAATTAAATCTTGCCAGCAACATCAAGTGCAACGAGAAAAGCTTCTATAGGTACATCAGCAATAAAATGAAGACTAGGGAAAATGAGAGCCCTCTCCAGAAGCAAATGGGAGACCTGGTTACCTGGGATATGGAGAAGGCTGAGGTACTCAATGTCTTTTTTGTACTCAAAGAGTTACAGTCAATGGCTCAATGTCCAAGTGGAGACCAGTGATGAGTGGCATTCCTCAGGCATCGGTATTGGGACTGGCACTGTTTAACATCTTTGTTGGCAACACGGACAGTGGGATTGAGCGCACCCTCAGCAGTCTGCCAACAACACCAAGCTGTGTGGTGCAGTTGACACACTGGAGGGAAGGGATGCCATTCAGAGGGACCTTGACAGACCTGAGAGGTGGGCCAGTGCAAACCTCATCAAGTTGAACAAGGCCACGTGTAAGATCCTGCACATGGGTTGGGGCAAGCCCAAGCACAAATACAGGCTGGCAGGAGAATGGGGGTGCTGGTGGGCAAGAATCTCAACATGACCCTGCAATGTGCACTTACAGCCCAGAAAGCCAAGCGTATCCTGGGCTGTATCAAAAGAAACATGATCAGCAGGTCGAGGGAGGCAATTCTCCCCATCTACTCCACTCTCATGAGTGGAGTATTGTGTTCAGCTCTGGGACCCCCAACAGAAGAAGGACATGGACCTGTTAAAGCAAGTCCAGAGGAGGGCAATGAAGATTATCAGAGGGCTGGAGCACCTCTCCTATGAAGACAGGTTGAGAGAGTTGGGTTTTTTGAGCCTGGAGAAGAGAAAGCTCTGGGGAGACCTTATAGCGGCCCTCCAGTACCTACAGGAGCCCTACAGAAAAGCTGGAGAGGGACTTTTTACAAGGGTGTGTAGTGATAGGACAAGGGGGAATTGCTTTAAACTGAAAAAGGGTAGATTTAGATTAGATGTTAGGAAGAAATTTTTCAGTGTGAGTGTGGTGAGACACTGGAAGAGGAAGAGGTTTCCCAGAGCAGCTGTGGATGCCTCATCCCTGGAAGTGTTCAAGGTCAGGTTGAATGGTGCTTTGAGCAACCTGGTCTAGTGGAAGGTGTCCCTGCCCATGGTAGGGGGCTTGGAACTAGATGATCTTTAAGGTCCCTTCCAACCCAACCATTCCATGGTTCTATGAAGTTACACTTAGCAATATATGGCAATTGCAATATACAGTTCAATCACAATACCAGTGTGATCCCCATTACTGGTCTCCATAATACAATCACTGTCAGGATGCAGGGTGTCCCCAGTCACTGAGAAGAAATATGTGGGTTGAAAGCAGCTCAAGCCCATTGCTATCTTCAAGTTCTTTTGTTAATTGTTTAGGTTTTATACTTTGTGTTGCACTCAGCCACATATTCACTCCCCCTATGCTGCTCTGGCTAATTCAAGGAGACATTTACACCACCAGTTGTTCCACTCAGCTGTGATATATTCAGCTGACCCGCACAACAGACATGAGTGTTTATCTATAGCAAAGGCTGCTCTCTGGTCCCCATTGTGTTGAGACGGTCAGCTTCTTTGCAATGGCTGTGGTCAGTCACACCCTACATTATTGTCCATGCTTCATGGGTCTACTGTCCTTGCCCATCTCTACTGCGCCTTCTTCCATTGCAGGTGCTTATTGGTCAGTCACAGTCTGTTAAGAAGACAAAATGTTGTCCCACTCTATATGACCATAAAGGTTTTTCTTCCTGCTTTCTACAGCTTCCTGAGGAGGGGAAGAGGAGAGGGGAATGCTGATCTCCCTGGTATCCTGTGGCAGGATCTGTGGCAGTGGTTCAAAACTGTGCCAGAGGAGGTTCAGACTTGATATTAGGAACCATTTTTTTACAAAGAGGGTGAGCAAACACTAGAACAGGCATCATAGAGTGGTGGTCTATTTCCCAAGCCTGTCAGTGTTGAAGAGGCATTTGGCCAATGCCCTTAATAATATACTTTAACTTTTGGTCAGCCCTGAAGTGGTCAGGTGTTTGGACTAGATGATTTAAGCTCTCTGCCCTCCCTGCAATACATACATATGGGGACACACCATCCTGAAACCAAAAGCTGCAACTGTTCGCTGTGTCTTTCCGTAAGAGCCAAAGAAAACGAAAGGCTGTAACATGAAGCATATTGGATCAACAAGGCTTATCACTTGAAATGTCGCTGCATCTTCCCTTCTGTTATTTTCGTTTTTGCTTTCATTGGCAAGATATGTAGAACATCTAAGAACCAGTCTGAAATTTAGAAACCAGGAAACATAGTAACTTTTACATGGAAAAAAACCCAAACCAAAACCAGAAGTATTGGGGTTATGTAATGTCTTATTCTTCTGAATTTCAGAAGAGTTGAACTGTCTACTCTTAACAATCTTTTTGCGAAGATTTGTATGCCTGTCACAGTGTCTCGCAGTGAAGAGGATGAGGTGGTGGTAAATAACAATCTTACACCCAAACCTGTGGGTAATGCAGAATTTCTGTGGTTTTATTATACAATATGACTACAACGTGCAAGTGACAGTACAAAGTGAAAAAAAGAAGGCATAATAAAATGAGATTGTTTATGTGTAGATCATATATTCCACAGGAAAATGGCTTTGACTTGTTTGGCAGAAGAATCTGGACTTTTCAGCTCAGCTTCTTCCGAGAGTAAATCTTGGCCTTTTACCATCAGCCTCAGATAATTGTGAAAGTAAAACCATGACTATGTTGATAGGTTACACAGATTTATAACAGTATGGCCATTTTTTTGCTTCAAATAGAGATTCATTCTCTCTTTTATGTATGAGAAATAAAACATAGCCTCCCTTTTAATACTCTTTTGTGAACTGAATGAATTTTCTGAGATTTTACAATCCAATCTGCTAGATAATTTAAGAATGAACATAAGAATGAAAATTAATGAAAACTGGTCCCTCTAAGAAATTTAGCATCTGTGTCAGAGTCCATTCCTACCCCAAAATGAGCTAAGTAACAAAATAACACAGAGGCATCAAACTTCCCATATGATTAAACTTATTGAGAAATGGTACATAGGCCAAATGTGAAGAAATTTCATAATTATTTACAGAAAAAGGGTCTGAATGCCCCTCCCATCCTTGTTAGTTTCAGGTGTGGTGCCTCACAGGTGGTGTGTCATTGTAGCTGTGCCCCTGAAGTCCTGCCCTACCTTGCCCACACTGCAGCTGACTCTAGTCCTATCCCAATGGCTCCACCTATACGTTTGTGTAGACCTCTTTAGCAGAGTTCCTTCCATTGACACAGTACTACCTATGGTATGGACTTTATTACTTTTTCATTAGTTTCAACATTTGCTTGTTGTTCCTGGCAACAAAAGCAGAAGGTCCAGTTACTACTGTCAAGGCTGGCTTTGCACAGCAGTTTTTTATATGTTCTAGCGTGCCCAGATTCAAATTAGAAGGGATGGTGGGAATAAGACAGACAAAAAGAGCAAGTCGGTATCTAGTTCAGCCTTTTTTTATGGTTTTGTGTAGATCTCAGCTATTCCTAGCAAATGTCCTCTGTATTCCAGCAAAGATACCACTGCATGAGATTAACCCTTGCAAGATTTCTATTGTGTGAGGCACGTCAATATTTTTGTATTTGAATTTCTGTCACAAGGACAAAAGTCAAAATATAGAAATACTTAATGGATTGAAAGTCTATTTGTTTTCATATGTGAAATATCAAATCACCTAAAACATTTTCTGTTTTAGAAAACATCTTTTCATCCTTCTAGACCCAGCACATCACCCTGTAGAAATCATAGCTCAGGAATGCATAAGACTTCTCCTCCTCCTGCAGTACATCTTTCCCGGTGAGCTGTGGTCTTGTCTGCAGCCTCACTTCTACAGTACCTCCCAAGCAGGGAGGATGGCACTGAGTCCAGTGTGATGGGGAATGATCATTTCATGGGCATATAATGGGAAATTGAATCGAGGCAGAAATGAGCACAGGATTTTGAAGTACCTAAAGCAGGCAGGAAGACTTACACACACAATAGGTCATTTGGATTTTCCTGACAGAAATGCCAATGGAAAGAATATTATTTCTAATGGAAAAATTCAATGAGATCCCACTTTCCTATAGGAAAGTCTCTTATGTAAAATTTTTACTCACTCCTTGATATTACTTAGCATTATAGCTAATCAATTGTATAAAAAGAAATAAGAAAATAGGGTAAGAAATGTCGTCTTCTGCAGTTACATTGTTCGATGGTGATTTTTGCACTCCAGGTAAGACAGGTAAATAAAGACACACAGGCACAACTGATGTCTGCTTAGGAGTACTTGATTATACAGTAAACCAATACTATTTTAATCATCTTAGGACTTATTAAGAATGAATACTTCAGTATATACAATTTAACCATAGCCAACTTTTTGGTGGTCAGACTCCTAGATGATATAAACCGTCAGAGGGCTACTGAAATCCAAACAGAAGAGTCAATTTTAAGACATGCAAAACTGGATGCTGGGTTTTTGGTTCAAGACCAAATCTAAATTAAATGAAAATGTTTATGGGTTAAACACTAATTTGGAAGCTTTTTAAACATTCCTTTTAAAGCCCTTTAACATGTACTGTGACCCAAAAAGCACTTCAGTCTCAAAAGAGCTTCATTTTAAATACACATTTAAGATCTATTGATACGAAATTGGCACATTTTGCAACCAGTTATCTACTTTCCAACCATTAAATCATTTTAGTGTTCATGTCACTTTGGTAATGTGAATCCATTGCACTAACGTTCTGGTCACTCTTTGTTGCCTGCCTTAGGAGCAAAGAAAATGGATGTCTCAGAAGCTGTCTGGAGCCCTGTCACTGTGGGATGCTGGCAGCAAGTGCAGCCAAGTAAGCCTGAGTAGATTGGGCAGTTCCTCTGGAAGGAGCAGTAGCAATGGGGATGGGAGGGAACAGGTACCACTGGCTGAGAAGATAGGTAAATATTTGGTTTGCCAGAAACACCTCTCAGCCAGCCTGCTGGTCGCACCTGCCTGCCACCTTTAGCTCAAGTTGCCCTGCAAACTTTGCATCAGTGGAACATCACTTTAAAAATATCCTCTATGCTTCACACCCGTTGTTGTTCTTTGCTGTGCTATTTTAAGTGATATCTATTGTTCTTACTATGTATTGTTCTATAAAGGGCCCTCTATAGATTTATGGTAATGCAGATAAAAGAGCAGCAAGATGCTGGGGAAATGTAAAGGAAAGCTTTTTCTGACTATTCTCTGAACAAGCTTAACATTAGTCCCCAAATAAATGGACTCAGATGCTCTCGTACATGATGACATGCCTTGCTGTTATCGCTGTGTGCTCATGGCAAAGATATAAATAAGATCAAGAGGCAATGTGGTATGTCAGGGTCCTTCTGTGTGGGAGTGACTTCTGTAATGCATTTAAGGTCATGTCATGGGCTAAATGTGCGAAGAAGTGGTGGAATTCACCTGATGAAATGTGCACATCTGCACTGGAGCTGGTTATCCCTGGCTTCCTTTATGATCAGTGAAAAGAAACAGGCACATCCAGAGCATGGCTCTTCTTGTCCTCATGGATCATACATCTAACATACAGCAGGTAAATTATGACAAAACAATGCTTATTTTCCACCCTGACCATTCAGGGTAGTGACTTAGGTGCATATTTCAGTATTGTAAACAACTGAAATTACACACACACACAGCTGGCCAGGAAAAAACCTAACTTCTATATTTTACCAGCAGTTTCCAGATGGTTTTGCAGTCATATCCCGATTTGTGACTAATCTTCAACTCCTTTTTCCAAAATACCATAAAATAAATTTTTGGAAGAGCTGAGCTGGTGCAATCCCTCTTTCTGGAAATAGCAAGTTATAGCTCTTTTAAGATAAAATATGTTTACAAGGTCTTCTGGCAGACACTGATTCATTTTTACTTCTTTGTTACTTCTGGTTATATTGCTGCTCCTACTGAGTGGCAGTGAATAAGTGAGCCAAACTAGGAATTCCAGCTATGTCTTCCACATGTCATTGTACGAGGCTGACACTGACTAGCTGAGGACAGGAGGCTTCCAGGTATCCAGGCCAGCCATATTCCTGGATTGCCCAAATTTTGTCGAGATGACCAGGAGTTTGGAAGCTGTAAGGCCTTGGGACAATCCGTAGGACAGGATTGTCCTGAAAACAGAGGACTGCTCCTGACAAAGAAGTCTGACATTTGGGCACAAGCAGAGGTAGTTTTTCTTTTTGGATTTTTCTTTTTGTAAACATTTATTTTCTGAAGAGTGTTGTTTGTCTTGCAGGCTTGTACTCTGAAGTCAGCCAAGAGGAAACAAGATCATGGCAAAGATGAGGACAATACGGCAGATGGCAAAGTGCAGTGCTGGTTTGTGAGACTGGCTCTGCAAAAGGCAAAAAAAGTCACGAGCAATGTACAAGGAATTTGCACTGTGAAAAAACCAGAAGGAATAGATTGTGTGAAGGATGAATTTTAAGGCACAAATACTGTAGTGTTGCTATGACCAGTACAGCAAACTCAGATTTAGCACACATATCGTCAAGTCACATCAAACTAAAGGATGCTGCAAAAACATAGAAACAAATGAAAACTACAAACCAAAATGGCAACATGCTTCGTCTGGATGTGTCATGTATTTTTGCTTTGTCAAATTAAATGTACATTTCATGCATTGCTTTACACTGACTGGCAGTGCTTGGTGAAGGAATGCTTTCCAGGGCACTGGAAGATAAAACATAGTCAAAAAAGAAATAGTCAACTGTTTATAAAGGCCTCAGCTTTCTTGAATTATTGGTAAAACAGCAAATTTGCAAGGACCTCCAGGAACAGCATGATTTTTAGTGTGCAATCACCAGTGGAGTGGTTGTTCACAAATTGCATATGATGCTCCAGTTATGGTTCTTTTGCTGTTCTGGGTGACAGTAGCTGGAAAAGCTGTGTGTTGCTCAGATATGATTAGGAAACAGTCATGCATGGAGCACTTAATTGAAAATGCAGTAAACCTCTGAACTCCTTGATTCAGGTTGCTGAAGACAGCAGTAGTTCATAGAGGTTCAAAGAAAAAACAAACAATTCCATGGAAGGAAAATTAGAAGATTCCTAACTACACAGAAACCACATCAGATTAAGGAGGTCTCTGATGCTGAAAACAGTTGGAAGCTCAGAGCATTTTAGGAAGAAATTTTGTATATGCAAGTCTTGTTCTCATCATAGTTCAGCTATTTGCTAAAAATCCTGAGGATATAGTTGTTTGCAAGATGTACCCTCTATTTCTCATCTCTTTCATATAGCAGCTGATGTCCTAACAGCAGGGGATTTTTCTATCTTTAAGTTTGTGATAATGTCACAAATATAATCAAATTCAAAACAAAACAGTGAATTTTCCTGCCTGCTGCCAGAATCCTAGAACACACTGCACTGGGGGAAGTGTTGGTACTTACTTGTAAGCAAAGGCACAGTGCCTAAATGATGGTTCAAAGTAATGTCAATCAAATTAAAATCTATGCAGGTCTTTAGTTTTTACTTCTAAGTCTCAAAAATTATCATATTATTTACAAAGACAGTTAGGGCAATCACACTTTTGAGTGATAAGGTGATGAAATTAGAAACAAGGAAGAGTTAATGGTGCAAATAACTGGTCCCATCATATTGGTGAAAAGTTCAGTCTAGAAATGCAATGTGTTACAGGAAACAATGAGTATTTTCCATGCACTTTCAAAAACAACATCAGATGTCGAAAACCTTAGAGACAAGATGGTAAAAGGAAGGTATTTAGGTCTGTCAGGAAACTGAAAGGAAGTTTAATCTCAAAATGGTAAAAATGTCCTGGCAAATACAGATAACAACAGTATATTACCAGGAGGGAGAACAGCAGCCATTTCATAAACTCAGTGCCCTGGTTCTGTGTGTAGTCTACGTCAGCTGCATCTGTGAATCCACGCAGTTTATTTCAAAAAATCCAGAACAAAAGATTAATTCTTCTCTCTAGCTGGCACATCAGGCAGCTGAATAAGCTTCAGTTTTACAAAGACTTTCCAGGTGACTTTGCACATCACAGGAAAATGTTTCTGGTGTTCCTGGGAAACGTAAAGCATTAGATTCTGACAATGAGTTACAAACAGAATATAGAATTTTGCAGCCATTTATTCAACTTCCAGCTTTCATGTTGAAGTCTACATGAAACAATACTGGAAATTTTATTTTACTTCTTTTTTAGACTCCAAACTGAAGTTATAAATAGGCAGACATGAAGGTATTACATTCAAAAGTGTGAATATCTAATTACTATTTAAAAACTAATCTCAGTATGATATGCTTAAATATAGTTCTAGCATACAGACTGCTGTAGACTAACATACCAAATGAGGTTGTCCTCCAACACTGCCTTTGATTACAGAGGCTTTCTGAATTTATGTTTGTTGCTTTAATATCAAATTGATGAAAAATTGTAATGCATAGTAAACATTCATAAACGCACATAGATTCTGGCTGTTGAATTTTGTACGAGGTTGCAGGATCCAGTGAAGCTGAGGACCCAGGGGCTCTCTGTCACTGCTGGCTGACTGTACCTGCTGCGGCTCTGCCTCCCCAGGTCTGGCCAGCAGTGAGCCTGAGCAAGTATTCACCGTGGTGGCACAAGTGTGTACAGACACACACAGACACGTACAGCTCCCCACGTGTCTCCCCAGTAGCTGTCCTTTGACCCTGGGTCCACCTAACCTCAGCCTCCCACTGCCTGGTCACCTCCTGTTTTTGACACCAAGGGGCCCCTCAGACCTGTGGTCCCTCCCTCGTGACTGGTACTGGGACCTCTTGCCCTGCTCTCCAGCTACTCCAACTTGCAGTCCACTAGTGGGTCATGCACAGATGCACACATACAAAACAGAGAGCACGTAGATGCAGACGTTAGAAATAGTTTAATAAGACTGACAGGCTGGCTAGCTAGAAAGACATCCAGACCAGCAGCCTTGTTTACATGTGACCAGCAAATTTTATCTCCTTTCCCTCTCTATTTTCTCATGTGTTTCTCCCTTGCCCACTTTGGTCCCTCCCTTTACCCACCCTTGGTCCTTTGCCCAATTATAATTCTCCCAAATTCTCACAATTCCTTTAAAATATCCCCAAATGCTCTTGCCCCTGCATGCAGTAGCAAGTACTACTCCCCTCTAGGTAATAACTCCCTTTATTTTGTCTGGCTTTCAGCAGGAGAGAGTCTTTCCTTGACTCCTGTTGGCAGTTTCCCACTGGGGACATTGTCTGAATCATTCCCTTGGGACAGCCTTGGGAAGCAGCTGGAGCAGTGGGCTTCATCTCCTTTGTGCAGGTTGTGGAAGTTTCCACTTGTCTGTCGTCCTCTGATCCTCTCTGGGCCTTTGGGATTATAGCATTTAGCTTTTAATCAGATAACCTAACAAATTTAAATAAAAAATAATTCTGACTCCTTCTAAGCCTGTTTTGACAAACTTAAGGCCCTAGTACAAGAAAGGTAACTCTATGTAATGGACTGTGAAGGTGCCAGGGATATCGGTGTCCTAGAGAAGCTGAATGCCTTGGGTGGGATGTCTCTACAGGTGTAAATCCCCTGTGGAGTCCAGGCAGTGGAATAGGTCTCAGGGTACAAAGGAAGGCCAAAGTTTCAGCTCTACCTGCCATTCAGACGCGTGGGATCAGGGATTTGAAACCTGCAAAACTGCACATTTTTGAGTTTGAAATGCTTCCTTCTGCAAAAGCCAGCAGCTGCTCCTGTCTTCCCAATTACTATTTTCAGTCTACTTTCATTATGCGATTGGAGCAACTTTTTGATCAAATTTTCATTGCATTATGTTTCCACTTCCAGCATTTCAATCCAGCTTGTAAATGAATCATGCAGTACATGAGATACAGTCGGCAGCGCTCCCCTGGGCCACTTCAGTCTCCCACAGTTGCTCCTGGCAATGCCCAAGCCATGCCAACCTCTCTCGCAAAAGCTGCTGGCAATGAAATGGGCAATGAAAGCTTTAAAAGTAATTGGAATAAGTTGTAAAGTATAGGCAAATGCAGGAATAAAAATTTGATAAGGAAAAAGAAAGAAAAAGGTCAATTGTTACCTTAGATGTTGCTAGTCTGCTAACGGGTATCCAAATGGAGTTACGATAGACCACTAGATAGTTGAGAAAGCAGAATTTGTATTTCTGTTATGAGATGACACAAATTTATGACAGATGGGAGTATAATGAAAATTAGTCATTCCCGAACACACACACACACACACACACACATATGCTCCCTCTCTTCCCCACCCACCTCCCACCCCATGAGGAATAGCTTCAGCTGTTAAAGCAGAGATCAGCATCAGTCAAGGATAATTTAATCTTTACTGCTAAAAATACCGCTTTCCCGACTGCAGATGTCCACGTTCACAGAAACAGTAGGACTAGCAAGCAGTAACCAAAGAGAATAAAAATCATTATCAATCAGATGATTAACTTCATACCATGAGATGACGTGACAGTCTTCCAAAAAAGGAAGAAAATACTAATAACCTTTTTTCTAGGCAAATAATTTGAGAAATCTCAATTACAATTCCAAAATCACTGTGTTGGGACTGTTAACGTCTTTGTGCTGGTTTAACCCCGGAAAGATGTGCTGGTTTAACCCCGGCCGGCAACCAAGCACCACACAGCCACCCACTCACTCCCCCTCACCCAGAGGGATGGGGAGGGGGATCGGAAAAGAATGTAAAAGTCAAGGGTTGAGATAAGAACAATTTAATA
>JAVJGI010000014.1:23934803-23965435 GCA_035590275.1 Ibycter americanus | reverse complement strand
GTGTATCTATTGTAATCTTTTTATTAAATTGTAGTTCTGACTTCTAAACTCTTTTGAGCTGGGTTCATTTCTCCTGCTGGTTTACTTTTAAACCAGCACCACAGTAGCCTGGTCTGACTTCAGCTTGCCCTGCTTGGAGCAGGAGGTTGGACCTGCTGGGATGCCTTCCAGCTTCAGTTCTCCTATGAGCCTATGACCCCAGGTGCTGGAAGTTACAGGAACGGTCAGTGCTGGCTGACAGTTTGGGCACTGCAGCCTTCTACTTGAGACCTACCCCTGTGGTAGTGTCACAATAGCATGTTCTAGACCTTTACCCTGACATCTGCCAGTCACTCATGAATGACAAATCTAAAAAGGCTGCCTGCGGGATGTTGTCAAGCTGCTCCAAAAGGAGCAGTCACATTTCCCTGCATGGCAGGAAAGGGTTTATGCAAAAGCAAAGTTTTCCTACAGGGAGAAAGGGAATCCACGATAAGAGATCAGGCTGGGAGTCCTGTGCAAGTAACTGTTGGAAAGACCACAGGATGCATGGAACAGCTTTGCTTCCAGCTCTCCTACAACAAGCAGAGCTGGCGGGCTGACTGGGGTGCAAGCTTCTCCCCACCTCTTCTAGTTAAGCTCTGCTCACAGGGCATTATCCAGTCTCAGGAAAGGTCTCTCTGGAAGGTCTTGTGCTCTCAGGAAGCACAGGCACCCTGGCTGACTGGAGATGGGAAGCCTGGCTCCAGGCTTCCTGGCCAAAGCTGCATTCCCATGAGGCTTCAGCATGCACCACAGCCACCGGCTCTACAGCTCCGTTCCCACCACTGCTCCTTGCTGATGCTTCTTAGAGATTTCTTGACATTTTCCCAAACATTTCTGTCTGGCACCAAAGAAAGGCCTAATTTCAAGACCTCATCCCTCTCTACAGCTCCCTGAAAGGAGGTTAGAGCAAGGTGGGGCTCAGTCTCTTCTCCCAGGTAACAAGTGACAGGACAAGAGGGAACAGCCTCAAGTTGCTCCAGAGAAGGTTTAGGTTGGATATTAGGAAAAAATTCTTCACCGAAAGGGTTGTCAACAGTGGAACAGGCTGCCCAGGGAGGTGGTGGTGTCACCATCCCTGAAGATTTTTACAAGACGTGCAGACGTGGTGCTTAGGGACACGGTTTAGTGGTGGACTTGGCAGTGCTGGGTTAACGGATGGACTCAATGATCTTAAAGATCTGTTCCAACCTAAATGCTTCTATGATTAGTGATTACTTCATTATTTTTGATCATGTGGGTTATTTTGTAAGTATCAAGCTTGCATTAAAATGTGATAGACTGTGGAAAACAGTATTTTAAAACTGGTATTTGAATATAACTTAGCTAAATCAAGAACAAGGTCAAAAATGGACATTTTGCCATTAACAAAATTTGAAATGGAAAATTTGGACTTTAAAATGTCTTTGAAATGTATGTTGGCAAAAGAGTAAAAAAAAATTTTTGTAAAAAATAAAGTTTTAAAGGAAAAGTGTTCTAGACATTTCTTCAATCTCTTGTTCCAACTACAAAGCACATTTTATAATTGCTTTGAGTTACTGGAAAAAAAGCAAGGTATGTGTATATTCATATATAGACATATATATAGCATATGTATACTCACATATACATAACATATGTGTGTATATATACATGCACATGTATATCAGTCAGCATAAGAGACTAAACACAACTCCCCTCTGGGAACGGGATGAATGCAACCAAACTTTGTGATAGATACACGTGATTACCTGAAAATGACAGGCAAAATATTGCTTTTCACTAATAACTGAAGGATCACATCACAGGTTGCCTGAAACCTCCTTAAATTGGATTTTGGTGCCTCAGTCCCACACGCAGACTCAGCACTGATCAATCTTCTATGATCCTAAAATCCATAGTTACTCCTATGAATAACTACGAAAAGTCCCATGACAGCTGAAGTCAGGCTGTAGGCATGCTCATCGCTCATGAAAAACCGAGCAGAATGAAGAATGAGAAAGGACATCACGAGTGGTTGGTGTGTGTCCTGCATCTTGCTCTAGTAATGAATTCCTTATGGTCACATATATTGTACTATTATTCCTATTTTCCTACATGTCACAATAATGTCAGTTAAACAAAGCATAAGTAGGATAATGTTCATCTCTTTGCATTATAATATATGGTCATAAATTGAAAACAATACTGGTCCATGACAACCACAAGAAGTGGGATTCTTGGATGCAGCTGAGCAGCTGTGAAGGTGACATTTTAATATTGATGGCAGAACCAATTTAGAATTGAATGTGGAAATAAGCACAGAGCTGCAAATGGAAAAAGTAATTAGAACGCACCCTAAGTTCGGAATCAAAGCTACCCATCGTCATAAACAGAGTTTGCTTTCATCACGTAGTTATAAACTCCAACCATCTGTTCCTTGATGGGGACGGGAATGCTCTGCCATTAACAAGAGTTACTCATGAAAGCAAATAGGTTGAAACAGAGTCTGAGGAGAGGAGGAGGGTTTCCGCTTGGGCTGCGGATTACTAAAAAGAGCTTGCAGAGGACATGTGCATGTAATGCAAAGAGAAGGAATGAGCACACTTATGAGAGCACAAACTGAACATATATCATTTTTCACCTTTAGGGCAAGGATAGGCAAATAAGAAAATTCCCTTTGCAACAGAGATGACAATTTCCAGATTTGAAAAAGAGCAAGGAGGAGGAGGAGGAGAGGAGCATCTCACAGCTGGGGGAATAACTGGCACAATTTGATGCAGAAATAGAATTTTTCTGAGTTATTTCTGAGGGATTCAGGCATCTGACTGGATTTATGAGTATAAATAAGATAATGCAGATGTGCAACGAGGTATTTCAGCTTCAAGACATCCGGCAGACTCGGTTTGGAATCCAGCAGGAAAACCTTCCTGCCATCAGTCATGCACTGGCACGAGGAGAGCTTGCAGACTGCAGCACGATAAGCCTCAGCTGCTCAGGAAATATATGATGTACCTCAGTGAGTGCATTATACAAATAAATTGATATTTGATGGTTTTGCAATAGAATTGTAAAAGCTTATAGAGTGGAACGTTATTAACAGCATAAAAGGCATTTGTTGGTGTGTTTTTCTGTGCTGAATCTAGTAAGTAAATTCAGCAGCTGTCCTCATTTTCTCCTCATTGCTTTTTTTCTCCAGTGGCAAACTCAATCTGCTCTGTGGCACCACAGTTGCCATATGCTCCATAGCCTATCGTTTCATGCCAGTGCATCCTTCGAGACAACGGCAGGACTGCCATGGAGAGCCCACGCGCTCGGGATGTCCCGTGCCCCCAGCAGCGTTTTGCTGAGCCTGTACAAAGCCAAGGGCACGTATGGCAGGCATGCTGGCTCGCCTTCAGCGCAGCTGAGCAATACAAACTGGCAGCCTGCAAATAAATAGCATCCACACCCACTTAAAAACTAACATGAATATTAAGTTGCACTTTCACTTGCCTGTCTCACTTTCTTAATCACCTCTCCCAGCTCAAGAGATTTATTTGAAAATCTTGCTATCGGACCCACCGTTTCTGAAGCCAGATCATTCCGCGAGCTGGAATTATTTCCCTTGTCATCAAGCTGATTTTTATTCCTTCCTCAGATTTCTCTTTCCGTGGCTTCTCACCATCCATCCCCTGCCTTTGCTATCATACTCCAAAACCATTCCACTAAAAACAAAGGCAGCTTAAGCACTTAGGTTGGGACCATGCCTAGAATGTTTTCAGACTGCCCCCCTCTTCCCTCACTGGTGACCCTGTATCTTTTATTTTCCTCTTTCGATTCACACGACTTACAAAGCGCTTTCTATTCAATGTGACTTAAAGCAAATGTAAGGTAGTTGCAGGGTATAATTTAGCTTGCCTTTTGGCAGTTTTCACCTTATCCCAATGCTTCCTGACCTCTGTGGCTGAAGACTATTTGGATTAATTTACGGCTACTTTGCTGTGAAGCAGCCTGGAGTGCTCACACAACCAGTTTTGATGTTTTCAGCGCTGGAGAAAATGGCCTCCAGGTGACAATAACCATTTGAACCACTTTGGGCAGAGCTGTGTGAGCGTGATTGTTACCACCAGCTAGCATCTCACAGCATTTAAGGACCTGGTAAATCAAAGAGGAGTACCACCAGCCTGGCACCCTGCAAAAATATAGGAACCAGCACTTTTACCTGAATAAAGTGCCCACTGTTTAAGGGTCTAAACATTGAAGCAAAGAAAATTAGAACTCAAACTACCTTGTGACATTGGTAAATACATTTTGTCTGCATTTCTGAAGTGTAATGAAATGTGTAAAAAGCACAAAAAGAACTGATATCTTCTGATAATTCTATATTTCTACCACACAATTATTTTTCCTCTAATATTGTACAATGAATGCTGGAGGAAGGTGCAGCAACAAAGAAGACGGAAGGACATATTCTCCTGGCTTAACTAAAATTTTTCCAAAAAGAAAGTTTTATCAATGTCAATACAAACAGAGTAACTCCTGGAGGAAAAATCCTGCATTTGTCATTTATGAAGAAGGAGAGACACAAGGAAAATATACGTACTGAATTACAGCCAAGAATTTTAAAAGTGGGTAGCTGGTTTTACTTCAAATTAAGAAGTGATGTTAAATAATTTCTATTTTATTTATAAAACTCTCCGAGCAGCTGAATTATTTATACACTGTACTGCTGCAGAATGTTACCCAGCCATTTTGCACAGATGAAAGTAAAACTGATGCTACACTGTCATATCCAAAATCCGAACACTCTGACAGCTGTCTAACAGCGAGAGTGAATTTTTTGGCATGTTCATGTAATGAAGAACACCTCTGGCAACTACAGCTAGTAAAATATCTGCTCCCATAAGAAAATATTCTCCCAACCAAAAGACCTCTCATCTGTGTTTCTCTTCATTGCTTCTTCAGCCAAGAAGTCTTATGTTTGTGGTGTTCCCGTGGCATCATTACTCCCCAGGTTGTGAATCACCATAAAACTGCATTACCCACCCAGCCCTAGAGGACACGCTGAAGGAGCAGAGCGTGCCTGCCGCTGCCTTTCGCCACGGGAGAAAAATCTGTACTCGGAAAAGCATCTGCAAATTTACAGCTATGAGCTCTCAGCACATCATGTGGTAGCAAGATGGGACACAATTCTCTGTTGAGGTATACAAGGCATGCCAGCCTGTACTGCAGAGAATAACCTAGCAGCTGTAAATAAACCTCCATTCTCAGTATCAGTGGAAGGAATAAAGCAGACTCAGGTGGACCTGGCTGCTGTACCCTGGCCTCCCAGCGGTACGGACAGATGTGTGAGCCTGGGGCGAGCTCCTGGGTTTGTCCCTCCCCTCTCCAAGGGTATTCTTAGTACCATGATAGAAAGAGAAGCCACTCACTTGTAATCGTAGCTCTGCAAAGTATCTGTTGATGTACATTTTGAGCGAGGTAGATATATTCCCCATGAATGTAAATAGGGACTTTGACAGAGAGCACATCTGTGACAACACATCTGTATGTCCCAGGGAAACAACCTACCAGGAGCTCCTGGGCACTGGCTGAGGCTGCTCTTGTGGCTGGTCCTGGCTCTGCCGGAGTACTTGGTGCTTACAACCTCTTCCATTAACTGAGCTTCTGCTTTTCCTCAGTGTGATCATTATGAGCCCCCTAACTTCCATCCCCACCCTACTTCAGTCAGTGGTCCAAGTAGTCTGTCCATCATGATCTTGTTGAAGGAGACTGCACTTGAGTCTTCTTGATGAGGACAGGACCCTTTCAGGAGGATATGGTGAGAGGGTTCGAAGAAAGGATACTTCATCCAAGCCTGTACTGAGGATAGCCATTGCTCGGCATCACTTGCTGAATAAAGTGTATGTCACTTAACACTGAGACAGAGTCACACCATTTCTGATGGAAGTCTCAGAAACAGGGATAGACATAACTCTGAATCATATGGGAACATGCTGCTTCTGCAAGAGTCCCTGGGGAAGGGACCAGAGTAGGAGCTGATTCAACATTACGTTTATTATCACCCTTCATGTGGGCCATGGGACCACGCAAGCTAGCATTCAGTACAACATTCAGATATCTGACTCTGAGCATGCAATGATTTCTTAAAAGAGAAATCACAGCAGTAGTTTCAGAGAACTGGGATATCTGCTTTTTTAAATTAGAGTAGAAGCTTCTACATAAACATTTTTCTGCCTTATCATTGTCAGTGCTTGAAGTTTAACATAACAAAGAGTGACTACACTATACATGCCTGGATGTCAAAGGTAAATTTGGGTGTATTATAGAGGAACTGTAGAGGGTTAATTAACATTGATAATATACAGTTGTGGGCTTGCTTCAGGGGCGGTGGGTTGGCTGATGTGGATAACGTACAGCTGTGGCTTGTTCGGGCTAAGTAGCTAAACAGCACTGAGGAGCCTGGAAGAGAAGGAGCTCTGGTGGAAGAGGAGCACTGGGTGGAAAGAGAGGAGACCAGATGAAGAAGAGCCTGGGGATGTAGGATAGGCGAGGAGAGGCCCTGGGAGAAGCTGAGAGAAGAAGGGGGCCCAGATGAGGGGAGGCTGGCTGGAGGAGAAGCCAGGAATCCGGGTGCAGCAGAGGCAAGAAGCAGGGTGGACTGTCCTGAAGAGGATGAAGAAACAGCACGGACAGTAGATGAACTTTTGGAACCTTGTGTGGGTAAGCCTTGTTGTAGCTTGATAGTTTGGTAGTGCTGTGACAGTGTATAATAATGTCTATCCCGCAGCAAGGCCATGGAGACGTGTTGGTCTGTGAGGCTGTTGGTCCTGTCATTGCAGCGTTTCACACTGACACGTGCAACACATGACAGTAAGTGCTGCGTTCCCAGGGTGGCTGGGCTATCTGGCTGCTGAAGCCCCTGCATCCCATTCCCCCTCTATGCTTGACAATCCCACCCCTGCAGCCTCTCTGCAGCCCCATGGCGGTTTGAAAGAAGCAGCAATGCTGTGGAGGCAGCGGCTCCCATGTGGGCTTCTTTCTCCCCTCTTGCTCAGCACTGGTTTAGCTGGGAGCATGGCATGGTTTGGACCACAGGTGGTGCTCCACTGGGGTGAGTCAGGAGAGGTAAGAATCGTTCCTAGTCAAAACTGATTCTGGGGTTTTCTGTAGTGAGTTTATTCTCTATCCCCTGTTTTATCAGGACAGCGTCTCTCCTAAGGAAGAGAGTGCTCTCCTGGGCAGCAAAGGATTAAATAATTAAAATGTTGATGTTAAAGATGTTAAGAAAGCTGTCAAGAAAACATTAGAAAAGAAGGGAGGAGTTATCTGGATGCCATTTAGCCTAGCATAGAAACTGTTCATGCACTTCCTTTGAAAATAACAAAATACTAATTCTGGAATTTGCTGAGTTCACCTTGTTCATTACAGTCGTGTTAGTAGCTGACTGTTTAGTAAGACTGTAAAACAGAGCAATAGCTTTCCAGTCCACAATGTCACTGAATGCAGTTTTCCTGAAGACCATCAATATTGCAGAAGTAAAATGGGCGAGATAAGAGCAGAGAGAGAATGATGTTCTTTTTTGGCTCCAAATCCATGACTTTTTAACCTCAGTTTATTTTATGTAATATCCTTGAAGACATGCATTTGTGTAGTATCTTCCTTAGTAATAAAATGCTGCTTGGTAATTAGCAATTCTAAATGCATTATCACTATTGGTGAGCCACAGAACTTGATTTGGGCGCGATCAGAGGCACTGGACACTGCTGGCTCTCATCAGTCAGAGGCAAAGAGAAGAGAAATGAAAACAGAGGCAATGGATGCTCCATGAAAGATCATATGAGGATATGAATGAAGCAAAAATGTAACATGATGCACTACAAGGAGATGTGACCTGTTGATTCATCTTCACATTAAAATTATGCTCTTTACAAAGCCTAAAACTATGACACAAATAAGGAAACAAGAAACCAAAAAAAAGTATTGGAAAATGTGGTGAGAACCTGATCATTCTATCTGGTAGAAATTAGATGTTACGAAATACAGATTTTATTGAATATATTTGTTCATTACATGAAATTGTAACATCAGGTGTGCATATGTATTACATACAACTAATGTATGTACACACAGGTGTAAACAGTCATTATGCACTAGTTATTTCAGGAGAGGCCAGCTCAAAGCAGAAAGCAACTGGACAGATGTGTAGGTTTCCAAGGGACACTGCACTATGTCTTCCATCAAAAACATCTTATATGATTGAAATTTTGTCCCTCACACCAGTGAGGTTACTTTTCCTGTGGTGAATCCCTCTGTGTCAGTGGCATGATGGTCTCATTGTGAGCAGGTCTTTAAACCTTCTGAGATCAGGTCAGAGCCTTGATGTTAGGAGGAAGACCTTGATCTTGATTCCCAGTTTTATAGGAAGCTGAAGTAGAGAAGAGGATGGGGAGCCAACTGCTCTGAGCTGCCAGTTCTTACTGACTGGAATTTACTGAACTCCTAAGTCTTTAAGTTCAGGTGTATTTTAGTGATATAACACAACTGAGAGGTGAGGGAGGTGTGGATTACAAGTAGAAGACCTATGGCTATAACAAAGAGCTAGCAAAAAGCTTCATTCACGTATGTTTTTCTGTGAGAACCTGGTGTGAGTAAAGAATTCAGTGTGGCTCGAGTCTGAGACCGCCCCACAGACACACACACAGCAGCTCTGGAAGTCTTTGCAAAGCTGCTCTCCAGCATCTCAGAAAGGTTGTAGGATTTGTGGCAGGTCTGCAGTGACTGTAGAAAGACAAGTTTTCAACTACCTTTAAACAGGGAAGAAGGACAAGCCAGGGAGCTACAGACAGGTCAGCCTCACCCATTCCCTGGGAAAATCGTGGACTATGTCCTCTGGAAAGCTATTCCTGGACACATGAAGGAGGAGGTGCTGGGGACAGTAGGCATACATTTGTTATGGGTAAATCATGCCTGACCCACCTGTTTGCCTTCTGTGATGGAAAGACTAGTTTCGTGGATACAGGGACAGCAGTGGGTGTCATTTATGCTGACCTTAACAGAGCCTTCAATGCCGACTCCTGTAGTATCTTTGTATTCAGTGAGACATTGCACTCTAGACCAATGAACATCTAGATGGATGAAAAAGTGATGACTGATGGGTCACCATACTCCACCTGGAGGATGGTTACAATTCTCCAGGGGTCTATCCTGGGACCTGTCCTGTTTAATGTCTTTATCGGTGACCTGGAGGAGACAGGATGCCCCCTCATCACATCAGTGGATGATCTGAAACTGGGGGGGATCCACTGATACGCTGGAAGGCAGGGCTGCTATCCAGAGGCCACCGAGAGTCTGCAGGAACAGGTCAACAGGAACCTCATGAAATTCAACAAAGACATATGCAAGGTACTGGAGAAGAACTGACCCCCAGGACTGGTGCAGTCTGGGGACTGACTAGCTGGGGAGTAATTCTACTGAGAAGGGCCTGGGGGCCTTGGTGGGAGGTGGGCCAAACATGAGCCACCAGAGTGCCTAGGCAGGGATGGAGGCTCACGGCATCCAGGGCTGTGTCAATGGGAACAGAGCCAGAGACTGAGGGAAGTAATAAGGCTGAGAAAATGCCCTTTACTGAGCACTCAGTAGACCACACTTAATATTTAGAATATTTCATTCGTTTCTGGGCCTTAGTTTGAACTCATGCTTTGAACATGAGACCTTCTGAAATCCCTTCTGAACTTGTATGATTTCATGATCCTCACACAGATTATGGCAATGGCTACGTGACCAGGGCAAAAAAACACCCAAAAGAGAAAAAAATGGCTTTTAAAAGAGCATGGATTTGGTTTTATAAGTATCAATAAAGATTATGATAATTGCCCTGAGACTCACTGTAGTTTATTTGGAAAACAGTTTTCACTTGCTTCTGGTTGACTTGCAAGCGTAAGAGAGCATTCAACACAGATCACGAAAGCACTGCTGTCCTTGCATCTCTGAGTTTTTTTGCTCCAGGAGTCTGCACTCATAAAGTGACGAAGGGGCCGCTGCAGAAATCAATCAGCATTGCAAAGAATTAGCCATGATAATTCACTCAGTTCTGACAGCAAGTTAAATAGTTCTGTCTTTCACCAACCACAGGTAAAATACACAAAGCTTTTTTTTTTTTTTTTCCTTAAGAAGATAGATTCGGTACAATAAATAGGCTCATCTTTCAATAGAGTCTTTCTCTACTGAAAGAAAAGAACTCAGCTGAAAAAGGTGTTTTTGTCTTCATAGGCACTAATGCCTCAAACAGAGCAACATCAAAGCTTTTGCAGCATTTGTTTGTTACTACAAAATTGAAGAGGGAGTTATCCATTGCTTGGTAGGCTTTTTTGAAGATAGCAAACTATCTCCACTAGGAATATTTGAGAATAAAGTAGGTCTATTCACCAGCTAAAGAAAAGTGATAGTGAGCATTTGCTGTAGACTACTGCTACCTATGGCACAGTAGCACAAGGCACTGTACGGATTGCTTCTTTTGGAACATCCTGCAGACAATGCCAACCTCTTCTCCTCAGCCCAAAGAGTTCCAGACTAGTAAAGTGTCTTGCTTTGTCAACTTTGAAGATGTGAACTGAAGCACTTCCTTGTTTGATGTTCTGTCTTCATCCAGAAGTTCACAGAGTCTGAAAGTCTCCACTAGATATTTTCCTGTTTTGGCTAAGACTGCCTTACTGCAATTGAGTTCCTTAAAAAGGATGAAGGTGGGAAAAGTGAAGATATTCTTTCATGGCATGAATACTATTCCATTTTCACAAAGTAGTGACTATCAATTTATGTTACAATTTTATATTTACAACAGTCCTATCTTGTATGTCTGCAGTCTATAATGCACTAATTAAAAGATAACCTAAACCAAAGGTTTACATTATTTAGTCAGATGCTTATCTACAAATATATCATAAGAACGCAAAACAGACAAAAATTGCTAAACTGTAAGCAGATGCTATTCTGATGTAATAGTAGCTGGTTTCCCATTTTGACATCAGGAAAAAAAAAAAACAAACTACTGAGTGAATGCCAATAAATTGCTGACATTTAAGAAATAATAGGCATTGAGGAAGGATATAACACCAAATGAGAAATATAAAAATTTTCATTTGCACAGTGGCAGCAGTGAGCTTCCATGTGGTGTTCTGATAAGTACAGGATACCTCAGAGCTGTGGTGTCTTCAGTCATCAATTTTTACAACAACATTTCGTATCTTTAGGTGGCTTTATAAATGCAACACGTTCTTTTTTCTTTCTGCACAGGAGGGTTTGGGGTAGTTTTACTCAATTCAAGTTAAGCAACTGTTTCATTAGTCTCCACCTAGAAGTCTCTCCACACAGTCCTTCCTCTCTCTTCCAGGGATGGGCAGTCCCCAGCTCAGGAGGAAAATGGATCTTGCATGCATCATTCTGGGGACATTGAGCATCACATCCTGAATTGCCTTATGGAAAGAAAATTATTCTGCATAGTTTATTTTGTCACTTTCTGGGATTACTGTGTTCTGCACTACTTTGGAAGAAAGCTGGCTCTGTTACTTCAGAAGGTGTTTAAGCCAGCAAGGTTTCACAGGCATGCCTCCACATTTTCCACAGGTCTGAGTTATTTCAATTTGATATTTTCTCCTTTTAAGCATATATGAACAAAGCCTGGGCAGACAGCTACACTGGACTATTTTCACCTGTTTGTCAATCTGCATGTTTTCTCAGTATTTGCTAGTTTAGCATCAAACTATAGCAGCAGAGCATTCCATATGGGAGGAAAACAAGGGCCCACCCCATCTTTGAAGTAATTCCTTGCTTAGAGGTGGCATCTTAGCAAGACCATGCCCATTAGCGGTGTACTGGGGGGCAGCAGCATTCACCTATGTGCCAGATGTTTTGTGGTGCCTCTCAGCTGGCTGGATGTGTCCTCTCCTGCTTTATAGTTCTTCACCCCACTCTGCAGACAAGTCTGGCAACTGGCTGTGCACCTTGGGAAGGTACTGATGAAGAAACTCTTAGGCTAACACATATATTCACCTGGAAGAGCCATTGTGAAAAAATATTCTTTCTACTCTCAGCAGTAAAAGTTAAGTTCTCCCAGTCTTCTGATTTCCTTTAGTTTATCATAGCTGCTATCTTTAAAATAAGTGATATATGAAAGCTGCAATGAGAAAAAAAGCAGCTAATGGTAGATAATTTATATTGTCCATATAATGTCCAGACATGGACAAATATGGACCAAAATAACAATGTCCAGATAATGTCATATTTACTTAAGCCAATACAAAACCTTTTTTTGAAAGAAGAGCTTAAGTTTGATGGCTTTGGTCTTATTATTTGCTAGATGATGTTTAACTAGATTAAAATTGCTACTTTTTTACTAGTCCATTCAAAATAAGAGTTACATAGGTGACTCAGTAAATGTTACAATGTCTGTAAAGGTAAATCCTAAAAAGGATGCAATAGACAAAAATGATCTAGTAGGCAGATGTTCAGGAAGACTTGGCATGGTTAAAATGGTATGCTTAGGAATTGTTTTTAGCAGCACTATTTTTTTGTGGCTATGAATATGGCAGAACAAATTTGTCAAGGTCTGAGGAAGAGCACTGCGAGACGGCAGTGCGGACACACACTCACTTTCAACCTGAACAAAAGTCAAGACAGTGCTTTTACCTAAAGCAGCTGAGAGCGGAAGGTGGAGAGGAGTCTGAGCTGAGCACTAAGCCTCTGAGTAGTGCCAGAAAGGAGGACCAGAGCTTTATTTTCAATACGCACCTGGAAAATACATTTGACTATGCAAGTAATCGCAGAAATGGTCATTGAAGCTGTGTTACTAATGAGGTTCCTTAGAATGGACGTTCCAGGGCCATCAGCCTTCAACAAGGGTTGGCCCTCCAAAGGAGACCCAGAGAAGCAACCAGCAGACCAAGAGGATGGCAGGAGAGTAACAGCATTGCAGGCAGTGGAGACACCACTGTCCCAAGACAAGTACAGGACTAGTTTTTTGATATGGTTGAGAAGAACCATTTCAGAGGTACTCAGTGAGAACACTGGGTGGCTTTGGGGGAAATTTGGTAGACAACTATAGATGGCACATTCTTAGAGATGAATAAGTTAGCTTGGAGATGAATAGGAAGAAACCTGTGGAGCAGTCATTAGGTGAAGTTATGCCCTGATCCACAGGCAGAGCACAGAAAAGTGACCACTAGACTGTGGCAGGCATAATCTTTGCAACAGGCATTTTACACCCAGAGTAGGTTTTATTCAGCCAGCCCTGTGAGACAGGGCTAGTGGGGACAGTACAAAGGACTCCCTCAGCTTACACTTATTTTGGATGTATATCTGAACTCAGGGAAACAGCATCCCTTGTTCTGCCTTTCTGTGGATGGGAAAGTGAGAAACTTGTACCGGCTCATTCATAAAGTCCTAGACAATTTCTGCTGCAGCAGCCTCAACTATAGGTCTCCTAATTAACTGAGTTTCCAGCTGTCATGGAATCCCCAGTTAATTTATCATATCTACTCTGTTACCCAAGGAAACTACTGTGTTAAGAAGTTTTGATGATCTACTTGGTCAACACAGGCATGCCTCTGACACTCCCTCACTCCCACCTGTTGTTTATATTCTGCTCTAGGTGAAATAACCTAATCTATGGAGATCAAGCAGCAAAGAGACAAACTCCTGTGCCCCGGTTCTTCCCTACCCTCCTCCTTCCCTACTCAGTCATTCAGAGGCAGACTGAATACTGAGCTCTTTCATGTCTGTAATTCAGTAAGCTGACATGTTGTAAATGCCTCTTTTTCTTCAAGACTGGACCAGCAGACCATGTCCTGAGACATGAAAGGACCTGCTCTGTTCAGCCGAGCATGCAGATGGGCTCAAGGTCTTGAATGTGGAGAAAACTTGACATTTGTTCAGGTCAAAACTACACATAACATTTGGAACATGCATCTTAAGGAAGGGATAAATGCTTGTAAGAACAGAGCTGCTGTGGTTGACTGTAGGTGAATATTACAGAATCAGGCGAATATTCACCTCAAAAAGAATAGAGTATGAAGTAAGCCTGTGAAGAACAAGGAGTGCACCTGGAACGCAAAAAGCATCAGCATGAAGTGAAGGAAAAAAAAAAAAAAAAAAAAATTGAGTTAAATCAGGCCTTGCAGTGGAGATTTAAATCAAAAGTGAGATATTTTTTTATCATATAAATGAAAGAAGAAATTTGTGGTCTGCTGTGTAGTGAGGTAGAGCTTATGGGAAATCCTGGACTGTCCCAAAGTGAAGGGGGTGCCCTGTGCCACCTGGATGCTCAGGAAGCCAAAGCAGCTGCTCTGTGAAACGGACTCTTCCAGTTCCATAGCTGTTACAGGTGTCTGGTTCACAGCTGCCGTACTAAAGGGTATTTCATTTCAGAAATTGTGTCTGTGTTCTAGGGCAAAATTAAATGTCAGTGGTTTTTTGTTTCAATCTTATTTGGATCCATAACCTTTCTAAGCTGCCATGAAGCTGGTTTGAGGGACAACTCACTGACCCATGTTTCTATGGGATGGCTGGTGGGGGAGGCGTCTGCTCCAGGCTGGAGGAGATGGTGCATTTTCTTGGAGCCACATCCCTCCTGCTCCAGGAGAGGTTTCCAAGACCAAAGGATGGAGTGAGAGCAAATTGCAGCATAAAGCTGAAGATACCTGACTTGCGCAGAGAGGCCAAAAGATTTTGCTGAGGATCAGATAAAGACAGGCTTCCAAGGGAAAGAGGGCTTGTCTAGGGACCAGAGAGGAACAGGCAGAGTGTGTTGCCTTTCAGACGTGGAGTTAGCTGGAAACAAGAACTTGCCCTTGAGGATACCTTCAAGAATGGGTGGGGGAATTTGCATATTATGTATACATGCACACATACATAGCAAAAAAAGAAATAGTTTTATTCCAATCTATCTGGCCTAGCCACTGATTTTTATTTTAAGTTTCCATTTTTAATTTGAACGATACTTGCCTTTTTTGAGTTTAAAAGCTTTCAGTCTTTTGAGGGCACCTTACTGTATGAGGCAGCCTAGACAAAACTACCACAGAGTTCACATGTAGGATGAGGCATAAATGAATGGGTAATACCCAGTACTGCTGTGGACTTCACTGCCCAGGAGTAACAGGGAGCCAGATTTTTGCAGGAAGGGATAACTGTCTTTCAGGGGACTGGCTGTCAGCATTGGAAGACTAAGAAGATTTTGAGCACAGAAACCCTGGTTTAGGTTCTGAGGTGGCTCTTCTTCCTGTTCCTTCATGGTTTCAGGAACTAGTGCACCTGAAAACTTGTTTGATTTTGGCAGTTTTACCTGCTGGGCTAATACAAATGTAGTATTAGCTTTGCCTCACTCAAATAAGCAGGGCTCTGCTCCATGACTCAGAATTATGTCTTATACAAGATACAAACACGAGCTTGCACTTGGGTGAAGTCGTGTGGCTTTTTTTACGCAATGGCCACACTCGTACAAATGGGATGCTGCCGTTTCAGTTAATCCTGTCCAGCACAATGGTGTGCCATATATCATGGGAGAGAGCTGACCCGGCCAGCAGCCACGCTAAGCTCTTTTTGCAGCTCAAGTTTTCATCAGCTTACTGAGTGCCCAAAGCTGTTGAAAGACCCTGTTGAAATGACAGGGATTCAATTAAAGCAGTGACATATACCTACTGAAAGGGGTTTTTTTCCAAGTGCTCGGTTGCCCTGCTTTGAGATAAAAGGTTTGTGCTTCCTGAGGACAGAAGCAGAACAGCTCTTAACAGGAGTGAAATCCTGTATGAGCTGAACCTTTGCCTCGAGCCGGCTAATGGGAAGGAGAGAGAGAAAGGAAGGAGAGAAACGTGCTAAGCCTGTTTGTGTCTGGCAAACCCAGCTGGGAGCAGCAAAGTATGAAAGGTAAAATTACGCTGGAAGTACAGATGCTGAGAGTCTGGGGAGGAGCACGGAGCCTGTGTGCATCACCACCAAATTCTTCCCCAGGGGTGCTGGCCCTCACGTTTGGCAGCCGTTGCAATGGCAGCACCAAAGCAGACAAGAGCAGGGAGGGAGAGGCAGCCCAAAACCAGCGGTGGAAAAGATGCTTTCTAGATAATAAAAAAAAAAGTTAATGGGAAAAAGCACCGATATTATTCCTTGAAAGTGTATTATATTTATCACATTGCTTAACTAACACAGACCCATTAATAGAATGAATTTAATTGACTGTTTTACTTAAAAAGAATAGTGGACCTTAAGCACGAATGTTATATAGCAGGGAGTTTATTTGTGGGCTTAAAGTAATTCCTAGGAGCTGGGTGCAGGTTTATGTTTGTTTTGATTTATGTATAGAAACGGGGCATCAACTTTGACACTGGCATATGTCAATGTGTGGCTGAAATGGCATTATTGTACTCAAGGATTGCACAGGTCACAAAACAGAGAATAATTTAGACTTCAGGGTAACTCAAAGAAAGGACTTCACATACTTCAACAGCATTAGAAAATTTAATTGGACAAAGCAAAAAATGGAGCTAACAGATGATAAACGATCCCTTAGCAATGCTGTACGTCAAATTTCCTGACTGTTTCCATAATACAGGAGATGCATCAATTAGATGGTGAGTCAGCCTCTCCTCTCAGCTAATGGAGCATGCCAGTTGTAGAAGGGCTGGGGGCATGATCCATTTTGTTTCTTTGAAGTATTTTAAGATCTCTACTGGGAAACCTTGCTAAATACAATTAATGATTTTAAAAGGAAAGAGAGAGGTTAAAACGGAGGGAAGGAAAGATCCTAAATGCTTTAATTGCAGTATAAAAAATCTAAGAAAACAAGCTCAGAGCCTGCTTTCCTTGCAGTGGCAGGGAGCATGCTGATGGGGGGCCCCTGCTGGGTGGCTTCCCCAGGCTTTGGGGGATGGATGTTCACAGCTCTGTGGGACACTTACAGCCAAGCCAGCACAAGAGCGATTAATGAGGTTGTTAGCAAACATCTATATTAGATTTATTTTCATAGAATTTTTGTTATTATTAGCTTTATGTGAAATTGGGCAGCTGAGCTACTGGGAACCAGTTCAGATGCATCTGATGCGTGAGCTGAGCTTTCTCTCAGCCAAGAGTCAAAACAAATGGAAGGGATGATCATGCCCTGCCTGTTTTTACACTCAGTAATAAAGGCAGTGATACATGACAGGGCAACAGCCCAAATACACCACTGATAATGTTTACCTGCAAGAATTTTGTGTAGTCCTGTAACAGGATTATCAGAGGATTTTCTGGTGGTTTATGATTGTGTTGAATTCACTTGGTGTCAACTGTTAGAATAATTTTCACAGTTTACACCCGACATTTTGAAAGGTTAGATGTAATTGCTTAGTTATGCAAAGCCAGAAATAGTTGGTGAACATAACCAAACCATTTTAGTAGATTGCCCACATATTCTTTATCTGAAGTAAAATAATTATTTGCAGCAATTTTAGCAAACCAGAGTCAAATGCAGGTGATGGTAAGTTGTCCAGCAGAGGATGTAACTAATTATTTGGATTGTAGGATTTGGATCTGTAGGATACCTTTTTTTGACTCTCGGGTCTGTTTTACCCAGTAACATGCCTTTATAGCACGGCTGCTGTAAGTATTTTAACTGAGACTGCTTAAAAAGGGTATGTTCTTCACGACACGTTCAGTGACATTTCCCTTTTGCCTAATTAGTGGTGAACGTTAATTCTTTTGATAGTACCTAGCCAAGCTACTCTGAGGAAGTGAACTGATTTCAGTCCTATTGCATATCAAACATTATTCTTTATTTGAACTCTGGTTGAAGAACCCCAGGCCAAGTTCTCATTTATGGCAGCTTAAATAAGAAAAACTAAAGAAAAACCCAGTGAAAAACCAATTATATAGTCTTGCAGGAATATTTTTGGTCTGATATTGTTAAAGATGTGATCTTCATAAGCATGTGCAGCTCCCACTGACATCCTGAAAGTTGCAAGTGATTGCTTTGCCATGGGACCACTGGAGTTGACGAGACTTAACATGGTCATGGGCCTGCTCTTTCTTGCAAGAAATAGGAGGTCTTTTGCTTGCTAGAGTCTTATGTTTAAATTCTTGCTTTCAAACATTGACTCACGATTTCACTTATCTGTGGATAAATTTCTTGTGGGACGTGAGACTGTATTCCTATGGTCAAAGCCCTATAGGTCTCACACTTGTCAAAAGAGCTCTGCAGTAAGTGATATACATTTAGGGAAGGGGGGAAAAAAAAGAAAAGAAAAAAAAAATTGTCAAATGGTCTCCCAGAGCTAGGTGATCCCACCAAGTAAATCAGGCACATTGGAGACAGAGCTGCTGGGTTGTATGAGGGGTTCTGACTTCTCCCAGGACACCAAAATTGCAGCGTCTTCACTCCTGGCTCGCTGCCTCTGCCCCTTCGCAACCTCACCGGTCACTGTCACCCCACAACAAGCAGGTTCCCCTTCACTGCCACACTGGCCACATCTGTGTCCACCTCTTATATTAATCTTGCCCCAGCTTAACTTTTCCACTCATCATTTCTCCCTCTTTTTCTTCTGTATTTTGTCTCAGCACATTTTTGTATTTCAGGTTGCTGAGGAAACTCTGGCCTTTTCCTCGAACAAAGGGAAAACACCTCTGGGGCTCTTTTCCTGATCTTTCAACCTTGCATCACTCAACCTCTTCTCCCTTTCTCTGGGTTGCTGTTTCAGGATTAGGAGGAAAGGTGGTAAATGAGATCAAGACACGGGACAAAGAAGTGAAGAACACAAGACCTTCTTTGAGAAGCTGAACATGTCCATCTCCCTTTTCCCAGTCTAGGTCTTATGAAAATGGTACCATCGGTCCCTTTGCCATCTGCTGGGCAGCGAGAGCAGCCAGCCTCGCTCCCTTCATCACAAGGCAGGAAAAGTGTTAATTGCTCTGAAACAGCAACATAGTCAGACTCACCCTGTCAAAGGCCAAACCTGGTATATGTTCTTATCTGTATGTGAGTAAGAATAGGTTTAGGCAAATGAACATCTTTTCCCTGACACAGTTTATCCCCTTTGATGAAGTCATAGGATCCTAATTTGAGTAACTGACTACAAGGATAATTAGTAATCAGGCAAGTGATAGCACATTTATTCAAATTAAGTCAAATGTGAGTAATCTGTAGAATTTTTTTTTTTAGCCAGCACAGATGAGAATCAATTATCAGCCACTTTTAGACTTCTCTAAAAGAGGAAAACAAATTCTAGAGGCTATTCCTACTTTACATGTTAAAGCACCCTGGGCTTCCGTGAATAATGTGTTAATATGATTCAGAAAACTCAGTTCTTCTTTTATTCTGCTCAGTTATGGCAGAAAAGGTTTTGATAAAATTGGTCTCCTACCTTCTTTTTCTCTCCACTCATCCTGTGTCTTTTGGGTGGGATGTCAGCCCTCCACACCAGGGATGAAGAGCTGTAGCACAGCTTGTTGCAGGCAATGGACACTGTTGTTTACAGCCGTTTGGTTCCCTGGATGTGGGAGTTGCTTGGGTAACGCTACAGCTGCTCACTAGTGAAATCCCAGCACATGGACTCCTTTGAGACTTTTCCAAGTACTTTTATTCCACGTATCTTACTGCTCTTTTGGCAAAGGCGTACAGGGAACATGGGCAGAGAGGTACCGCAGCCAGACGCCGGAGCTGGTTGATGTATGAACTCCAGGTAGGGTCCTTTCCAAATCAGGTTTCAGTTTGGAACAGGACCATGCGATGGTGATCTCCCTCTGCTCAGACGAGACCCTTGTACCTGGCTTTTGCACTGACTACCTCCACCCAGGCGCAGAGCCTGCTTGCCCTGGGTTTGCTGTGCCTGCTGGCCCACGGCATCTGCGTGGACCAACAGCCTTGTACTGAGGGCTGCACAGCCTGGTTTGGAGGGGTCTTTGAGAGCAGCACCTGGCACTTCCCAGGCCTCTCTAGTGGTAAGAAACCCTGGTCCCTGGGTGCGCCCCCCAAGGGAGGGTGCGTGCAGTAGTCAGTGCCAACCCTGCACGCGAGCCTGCTCCATCCTGGAGGTGTCCCTGCTGCTTTCTGGATACCTTCCCCTGTCATCTATCTGCTTTGCTGAGGGCTTGGGAGGGACAGGGCTTCCCAGGGCAGCCTGTGTCCGCTGTCTGTGCCACTCCAGGGCAGCAGGGTCTAAAGCCACAGTTTTACCCTCCCATCAGCCCCCAGGTTCTGATCTCTCTGCCCTGAAGGCCACCCTTCTCCACAGGGATCCTTCCTGAGGCACTAGGAAGAAGCTGGGTCTGGGATGGACTGCCCTGAAGCTTTTCCCAGCTCAAAGGCAGAAACAGGACTGGCATCTACTTCACTTTAGAGTAACCAGTTGTTTCAGGCGTGTGCCATGGAATGCCCCAGGAATCAAAGCAAATAACACATTAATTAAATGGAAAGATCCCAGAGCAATTCTGTTTAGAGTTTAGTGAGTCCTAGCCATTTATAAAGCTATAATCTTATAATAATATGAAGTTAACACATTAAAACAGTCCTCTTTTGGGCAATGTTTCCAAGAAGACATTTTTCAGAAAGGTCTCCCCACCCAATCTGTGATGAAAACCCATGTGTGCCAATGGTGCTGATACCAGGAATGTTGGGGACATAAGCCATCTGAAGACAGTGGTCAGTATTGCTCTGATTCGGATGGAGGACAGCATGCCCTCAGCATCAGGGTTACCTCTGCCTGGTGTTCCTTGGCTGTGCTCAGCTCACCTTGAGGAAGCAAACACGGGTTTTGCAGGTCTCAAAGAGCTTTAGGGTCTTTTCCTTGATTTTTCTCAGAGGGAAACAGAGTCAAACTCTGTTCTGCATACCTCTATTAACTGCTTTAAGAGAGCTCCACATCTTCAAAAGAAACCCATAAAACTTGCAAACAAATGTGCATTATTTAAAAGCTGCTGTTGCCATAATGACTATGTGCAAAGAATATAAGAGCCACAAATCCTAAGCATCACATCGTGCAAAGAAATCAGGAACCCTAAGACCTCAATAGCCTAATGGCACTAAGCACAGGTAAGCATCATGCTGACACAGACCAATGGTTTTACTAATTTGCACTCCAAAACTCAGTTTTTCCCCTTATTTCCATCTGTTTGGCCCAGCCCTAGGAATTTTGGCACTGAGCCAGACTGGCTCAGTTAGATCAGCTCAGTTTTCTGGGTGCTTGAAAAAACTGTTAACACACGCACTGAGTCCCAGTCGGTAGACAATGATGATTTTGGATATATTTGGCCTAACAATGGAAAACCGCAGTATCAGTGATGGCTTGTGCTAATTAAATCTACCGCCCTAGAATTAGGCCATATGTGACATTGATTCATTGAGTCACAGGGTTTCCCACCGCGGATGTAGCGATAATGCAGAGGCAGCAAGCCGAGTGGCTCTCAGTGGCGTACTGGAGCAAAATACACAGTATACACACCACCGAGGGACAGAAAACAGCAAAAAAGCACTAGGCACAGCTCTAGAAGTACCACTTACATGATCCTGATGAAAGTCCCAGAAGTGAGCTTTTTGGGTGCTGTTTTAAAAAAGCAAAGGCTCAAATCTGCTCAGTGTTCTATGCCCAAGGCACTGCAGTTTGGCAAACTGCTCACTGAAAACCAGTAACTATTCCTGTTGCATTTTCTGGATGAACACTTGAATCTGAACAGTCACTCAAGTGAGCAGGAGAAGGGGTTGGTCCCTGTAGAGGTCTTGGGAGAGACAATTTCTTGCATGAACATTGCTACAAGCTGAAGTACAGTGCCAGCGTCCCCAGGCACAGACATCCATCACCCCGCCAAGCACAGGGCGTCGTTAGCTCACTTCTCACTAGGAAACCGCTACAGTTACAGGTTCTTGGATAACTGAGCACTGAGAAAAGCTCAGCAACCTTTAGAGGTTTGGATTCCCTCCAGTATGCACTGCAAAGGTGAGGGAAGATGCTGCAACAACACTCCCCCACGTGCTGCTCCACCGAGCTGAGCTGAGCCAGAAGATCCAGGCTGCAGCCAACGCCGACCTTAAACCCATGCTTTTCATCCCATGCCAGGTCAAAAGTTGAGATGTATCATTCTGAGGGATACCAGAATAAATCACTTCAGCATCTGCAGAATCAGGGTGCTTTGTTTTGACACACTGAATCGATCTCGTCACTAAGTTCATTTGATATTTTCCACTGCTTCGTGGGAATTTCAGCTTGGGGTTGATTAACCTAATTGATCTCTGTAAGCAAGAGTTCGGAACAAAGTCAGGGTGCTGTGACCTCCACAGCACACTGCGTAACGCATCCAAGAAGAAAGCACGTGTTTTCTGAAGAGACATACTGTTTTCTACAAACCCTGTCCAGTGAGAGGCAAGGAAAGGGAAAAGAAGCCAGGACTCCTCGAACTCTGCAGGCTCAAGACAATTCATGACAGTTCACAGAGCACTGTAAACCTTCTAACCTATGCAAAAAAGAAGTTTTTCCCAGGAAAACACTTTGAAAAAACCAAAACAATTTTCCCCTTAAATTCCTTTCTAATCAAATTTTTCTGGTCAACTCTAATTTTGAATTTAAAAAGTGTAATCAGAAGTTTAATTTTTTCAAGCAATCTTCATAGACCTACCAGCTTGGACTTTTAAATAAGGTAGGGAAATTGTTCTGATAACAGAATGTCAGCAGTAATCCCTTGCTCTTGTTCAGATTTTCTTAAATGAGCAGAAGAACCAACGAACTGTTTTGAGATCCACTTCATTCCCATGAAAGAGTATCTCAGGCTGCAATAGCGTAAGAGGGACTGCATAACGCCCTCCCGAGCTTAAAAAACATTCAGAGATAAAGGACTCCAAAACCACCAGGTCAGAGAGATTCTGCTCTCCATTACTTGATAAAAGGATCGTTTCAAAATAACTCCAAGGAGTTTCAATAAAGCTGGCTTGCAGAGGCACCCAGGCACGGAGGAGGTTTCAAACGGGCTTCCTCAGGGGTTCTGACCCTGCGCTTGTTCCCGGTGCCTCGGTAAGGGTGAACGGCGCTTATTCGAATACAAGATTCACAGAAATTTCCATTTGGGTAAAAGCTTAGCTTGCACAGCCTCTAAGAGATGAACTGGAAAGACAGTCCCTCTCTCTTTGACCCAAATACAAGCCCCAGGGGTGGGCTTGAGCTTGTTACATTTGTGGTGGAGCCCTACCCACCACCTCCTCAAGGCAAAGCCACCCTCTAAGCCTGCTTTTAGTTCGCTGTGGGCCGTGAGGCATTGCAGCGCTCGCTGTGGCGACCAGCCCCACATTCATCGTGTGGGTAAGGCCATGGGGCAGCCCTGCCTTCCACCCCGCTGCCGCTGCCGCTTCCATCCATCTTCCTTTTTCCTTTAAAAGCAAACAATTCCCCTCGGCTTTGAATCCTGGGTTTAAATCAAGAGAAATATTTGTCTTTTCTTAGCCTTTTAAAATATTTTAATCTATTCTCTTCTGATAGCCAGATAGCTAGAGTTACCTCTAATGGGTTTCAATACATTAAGTGTTATGACTCAGCGGCTGACACTGTTTATATCATATAGGTTTTCATTTACATACAGTCTGTTTGTCTTGATTCCCAACCCTCAAATTTATTAGCAAAGACGAGCTGGCATAGTTGATGTAAGGAGCAGTATTTAAAATATATTTGCCAGCCAGAATGAATCTGTGATATAAAGTGCCTCTCTGTGGCTTTCATTAAAAAAAAAGCCTTATTCAAAAGCTTTTTTTTTTGCAGGAGTTGAGCAAATACTCTGCTCACACACACATACACAAACATATACATGTACCAAACAAGTAGAGGACTCTACTATCATGTGTTATACATGAGTGGAAATAAAATTCATTTTAACCAAATGTATAGTTCTCCAAAGATACAGATGATTCCAGTGGCCAGATGGATGTGGAGACCCACATTTTACCAGGGATTTTTTGCTTTCAGGTGTCTAGCTTTAGATATCTGTGGCTTTACTTTCAAATGTGCTGCAATTCACAGATTTCCATGGACTTACCTATACTTTAACAGCCATGAAAATGTAGTACGGGTCAACATCTGAAGCTATCCCATCTCACCAGGCACAAAGTACCTTGCCTGAGGCCACGTGGGGTTATGTAAAAAAAACCCAGACCTTATTTTTCCTGTCCTGTCCTGCCCTGCCCACTCCAACCAACACGTGCTCTGCACCCATTGTCTTGCTTGTAGACTGCTGCTGCTTCTGCAGCACCGCTGCTCCGGCTTCTTCTTCATGTGCCCCACTGACGTTGCTCTCCATGGAGGGATATCCCAGGAGCTGGCAGAGGGAGGTGGCTTTTCTAGAAGTCCTGTAGAGGCTCCACACAGAAATCATGTACCCCACAGCAACTCTTACAGGGGTTGATTGATGTTCTCGCAGCATCTGTGGAGTTTTATCACCTTTGCCAGGACTGCAGCACAGAGCAGTGCTCTGGAAGGAGGAGATTAAACACCTCTGAGCAATAGGCACATGTGGGAAATATTGGCACAGGCCTTGAAAATCAGCTGGGAGGCATTTTATGAGATGACCCAAAGTATACGAGGAGATAGAGACTGTCTGGAAACCTGCAGGTGAGGAGGAGAAGAAACTTTTATGGATGACTACTATTTAAAAACCTTGACAAAAGATAAGCCATTCCTGGGGCGTGGTTTTGAATTAAATTTTGCTTAGAGTCATAACTAAATGATCACAAAAAAGAGATTTCAGTGGAAACTGGCATGATAAAATATAACTGAGATGCCATCAGACTTTAAATACTTGAGTTTATGTAAATTTTTTTCTAATATTCAAGCATGATTTGGAGTAAAGATCTGTATTTACCTATGCAGTCGTATTTTGGCTTATAAATGTCAATGAAAGCCATGCACACCAAGACTTGCAAAGACTTGTTTTTACTTTTTTTAAAGTGAAATAAATTGGTCCCTTCAGTGCTGTATTTATTTTCCCGTTAGCCCTTAAAGAGATTTTACTTTAACAACAGAGCAGCTGCTCTTCACACTGTTTGTCCTGTTCTCCCTTTCTTTCCTCTGCAAGCCTTAGAGCTCGTCCTGCCCCTACCACAATCATCCCCTCTGTTCCCTGCTTTCACTGACCACTCAGCCCTCCCAAGTCCACGCATGCCATTCACCCCTTCCCAGGGATGCTGCCATGCCTCCATCCAGCCAGGTCCCACCTTGCCCACCTCACCCTTCCCCCAGACTGTGCAACCAGCCTCCGGCAGAACACACGGCTTTCATTCTGCAGCACATCAGACTAGACAGTAATTAATTCTTTCCACACCTTAATGCCTGTGGCTGAATACAGTGATATCCACAGTGAGAAGAGAATTGAACCCTGTAATTTCAGGTACCCTTGAGTACTTGTTACTTCTCAGGAGACCTGCTCTAGCAGTGGTGAGAAGGTCCCAAACCCACCAGTTTCCAATGGGTACATGTCCCAGGGAAACCTGCAGCATTACTTTTACGCCTTTATTGTTTAAGAGGAGAGAAGCAAATGAAGTTGTGGAAATTAAATTCTTCCCATGTCCAAAATGTGAACCTCCCAGTAGGGGAGCTGTAAGTCCAGTTAAACTTGGAAGTACAAACACCCAGAGCTTGAAAGCAAATCTGCGGCAGGAAAGAGAATGCTTCTGGAAAGGGGCTATTGAGCTTTTTATGTTCAAGAACAGAGACTAAGCATCCTTTTTAACTCTTAATGTGGGGAAAGAGGCTTTCATTGCCTGGGGGGCTGGGCCCCCTGTCTCTGCTGGGAGGCTGAGGCTGCTCTGGCACCACCTGCGGAACTGAAGCTGCGCAGACCCAACATGACACCCTGTGCTGCAGTTAATCTGGACTGCCCTGACAAGCAGGGTAGGTGGCTCATTAAGTTTTTGTGAGTAATGAATAATTTAATTTCACCTTTAGGAAGCACAACATGTAAGTGCAGGACTGGTCCCTGGACATTGCTCATCACAGCACTAGCATGGGCTGCTGGGGGTTGTGGTTTTGATGCAGTTCCTGAGGATAAAAGAACCAACAACCAGCAGGCTTTTCTTGCTGTGAACATGGGAAGTGCTTTGAAGTTTGTTTGGTTACTGCCTTAATGCTGCCTCTTATTAAACACAGTTTGGAATCCCATTGTCAAGTCCTCTCAGAGCTCACTGACATGTTAAGGGCCACCTCCGGCTCTCTGCTAACCTGTGCGGTACCTACTGAAGACCATGGGGGTTTAACCAGCGCAGCTGAGAGCAGCGTGTAAAGCATAATGCTGGATGGTAATTTTAGAAATTACACAATTAAGTCAAAAAAGTCAGTCTCTAAAGGCTGTCTGAAATCCCGCTGGTGCTGCTTGGGGTGTGCAGCAAAAGGAGAGCGCTGGGAGGGAGGTATGAAATACCCAGCAGTGAACGGCGATACCTCATATACTGAAGACATCACGGGTAGTGCTGTCACTTGGAGCATGGGAGAGGGAATGGGTGAAAACTGAATATTCTCCCAGACCCAGCTCTGTGGGGTAACAGGGGATATAAGGATCTTGCAGCTGAACGCTGTGTGGGCATACAGAGTGCTGGCTGCGTATGGGACCCTGGGGAGGCACAGGAGCTCCTCTGCCCAGGCTGTGCTGTTGCAATGGCAGGTGCCAGAGGAGGCTGGCGGTGGCTGGTCTGCCTACGTGGGACAGGTTGGGGGATGAAGGAAAGGACAGAGTGAGCCTCAGCTTTGGCACTGCTCTGCCCCAAAGCTGCTGCTGTGGGCACTGGGTAAAGCCGGGCTGATGCAGGCTGGAGCCTGCGCAGAGCGACCGTGGGGCTGTCCAGTGCTTTTGGCGCTCCCGAACTGACAACCACTCGGTGCACTGACCTGGAGGCTCCTAGTCGTAGCAGAGAGTGAAACAGCCTGATTTCCTGGGAAAAGGATGTTAAAAGGGATCCCACTGGCTATGGATATTTCCTCCCAGTTTTGAAGAGAAATGATACCCCTGCAGTATTCACAGGTATTGGGTGTGGGAGGAATTAACTGAAGACAAACAGTAACTGTGCACTGGTCTTTAACAGGCTGCAAAACTCCCCCCCTTTTTCATTGGGTTTTTACAGCTCCGAGCTCTGCCTCCTCCCATAAAGCTACTCAGCTTTGAATATGTTCACCAGGCGTTTGGAATTCTTCCTTCACAGTAGCACTTAGGCCAAATCCTAAATGCATTCAGCATTTACATACAGGGACCTTAACATCAGGTAAGGGAGTGGCTATTAGAAGTACAGAAGGCAGATTTGCAAAGGTGCTGCCGAGTGCCCAAGGTGGCTGGGTGCTGTTAAGCAAGAAAATATACCACGTCTGCTTTTTTCAGAGTATTCCTTGCAGTAAAGACTGGTGGAAGTGCTAACGCTCGGCAGACCTGGGGTGCTGTTTTGCATTGTCCCTGCCAACCGATGGCACAACCGCCTCTTCTGTAGGAGCCAAGTGTAGTAAATTACGCTGGTATGTGAGTGCATAGAAAAGAGTGGCAAAAATGGCAAGCAGGAAGAGAAGGAGAATAAATCTGAGGTGCTCTGGGCATTTTCTACTTCAGAGGTAGCATTGGTTTAAACATGACCGCTGTGCCAATGTCAAGGGCACACCAGCCAAGTTGGGATGAGGAGATGACAAAGGTCTTCTCAGCCTCCCTGCTAGATCTTTGTTTGGATGGTAGGTTCATTAGGGAAAAAACCCCAAGCTGGGAGGTGGGTGGTGGGTGAGGTGGGTAAGGAGAAAAGCATTGAGAAAGAGAGGAAGAAATAAAGAGTAAGGAAGTCAAATTTAAGACTGCATGAAAAAGAATTTCTGAGAGTCTTATATGCCATGGGATTTGTTAAGCAGTATTGGTTCTGAGAGCCAAGAGATGTGAAAGTTTAAAATGTTTTAGAAGGAACAAACAGACTTACAATTATCCCTGCAGGACTGATGAAATGGCTAGAGCTTTGCAGCACACGTGTGAAGAAGCCCCACCACGTAAATCCACCTGTGTTTTTTTCAGAGAATTTCCCTGTGTCTGTCTATCAGGGCTGATCTACAACCCTTGACAAATAATTAGAGAAATAAAAAATTATGTTCTTCAGCCTGTGAGCAAATCTCCTTTTTTTTCTCCCCTATTCATAAAGAAAATTGAGACACTTGCCCAGCAAAGATGATAATGCTTGTTATTCCACAGGTTATTGTTTAAAATTCCTGCATCCTGCTGCTAGGCAAAAAACCTCTCATAATTGTCTATTCAATAACCTCTTCTAATAAGTGATTTAAACTTAGGCTTTACCCTGTGTATTTTTATATTTTTTTAAATCAGTCCACTAGCTGTGGACTAGTGCTGCCTGCAAAGGATGCTGCTGCTCGGAAACGGAGGCGGCGCGGAGGCTCTGAGGCACAGGGCTTGCTCTGGACAGGGGTGCTGCAGACAGCATGTACCAGGGAGTCAAGATGTCTTGCTATAACCATTGGTGATCTCAGGGGCGGTTCTGCTCCCAGAGAAGTCAGCAACATGAGCTCACTGGTTGCTGTGAGGGCAGCGATATAGTGCTGGATAACAAAGGACTGAGGGATTATGGTATGATTTTGTGCAGGGAGCTCTACACGCCTGTGAGCACACAGCTTGTAGCAGTGTGCTGTTACGCATGGATGTTTTGTACTGGCTTTGAACCTGTCTTGAAAATAATAGAAGTCCACAAAGGTATTTAAAGCTATTTGTCTCCTTCTTAATAAATCTTTAAATGTGTTTGATAATTTCAGTAAGAAGAGAGCTCTTACGCAACATTTGTATATGTACCTCTTGAATAATTAACTGTACCCTGAAGGGAATGACTCATTCAACTCAAATGTGATTTGTACTTGTCTAATGCAGGCTATTTCTATTTGTGCAATAGTTATTCCATGAGGTATAGTACAAAGAGTGCATTTAAAAACAAATTCTAAAAAGACAGATTTAAGATAGTCTTGCAATATTACTCACAGTGCCCAAGATGTAAAAGCCCAATATCCACTAACAAACACCACATTTATTTCTTTACTGTGGTCTCTCAGTTACTGTGAGAGGAGATGTAAATGACCCTCTGCTGCAGAGGGATGTTCTATGCCCACAGCGATACAGCCAGAACTTCGCTGAACATTTCTTGGTAGGAAAGATGGGCAGCTCAACAGATCCAGCAATTTCTCAGCCAGTAAAGCGGGAGACCTGGGATCTATACACTGCTCCTCTGGGTGTATAAGCATGCAAAGTGGAACATCATCAACAGCAACCTGTCCACGGCTGCTGCTCCGTGTAGTCCAGCAGCTCTAGGCAGCACAGAGGGTTTCTGCTTAAAGCTTCGAGATGGGCATTCACGCTCCCTCTCAGATGACTTCCCATCTTGTAGGTGATGCTGACACCTCTGTGTGCCTGGCTAAGGTGAAGCTTTCTGTTCTGGGTGGGATGAACATATCCTATCACCACCAGTAGGTGCAGAAACATCTTGTCTATAAACCCCAGGGGAGGGCTAAAAGTCTTAACGTTGCCATACCGTCACGACTGAGGGTGTTCTGGCTCTCCTCACTGACAGGTACTTAATTGTCTGAATAGTTTAGACAGAAACAGTCGCAATTGTGGAGTCTAAAGCCTTGAACTTTCACACTTGGATCCCTTTGGGGTATTCCAGCACAGGTGAAGAGGGCACTTCAGAAAGGGGCTTGGCCAACAAAGGCATTAGGAACACCTGAAAAAATTATACAGAGCAGTATCAATTATTAACTGTATGCTCCCCTGTATTGTACCATTGTTTCCCAGCCCAGTGATAGTGAGACATAAATATGGGATCTTAATGGTAGTGACTGTAAAATCAGTTCCTTGGAGCTATTAACAGTGATGTTTGACAGAATCATGGGGTTTTGAAATAGGTCTCGTAAATGTACATAATGTAATGTAGAAGAACATAGATCTATAAATTCTCTTTGGGCACACACTCCACAGAAATTGCTACTGAAATTTGTTTCTGGTTTTATTTGCAGATGGAGAGGAGAATATATCATGGTTATCTGGAAATCTGCAATTAATAACTATTTTTTCACTATTGAGGAGGGCTTAATGGAGAAAAAGAACACTTTTTGGAGGGTCAGGGACATTACAGAAAACAATATCTGTATCTTACAAATTTAAAGAGCTTACAGTTGTCTTCCCCAAGCTATCACCCACAGGTCAGATCCCTGAGAGTGACTAAAAAACATAGTTATATTGCTTTTTTAAATTATTTCAGTGAAAAACTTCACTGCCCAGCCCCCCCTTGCACCCAGCAATCAGTAATTCCTCCGAAGGCTGACAGAGCCGCGGGAAGCCAACGCCAGTGAGCAGCTCCTGGCACGGGGGCAGCAGCTCAGAGCTTGCTTGCCAGTCCTGGCGTGCTCTGCACTTAGCGGTGGGGCTGCTCCTGATGTGCTTTGAAGACACAAACTGGTTTTTCAGTCCTATTGGGGCATCACTGAAGAAATATATTAATCTCTTCTCACCATAGAAGCAATTTCTTGTGAACATCAAGGGAGACACCTGCCTGTACCTGTCGCAGCACTACCAAACTAGCCAGCTGCAACAAGCCTTTCCCACACAAGGTTCCAAAAGTTCATCTACTCTCTGTGCTGTTTCTTCATCCTCTTCAGGCCAGTCCACCCTGC
>JAVJGI010000014.1:23917833-23934703 GCA_035590275.1 Ibycter americanus | reverse complement strand
AGCCAACCCACCACCCCAGAAGCAAGCCCACAACTGTATATTATCAATGTTAATTAACCCTCTACAATTCCTCTACATGCACCAATCCCTTAGATGCTTTGAACTCTCTGCTCAGACTCAGCAGCAAACACTTTTTTTCCATTCTTTGCACCAGTAGAGAGGCTTTAGCATGGAAAACCTCCATCTGACCCGCAACAACTGATACAATGAAGTGTGCGTTTTTACGAGCAGATCGCTTGTGTGCTGGCAGGAAGGGGGCACAACCACACTGGAGCGTCAGGCAAGCCACAGAGCAAGCGGGGAGCTGGAGAAAATCACTGATCCCTTCCCCAGCACCTCCAGTGCTACACCTCCGCCATCCCAGCAGTGCAACCCCTAGGCAGGCTGCAATAAAACCTTTATGCTGGATACTGGTAATAAGCCCTGCAAGGGGGCAAAGCATTAATTGGAAACAGTCTCTCCTTCACAAGCAAAAGATTTAAAACCTGCAGATCACAGCAGTAACTACCTATTAATTTCCAGCGGGATGAGGGCAGCAGGAGGAACACACCCACTGCACTAACTCATCGCTGGTACTGGGGGGCTGATGCACAGATCTGGCGCTAGGTGCAGTGACGGGGCAGCTGGGGGCAAAACCAGTCAGGAAAGTGAGGTAACAGGAGGTGGGATGAGCAAGGGCGTTAGGTGAGTGATGCAGACAGACTGAGCAGCTCCCTGCTGGGGTGTGAGCTATGGATAACCCATCCTACGGAAAGGTGCTACGTGCGGGATACCGGGCATCGGGCATCGAGGAGCTTGTGTGGCTGTCCAGCTCCCAGTGCTGCCAGCACCAGCCTTGATAGGAAGAGAAATGGGGCTCTGGGTGGGGGGCTTGCTCTGCACAGATGTATAGGTGGGATGGACCCTGGGGTCTGGGGGCTTGCAGTGGTTTTGTGCTGCTTCTAACAGGAACTTTAAAAAGCAGTAGCATTTTGTATAAATGTTACATCTGAATCTCTTTGACATTTTCGTCTCGGTGTTAATTATTCCCAGCAGCTTCTCACCGTGCAGCAAATGCCTGGCACTGTGACAGTTATTAAACACTTGTAAACAGGCTCTGGAGGAAAGTGCCTGGAGTCACCTTGCCAGGTTGAAAAGAACCTGTCAAAAAAGTAAAAATAAATTGGATCTGAACCCCTCCCTGTTAGGCCACTTCAGAGACTTCTCAGAGGCAGAGGCTCAAGGAGCTTCTTATCAGTAAGTATCTGATGGGAGGGTATAGATTAGACAGAGACAGTTCTCAGTGGTGCCCAGTGACAGGACAAGAGGCAATGGCCAAAAAGTGAAGTACAGGGAAGTCCAATTAAACATAAGAAAATGCTTTTATACTGTGAGGATGCTCTAACATTGGCACAGAATGCCTAGAGAGGTGGTGGAGTCTCCATCCTTGGAGACAGTCAAAAGCTAGCTGGACATGGTCCTGGACAGCGGGATCTAGGTGGCCCTGCCTGAGCAGGGGGGCTGGACCAGGTGGCCTCCAGAGGCACTTGGGCTGTTCTGCGATTCTGAGTTTGTGTGCAGATGTGCTGTTCTCTTGAGAAACAGCTCTGACAGGCATCCATGAGGGGAATAAAGTACAAGGGATGTGCTCAACCAGAAGCAGCTAGTACTGCATTGGCTCCAGTCCTCTCAGGGACTGAGCGTGATGAATACTGACAGGAGTCAATAAATACTCACCTGGATTAAGAATTTCAGCCCAGCTAGAGCTGAGCCCTGTCTTCTTCCTCTTCCAAAGCCAGGACAAATGGCATGGCTCTGTTCACAGGTCCAGCGTTAAAGTGACTTTGCAGGATGCACATAGCTAGAGTTTCTGCCATGCATAAGAGAAAATTATTGACAAGACCAAGAAACTTCCCTGCTTGGAGCTTCAGCTTTCAAGCAGCGAGTCCCTCAGAGCAGGATCGAGATGATGGTGGAATTGCACTGGCTCAAGGCCATGTTTCCACACAACTAATTACCTCATCTCTCTGACAGTTTGCTGTGGTTTTTGCAATAAATTGCTAACTTTAGAGCCAAGTGGTAGCAGGAATCGCAGTGTATCAGAGAACACCACAAACCCTGGGGGGAAGGTATCACTTCCGAATTACTGGAGTCGTCTGAATGATAATTTACATGTAAATTCAGGTCTTACGGGCCCATGTGCTGTCCAGACCAGGAGTTGGTGGAAGTATCGCTCTGCAGGTTATCTGTAGTAGGTGCCCTGATGCTGCATTTGCCAGAGCTGTGCTGAGGTTGTTGTTTGCATAAAGGTGTTGAGGAACATTTGGTGTCAATCAGATGTGTACTCTAAAATATCCATTCCTTTCAATCTGCAAAGCCAGAAAAGCATGGTAGCAAAGCACAGGGAAGAAAAAGCAGGGGGTGGGGAAGGTGGGATGTGGATCTCTAAGCCTTAGAGAACCTTCAAAGAACTGGTAAATCACTGCTGCTTTGGTCTTCAGGCAGCCATCCAGACAATCTGAGTGATGCCAAGCAGCGCTTAGCAGAGTATCAGTGACCTGCAAGGAGACTATGCAGTCCTGTGGGGAAGCTCTGCACAGCTTTGCTAAGCCCAACCTGATTCTTCGGTACCTTTGAGCTGGCAAAGTATCTGAGGAATCAGTAGTTTCCACTAGCTCATCCAACGATGTCTAGAATGAAGATGTGGCCTAGCAGGGCTACCAAAGTGACTGCTAGAGTATATCCAAGAGGTTTGTCCTTGTGGATGAAAAAGGACAGAGCTTTCTTGGGATCCAGAGCACCCAGGATCTCAGTCTTGATGGTGTGATGTCAAGGCAAACAAACCAGGTCATTTGAACACCTAGTTTGAAGAAAACTGTCATAAGGACAGGAAAAGCTTCAGATATCTGAAGGGGCATCCTATTGATGAAGTTTGCTAATGATGATCTGCCACTGGTTTTAATACGTGCCCAGCAGAAGCAGTGGCTATGAGAAGGTCACCCTCATGAGTTACTGTGGCAGTAAGACACCCAGAAATTCAAAGGAGGCTGCTGTGACAGACATCAGTCCTTCTGAGGCTGGGCAGCCTTCAGGAAAAAACCTTAAGCAGGGTCCACAAAAAAACATAAGAAATGTGGATGTGGAAATCTGTAAAGAGGCTTTAATGGAGCGTGACCTGTGGAAATCACCCACAAAGAACTGAGTCCCACACCCCTAGTAGACAGCACAAAACAATGGAGGCAAAAGTTCCATAAAGGAGACCGGACTTCCCAAGCAGTGGGAAGAGAACACAGTCTGTTAGGCAGCTGTGGGTGGCCACCAGGCCTCTGTCAGCTGCTCACTAAAGATGAACATATTTTACCCAGCACCTATGCTGTGATGGAGGACAGGTTTGGGTAGTGAGCTCTCCCCAGATGCTCTGTGAGCAACTTGGGCAGGAGGGGAAGGGGCTTTGGGTTTCTCCCTGCCATGTTAGGAAAAATGGGAAACAGAACTGTTTTGTGTGGGTGGAGGCATGCTGAGTTATGGTGCTCTGTCTGAGGACCCTGGAAGTCAACCAGACGAGAGAAAAGCAAAAATTACTCCTCTGAAACACAGGATTTGGAAAGAACCCAGGTTCAGCCCTGTCTTGCACAGAATATCTGGCATTTCTAGTTAAGACTTTGGAGCAGACTGACCTCAAATCACTTTGTCCTCAAATACTATCCTTAGGAGATCAAACCCTAACTCCTGCTTGTAATGCAGGGCTAAGAAGCAGTTAAGAACAACTCCCAGAGTGATCAGCCCTCTTGATAGGGAGCCTACTGACAGATAGGTCTGATGCTGTTGACATATCAGCTCCAAAGCTTGTTCACTTCCCGATATGAAAAGTTGCTCAATTCCTCTGGGATCCTAAAACCATATTCAGCAAAGAGAACCTGGGCTGCTGCCCTGCAAAGCCCAAGCGCTGGGATCTTTGGCATGTTTCTTGGCCCGTAAGTTGTGGTGAACCAGCACTTAAATTTGCATGCATGTGTGACCCACCGTCCAAGCCCTGACAACCATTTTCTTGCCTGGAGTCCTCAGACATCATCACAGCAGAGGAACACAGGGGTTTGGCAGATCCCCTGTTTTGATCCATTATCTCTGAGGTGGCTCTGGACTTGTACAACCACAGGATACTTTGATACTCTACAGGCACAGGAATTGAAGCGCTACCCATAACCACCACTGGCAGAAACCCAAGCCCCCAAGCCTTCCCTTCAAACTGAACTTTGTGCACACCAGGATTACACAGGAACAGTCATCCTGAGTCAGGGCAAAGGTCTGTTCAGTCCAGTGTCCCTGCCCAACGTCAGGCAGCAGTTAATTCAGAGCCTTAGCTTGAAAATGTATCTTGAAAACCATTGTGTTTATTAGCCATTTATGGACCTTTCTGCTGTGATTTTGTACAATCCATTTTTAAGCCCTTTTGTACTTAGCAGCCTCTGCACAGCCTGTGCGGTCAGGTTCAGCAGCTCAGTTTTGTGCTATGGAAACGCCCTTGCCTGTACTGAAACCACCCTGACAAGTTTGTTGTGTACCTCTCAGTACCCAGGTTATGAAAGAGTAAAAAAATCACCCCGTTCACCTTTCCCATATAATTAAATAGACAGACTTCTGCCCCACTCGTGCCTTTTCAAATGGATACTTCTAGCCTATTTAGTCTTTCAGTGAACAAAACCTGCTCCATGTTTTTCCAGATCTTTATCCTCCTTCACATTGTTTCTCACTGCCTTTAGAAATAAAAACGAGCAAGTTCTGGGCTATGTTACATTTTGATCTGAAAGGAAGGCATTTCCTACTTAAATGAGTGTTGACAGGCAAACAACTCCAGGGACTGTAAGAATCTGACTCACCTCACTGCATTCAATGTTTCTGTTCAATATCTCTTCATGTACGATAGAGGCAACGACACTGCAATGAGCCAGGTCACATTATTGCTTCTTAGGATCTATTCAGTCCTGCATTTGGACTGTTCTGCAGTACAATCTTGCCTTTTTCAGCACATGGAGAGTTGTGGTGCTTGAATAGAGCTTTCCAAGAAGAGCAGTGCTTTTGTTATGTTTGCCCACAGAGCCATAAGCCGCACTAGCTGTCTTGTTTAAAACTGGCTGCAATTTCAGCCATTTTGGGATCTTGCCTGTGGGCAGGTGGACATAACGGTGGGAGTTAAACCACCCACTCACAGTCCCAGTTCTGCAGAGGCTGGAGAACCACTGCAAATTTACGCACAAGGAACCAAAGCAATGAATTGCAGCATGAGCTCGTCCATCATTAAGGTAAAAGCACAATCCTTTGTCCTAGCAGTGATAAGTACAATGAAAACTTCTTGGAAAGCTTTGCTAAGACTGACTCCAACATGGAGATCAGCATCTAAATCTATGAGCTACGGCTGCATGCACTAATGTGAGGACATAAAAGCTGCACAGGCTTTGGTACATTTCTACAGCTTAACTTCAGTATGTCCTTCCTTTCCTTTCTGCATTTCTACAATCTCTACCCTGTTCACTGGAACCCATCTGTTCTTCCAGGATACTCACTCAAGAAACCAGAAAGATTTTAAGAATGAAGTGGCTGAATTGCTAACAAAGGTCGTGAAAACACTTATTATAAGCAGCACCTACGACGATGCTGGAAGGGCAGCAAATATTTTATCAGTTTTTGAAAGGCTGGCAGCACAGTTACAGGCTTCTAAAGCAAGCATTTGTTGAAGTGATAATTATACTACTGAAGTGAACAAGTGGCGAGCCATGATGGAGGTAAGCCAGCTCTTGTAAAACAAAATCATGTCTTATTCTGATAGGATTTTTAATCTTTTTCAGACATTGAAACTGCACTTGACAGAGCTTCTCACAAGAAGATAGTAACCTGGTAATTAAGGGATGATTACCCACATTTTATTTGGCTAAAAACCATACTTCACTGTTTATTAAGTGGAAAGTCATTTCAGAGCTAGCATTTGTAAGATCAGAAGCATTTTGGTTAACACACAATCCATCAACAGGAAAATTCTAGCCTGGACAAACGGTACAGAGAAAGAACAAATGATTAACTTGGTTTGTCAGGACTAGAGCGAGACTTCTCAGCAGAGCTACATGAATGGGCAGAATGAGGCCACGGGACCACAGCTTAGGCTGAATCAAAGCACTGCTCCTGCAGCAGAGCTCCCAATCTGCTCCATGTGAAGGTGAAGGGTTACCTGAAGGAACTACCCCGGATGAACAGAGCCATACTTGTTTCCTACTGCAAGCAAAGGGAGGTTGCAAACAACATTAGTGAGATGAGTAGTCTTTAAGTCGTTTGAAAAAAAGGCTGCTGAATTGGCCAACACCACCCATCAGCTTGTGATCGACTGTCCTCAGTAAGCACAGAGCTACTAATGCCTACTGAGCCATCACTGAGCTTGATCCGACATGGGCTATTATTTCCCATGTTTACTTGGTGTTACACTCTGTATTAGTTCTGCTACCTTGCTAGCTAGGGAACAGTGAGCTTGAAGAAGGACCAGTGAGAGCTCTCCTTAAGATAATCAAGGAACTCACTAGGTCTTCAGTTGTACAACGTTTCCCTCCTTCCTGAGGGAATACATGTATTTCTTGCCACTCTTCCAGGCCTTTGGGAGCAGGTACCAGACACTATCATGCCGCACTCCTGTGAAGATGGGGTGCAGTGCTTGCTTAGCCTGCAGAACTAGGGCTAACACATGAGTTCCTGCTATGAGGACCTTGATGGCCTTCAGTATAAACGGACTGATTAGGCCTTCATCTGGAAGATGTCCCAACTAGAATCCAATGAAATGCCCAATGCATCGTCCAAAGCTCACATGTCCCATCCCTTTTGTCTTTGATCATGGTCCACAACTGCTACATTTCAAAAGGAATTTCAAGAGTAAATGGCAAGGATGGCTGAGAACTGGAGTGGTAACATTGGCTATGGTTGGTGTTGGCTTCTTATTTCAGTATCTTTTTTTTCCATTATTTAAGAGCTTTTGAGTTGGGTCTGAGTACACAGCATACATATCAGCCCACTTCATTACTGCTTGCACATGAAGAGAAGGCACCATAACACTTTGACCCATGGCATCAATAAGCCACAGATGTTCTGACAAACTTACAGCTGTTTGAAATACAGGTAAGAGAAGTGGGCACAAACTAGTTGATGATGCACAATAACTTTCCCAGCATAATCTTTTTTTAATTGTCACAATAATAAGCTAACAAACTGCCTACTCCCTAGAGTTTTTGGGTTTTTTGGTAAGTCAGGTCTGTAAAATATTAACAACCTACTGTTTTTTACTTTTTTGGAGTTGTTCTGCGTAAGAGCTAGGCTCTTAAGTCTTCAGACTTACAAAAACATTGCTTTAAGAATTTATTTCTCACAGGAATAGCTTAGCATTATTATTTTTTAGCTTACAAAAGCAGCATGCCTATAGATGTTCCATAAAGAACATTTCATGATACTCCATTGTGGAGGAGGAGCAATAGTAAATTACATCAGCCTGCTTTCCAAACTAGTTCTTCCTTCCTTTGACTGTGAATCCTTTCGGCCTCTGTAAGCACTTGCATAATGTCTACTTACCTTTTCATCTTGAAATACATTCTTTCTATTGCATATTTTCCCCTAGTGTTCGGAACTAAACAGCATACAGACATTCCACCAAAGCTGTTGGATTCTTTCCACCCGAATGCAGGTCCTAGTTAATCTCATGAGATTTCTTCTTCTGATTTCAATGGAGGCACTCCTGCTTCCTGACTAACAGGGGCACAAATAAACAAGTATGAATCAAGGGAATCTGCAAAAGCAGCTAGATGCAAACAGACAGTTCACCTCTCTCTGCTTCCTCTAGTCCCATGGGTCATTAGGCTCACAGGTCTCTTCCGGTAAACCAGACTGAGATTTGAAAAGCGTGAGGAATTTTCTTCTTGGGACAGAATGTAAATCACCAAGTAGCCACATGACGGCTACCCACTGTATGACGGTATTAACAAAGCTAGTCTTTATACATGCACATAACATGAAACTAATTGAAATAGAAAAATTAACTACCTACCCACAAATGTTGCATCTATTTTTCGCTGAATTAAATTATTACTTCAGGATATAATCCTCAACGTGACTGGGAAGGTGAATTTGTTCTATACTGACAAGGTAGGTGTGTGCACCTTGGTAGTGGGGAAGGTAAAGCAACCATGCTGCTGTGACCTATGACCCGAGACCTAGAGCTGAAACAGGCAGCATTAACAGCAGAGATTCAACAGCTCTTAGTTTCCTCAGTAAATGTATGATGAGGTGACATCATCAGGGAGTATTCTGCTCATTATTCTAAATTTCTCCTTTAGTTTCATATCAACAATAAGCAGAAGCAGTTCCATTAAAGCAAACTCAAATATATTTATGATCATGGAGTCCAATGAACAAAAGCCTTCAAAGTTTTACGGTGGTGTAAAAAGCAAACCTCTTGCTACTTTTCCATATTTTCTGGTAATGCAGTGACATTACTAGCTTTGGAAGCATGTCACAGTAGCCTGTTACAGTAGTCTTTAACCAGTCTTCTCACTTTCCAGGAATATAAAAGAATGGAATCTTGAGCATCTGGCTGAGACATATTCTACTTCCAGTCATGACAGCAAAAGTCCTAAACCATCAGAAATTAAGGAACTGAAAATAAAGTCATTTGGCCTCCTCCCTCCAGTCAGCACTCATTGTGTTGGTATTAGAGCTGCTGTTAGAGCAAAGTTTTCCTGCACAAAAATAAAGTTACTCAGCTAGCAAGCTGCCTCAGACTCATGCCCATTTTCCTTCTCACAGAGGAAGAGACAAAGGTTGGTTCCTTTTGGGTCTCTCCATGCCAGGGCCACCTGCAGATGTAGGGAAATCAAAATAGATTCACTTATTTACATATCCTGCTATATTGAAGACACTGGTATTTCCAAGGGTTTTTTTGGCTCCTGAAAGCAGATTCACCAACCAACAAAATCATCAAAAAGATTCCACGAAAGAAATACGGTGTCATGGTTTAAACCCAGCCAGCAACTAAGTACCATGCAGCCACTCACTCACTTCCCACCCTCTGCAGTGGGATGGGGAGGAGAACTGGAAAAAGGGTAAAACTTGTGGGTTGAGGTAAGAACAATTTAATAATTCAAATAAAATATTTTAATAGTAACAATTTTAATGAAAAGGAGGGAGAGAGGAATAAAACACAAGTGAGGGGAAAAAACCCAACAGCCAACTCCCCCTAGTCTATATACTGAGCATGTTGTTCTATGGTATGGAATACCCCTTTGGCTAGTTCGCGTCAGCTGTCCTGGCTCTGCTCCCTTCCCAGCTCCTTGTGCACCTCCTCACTGGCAGGGCATGAGAAACTTGAGGAGTCCTTGATTTAGAGTAAGTGCTACTTAGCAACAACTAAAACATCAGTGTGTTAACAACACTATTTTCATACTAAATCAAAAACACAGCACTGTACCAGTTACTAAGAAGAACAATTAACTCTATCCCAGCTGAAACCAGGACACATGGTGATTTTCTATGTTATAAGCATTTAAAACAAACCGTCAATAATGATTCCCAGATTTTCTTTTTCCCATCACAATTCTAGAACGTCCCAGAAAAGGCAACTTCAAGCAGTCAATCAACTTTGCAGTCCTGTTTAATCTGCCTGTTACAAAGGCGAGTTGTGAATTCCCCTTCTCCTGCTTTGCTTTACAACATTTTTAATCCCCTTGATTTTCCTTAGAAACATTAGTACTGTGTTTAGGCTCATTAATGCGCAATTTTGTCTTTAGGTTTCAGATAGTAACAGCCTTGCTGAGTCTTCTAAAACTAAATTTAATAGAGCAGGCTTCACATCTTGTTTTCAGAAATTCTCAGGGACCCTCTGCTTGAAATAAAAATCTTAATTTTTTTAGTTCAAGGAATGAAAGGTCACTTTTGTCATACTGCTGCTAGGGTTGCTTATCATTAGTTATGTCTCAAAAGTCAGAGTTTTGTGGACAGAAGTAAATTAAGGCTTCATTGTTTTCAAAACTATGAAGATGGGAATCAGAAGGCTAATGTTTACTAAATACCTCTAGAATCCTTGCAGTAAACCCCAGAGCTAACAGCAAGAGAAAAGATGGAATTGAAGACAGCTACTATTACATTTTTCAGACCAGAAGTCTGAGTCAGCAAGGAACGTGTGAGTTGATGGCTCCCAATCTCTAAATAAGACAGAAGCCTACAAGTGCAACACAGTGTGGACTCAAAGCTAATTGTCTTTGCCTGACCTGGGCCCAAGGAGATGTGAAATATCACCAGTTGGAAGTGACTGGACTACATTGCAAGACCTCTGGAGAATCTGATAATGGTGAACCATCCATATTCATACCCCAAAAAAATGATATTTTGTGATAGCATCAAGATTCCCAAACACATGAGTTGTCCATTGCAAAAGCATTTTTCATTTGCACAAAACTAGAGACTTAAAATTAACCTAACCTGGGGAAGCATGTCAGGACAGAATATGGAAAAAAAAAGTTTAAGCTGCCTTTTGGTACAACTGACCACCGAATACTATTCAGGTGATAAAAATATGACACGGGTGCTTAAATAATCCTGTACTTGATTTGCAAAGAGGAAGAAGACACAGAAGATTAAAGAAGAATGCTTTTATTCAGGCTTTCAGTTCTAAACAGTAAACATAATTAACAATTAATCCATGGTACTGGAACACACAGTCCTGGTATCAGCAAAATGTCTACTGTTTAAGGCACTGATAGTGGGAAGAAAAAAGAAAAAAAAGACATAACACGGATTGCTCCTATTTAATCAGAATTTGAATCTATTATGAATATGTGCTTGCTATTCAAATGCTTAAAATTCCACAAGCTACATTCACAAACAAACGTTTATACAACTTCAGTAATTACTGAAACGGGAATCAGTGGCTCCCCTACTTCTGCTTATGAGCAAGTACTGCATTACTTTGGAGTTGAATCAATTTTTAACCTACTAAAAGAAAACAAAACACAAATTACTTCAGCAGTATGGCTTTAAGACCCTGTATTTGGTTACAATATAGCAAGCGAAGTTAAATAACAGCATACAAGTGCCATGTACTGTCATCTTAAAAGGAGCAGTTTTACAATATAAAAATTAGTTTAGAACATACTAAAGCCAGGTTTTGTACAAACATTTTTACAAAACTGAATTACTCAAAAAAATCAAGAACATTTTAAATATGAATGACTCTTTACATGTTGTATGCATAAAATTACTTATCTTGATGATATAAATTAGGAATACTACAAACTTCAAAGCTGGCATCCATATACTGTTGAAATGCACACATCAGAAATACTGAAGTGTTAGTTCTGCAAAAATCCTTAAGCGTCCCATTTTTACTTGCCAAATAGATACACAGTGACTTAGGATTCTAAAGGAGCCACAGTGACCTCACGTGGCCACTCAAAAAAAAAAAAATTAAGGACAGGGATTTCTTATTTTGAACATGACATTCCTCACAAATGCTAATAAACTTAAAAGAGGTACAACAGTGGTTCACGCTTGGTCCATCTATGCCAGGAAACTACAATATTTCTTTTTGAAATTAGCATAAAGGAACACAGCCTTCATACAATGTAGTTCCTGGTCACAGAAACAAAGTCATGTCTCCTCTTTAATTTATCAAGAACCTGTTCCAGAATAGTTTAGAGAACTGTCTTCTGCAGGTCAATAAGAGATGGATATTCAATAGATCGTTAAACACATGTTCAGTATTAGGCTCCCAAATACAGAACTTAAGCTTTTCAGAGAACAAAGGAAAGACATGTAAATGGATGCTGTCTAACTCAAAGTCCAAACCAGAACACAGGTAAAGTTGTATGAGACATTTTAAATGTGTGTCAAGTTCATTGGTATACAAAGCCCAAAAACATTTTAAAAAGAAACAAAGTTTAACAAAAAAATCCAAGTCTGCTAGGTGCCGCCTTCCATTGCTCTGCAGGAATGCGACAACCAGGAACAAAACACTGCCTTCTATGTCATGAACAGATGAACAATGTGAGAACAACCACAAAAATCACAGTAGTGACTGTCCCTCATCAACAGTACATGAATCAACACTTACGTTCTTCCACTGTTTATAAATCCTCCCTGTTATATCCAACTTTCTTTCCATTAAGTGACTCTTCTGTGTTTGGTGCCAGCCATGTGAAATATACCTTCACTGGATCAATATTCCAATGCTTGTGAAATGATACTGGAATTTGGTGAGAAAGGTAGCCTTTGGGGTAGTCCATTGGCCTTGCCTACAGTGGAAGAATAAACCAAAACCACTAGTACTCAATGATGGAGAATAATTTTAGAACAAGAAAGCATCATCATTCAATGGCCTCTATCATAACAAAGCAACATGGCATTGACAAAATATACAAGATGACAACAAAGGGCTTTTTACATGATTCTCTTAATTCAATTGAGAAGCATTAGTTTTGATCTTCAACTCGCACTGCAGTCATGCTATGAAGCCCACTGATATTAAATATGCCCTATTTCTCAGGATTAAATGGTCACCATCTACAAAAGCAAGTGATAAACACTGTAGTTTGTACTGTATACTTCAAATATACAGTTTTGGTTCAATAATGACAAAATGATTTAAAGTAATATTCTTTTGCTCCTCCTCATAACAAAAGTTGCCGACACCACCAGTGTGATTGTAGGATCCTAATAAGGCTATAAGCAGCTGAAATATATGAAGTTTTTTGATGGGGAAAGGTTACCAAACGCAGGAAATACTGTGGGTGCCAGAAAACTGCACTGTTATTCTTTATCAGCTTATATCAAAAGAGGCAGAATTACAACACACCTGCATGATGCAGCTGACTTCTTAATGCACCAAGCATGTTTCATTTCCTCTGACAGTTTCATGGCATCTAAGTGCATCATTATATGAAAGAGGCTCACCTGTAGTGGTCCCTGGTAAAGTAACTAGATTTTGTATTGTAAATAGAAGAGAAATGCATGAAAAGCACACATTTGTGTGTTTTTTTCTAGAGGTAAAATGCAAGAAGAAAACTGAGTGATTTGGGATACTGAATCACTGATTTGATGCCCAAGCTAGCAACTGATTTAACACTGCACACTTCACCTACTTATGGTGGTATTAATAAATTCTACGTGTAGTGATCTTCATGCAGTTCCATATAAACACCAGTCATAAAATTAGGCAACAGAGTTTTGACATTAATAAATCGGAGTATGTGTTGTTGTTAGGGTTTTTTATTTTGTTATTTAAACCACAGAGTGCTTATTTTGAAAAATTCCACCAGAGAAATCGAGAGGCAGCCTATCTCCCTCAAGACACTTGAAAAAGACTTCAATGAACATTTAGGTTTCAAAAATTCAAAAAAGAATTTACTTTGGATAAGACAGTTTTTAGATATCTGAGACCAAAGATTTTCGCTGTTGGAAAATCAATCAGCTTTTTATTGAGCCATATGGAAATTTCTGGTGTTTCAAGAATTCTAAAAGAATGAGATCTGCTCTAATAACTATCATTTTCATTACGTTGCTCTCTAAGAATCATACCACTTTATAGGTGGTTGACCTTAAGTTATAATTTCCCTGAATTTCTTCCTCCTTACATTTTGTGGAATCAATTATTGTAATATTGTAATCTTTGCCTTTTTTTTTTTTTTTGTGCTAGAATTTGTATTTGATATTCTACAAAAAACAAATACATTGCTCTTGCTCAGATTTTACATTTTAAGATCACAATTCTGGCTGCTACTCAATATGGGAAGGTTCCTGTTCTCTTTAACAGTCTTACCATGCCAAAAGCCCCTGGAACAGGTTACAGAACATGTATATATCTACCTTAGCATGTGGCAAAACAGGAAACCAGTAACGGTGAGCAAACACTGTTACATCATAGACACTCTAAGTATGAAGGTATCTTTGCTTCTGTTTCATAATATATACTCAGTACAATTTTGGATTCATGTACTTAGGAAAAACTCCACCATTGTACACCATAATATTTCAGGCAAGTCTTTAAAAAAATAGTTTTCTGGTTGACAGAAAATCCAATTTCGGTTTTCTCATTTTTAAAATATTTGTTGCAAACAGTGGCATTCATAGAATAAGCACACTCAATTTTTATTCAGTAGTTTTCCCCCCAGGGTTAATTTTTGGTCAAGGTTATGTTAAATTAGAATTTATTATAAGTAACAGTAAAGATGAATTACAATTCAAGTGTAATTTTCTATGTGAAAAATGAAACTGCTAGGATTTCACTTTCAAAGTGATTCAGTATCAAATGTACACCATTAAGGATTATAAGAAAGTGCTTCATTTTGCTGTATAAGGGCCATTCCTACAAATCTGTAAAATGAGTTCTGTTCTTTCTGACTCTCCTAATTAGGTAGTTTGGTGGTTTTTAAACATGTGAGAGCACAAATTATTCAATAACTGTTGATTTTATAAGATGCATTACTTGCTGCCTTTAATAGCGAAAGGAGTAAGCGATGATACAACAGGAAAGTAAACAGATATGATTTTCTTACATGGACAAGGAATCAAAATATTGAATAGTGAGTTCTCAGTATTCCCATTTCTCTAAATAGTAAATGGAATCAGAAAAAGAATCTTAATATAGGAAAACCTGATCATTTAAATAGCAAACTTTTCCCCCCACTGACAGCTGCTTTGAATTACATGGCAATTTAGTAATTTTCAAGTAGCCTAATTATCTTCATCTCAGTTCATATTCAGATACACAGGTCTTCCCAGTTTTTAACCTAGATTACCACCTGAAAAACATTGAACACTACACTGATTTAAATGCTAATTTTTTAAGAAGTTGCGTACTGTTTGGGAAAAATCATAAGTGCTTCTTCTCTTTAATGTCATGGAAGAAAGGTGAAGTGTTTATTTGGTTTATGAGGCAGCACATCTCTCTGGGACTCAATGCATCGTGTTTTCCACTGTGACACTACAGTTAGATCGTTAAATATTCTGGAAGACAGAAACAAGATTCACATGTATCGCAACCCACCTCTCCCAGACTGGAGAATGTAATCACAAGAAAATTACGTTTTGTGACCAATTTTTCCCTTGTGCTAGCATAGGGCAATTTATCATATTATACCATTCTTCAGAATCAACCACAAAAGCAATAGCTCTGGGAACACTTTCACATTTTGTATCTTCACTAATGAGATATTTTAGAATGGTAAATATTGAATCAATAGAAAAATTGGATAAGTAGAGAAAACAAATTTACTGAAAAACTTCACCATCAGTTCTCAATTACCTGAAGAAAAAAGTATTGTGGTATGTTTTGGGGTTTTTTTCTTAAGAGGACTTATCACAAATATTCAAAGCATGTGGCTCCTAATTGTATTTGTTTTTCAAAATTTCCACCTTGGACTGTATTTTTTATAAAATGTAGTCATAGGGTAAGTGAAATATCTTAGCAACTATTAAAGCATTGTAGTAACTAATCCATGCTTTCAGAATATGCTTATTTTCTTGATCTAACTTGTTCTGGAGAGAAATAAAGTAAGCAGCAGCATCTTAGCTATTATTACACATTGACTGAGTTTGCAGTAAAATTCACAAGTTTGCAATATTTTTAAGTGCTGTTTTATGTGTGTATTTAAAAGAATGAAATATATTTTAAGTACTAGTAAAAATTACACTCTGACCTGATGGAAAAGTGGACTATGTGTTATAGGGATTCCTAAGCCACTGAAACACATCCCGAGGACCATATCATCAGGCGCATCCATGCTGTAACACCGGCATTTACTAGCAAGTAGTTTCTGAACAGCTATTCTGCTGAAAACCATCCTGAATAAAAAAAGCAAATGAAACACACAAGACAATAACAACTAGAGAAGCCAAATGACTGTAATTAATAAATATTGCTAAAGGATATAAAACTGCAAGATAAAACGTAGCCCTCTGGTGCAACATATCTGAAATTTCAAAATCTGAGCAGTCAATGCTGACAAGTAGTGCTAGAGGCATTTCCTGAAAGATAATTACTTTATATAATGAAAATTAATTATACCAATTTATGCCAATTGTTGTTATTCCAACCATTTCTCAGATAGCCACCATTTTTACCACAGCTGATAATTCCTCCTAAATTTCGCCAGGGCTTTAAACGGATATTCTCCTCTATCTTATTCAAATGTATTGTCCAGTTAGCTATCATGTAACAATTAAATGAAAAGAACTCTAAAGCCTGAACTGTTATTCCTTGACTCCTCTGTTATACAGAGTTCTCTTCATAAGTGAAAAATGTTCCTTGAAGACATTGCAAGGTTCTTCTGTTCATCTTAACTTTCTTGCTCATCTAAATATCAACCAGAGCCTGGAGCTATTAAGATTGTTATCACTAAAATAAGCCTTCAATAGACAAGAAACATGACAATGTCTTAAATTCAACAGCTGAGGGAATATACTCTTGCCTAGTATTCAATAGCTGCCTTTTCTGAAGTTACGTCATCCACCCAGTCTGATCTGAATACAGGGTACTTCAGCTACTACAAGTTATACTGACAAGATTCACACTCTGAAATCACTACATGGCTTCGTGAGCTCACTCACTATATGACAATTCTTCGCTTGACACTGGGATGTGGCAAAGCTTCTATGAATGCTGAATGCTAAGGCAAAAAGACTGACCTGAGAATATTGTTAAGGTTGTAAAAGATTCCATCGTTATCATTGCAACTTTGAAGACTGTATGCGTCATAAAAAGAAGAAAAAAAAAGGACAGCACAACAGGAAGTTGTATCTCAATACCCAGATCAAATACAGAAGGAATAATAAAAGCTGGAGCGAGTAAAAAAAAAAAAAAAAAAAGAGCTGGGAC
>JAVJGI010000014.1:23874766-23912580 GCA_035590275.1 Ibycter americanus | reverse complement strand
CATGCTGGAGCAGTCGGTTCCTAAAGGTCAGCACCCCGTGGAAGGGACCCACGCTGGAGCAGTTCATGAAGAACTGCAGCCTGTGGGAAGGACTCACATTGGAGAAGTTTGTGGAGAGCTGTCTTCCCCATGGGAGGGACCTCCGGCTGGAGCAGAGGAAGAGTGTGAGTCCTCCCAAGGAGAAAGGAGCAGCAGAGACAAAGTGTGATGAAATGACCCCATTCCCTGTCCCCCTGTGCCGCTGGAGGGGGAGAAAGTTGAGAAAATCAGGAGTAAATTTAAGCCTGGGAAGAAGGGAGGGGTGGTGGGAAGGTGCTTGTAAGATTTGGTATTTTTCTCATTATCCTACTCCGATTTGACTGGCAATAAATTAATTTTTCCCCAAGTCGAGCCTGTTCTGCCCATGACAGTAACTGCTGAGTGATCTCCCTGCTCTTATCTCAACCCAGGAGCCTTTCATATATTTTCCCTCCCTTGCCCAGCTGAGGAGGGGGGTGATAGGGCAGCTTTGGTGGGCACCTGGTGTCCAGCCAGGGTCAACACACCAGTTCTTTAAATTCCCTTTGCTGCTAAACTCTGATGCTTGCGAAGAGCTCATTTTAGCCCCTTGGTGGAATCATCCATCATCCAATTTGATGTTTGCTGCCTACCTACTTGCCCACTTTCTGCTACTCTGATCACACACAGACTTGAAGGATTTATTACTCTTGATTGACCAACAGTCAGTTTGATAACACTGAAATGAGTTGAAAGGTAACAGTTAAGACAGAGTAGTAAGAACTCAATGCACTAATGGAAAGGCTTTCATATTTGGAAAGATCTAACTTCACTTCTGCAGCATTGTGCAATGGCCAATACTGCTTTCAAAAGTTTTTAAGGAAATGTAAAACTGCTCTCAATTTTTGCTAAAAAATTCAAAGGGAATTATGGACAAAAAAAAGGGTTCATACAACATTATGGTGGAGTTTTGAAATGCAAAGCCAGGAATTTCACAATGCATTAACTCTTACAGCACAAAACATTGCATAATCAGGCCTTAATTGGCAGAGAATGCCATGCATATATTTTATTTTTTAACTAGAATAAGAAAACAAGTAGCCAGGAAATTATTTTCTTGTTCTGGGGAAATGTTCTATTTGAGAAATGTTTATCAGAAGAACAAACCCAGAAAGCTTTTCAGAAAACAAGGCCCCAGTACAGAAGCATCAGATACACAAAATGCTTCCAACCCTCACCTGGCAGAAGAGACGGACCTGTAAATGCTGTTTTACCTTTCTCCAGCCAAGGACCTCAACCTCAGTAGGGTTCTTTAACATACAGAACTATCTGCTATTACAGACTGAGCCTCTCAATTTCTTCAGTGGAGTCCTCCTCCTTTGTATAAATGAAAAGAAGTTCACTGCAGCAAGGACCTGAGTCTCACCTCAGTTAAATGGTCTAACAAGAGGGCTACTAGCTAAAGCGTCTTTCTCTGTTCCTCACTTGTTTTGACGAAAGTGTCACCACCCAGACTAATGCCTATTGTAAACCGAATCCCTTTGTAATTTGTAATAATACTTTGTAAATAAAATTTTGTAAACAAAAAAAAATACTTTGTAATTTCTAACAACTCATACATTCCCAAGAAAGAACAACTACATGAAATTCTGGGCTAGCTGTTGATGCAAATACTTAGCAATATGTATTAATACTTATGATCACACAAAAGTTTTAACACCGCACTACAGAGACATTTATAGAAGGTCAGCTCTAAGCTCTTGATTATATTTTATTTGTGCTACTTCTAGAACCTTGATGCATGTTTGCAGTCTTAAAATCTTCTTATATAACCATATACAGTATGTGTAAGGAGAGTTGTAGCTGAAGTAAATTCTGAAGTAAAATTCAGCTTCTTTTGCATATTGAATTCCAAGCCTTAATGTTGCACTAATGTAGTTTTTGGCATACAATAAAAAATGACTTACCAGGTAAAAAGAGCTCTCTGAAGCTGGCATCCATTAATCTTTCAAAATCTTGAGTAAGATTATCCTCTATTGCATAACACTGGAAGCTGTGAGGAAAGTTCAAGAATTTTCCTCAGTCTTCAACAGGTGTTTCTTGAAGGATGTTTACACCATCTTTTTGAAGCCTTATGTTCTTTTCTGACTTTTCAGGTTTGGTGGTTTTTTGGTTTTAATTTTGATGTAAGAAAATAAACATGGATCCAGAAAGGAGAACTCTTCAGTGAACTCCAATTAACAGGACAGTCAATTTTGGTTTGTCAAAAGCTACTTTAAAGATAGCCTAATTATTACGTGATTAAAATACTAGAAATGTGCCTCATCGAGTGCAGTAACATTAAGAAAGAAGTGCCATAAATCTTATTTTGAAGAAAAAACCAAACAAACAAGCCAGCAACTGGCAAATAGTCTCAATTTAGAAGTGCAGAACCTACAGTTTTGGATACATTAGCAAACAGGGACTTAGTTACAAAAAGAGCTTTTATCTTCATTCTGTCCTCTGACAATGTGTTGCAAAATCCCCCCAAAATTTGGTAAAAACTACTAGCCATTACTTCATTTTCAATTTTTTTTCAATACTAATCACTTCAAATTACTCTTATGAACAAACTAAGCCTAATGCTGACAATATTACATAACTGAAGTATTCCAGGGCATACAAAATTGAAGTAAATTCCTGGAAATAAATCCATTCCTGAATTTCCTTATTAAGGAAATGTCTAGAAGTAAACTAGAATGGACTGGTAGGTGGCATCAAGTAGGTAGACTGTCCTCTGTTAAATCAGTGGATTTGGAATTTTTCTGTCCAAGTTTTGTAGACACTGGATCTACTTCAACTTAGCTGAGCCTTACTGTGTATTAGCTGAAGCTGAATGTCTCTCTGTGTCTTTTATTTTCCATGCCTCTGAGAAGGAAGTTAATGCTCATCGAACATATCTTGTTCAGCTGTGCTAAGTTTTTCATTTGTGGTTTTTACGATGGATAGCATGGTCATATTCTCATGGTCACTATCATTACTTCTACAATTTCCAGATGAAACATGCTACAGTGTTGCACACTTGAGGGACTCTTGATCTGGGCCATGCCTTGGACAAAGTACTACAGATGACCAGATTTCTACAAGAGCCAAAATTTCCCATTCCAAGCATCATAAAACACATGCGCACACCTAATTACATAGGGTGACAACAGACAGAAGCAATATGACAGCATAAGTTCGTATCTTTTACTGGAGGGAAAGGCAGGACAGAAGGAAGGAGGAGGGGAGAGACCTTTCAGTTTGTTCAAATGTCTAAATCAGCCACCATACAGCTGCACAATTGTTTACTGCTAGTACAAGGGATAGAAGTGAACCAATTAGCTGGGGGAAACACACCGAAGGATATTAATAGATCCTGTAATAATAAATACTGTAATGGCTCCCAATTTAAAACAGTATAAGCTAACTTTATGCATATTTTTAATTTAGATACTCAATTTCAAGATTTTTACCAACCAATCACTAATGATGAAACATCAACCAACCACAACTCTTCATTTTAAACGTTTCACAGCACTCCTGAAGAACTCTGAATAGCAAAAAGTTCTCCCGAAAGAATAAGCTGTTTACGGTTCTGAAGCTTTCATATTTCCCAGTGGGTTTTGCAAACATTTAGTCCTAAGAGCTACACAGACAGCATATATCAGCTTAGGTTTTAAAATACTAATTTCATAAACTATACTGCATAGAAGTACTACCTTGACCAACCAGCAACTTACTTCTGTCACCATGAAATTTCCGACACGTTTTTACAGCAACAAAAACATCTTCCTTTTTCACTGGCTCTCCCTATATGAACAGAACAAAAATTAGATTTTTAATTGCAGGCTCCACCTGTAACATTTTACAGGATATGTATGTCCATACATATAATAAAACAGAAAATATCTTTTCATTGTATAGCATATCAAGTAAAATAGTGTACTAGTAATAGACTAGAAAGTACATTTTTGTCTCTTGAAAAAAAGGTCACTAGTAGTTTAAAATTCCTGAAATAACATTATTGAAATACTTTTTCCATTGACGTAGCCTTCTAACATAAACTAAAACACCTATTAGGAAAAGAAGATGAGTAGTAGAACTTGTTGAACTAAGAACGATTCATCTGAAAAATAATGTTTTCTTTTTTTTTTTTTTTTTAATTAATCACTATGAGAACATGTTGAACTGTATCATACTTGGAAAAAGAAGCTTAAATGCTACACAGCAGAAATCTTTGCACTTCCTCAACTGTAAAAATAATTTAACCACTTTTATTTGTTTTCCTTCTTGACACCTAGAATTTTGCTCTGCTGGAAGCATGGAACATTTATTGGCCTCTAGCAACTCTTAACCCATAATACCATAAATGTATTCTGTTAGAGGTGGAAGAGATGGGTTGTACTTTAATGCACCAAATACTACATTACATTTCATCTTTAGCCTCAAGAAGTTTTAGATTTCCATCTGTGAAAAAAGATTGTTTATACTTCAGTATCTCACAGAAATGTAAGGAGGAATACTTTACAGATCACATGTTGTTCAAATACTGTGGTAGAAAGACCCATTAAAGCATATGCAATATTTGTTTGCTACGAAATATCCTGTGCCACAGAAGGCTTAAAGCATATTAAAAAAAATAGATAAATGCCAGAACAAGCTTTTTTTTTATTATTTATTCTTAAGGTCTGAGATTTTTGAAGTGAAGTATTATGCATTTTAGTAAGAATTTTACCTTTACTAAGTAAATGGTATTTAAAATATGGTACTTACACAAAGTGGCAGAAAATTACTGAATGTTGTTGCACAGTGATCAACCTTATACGAGCTCACATCATCTGTGCAGAACTCAGGCACCGGAGTAAGATGTGGTCCTTCCCCTTTCTGCCAAATATACAGGGCAATCTATCAAAATAGAAAACATTTCTATCAATAATGAAACTGGATAAAAATTCTCAGGACATAGAAGAAATCATATTACAGAAAAAACTTAACAGGAAAACTGAAAAATAAGGGATACTGTAGAAGATTTGTCCCTTAGTTGACTAGCTGCATACCTTACTTTTTGTTCACATTTCCAGAGCCAGTATGTAATCTTTCTGCTATAAAAGAAATACTTTAGACAGACAAGTTTTAAAATTTGCTTCATAGAATTACAATTAGTATTGTGTATTTAAGCATGTCAAAACAACTTGTCTCTGACTTTTATAAGAAGTGGTAGAGTGAATATTTACACCTTCTTTTAAACAGAAATGCTTATTGTGTTGCTCTTTTAAAATTATTTTGATAATTTGGAATAGCTAGGCCCGTTTCATCCTATGTGGCAATTTTCAGCTTTTCAAAATACACCCATTCTCTGGTAGCAATTTAAAATGCTCAAAAACAGTAATGAAACTCTGAGAAGCTGTAAAATAAAATGAAGGATAATGTAACAGATATGCTATCCTATAGCAGACTCTTGTCCATTTCAAATGCAGCAACAAAAAAAAGCCAGACAAACTTCACAGAGAAAAAGCAGCAAAATGGTGATGTCTGAAGATACAAAAAACCCAACCACCACCTTTGTATTTACATCGAACTCATAATGGTAGTATTTCAATCTGTACTTCATGATACATCAAGGACATTTATACTTACTCAACATTCCTACTGCAATGCTTTTACACTGCTTGTAACTTTGCCAGATTAAGTATTCAGGCAGGAAAGTTCTATACTGGGTGCCTCCCTCAGAACAGTTAAAAGATTAACTTAATTTCATATAAAACTGTTCAGAAACTTGTAAGAACAAAATTAAGCTCTTAAAAATCTAAAAGGCAGAAAATAGTATCTCAGTAAGTATGTGGATTCTGCCAGTGACACCAGGCTTGGAGCCAAGTATCGATCTGCTGGCTCCTCCTGTTTCTTCCCTCACCATTCCCTGCAACTGGAAGGACACAGAACACCACTTGTCACTTGTGCTCCTGATCCTTTAACCAGTTGTCCCTGTATTACTTCAGAATTCAGCTATTCAGAATTAATGTCTATCACATGAACCAACACAGAAACAATGCTCCTGCAGCACAAAAGATATTTAACAATTGTAACTTAATGTGAATTATTTATGAAAGTTCATAATGTGCTAAGATTTCCCACTGAATAATGGAACCTTCAACAGGCAGCCTTAGAAAGGTGTGAAGCTATGGTATTACAGAAGTGAGGTTAGAATGCCATTCTGGGTTATAGAACAGGACAACAAACTGTTCCTAAAACAATGGAAATGGATTTACAATAAAAAGACATAAATATTCTTAGTCTGAGTCCTAGTTCAAATCTAATGTTAGATATACAAAAAAATCCATTGTTCACTTTCACTTCTGAAAAAGCATCAGGGAATATGCTCTACATTGTGCATTTTCCAAAAGTCTAAAAACAATCTACAATGAGCAGCAGCATGACAAAAACCCTCTACTGTATTTTCAAGATAGTCTTCCCTGATGGAAAGTAATATAAATGTTACGGATATAAGAAACAGGGACTTAGAAAGTAGTAGAGTGAAAAAAACTTTATATAGAGCCAAATAAAATACCAAAGATTAGAGGCACATGTTATTAGCACTCTCTCAAACTAAAAACATTTCTTAAAACACTTATCATCCTTCATAAATTTAAACCTTACTAACAATTATTAAAGATCACAGTTTATATCCTTTGATTTGTTGTCAATCTTGATTCGCACAAGAAGGACATAGAGATAAAAATGATGTAAGATGATGATGATGATTTATAAAATAAATGAGGGGGAATGGAACTGTCCCTAGGGAGACATGAGACTGTGCAGAAAGAATGACTACAGGGCTGCAGTAGGTTATCAATGGCAATAAATTTGAAATTAAACATATGCAAAGAACTGCTAACAGAATAAGGAGTGGATGGAAGTAATTTTGCCAGTTGAGCGATCAATTGTTTTTCATTAAGCAATCTGTGGCACATAAAAGAAATGTCTGCTAATGATTTTTTTTTTCTTATGACACTATGTTTAGAGGCTTTGTCAGTGCTGAGGTAGACTGGAATACCGGGAATACAGGAATGACTTTGAGGCAACTTACAAAAAGATTAACAGTGTGAAGCCCAAGGTCTTGCATTTAGAAAAATTAACAAGAGGAAAGAAACAGCTTGTTGGCTTGTTTCACGTAGCAAAATGAAAGCTGAGAGGCATCCAATTGCTTTTGAGAAATACATCAGTCAAGGAGGGGAAACTATATGAGAGAACAGTGTTGGCACAAATCCAAATTCATTTAAATATGCCATCAATTTATACTCTACACATACACTGTAGATTTATGTTGGAAATGAGGAGGTTTGTAGCCATCACAGAATAAAAATCTGGAACAGCAGCAGTAGTTTTACATAAGGTGGGGTTTTGGGGGGGGCTGGAACCACAATTTATAGCTGACTTTCAGGAGTTTTTAACAATTAAAATGAATTCAATATCACTCGTAATTTCAGGCCAAAATCCGCAAGCTTATTCCAAATTCATCCTCCCCTTCCACCCTGGTTCAGGAGTTGACTTTGGTGTCAGTACAAAACCCTGGGCTGCACAGACATTTTTAAGGCAGAAGAAATAAAAAAGCTTCACAAAAGTAGCACTGATATTCTTTCAGATCCCCCCACTTCTTTCTTCTCATGTTCCTTTCAGTCAGCTCATCCTCTGGAAGACCTAGTGGCTATCTTTTAAAATTGTTGCAAACCAGAGGCAAAAAAAATTTTCCAGATTTCCATGCTGCAAATTGCAGAGCTGACTGTTCACATATCAGTTAGGATGCTCAGAGTATTTAATCCAGACTCCATCATATTTAGCTCTTTAGAGTCTGATTTAGAAAGTGAGTGAGGCTGGCTAACACCTGAGAGACTATTCACATCAGCTTATGCTTCATGAATTGGAAGTCTTTCTCCTTCTTTATAGAGCAAGACTTAGAAGATACCTTACTGCATACAACCATGTATGTATTCACATACGAATGCAATTTTATTTATGAATTCTTCTATGCTTGAAATAGAGTTTTAAAGTATTACAATATTCTAAAGGAAGGGAAAGAAATTAAACATGCCATTGCAGTCAAATTTTTTAGCAACATCTAAGAAAAATCTATTATTTCCATAGCAATTTATCACTATTCAAATATATAGATTTTAGACACTTTTCTTTTTCATCACATTACTGCTTACCTCATGCTTTAAATCTATTGTGAAGTCTGACTTGAGTGGTTCACTTTTCAACTTCTTTGCAAGCCTATACAATTAAAGACGAAGAAATTTACTCAAAAACATATTAAAAAATAAATCAATCATTAGTGTATGCAGCAAAGTGTGGCTGGTATTATTGACCATCTTACGGGGGCGGGAATCACACTACTGTATTTATTGCCCCATGAAGCAACTTATATTTCTTTTTCATATTTTTTTTTCTCATCTGAGTACAAGGGTGATGATAGTATTAGTTTTCAGCATATGCATTTGATAATCCTTCCTACCCAAGAAGAAAGTTTTCATCTGGAGTAGATGGAGAGTGTGGCATAATATTTTTAACAGATCAAAAGCTGCAGTGCATTTAAGGCTCAATATTGATCAGCATCTCAAAATTCAGACAGCATTCTCTTTTTGCGTATTTCAAAGCCCAGTATTTAGGCACCTTCAATTTATGAACACATCAATCCTTGCTATAGCAAGGTGCATTCAACTTCTGAAATCTATGAACTTTTCAAATCTCATTTAAAAACTAAGCATCTAATCTGAAATAATTATCTAGGTTGCCTCTATACCATTACAAACACTTCTAGAGGGCAACACAGTCGCTCTAAGATCCATGAATAAAACTGCTGTCTGGAGGAGAACACATTTTTAAAATTACAAGAGATGGTATTGAACTAGTTGAATGACTAGTATTGGAGAACTATTAACTAGCTGGTATGATGTGGAGCAAAATACATCATATGCACAGTAATGATACAGAAATCTACTTCTGTACCCTTGTCTACTAATGAATTCTTACGTGTTTCTTTGTAATAATTATGCTTGGAATGTACAGAATAAGGAAGAAATTGAATTTTATCAAAGCAGTATTTTCTGGGTAAGTTTATAGTGGGAGCCCAAGTCTATGTAAGCATACCTGGAGCTAGCTGTACATTACTGTGCCTGGTTGTATGTCTTGCCACACACCTGAGATCCTCAAACTAAAGCAGACTTCCATGTATCAGCATGGACACTGCTAATATTGGTGGCAGCAGCAAAAGCTCAATGTAGGCTCTGAAGTTAAATCCATGAGAGGCCAGCCTGCACTGGTTGAGTACATCCAAGCTGTCTGCCATACCTAAGCTGCAATCAGCAGCTTTAATTCAAAACCAGCTCAAAATTAAGATTTGACTTTGCATATCTACATGACCTACAATAAGACCTTCAACTGTACTGCAAGAACATCTTCATCTTTTATATAAAGTATTAATCCATATGAAATCATAACTCATTAAAATAACATTGATTAGCACCTAGAAAAACTGTATAAATTAAACTTTCTTAATTACTATCAATAAACAAGAAGTGATTAAAAATTCAAGTCTTACTTGTTAACAAGTGGAATGCTAAGTGCCCAACCAGCAGCAAAATCTGGAAATTTAAAGACTGTAGGATTTTCAGCAAAGGCATAATGGTGAATTATTGTAGATTCTTCATCATATAATGCTTTACCCAAAAACCACTCCTGTAAAAGGAATATAGGAAACAATTTTGTTCATCTACAGCATCCTTTTAGTGAAGATGACGACTGCATTCCTGCTGAATAAAGCAAACCTGAAAACAAAAACAAGGGAAGCATACTGTTCACAATAATCCAGACAAAAATTGTACTTGGTAAGAAATGAAACTACAGACAGTCCTCTGAATTCAAATACACACTGCAGTTTCAAACTGCACCATATGCCCTGGATTCCACCTGTTCAAAGAGCACTGAATCCCAGCATCACAGAAGGGTTGAGCTTGGAAGGGGGCTCTTGAGATCATCTAAGTCCTATCCCCCTACGCGAGCAGGGTCAGCCAGACCAGGTTGCCTAGGACTCTGTACAGTCGTGTTTTGAGTACACTCCACAACTTCTCTGTGCAACCTGGTCCAACATTTGACCACCCAAATTTATTACTGACTACTGACTAGACAGACACTCGAAAGCACTGCATTCAGGAACTTTATATATACTAATTTTGAATTTCCATCTGTCTAGCCTCTTCTATACTAGGGAAGTTAGAAAGCAAATACATTTTAAATACCTTGATCTTCAAAATAGTTACATGAAGAGGGTCCTAAGTATGCCTTTGTAAAGTAAAAAATTAAGTAGTAGTAGTAGTAGAGTTTTAAATAAGTGTTTAAGAATTTCTACTGACTGCTGCATCTGAAAATAATTAGCAGACTTTACTACTATTTCTTTGACATTGCTGTCAGTTGTCTTAATCTTTCTGTTTAGAATGGATATAAAACAAGTATACCCCCAAATTTTTGCAGAATAAGGACTGTAATGAAGGGAAAAAAGAATGTATGTGTATATATAAAATCAAAAAAAAATATAAACTGCTTTTCAGGCCTACAAGTACAAACAATGAATCAGAATTCTGAATCACCTTAATGGTTATATTAAATCTTTAAAGTGTGAAGTTCCTTGCATTATGACAGTAAGTCAGGCTTTTCTTTTTCCTGACCATTTATCATCACTAAAATAGATTCAAAGTTAGGGTAAATGTTTTTTCAAAAAAAGATTCTCCTTCTCCACATTCCCTGCCATATTAGATTTTTCTCCCCTTTTAAGTTCCTTAGCGTAAAAGACGCTAGACAGATGGAATTTCAAAGTGGATATATGTAAGTTCCTGAATGCAACAATGAAAAATTCCTTCAAGGTATTAGCACAGTTCACACACTTCACATGAGATAAATACCACAAAATTCAAGACACCAGGGAAAATATTCAAGCAAAAGTACTTGTAGAAACACCTGGCAAAAAAACCCACAACAGTTTAACCCAAGAGGATCTTGTGTCTCAGTAGCCATCTTTCTGACTCCCAGCAGATGTTGCTATATGGACTGAGCTAAATTTTATAGCTCCCCAGAGTTGATGAGGAGCAATGAGTGAGATTTGGCCAGGGCACGGTAGAGTCAGCTAACAGCAGGAGAGGTCTGCACGCACCATGAGACAACTCCAGCCAAAGCTAACCAGCTGAGCCTGGCAGGAGTATGCAAGCATGGCTGCCCCAGAGGACATTCAGCCTGGCAACGCCCTCAGCTTTCAGCCAGCACAAAAGGCCAGCCCTCAAGAGCTACCAGTGATGCTTGTCTTGCTGCACACATTGAGTCAAACCCATGGGGTGCTGCCTGCTTCAAGAACCCCACCTCTACAAGGATGGCCAGAACCCATTCAGACAACCATGAGTCAAAGAAACGGGATGTCACCCCTGACAAGGAACACTGACTTTCCAAGGGACTGATACAAGTGTAACATGGTGTGCACGTGTATGTATACATGTGTGAGGCACTGAGTGCATTTCCCATAATTCTCAATAAAACTAAATTGAATATATCTTGTACTTGTCTAGCGACTTCCCCAGGTAACATAAATGCTGAAAACTTGTTTGCTCCCATAAGCCTCAGGAGGCACATGGGGATAAGAGGTAGGTGTTCAGTAATCTGTTGAGGAAACAGCCAAAGCTAAACTGACATGACACAATATACGGAGAAGGTAACAGTGGAGATTTTTTTCCATCTGTAGACAGTTTTTTTCTGGACCTTCACTTTGTTATGCTAGAGTGAAAAAAATTCTTTACTTATCCTGATTATGCATGCTAATTTTTACACCAAAACCATCTATGGATTAAAAAAACAACCCCAATGTACTTTGGCTATAAAACACAGAAAATTAAACCCATACATATACCCTCCTCAGGCTTTCACATAATATTATTTCTAGCAATATTAAGCCACAAATCACAGTGGAGGCATTTGAGGTTACAGCCAATACGCTCCAAGCTTATTTAGTCATAACATTGTTTATTTACTACACTGATATGTAGGACAAATCAAGCTGTGCAGGCTGGCTTACAAGATTATATTAGTTACATGTAAAGGAACTTCAAAAGTAACTTAAGGAATTATGGTAATCAAATTGCATACAGGCAAAAATGCAGATAATAAAAAAGAATGTGATTTATTGCATTACGGGTAACTACCATCCACCAGATCAGTTAACATATTGTGCTTCAAAAATGGCAAAAATCACCTACCTTTAGTAAGAGCACTCCAAAGTCTTTAGATCACTTTGATAGCTAAAGGGATGTGATGCAACAAAACTCAATATCAGACCTCAGGGAGGTCAGAGGTGACTTTACCTAACTTGCTTATCAAGTTGATTCTACCCACTCACTTTTTTGTATCCGCTTACCTACAAACACCAAGACAAGCACACCAAATTCAACTGTTCAAGACTTGTGTTTGACACAAAGGACAGGAGATTTCAGTTGTTACATCCTCACTGTGTGTTACTACAACATCTTATAAGTTCTTATGATTCTCAAAGACAAACTGTTCTTTAGACAGGCCTTTTATACCCTTTAGGTATCAACAGCTACTAAGTCATTGCTGCCCATCAGCTCAGTCTACTCATTCTGGGTATCTCTGGGGCTGGAGTCTATCATCCTGTTAGGATGACAGGAAGAGAAGTGGCACATACAATTTAGTTTAAACTTGCTGGTATCTTCCATTATGAAAGCACAGGTTGAATCAATCTGCTGTTGAAACATAGAATCACAGAGGGGTTGAGGTTGGAAGGGACCTCTGGGGATAATCCGGTCTAACTTCCCCTGCTCAAGCACGGCCACCTAAACAGCAGGCTTCCTAGGACCACATCCAGATGGCTTGTGAGTTATCTCCAAGGATGGAGACTCCACAACCTCTCTGGCCAACCTGTGCCAGTGCTCAGTCACCCTCACAGTAAATAAGTTTCCTGATGGTCAGATACAATTGACTATCCAAGTGCTTGCCTTGAGGTCTTTATGTAAATCAGATATTCCTCATTGGTTTTTAGTTTTATTGCAGTCCATAATGTCCTTGGTTATCAATGCAGGTCATTCTCTTAACATTCCTCCACAGCCTCATGATGCTTTCACACATCTGTTTTCACTCAATATTACACTTGTATCAGTCTCAACAGTTCTGTTGCTAATCTTTACATATCCAGATTGAAGAGCTGAAGATTCATCAGCTATTCACATGCCCCTTGTAGACCTTTTATTGTGATTAATGTATACCACCTTTTTATTATGCAGACTGGTGACATTTTAAAATGAATAATGAATGAGCTCATTCTGGTCTTAACTCATCTTAGATTTTGTGACTGATGGACTACTACTGCATATAAGGAATCAGTTATGGACTGTTACACTAAGATGACAATTACTATGTACAAAAGCAAAACATTTTCCTTCTAATGCAGATTGGGACATAATTTGTTATTGTAACAGAATTTACATGTAACGCAAAGGAGAGATTAAAACTGGCATAAGGACAGCAACTACAACAGAAAGTTTTATGTTTCTGTTCTGAGAACATCAATTCTGAGTAGGTGCTTCTGAAACAGAAATAAATGTATATTCCAGAGGCCTGAATATATTCAGTCAGCCATTTCAAAGACAGAGTGTTTAAAAATATAAGACTTCTGAATTATTATTATTATCATCATCATTTTAGAAAAGAATTATGATAAAACACAACAAGGCCGTGTGCCTGCAAAATAAGTAAATACGCTGAAGTCGGACCCGAAGCAGAGTTTAATACTCAGTCAGCTACCAATAAATAGGCAAAACATATTTCACACAGGAGATTTTGGCCTCTTTTATTCCAGGCAAAGGATGTACATCAAGCTGATTTTTCTTCTGAACACTAAGAATTCTAAACCTAAACACCTTTTGTGTCAGTTGCATTGCCAAATTTACTTTGTTCCTGGCTGACTGCATTTTTCTTTAGTTCTGTAAGTCTTTTGGTGTTATTTCTTTTCTAGCAGGTAAAGAAAACTGTCTTATCACCAAGACAGTTCAGAAACAGAATGCAAATAAAATACCCTACTATATTAGATCAGAGACAGTTAGTCAAACTAACATCAACCATTCTGTCTGATGATAATCAGAACTGATGACAGGAAAATGGGGAGAAGGGACCACACAGCAGACTATATTAATCTTTTTACTGATGCTACATCATTTTCAGGCTATCCACAGAAGGAATCTTCTCTCTGCTCAATTTTAACAGTTCTTCAACAGCTAGACAGGCTAGCGCTCATACTGCTGACACTCAGCCTCAGCAAAAGAAATCTATCCCACTAATTTAAGCTGTTTGGATACATCTTTTCCAATGTTTGGAGCTCTGAGCCATCCAGGCAGTGTTATAAAATTAAATTCTGGACCACAGAAACTGTTCCATAACTGGGAATTCTAAAATTCTGTATTTACAATTTTGTACTTAAAATTATTCCACATTTAATCTAAAAACCCATTCAAGAACATTCAAAAGAAAGTTAAATATCTAGATGTTTATTTCACCTTAGACCCGTCAAATCTTCCAAGTGTTTCTAGCAGCTTTACAACTTGTATTCTTGTATCTTCTTCACAGAAGAAAATCCATGAGGAGTTCCTACCATAGGTAACAGAGAAGCTAACAAAAGAAATTAACATTTTACTAACAAACTGGCTTATGAGCAGAATGATAGACTCAACCCACATTCCCCAAATATAAGTACTTTGCAATCAATTATTTACTCACACAGAAACTGAAACTTTTACTGCTAACTTAGAATTACTTATCAAAGGACTACAGCGAATGGATGAAGATATTGTCCCTGCTGCTATCTATTTATATAGCACCACTTATTCCAGAAAGAAAGGAATCGAGATACATAAAGAATGTCTGCTTAGAAATGTATACGTAGTATAGGTCTAATAGCCACCTATGAATTCAGAAGTTTATAGACAGCAGTTTAAGTTACCTTCCCCTCTGTAACCTAACTTTCTACCAAGGAGCCCCACTGCCGGGCATCTAACACCATTGCAACAATCATGAAAATGCTTAATGACAGATTCTCTCACAGCTGTTTTGACCCTGATCATCCCCAACGTAAAAGCTTTATTAGCTTTTCCAGTACAGTGAAGCTACACAGACTGAAGGGACTCTCCTACCTTCCTCAAAGCCAACACTAATCTCAAAGCAGGATTCCAGACTCCTTCAGAAATTTCTCACTATTTCTCTACCCCTCCCAGCTTAATTTTTCCAACACTTAACAAAACAAAGCCTTATTAACTCATGACACACAAAAAAAATCCCAATCTTTACTTGTTCAGTTTCCTTTGCAGAGCTTTTACACTGATTAATTAAACAAATCATCTGAGGAGAGGGTAAGAAAATTAGCACCTATAAACATCACAGATTTCTTCCTCTACAGCACTGTCTACTGATAAAATCAGCAATGGAAATAAACAGCAGAAATTTAAGTCAGCAAAAATAAGCTGAAAAGGGTAATAGGATCATTTATATTTTAGGGAATGGTATTTAGTAAAATACAAAACAAAACACAGCAAACAACACCAAACCCACCATCTGAGAAGTACTTACGCTAGAACATCTGATACCTGCCTCTGCAGGTCATTGAGTTACATGCTAGAAGCACCAGATGGTCACCAGGTGCTGAACTAGTTGTCTTTTTTCATCTGGGACAAGTCATTGTGCTGGTTTTGGCTGGGATAGAGTTAATTTCCTCCACAGTAGCTGGTATGAGGCTATGTTTTGGATTTGTGCTGAAAACAGTGTCGATAACACAGGGATGTTTCACTTACTGCTGAGCAGTGCTTACACAGCACCAAGGCCTTTTCTGCTTCTCACACCTCCCCACCAGCAAGTGGGCTGGGGGCGCACAAGAAGCTGGGAGGGGACACAGCCAGGATAGCCGGCCCCAGCTGACTGAAGGGATATTCCATACCATGTGACATGTTCAGCATATGAAGCTGGCGGAAGAGGGAAGGAAGTGAGGGGACATTCAGAGTGATGGCATTTGTCTTCCCAAGTAACTGCTACGTGTGATGGAGCCCGGCTTTCCTGGAGATGGCTGAACACCTGCCTGCTGATGGGAAGCAGTGAATGGATTCTTTGTTTGCTTTGCTTGTGCACACGGCTTTTGCTTTACCTATTAAACTGTCTTTATCTCAACTCACAAGTTTTCTCACTTTTACCCTTCTGATTCTCTCCCCCATCCCACCGGGGCGGGGGGAAACGGGCAAGCGACTGTGTGTGGCTGAGTTGCTGGCTGGGGTTAAACCATGACAGTCATCTTCCTATAACACCACCTTTCCTCTGTGTCTTGCAACGGTATTTGATTATACACTGCTTTCTGCTTATGATACTTAATCTGCTAAACTATAATAGCCAGAAGAACACACGACCCATTCATCCCTTTAGTTTATAAAAGCATATACTTGTTGCCTGCTTAACACTGAAATCTGGGCAACTCTTTGCCATTCAGGCAAGCAAACAAGATACAATGAGCTGGGAAAGACACTTCCTAGCTGTTCCTTCTAAAACTTGCCAAACAAGTACAGAAAGGGTATCAGACACCCTCACGTTTTTAAATATGTACAGTATTCAATGCCTTGTGAAGACTGAAGGCTTTTCTCTCATGCTTTAGTGCTCAGCTAGAACTTCAGGAGATAAATACCCGGATTTACATGAAAGCAGGTGGATGAAGGGCAAGGAGAAAACACTAGAATGATCCCCACAAGAATTACTGCATCCTGTGAATACAGCACATACAAGTTCACAAAAAGAATTATTTGTTCATCTAGCTATTGATGGACAATCAGAATTATTTACAAGGCTAAGTATTTAAGTAAGGCCTGCAGAGAGTCTTAAGTAGACCTCACTGCACACACACTTGGGGTTCAGATTCCAAGGAGCCATTAGAGTTACTCTGGTAAAGACCCAGTTTGGGGGCAATAATTTAAAAAAGGGATTTCTTCTCAGCTTAAAGAACATGGTTACTGAGAAGAAATGCAGTGGGCCTTCTGGAGACAGTAAAGGTACTGTGTCAGAAAACATCCATTGATGTCTTACGATTACATCTTCTGAAATGAAGTATTTTGTCCAAGTTAACCTGTGCCCAACAACTAAAAATTAAGAATTGTCATAACTGTTCAGAAGCCTCCTTAAAAACGTTAACAACTACAGAACTGAGGAAAGCCATTCTTCTGAGAGCAGTTTTCTGACAAGAATGCATCTTATATCACAATTCTGAGCATCATCAGTCGCTGCAGAATGGGCTGATCTTCCTTCCTCTTCTTCTGTCCGTTGAGAAAACTAAACGGTACAAGCCTCATAGCACTGACATACTTCTAAACTACTCCATGTCTTCATTCTGCCAAAAGTCGTAAGTGAAACAGCAGACACAAGGAAATTCATATCCCAGAATTCGCAAGATGGAAATTCTCTACTTATAATTCCTCTCCCAATTTCTGAAGAATTTTCTTCTGCTTTATCACTAAAATGAGCATTTGTATTTTTGCTTTTGAGTTTTGCTATCTTGTAAGAGATGCATCTGTATAAATAATTCAGAAGACTAACCACTAGGTCATTGAAACAGGAGCTAAGAAGGAAAAACAAAGATGATTGATAGTTGCGACATCATCTTCCAGTTTTTTCAAGTTACTTTAATTCTCCTTTTGCTCTTTTTCACTGTTTACACGTATCTCAAAGATACCTACTATACAAGCACTATTTTCATGTTCCTACACACACAGAAAGCAATAGAAAGCAGACAGAAAAGCATCCTGTCCTGCAGCCACTCTGATACAAAAACCTCAAAACAAAAGAAAAACATCCTCTGGAGTAACTCTTAATAAATTATATTAACTAAGTTAAACCTCAAGAGGCTGCAGAGCCTCTGGCATCAATTTCAAATGCAAGTTTTAGGCAAAGGATAGCCTTCAGCACCACGTAGCTTAAGGACTTTCTGAAACAAGAATCATTGCTTCCTGACAGTTTGCAAGATACTACTGCGTAAATGCAGCCTGTCTTCCTTGGAACCATCTGCATAAGCAAAGAAGAAAACATATTTGAGATTACCTATCTTCTCTGAACATACTAAAATGAAAACTGGCCATATAAGCTCCTAAAAAGATGTTGAAACGTACACTTTTTCACTACAGAGGCATTCCACCTCTTAGAAGCACTGTAAGCAACAAAAGACAGAAACACCAAAGAGGTATTATTAAATAATTTTTTAAAAATTACTTATCCACTTCATTCAGCCAAGTAATCTGAGAGGTCAAAAGTTCTAAAATACCTCACATCTTACACTGTGAGAAGTGGGGACCAAACAGGAAAATACACATTTAAAAATGGTATTTCTTTTGAGTAGTTTACTTCCCTAATAATTTTAAAACCCACAACCATTTGAAGAAGGTAATTGTTCAGTTACATTACATTATTGTGTTCTTTAATTTAAAATACTTTTTTCTGATTTAATGAAATTTAACAGAAAATTGCTTTAGAAAACCAAACAAAAAAGCAAAGTAAGAAAGTAGAAAAGGTAAGGTTGCAAGTCTCATTCAAAAACTTTGCTTCTGAAAAAAAAGGTCTGAGTAACAAGTATTTATATTCTTGGTTACAAAAAATTCTGAAAATAACTGGCATTCATTACACTTACTCTCTCATTAATGGTAATATTGTCCATGCACCTTCATGCCCATCCATCTGATGAATAAGCAGAACTGTAGGTAATTCCTTTAAGAAAAAATAAAATATTTCCATTAAAATTGCATTATATGCGCTTTTTTCCTAAACACCAACAAATCTTAAAAAGAATTACGCTGGAATGACGACTTAGTTCACTGCTTTTTACCAGCAAGTAGCCCTGCAGAATAGATGACGTAGGATGGTACAAAACAAGATAATGTGCAATTTAGGGAAAGTGCTTCTCCCAACTCAATTTCTTAACTCTCTATAAGCTATATACTCTTCAAGTTAAATGTTTTGTATAGGTCCCATGTAATAAATTAAGCAACATATCATACTCACTTCTTTACCATATCATAAAATCCCATACTGCAAAGAAAGACTTACAAATAACGTAGGGTATTCTACAAAGGCTTCCATTGGACAATCATGTTACACAGAGCTTATGTGAGAGTTCTAACACTTTACTTTGCTGAGTTCAGCTTTAACCTGTCACACTAACATCATGATAAAACCCCATGGGTTTATGCAAAAACAAAATGAGAAGTTAGCATTTTTTCTTCCTGAAAAATCAAAGCAGCTTCTTACAAAGGAAAATCTTTTCATAAATTTCTTTGCTTTTTTGTTACTTGAAATGTCTTCAGTGTGGCAGATCCTGATGTCTAGCAGACAAGCTATCATTCTGGGGTAGTTCCCAAGAAAACACCCTTTAAACATGGTCCTCTAATAAACCAAACTGCATAATTTATAATGCATGTAAAAAGTGTGTGAGAGAGATGTTCTGTAATACACAGGCAGTACCACTGTTTGCATGTGTGTGTCTGTGCATGAGGCAACAGGGAGGCCAGCAATCAACTACTGGATGCACTAAGTGTCTAAAGCTACTGGGATGATCCACAGTATGTGCACACGTGTGTGTGCACATATGCAGGAGCACCAGCAGCTGGAATGGAACTGCGAGCCACACAGCAAGCCTTACATGCCCACGTGCTGGCAACTGCAGAGACTAGGTATGAGAGACTAGCAACTGCATAGATTGTCAAAGACCAGCTATTGGAGACATCCATATTGTAGATATGTAAATTTATGTATACATATTCCCCAAACAGGCTCTCATCTTGACCAGCCAGAAAGGTGAAACAAGGTCAGGCCACTGGAGCAGTTTGTGTTTGTGAGAGTGCTGTAGTTTCTGCATTGATCTACATGGATGACCACGCATATACGTACACGTATGGTGTGCACATGTGCTTATTGGGAACACATGCTCAGCCCCACTACTGGCTGGACCTGCAGACACAGAGCTGCAGCAGCCTTGCCTCTGCCAGGCTAGCGCATTCAGTAGCTCCCACGACAAACCATCTTGATCTGTCAAGGTCCTAATTCCTCTCCATTTACACCATGCATATGCCAAACATTTCTGTTTGATGAATGCTTCTCATGAATATAAGTCCATTCCATTAACGTAAAATTCACATTTAAACAACCAAACAAGAAATATATTCTTTAAGAACAGCTACAAGATAAAGTTCACGCTACTTGTGGACTGTCAAGTTTACTTTAAATCCTCTTTGAAGGCAGCTAAGCATAGCATCTAGAAATACATAAAACCTCCAAACTTCATACACTAAAGAAAATGTCTCTACCACTCTAAAGAATAACTGTGTGTCTCAGGAGTGCATTAACCCTATCAAAAATTATTATCTACTGTTTTAAAAATATGTATGCTATTGTGAATGACCCAAATTGAAAAGAAACAATGCCAAAATTCTAACTTAGAACAGCATATTCACCTGCATCTAAAATATCAGCAGTTCTGATTTATGGTTCTAGTTCAAGCCAAATCTACCAAATATGTTTCTGGTTAGTTTCAATTTATTGCAAAACCAAAGAAGTCCAGAGGTTGTTAGTGGAAGCAGTAAATCTTAGTAACAGTGCGCTCAACATCTGGTATTTCACTAAAATGTAACCACAGTAAAATCGTAACGATGTTTGCTTATGGAATTGCAGATAGGAAGATAAAAGGGCAAAACACTGTCTTTACAAGAACGTTCATTTTTACAAGCATACAAATCCTGCAGTTATGCTAGTATTTGTACGTGGCCACATATTTCATGTACAACAGAAGCCAGACAGAGATAAAAGTAGTTAATAACATATTCAGTGTCTATATCACACTAAAGGCCAAAGTTGCAATCATTTTAGATACAAACATTTGCCCATGCAAGGGGTATGAAGTAAATTACGAATCTAAGTAGCTGTACCAAATACTCAAGTATTTCCTCTTTAAAAAAAAACCCTCCAACTCTTTCCTTTGTGCAGATCAAAGGAGTGATGATAAGGAAAATACACTCTTTCTTAAGCTAATCTGATACTTTTGCAAGATATCTTTTCTTTTTGACATTCTCATAAACGTGCTCTCTTTCTCTACCCAACTTCCTCTAAAATATGAAAATACATGTCCTGTAAATACCTTTCCTTCCACTCATCTCTAATAATGCATCAATTCCGATTTAATAAAGGAGATCCTTAAAACACACTGTACAGGTAAAACAGCCTCTTCCAAAAATACAGGAGGATCTCTGTTGCTTTTCCTTTCATTTTAGTATTTTCACTCTGAACCTAGTGGAACTGGGCTAATCTATTCATTTTATTTATCCTACGTTCAGTACAAGGACAGAAAAAGGCAAAATGTACCTGTTGTCAGCTTTGGGGAGTGAAAGAGCATGTGCAGTCTAGCTTCCATGTATCTCATACAACTCTCCTGCAAATGTATCCCATACCCTGTTCTGTATTCACTGGTTATTTTATCTTGAAACTATTGTTTCCACAGTTACAGAGCCAACATGCTTCCACACATATTAACACTTCACATATGACACATGTCAAATTTAATCTAAATATATTAATTTAATCACTTTTGAAGACCAAGAAACTACCACCTTCCCTGCATTCACAACTCAGCTGACTAAAGGGCCAAAACCAAAAAATGGAATCATTTGTGGTCTAGAATATACTATAAGACATTTTCACCCCAAATACCACTTACTGTATCAGCACAGTGAGAGCAGTAATACCTGCCATAGATTATAATTGCAAACTACACACAAACAGAATAAGTGTGAATAAAGGGGTTAGATCCACATCTTCAAACCAATTCAAAAGACACGGACACACCCTCATACATAACTTTAAAATCATTTAATACTATTTATGCAAGTTTAAGTACAAAAATTCTAGTGACATGCTCAATTTCACAACAAACCAACAGCAGAAATGAAATCAAACTCTGGTTCTTGAATCTAAATATTAGAAGTTTCATTAACTTCACTAACACATAAAAACCTTGGGGGAATAGCATATTCAATAAGGACAAAGATAATTCAGAATAAAAGAATTTTTAAGAAATGAGAATTGCTAACCTAAAACAAAAATCTGAAATCTTTCTGTACTGCATGCAATTTCATATTAATCTACCAAAACCTATATGAGGAATGCACAATTTATAGAGAACAAACCAGTATGGTGTAAAGACAAAGAAAAGGGCTAAGATTTCATACACTACAAGTCCAAAACTGACCTCTGTAAGCACCCAGGATGGCAGAAATCATCCCGAGATAAAGCGGGATTTCCAGAGCCACAGCTAGGTCACATCCTCTAAGACCCGCCTTGCACAACGGCATTTGTTTTCTTCTCCTGCAGAACAGAGTCCACTAAATTTCATCTAAGCATAACTAAACCTTGCCCTAAGTATATGGGTTAGTGAGAACATGCTTTTAAGAACATAATTCAAACTGGCTGTTGCTCACCACTATTTATTATATGACCTATGTGACATAATATTGTAAGTATCACATATACAAGATGTGGAACTGTGGTGAAATGTAAAACATGACAGTAATATGTTTATTATTGTATTACTGAATCACCTGATCAGAGCAATTACCAAACTTATAACACGTTACAGAAAAATACAGTAGTGTATAGGAATCTGCTCTTAATGAGTCCAGTATATTGGTATCTGCAGGTGTCTTGCATATATCCCTGTACTTTGTACGTTTAATAAATGCCTAATGAAACCTAGAACTGGGGGACAGGAGTGGGGATTCTAAACCCTAGACACTGTTGTTGAATCACACAGTTCCAGAATTAGAAATGTTTTCCTAGTTTTTGCTCCACGTGCTCTACAAGCACTTAACATTTTCCCTACTTTTTTTATCTTCTTTTCAGAAATTAATCCTAAATTCAGAGCTAGCCTATCTATCTTCTTCTCAGCCCTCCCTTAGGAGGCTAAATAAGCCAAGCTCTTCCTGTCATCTGACTACTTCGACAAAGTAGAGCTGTGGAATACACACTGAAGTTTCCCTACAGCTTTATTTTCATAAACATACTGCTTCTGTAGACACCCTGAAGGATTTCTAAAATGACAAGAAGTAAGAGCAAGTCTCCTACCTCTAAACCCAGTGCGTTAATTTGCTAGGAACTGCCTGTCAAACACTACACTGTACACTACATCTTCTCCATATTCCAACACTAAAAGGTTGAAAACTACAATATACATTTCAAATATTTTCCATGTTTTGAACACGTAAGTATCAATATTTGTCAGAGTATCAAGTCCAAGAATCCAGAGCCAAAAGTTATTTCAGTATACCCCTTGAAATAAAACCCACAACTGATTTAAAGTACTATTTTACAATACAACTGTATCAAAAGTACTTTGCTTCTGTTTAACAAGTCAGTCATTTGGGAGCTTCTCCAAGATGGTCATGACCTTTGTAACCTTTGCTCTATTTCTCCCTTTAAGTTGTTTTCATAGATTCATATATTAGTTTGGGTTGGAAGGGACCTTTAAAGGTCATCTAGTCCAAGCCCCCGGCAATGAGCTGGGACATCTTCAAATAGATCAGGCTGTTCAGAGCCCCGTCCAACCTGACCTTGAACGTTCCCAGGGATGGGGCATCTACCACCTCTCAGGGCAATCTGTTCCAGTGTTTTGCCACCCTCACCATAAAAAATTTCTTCCTTGCACCCAGCCTGAATCTACCCTCTTTAGGTTTAAAACCATTACCTCTTATCCTATGACAACAGGCCCTGCTAAAGTTTGTCCTCATCTTTGTTATAAGACTCCTTTAAGTACTGAAAGGCCACAGTAAGGTTTTTAAAAAAACCATGCTGATTGCAAAGCATAACATTAAATAAAAAGACATTCTGTAGTCTTTTTGCTTCTCAGGAAGCCTAAAGTAATAAAGTATAATCTACTATTTTCATTAGAGAGAATCTCTACTTCTGTTCTACCCTCAGATGCCTGGTTATCATTTTAAAAAAAAAAACGAATTTTTGTAATCCAGTATGTGCAGTTTCAGAGGGTTCAGGGGAAGGCCACAGCAGTACCCTGCTTTCATAAACCAAGAGCAAGATGCTTTAAGTCTGTCATCAAATGATCTTACATTAAAGAAAAGATGGAAACATTTACCCAATCACATGGAGGCAATAACTGCAACTTCAGAAAATGATTTGAAGTATTCCTGACTATAACTTCAGATAAGAGGCAAAAAAAGAGAAGAGTTTTAACGAAGAGGAAGTAATTCCTTTTTCCTACCGTACATTACATTGAAATCCTCAGAACACAGCTTAGCTGCCAGAAAATACACTTGAATGTATAACAAAAGCACTGACTACTCAGTGCTTGCACAATTAATTCAACAACTCATTGCCTGGGAAAATAGCTACAGTAAGTATTTATATCTGAAGGGATTTTTTTAAGGCAGTTAGCTGGTACATTAATCCTTATGCAATAACTTATTTAATCATCAAAAAGAAACCTTTCTACTACAATATATTTCTGTCTCAAAAACCTGTAATTATCACTGATGTAACTTATTCAAGTAGGAAAGATGCTGGTAGCCACTGATTTTTTATTTTATTGGGTTGCTCTTCTACAATGGGGAAAGTAAATTTCAGCATGCGTATTACAGTGTTACCAACTGCTAACTTGCTGCCTAGACTTACCACAATTAGAAAATCAGTAAAAGGTCCAGTAAGGTTTTTGTTATCCAGAAATAATTCACCAGTTGTCAATAATAATCAGTGTTAATTTGGTTTGCATTATGTTTATGTAACACCACAAGATTTTCCTCAGCCACTGGTACAAACAACTGTCCTGCAGCAAAGTGCAAAACAGACGTATGTGCCTATGTTTTCCATTACCAGGAGCAGAAAATGTGTCAACATCAACATGATTGCTTCCAATCTTGTAGATGAAAACCTGACTAGATCATGATTCAGATGACCAGGTCATGAGAAAACTCAAGAAACTACTATATTGAAAATATATATATATTTTCAAAATATACATTCATCAACAAATGAAAAATGCACCCCCCCAATTAGTCAAACAACATAAAACACATCTAATTTAATCTCTTTTAATCTAGACTGGGCTACATGTTTCAAAGATCAAAATGAAGTCTAGAATCTTTGATTAGTGCTTGCTGACAGAGTTGTCAACTCCCAACTTTTCAAACTGAACAATGTAAAAACCTAATTCCATTCCTGTAATTACTAAGATGTGAATAACATTCAGATGTATCAATCCATTTCAAAATTATTACGATAAATCTTAACACTTACAAAAAAGACGTATTTACTAAATAAAGTTCAAACCTAACTGCAAGACTGAGACCTAGACGAAAAGCAGCTCCTACTGCTTCCTAATACTGCCTTATATATTCAGTCTAGGTCAGTCCATTTTTGTGCATTTTTTTCCTACTCACCGCACTATCTTGCATCATCGAGTGCACAAATTTTATCCCTTTGGGATGAAACTAAACCGAAGAACGTGATGCAACTGCTAATGGACCTCCAGTTCATAGAACCAGGTCAGAACTAGTCCGAAGTAAAACTCTTTGAAACGTTATGGAAAATGAGTGCTAGCACCTCAGCAACAACTGCACTGCTCTACACGTTTGCTCCTATTGCACTGCACTACTCACTAATGTAGAAATAGTCCAGATAAGCAGTACGGCACAGTTGCTATACTTTCAGTTAAGCAGGATTTAATAAAATAGTAATAAAATAATTACATGGAGTTCAAGTCAGTCTAATATTTAGTTTGAGCAGCAGTCCAAAATTTGAAAACTAAGACTTTGAATTTTCTAATTAAAAAGTTAAAATTTTAATTAAGCAAAAAATACTTAATCAGTATAAGAGTTCTCACCAATTTACTCTGCATTTAATTTTCTTTTTCCTCCCCTAGAACTCACTATCTTCCCTCTAGATATCCCCTATCTTCCCTGTTCTGTTCTTTTGAGAGTTAGTGATCACCAACATCCAAAAGCAAGTCTTATTTTGTAACAAGACAAAAAATATGTGGAAAAATCTGGAAGAATTTTGAGTGCTTATTATAATAAATAATTCCAGAGACAGGTATAATGAGACAGTAGTCTAGAACGACAGCAATATATTGCAGTAAGGTGCCATTTGTTTGCTTATCACTTGTGCGGATAAAAAGCAGTGAGGAATATTGTCTTCACAGGTCCCAGTTTACAAGAATTCATAATAAAAGCAATCATACAGAAGACAGAGATGTGGCATACAGTACCAGCTATTATTCACGAAAGTAGGTATTAATGGTGAACCATAATAATTATGCTGCCAACTGATATGAATAACGTTATTTAGAACATTTAAGATAGGATTTTATTATTGTGTCTGATAATAGTGTGTAAAGTGAGGTTTTACTTAAAAGCAAAATCTTTCTCAGTCAGAAGACACACATAAAAATATTTTGAACAATGAAATTAAGCTATTTATGGGGTCCCGTTGATTCTTTTCTTATTAGCAAGCTGTCCTTTCAAAATCTATTAAGTCTTCTCTAACATTGGATGGTTTGCAAATTCCACGTGTCATACACACAAATGGATGATGGTTTACTTCTGTCTTCTGCCTTTCTCTCCCTTTAGTCTATGGAAACAATATAAGCTATTAACCTTCAACTTTTTATAGTAATATCTATGGAAATTCTTAGCCTCACAGAAAGTTTTTAAGTGTTTTCATTTCTTAGTAGATATTTACATTGACAGACAAATAAGCCTGGAGCATCTTTTACTGACTGATTGAGGCAGTCACCTCCCTAGTTAACAATGTGATACATGGGGCAGCAGGTCTCTTCCACCCCAACAGTCTCTTATCAAGTAAACCTAAAATCCATTTTTTCTAACTAAGGAAGAAAAAAGGAAGAAGAGAAGGATCCAGAACAGCAGAGCAGAAAGAAGCTTCCACAAGGCAAGAAATCTGGTAGATGTATTTCAAGTACTAGTAGAGATGCTCAGGATAACTTATAAGAGCAAAGAAAACTGTCAACAGGTACTGGTTTTAAGGGTTTAAATCTGATGATTTTGTAACTCTACTCTCACATATACTTGAGAGCAGTGAATACGGCACTCTATTCAAAGATGACTGAGCAATTTTAACATAGACGACAGCAGCCACAGTAGAAAAGGAAACTTTAGACCATTCTCTTATTCTTTGCTATAAAGATATACCTTAGTGAAATTGTCTTGTTCAAATCCTATTATGTATGCAGAGATTGCTGCAGAAGAGACTGAGAGGCACCTTTGCCTAAAGCACTTTAAACTTCCCCATTTCATGTATATATTTTGCCCTGACATAAGAAGTCATCTCTGTGAGGTGACAGGTCCTATTTTCTACATAAATGTGGTTACCAGATATTTGACTGGGAAAAGCAGCTATATAAAAACAGTATATGATGTGTGAGGCAGGGCTGAGAGGAGCCCGTTCATCACTACTAAAACATATAAAAGATCTCATTAGTGCAGAATTATCCAACTTCTACAAATTCATTCAAATGCTGAATATCTATTATGGGAAGATGATCATATTCACCTTCCAGCATTACAGTGTAGGTAACTTTTACAGTTTCAATAGTTAATGTGCTAGACATAAATTTTGCTGATAATAAAGCCCAGTAATTGTCAAAAGATTCTGGTACCTTTGTAGAATGAGAAGGAAGGGCATATCAGAACATCAGAGACCAAACAAAAGAAAAAGGCAAGAGAACAGCTGGAAGAAAGTAAAGATAAAAAAAGTCCTGCAAGATGACCTTGAAGAGAAGAGATTCAAGACAACTCTGAAATACATTTTCCAAACTAAATAGTAATTTGGTACACTTTTCATGAAACACATTCAGAAAGTTTGATTTTCAGAACTTAAGAGGCACCTCACCCTTCAGTACATCAGAGTTCAGAAGCACCTCAGAAGCTGAGCATCCAAATACTGAGGTCCCAAAATAAGCAGTTACATTTTAAAATGCAAATCCTAAAATAAATTAAGCATTATGAAGACAAACTATGGACTTAACAGGAAAAAAAATGAGCCAAGAACATGCTGATATCAGAAAATGTATCACTTGTTCAGCTTACATACATCAGAAAACAAACAAATGCGATGTTAATACAGATAAGGAAGGGGAAATGTGAGCTTTATATACTAGCCACTTAAATGCACACACCTACTACAAGACAAGGTTTTTATACTGCAAGCTCTATCACACAATAGAAGTGAAGTTTTATGGACAGATTTGGAAGATAACCATAAATATGAAAGTTTTGGATGATGTTGCAAATAGAAGTCAGGCAAAACAAAAGCAAAAGGAAAAAGAAGAAATGTTGGATAAAATGAAGGTCCAATTAAATTTATAGAGGAATCTGAAAATGAGGGCAAGTCTGAAATACTAAATTAATCCATCAATTTGTTTTCTGTCTGTTAAACAAGAAATCTAACTTATGCAAGGTACAAATATGCATGTTTAGGAGAAAATTCAATTAATATGGCAATATTTAGGTGTTCATCCTCTAAATGCAAAGTATTGTTTAGAGTGGAGGGGCAGGGAGAAGAAAAGGACAACGAAATCTTGTTTCTAGAATTTTCTATTCATAAACCAGAGGTGATACAGGGCTTTTAATAGTTACTGGTACTACCATCTGACTCAAGCAATACAGACAGAAAAAAGCATCACAAAAGCAACACATACTGGCTACTGTGATACTCAAAACTTTTGGACAAGGATTTGTGTGGTTTCAGGACATCACTAATAACAGCTGGAACTTCTTCCTCCCTCTCTTTCACTGCAGTACCATGTTCCCCAATACTCAATTATTTTTGAGTCCATGAGGGACTCCCTGCAGGGACTTAATTTCTTTGAGAAAGTAAGAGTGCCAGATGCTCCAGATACCCCATCAGCATCTCTGCCCTCACCACAGAGAAATGCAGGACTTGTCATCTCAGCAAGATACCTTCACACAGTCTATTGCCAGTCACATGCCAGATTCATCATTTTGCTGTGGAAAGAGTCCTGCTGATCAGTCAAAGACTAGCAAGACCTGGGCCAAGTACAATGGCATACAAGATTAGTATCACAGATGACAGGACAGTATCTTCCCCAACAGCTCTGGTATAGACTGGCATCTGATGCTTGCTCTACAAAGAGGGAAAAACAATGGAAAGCTAACAGAGAAGGTATGCTAAAGAGCCTTGTTTTTCATAAATAAAGTCAACAAAAACAGTCCTCTGCCTAGCAAGATAAAACTTTTACGTCTTAAGGAATAAGCGTTTTAAGAACTAAGGTGATAAGCACGTTTAATGAGGCTACAGGATTTATTTGACATGACTAAATCCTTGCAGAAGCAAAGCAAGCTGTTTCTAGGAAGAAAACAGATGGCACACTAAAATTTTACAAAAAGAAAAAAAGACACTAGATCTAATAACACTGTGAAATAAAATAATTTCAAGTTATGCATAAAACATCCCTGTTCTAATTGAAAAAACAGGGTATACCTTGATATTGTGGAAAACCTTCCACAAAGATGAACTGTTGTAGACATGGAGACGGAGGGGCAGGACAGAATGTAGCCCAGTGCTTCACTTAAATATAATCAGTTAAACCTTGTTAAAACTGCAAGATCAAAAATTAATCACCTGATCAGTCTCAGCTGGAAAACAGCTTCCATGACATGGGAAGCTATTATAGGAGGGAGGGGAGGAAATAGGGTTTTCGGACAAGAATCTATAATTTGAGCAAGTAATTTGAAAGTTGAGGCAACATATGTATTATGGATTGCACTGCATTTATGGTATGAATTTTGAAAGGTCTCAAGCAAATTACGTCTATGAATATTTTGTCTAAATATACAGATCAGTTTAAAGACAACCCAGTTGCAGTGAATGAGCAATCCTTCCATTAAATTTTATAACCACAACATTATGAAAATGCAGGTGAGCATTGCAGTAAGGGAACAGTTCAGACATACTCCAGGAACCGTTGGGAATTTTTAGCTGTAGAGCTTGTTGTAGATCAGGAAGAGGAATGCATGCCTATTCATTTGTGAAATACATCTAACAAGGAATAAAATAAGGAAAGAACTACTACAGCCCAAGAAAAACCTAGACATATTTTCAGAGTTGTTTGCATCATAGCCTGATAATATTTAAAAATCTCTTTCAGGTGAGATACAGATGTCAGAATTCATTGTGGGAACAGTATCAAACAACAACAGAGGAATATTTAAACAGGCTTCTGGACAACAGAACTTCAGCTAGCTTCACTCCAGCATCTAACATGATACGTGGAAGCAGAGCTAGGAAGAACTTCAGAGAACATTAGTTCACCCAGAATAGGAATGCATGTCCCACTGGTAAATTAGGAAAAAAAAAGATACAGTTTACAAATTCCCTGAAAGTAGTCTCTCACAGATGGCCAAAACATGAGCAGGAACAATTTGGAGAGAGATCATTTCAGATAGGAATATGGTGATGGCTTAACATACACACATTAAAATTCAAGCAAACTAATTATACTTTTTTTCCCCTCTCCATCACTTTAACAAAGAAATCCTCCATATTATTGAAATAGCGCAGTGCTGCCATCAGTACAGCCTAGGCAATTAAAAATAACAGATTTTTAAAGCACACATGCCATGCTCAACAACTGGCACTTTGGCAACAGATATTGTGGCCATGAATCTAATGACATAATAAAATAAAGCTGCAATAGGCACCAGAGGCTTTCAACCTTATAGATGCAGTAGCTAGGGTACTGAGTTACAGCCAATGTATGTTGGAAGAGAAAAAAAGAACCTTCTGGAGGCATGATTCTGTAAGATAACCAAGCGACCGAACTTCTGAGGCACAGACTACTGGCATCATTTTTGTTCCTGCCGCGCTTCAGGAAACAGGGTTTTTCAAAATTATTTTAAATAAACAAGAACACAACTATAGGATGCTCCTAACATTTGTCATCTATTTTCATGCTAGCCAAACTGGAAACTGGGAGACTGACAAAGAAACAACATTATGAAAATTTAATGAAGATGTTAACTAAATCAAGTATTTAACTCAAGCAACATAATATGGAGATTTTCTATGTACAGTTCCATACTTTTGATTGTATTTGTTTCTTTTAAATTGATGTCAATAATCACTACAGTAATAGTCCTCAAACTCACAAATGAGCAATACTCCCCTTTATATGTAGGGATAATTTAAATCTATGAAACTTCACTTCTACGAGATGGTACAAAATACGGGATTTTGCTCAAAACAAAGTAAGCCTAATAGCAAAAAACACTGCAAATTATAGTTACAACACTTCTGTAACACAGAGGTCACAGTTCACATCATCTATTTTCATACAGAAATATGTGATACTAATGTTCATTTTCCAGTACTCTATGGTACCAGTCTTAAAATCTTATTCTTACATTCTTGGTTTATTTTTGTTTCTAGTTTTTTTTAACTCTGTAATGAACAGTACTAATTTGCTATATTTCTTCTGGTTAATATACATAGGATACCATTTAATCTCTAGGCTTTTCAGGAAAAAAAAAGTTTCCTGAACATAATGAACTGACTGAATGTGTTTGATGTAAGAACCCTGAAGGAAAAACAAGCAAACAAAAAACCCCACAGGCATTTACTCTACTAGACCAGTTTTCATAAAGAAATACACAGACCTTTGCCTTCAAAACAACGTCACCATCCAGGCAACTGAACAGCATTAAGTGCATCTAACACCGTATTTCAGCCAAAATCTATCGTTTTTCAAAGACTGAATTTTACCTGTTTTCTAGTCTTACACATAACAGCCAAAAAGTATCCTGGTTTTCAATTTTTTTAAGATAGAAAGGGAACAGTCCCAAATAGTATCATTTTACACTCTGACAGCTTCCTTAGTCTTACCTGGTGTTTCCTAGGAACGCCTAGTTTACAGAGCTTAAATGCTCAGAAATCTCAGAAAATTAAGAAAACTCGTAAAAATCTTAAGGAATTATCTTCATTGCTATGTTCTAGCTGAAGTATTTTGGTTACTTTTCAATAAATAGCTGTGGAATATGCTTTTAAGCATGAAAGCGATACCAGCGTCTGCTGGTGACTGGAACTACAGATTAGTTTCACATGACAGAAATGTCTTAAGTACACAGTGAAAGAAAATACACTGACAAATTACTCGTAAAGATTAATGCAAAGTATGAATGATTTAATCCATTTTAAAGCAATGCAGATATTCCAGTTCCATTAAATAACACAAATCTACTAGCTGGCTTCCACTTCTTATTCTAAAACAGCAAAAAATAGTAACTAATGAATTTTTATGGACTAAACCTGTATTGTCTGGTCCTGTGACAACAGGCTAGTGAACCTGATGATTCAGTTGATCCAGTCCTTTGTTTCTATACAGCAGCTGTCCTTTAAAACACAAGGATTTAACTTCCTTTGCCTGAAAGTAATCGTTTCATGTGTATTCTTTTTAATTAAAAATGTCAACTTCAACTGTTGATGTGCAGCAGGATTGCAGAAATCTTCTCTCCCTTCTCCAACAATTAGTATTATTGGGTCATGCCTCACAGTGGCCTACAGTGGAACTGTGAGTTAACAAAAACAATCAAGACCTACCAAGTACATGCTGGCTATGCTCATTTTTTTCCTATACATTGATGGCTTTCCCCTTTTCCCAGATTTCAGGTATGAGATTTTTGGTGTGATGTATTTCCAACACTGCCTCTCCAAGATACCATGAATGCTGTTTAACAGGTACCTCTTAATATTGGAAAAGCATCACCATTTCAGCATTCCCATAAAGGAATCTCCTTAATTAGCCAATAAACTTTTTTAAAAGCCAATTCAGCCAATTTGCTCAAAGCAGAAGTATTTACAGATATAATTCTTTGATTACAAAAAAGATTTTAGCACTCTCCCATAAAACATGCCTAAATTTCTGCCTCACTGAAACTGTTTATACTTCCACTTACTGATCTCTTCATCATTCATACTCTGCAGCATCAGTTACAGAATCAACTAAAATCCTTGTTTTTAACAACTGGAGCCATAATCCTCTTTGCACACATTGTATCTGAACATTTGTCTCAATCCCAAAGAGGACTCAGAAAGGGCAGAACTCTGCAGAACAAAAGTTGTTCACATGAACTGATTTCATTAAGGGATTAAAAATTGCATTTAGAATGGATTTAATTACAGCAGGTTTGATAAGCCTGGATAAATGAAGCCTGAAACGTCCAGGAGTCTGATTTAAGCACTCCAAGGACAAGATACATAAAACAATTCATATCAGACTTCTTATGCCTCTACAACAAAGGACCTGGAATTGAAAAATAGGTCAAATAACCTCACAGCAAGCTGTTTCATATCAGGGGATGTACGCACTTCTTACTTTTATTTTTATTAAAGACAAAATAAAGCATTGTTTATGTTTATGTCCACTTAACTTCCAATGTAAGTTTCTTAAAAACCTCTTCCCTCTAGGCTAAAGCTTTACAAGTAAAATTTCTATTAGTGTCAAGTCAAAATCACACTTATACAACATGCAGCTCCCAGGCCAGAATGGCCCACCACCAGGTGAGAGGAAGAGTGCTCAGTCTACAGTGGGGTGGCAGAGGAACAAGGAGTAGTTAGGGAAGGTACTGCACCACAGAGGGTGCTAATACTGATGTGAGCAAGAGAAGTGTGGAAGACTATTGGCCATAGGAAGTAGGGAATCCTGTGTTAGGATTTTCACATCCACACACACCGCTACTCTATTGCCACAATGCTACAGTTGTGCAATGAAATTCTGACAAAATCTGCATTACAGCACCTACATTGGCTCTAACAAAATACTCACCTAAAATTATTCAATTACTTAAATGATTATGTTTTCCACTTCACAAAGAAAACATCTTTTTTTTAAAAAAAAGCACACTACAGTCATATTGGAAAACTGCATTTTTCAAAGTCTGTCTTGTTATCACTTTTGCATCAAATGCCATCCAAACAAAAACAGCTGTTATACAAAAAGGTAGAAAGTTCAAATTAAAATTATTTAGTGATAAATCACAGCATAGAATCAGTAAATACTCAGTGGAACAGTTTTCTTATAAGCACACAGAAGACAATCACCAAAAGAAATAAAACGGATTTGAAAAAAGGCACAAAAGAAAATGGTATTTTTAGTAAAATGCAGTAAAAACACACATAACAAGGTGCAATCTATTTTATCTGAACATACCTTTCCAAGATCTGCAGCCTGATTTAAAATATCTCTTTTTAGATCTTCTGCTCTCTTGGAATGAAAAGAATTACTTTGACTCTGGATGATAAATACAATTTCTTTTAATTCTGTGAACCAGAAAATAAGAAGATTTAAAGACAAAAGAAGTTATTTTCAGTTTTGCTCCCAAGCTAGCAAGTACCCAGGTGTGTGTGGAGGGGGCAATTATTACATAGCAAACTATTTCTTTAGTTATACAAACATTTCATGAAATAGTAAGAAGGCATAATTTAACATACAAAAAAATCCAAAACAGTCCTTTTAAGAATAAACATATAAAAAGCATGACATGACTAGGAGATCTGCAGCAGATCTTATGGACGCCATTAACAGTAGCCACATTCATGAAGTTGCTTTTTCTCCAATACAGAAGCACTCCATATGACCAGAGTTAAAAGGTGTCAGTCATAGAGTAGCATCTCCCCTCACTGGGCAATGCATGAACATGAAATGGAAAAGATGATTCCTCAATAAAGAGCTTAAAACCCTAACCAGAAACAAACATCAGATGGAGAAAACCACACATGAGAACAATGAGGTAATACTCTTATCTAATACAACAGCATCAACATTTCACATGTGGCTTCACAGTGTTGAAAGGCACCATAGTTAAGAACTTTCAACGGGAGAGGAAATTGAGAAATTTAAAAGAAAATAATGAAGTAGCTTTGCAAACACTTAAGGACAGAAAAAAGTGCTTACTAAAAATCCAAGTAGCAAGCAGATAGCCAAATTTTCTCAATGATAGTAGATGAAATAATCCCTCAACACTTTAAGAAAAGCAGGCAGGTATGATCTCATCCAGAAGCAGAACACAGCAGAGGACAACAGAGGATGAGAAGGTGAAAGGGAGAGACTGACACCCTCTCCAAAATTCTCACCAAGTTTGACCTATGCTGTATAACCCAACCAAGACCATACCTAAGTAGCAATCAACGTGTAAGATGAGGAGAACCGCACAATATTGTGGTTTCTGTTTGTTTGGCTCAAAAAGGCTGAACTTTACAGATACTATGCAAAAAGTGTGCAGATGAGGAAATTCAGAATATAACAACTTAAGAGGTCCAAGTCAATAACCGACCAATTACCACACAAGGAACAAAAAGTTAGTAATGCTGCTGTCCAGTGTTCAAAGAGGTAAGCAGAGGACTTGTGGGGATGGGGGGGATTGAGAACTGCATTTAAATTCTGTCACTCAAGGTGATGGTCAGATCAAGCATATGAGATAACAGATGCCAGTTAATTCAACAAGGAGACAGCACAGAAAAGGCTGCTGAGTTAATGTTTACAGATGACATCACTCCAAGACAAGACAGTACCAAAAGGAAAGAAATTAGAGTCCCATGGGATCTGTAGATCTGCACACAGAATATCAAAAAATGTGGAGAAGGAACAAAGTACACATCAAAAAAATTACAGAGGTAACAAAAAAGACATAGGAGTCAAAATTCAGAAAAGCAGAACCTCAAGACCACCATTGGCAGCAACATTATACAGGCTGACAGAGAAAATGAAGATATAAAACCTCTAAGAGAACTTTCTAAGAACACTTTCTGGTATTTCACTGAAGCCAAACTTTCAATGAGACACGGGAGACGTCAAATTGGAGACAGTCCAGGATGAAAGTTCAGTATAGAAATCGAGAGTCACGGCTGACTGAAAGCTGCCAGATTTTACTACAAGCAATACCTGTGAAGACAAACATCCCAAGGACAGAGCACCTTAGGAAGTTACTTAGGGTGTACATGAAGCTTCTTATCAGGCAGCAGAGTATTGCAATACTTTTAATCTGAAGTTTCACTGCAGTATAAAGTTTAACATCATGAAATATTTATTTTTAAAGTGTACATTCTTACATAGTAGATGAAGTCAACTTAAGAGGTCCTAGTGTCACATCAAGATCTTGACTGCTAGGTTAAGAATGCTAACTCGACAAAGAGTATAATGAATGAAGAACAGTGGAACAAAGATGAAGAATAAATGTCCACAGAAGGAAAGAAGTAGTCACAAGGAAAAAGAGTAAAACCGAGCACATGAAGAAGAACCACAAGAAAATCTGTGGCAACAAAAAGAGAATTAACCTCAAAATCTTCATTAAGATTAGGAGAAGTTTACCATGTCCAAGACCTAACGATCGATTACGTTCCTTTGTTTCTCTGAACTGTTACGTGTTTAATTTAGACCTATGATATCTCAAAAAAAGCTGCAGTTAAATGTTCTTCTACTTTTCCCTTGATATTCTTTTCCCTGAATTTATTAGCTTATTCACCAAGACAAACTCTGAAAACGCCAAATTGTGTGAGGTTTCTGGTGATAAAGTTGCAGAGATGGCATAAGCACTGACATAGGTATTAGTTTTGATTTCACATTTCTCCCATGCAGCATTCCTTCATGCTCTGACCAACCAACCAAACTGCTTTAAAAAAACCATGCACAATAAAAACTTTTGAATAGCAGCTATTTGCTATCTAGCAGGATATTTGCTAGATTTCCTGTGCAAAAATTAGAATTAGTGCAAAAATTAAAGTTACACTTCATTGGTGCTTGTGAGAGTCAAAGGGCTAAATCTACACACACAACAGTAAAAACATCCCTAGAGAGAAAAAGCAAAAAATACATTGCTCTATATAATCACTAGTTTAGTACCAGTACATTTACAGATATGCAAGCATCTGAATTACACTCAGTTTCACTTATGGTACATTTGACAACAGCTGTGATACCCCACAATAGAATACTTTCTACGAGTAATCTAACACCTACTTTGGTGTTATTGTTTTAATCCAATGGAAATAGTTTCCTCTGCTATAGGCACTTTAAAATAGTTCATAAAAAGAAATATTCAGTGTATTAAAATGTCAACAGAAAACAGGTATAATTTTAAACACCTACATTGTTTCTGAAGTTGAGAAATAGTCAACCAAGCAAGACAAACAATGGAGTCTTTTGGAAGATTAATACCCAAAAGAACTACTGATATGCGGATACTTTCTCTTGTTGTCTTCTTTTCCCTTTTACTTCCCTAAGACATTTACATACCTGGAAAATATCTTCAACAATCTCAAATGCTCACTGATTGAAAGATATTGCAAGTTCACACTAAAAAAAAAAAAATCATAATTGGGAAACAGGAATGTTGACGTTTCCTGAGCTCACAACCATGGCTCACTGCTAAACAGAATAGAATCTTTACCAGTTTCTAGCAAGCCATGAACACTAACATGTGTTTTAGCAAGTATACAATGACCCTATGCAAAATACTCCTCCTTAGGAATTATCACTAAATCAGTTCAAAAGGTGGTAATGGGGAAATACTGCTATTTGGAAGGTAAGCATTGCAGTATAATGAGCAGCTTGAATAAACTACCTGTATGGTTGGTTTTTTGTGGGGTTTTTTTGC
>JAVJGI010000014.1:23859455-23874689 GCA_035590275.1 Ibycter americanus | reverse complement strand
CAGAACTACTGAAATTTTAAAACACTGGGGGTTGGGGGAAGCTTCTAGAAAAACCTATGAAGATAATGTGGACTGTCTGCCTTTCTCTACTACCCAGAGGTTAAAACATTCACCTAGGATGCAAGAAACCGAAATTCTCATCTGTGAGGTAGCTTGGGCCTGAATGTAGGTCTTTGGCATTCTCAGTTCATTTCCAGGCTGCAAGTATATGCTGAGGTGGATTTTCCCCATTCCCTTCTATTGTTCTAGAAACAGAGAAGAGTGAAAATGACTCATGAGCTAATTACCTAACTCTCCTGAAACTTTTAGTGCGCATCTAGAACCATGTCTCTGACTCGCTGAACGTTTATACATATCATTAAAAAGGTAGAACGAGCATCAACAGAAGAGACAGAATTCTGTGATGATTTATATACTCCCCTGGAGCACTGTGTGACATGGTCCAAACCATTTCCACAAAAATTACAATTATAACTATGACTTTAAAACAACTACAATGCAGTCTAACCACTGACCTCTAATAGTTAAAAGAATGCCACTGACACCTTTGCAGCTCTGTCAATGGTGCTTAAATCTAGCTCCTCTTTTCTTTGGGCTTTTCTTTCCTAAGAAATTATAGAAATAAAATTAATTTAAGGCTAAATGGTATATTTGTACAATGAAAACCTGGTGATAAAATACAAAATTTCTCATTATTTTTTCAGACAAAAACTAAACTGCAGAAGCACTTGTGCTTTAACTCACAAACCAGAGACTCTAATGCATAGGTCAGAAAACTCAGCTTCCAATTTGAGTTTAAAAAAATCAAGCTACTTGCATATTCTGTAGTCCTTCCCTTCCTTTTATGCCAACTCTAAAATCAACACGAAACTCCAGATCAGGATCTTTTAGTTCTTATATTTTGAGCCAATTATTGCAACCTAACTGTGGAAGCGTTATACTAAAAGTAGAAACAAGTCTTTTCTCATGCTAAGAACAATAATTTGCAAAGGTGTTTATATAAAGTTATTGGGATCTTTCTGGATTAAAGGCAGTGTATGCATATAGGCAGACAGATACACAGACAACGCAACTGCATTGGTGTGTGCATGCTTATTTATTTATCACATATGCCATAAGCATTGTAATGACTGATTTATCTGTTTATGGCCTGCAGCATGAGAACTGAAAGTCGTCCTAACGTCAAACACTCTCCCAACACTTGTCTGTCAACAATTGTGCTAAATTCTCTGCCTTAGTAACATCAAAAAAAAACCTTTAAAATCAATTTCAAGTGTACATTTTTTGTACATTTGTTTACTTCTTGAAATTAGAAAAAATAGTATCCAGTTGTCACTTGTTCCTCACACTGCATGCTCTTTCATAGTTTTGTAATGAAGTATGTTGCTTACCACTTCAGAATTCATAATATGTCTTAAAACAAAACCAAAAAAAAAGTTCATTACCTATGCCTTTTCTCTGATAACTAAAGAAAAAACTTACTTAAACTTTGCATGTAGTTCTCATGATTCGACCCAAACTTATCACAGACGGTTTGGACTGGAAGGAACCCTTAAAGACCATCTAGTTCCAACCCCCCACCAACAGCAGGGACAGCTTCCACTAGACCAGGCTGCTCAAAGGCCCATCCAACTCGGCCTTGAACACATCCAGGGATGAAGCATCCACAGCTTCCCTGGGCAACCTCTTCCTCTTCCAGTTCTCAGCACCCTCACAGTAAAGAACTTCTTCCTAATATCTGATCTAAACCCATCTTTCCTCACCAATTCCTAGCGAGCCTAGATAAAATGCAGACCTAGGTCAGGCTACCTTGGATCTCAGTCACCCTCTGGAAGTGTCCCTCTCTTTCCCATACAGCAGAAGGAATCTAGAGAACTCATGCTCCCAAGCTCAATGTTTCCCTGAGTTTCTAAAGAAGGCAAAATCTGGACGCTATGTACACTATGAGCAATGTACACTACCCTGGAACAGCAAGCGCCTCACTTCAAGAAGGGATTTACTTTTATTATTCAAATATTCTAAAAGCTGAAAATACTGTTGATCAGCAATATAGCCTGCCATTTGGGGACAAATATACCCACCAACAGAGTGCCTACACATCCAGCGGAAGGGCAAGACCTTTTGCCGTAGCGTGGCAAGGATGACCCAACATTGGTAAGTCACATAACTTACCTTTTGGCTGGACTATAACAATCCATGCATGAAACACTTCGCACACCAGCCAACCCAGAAAGCTACATCACATTCTGGGTAGACAAAGCAGCCATGGGAACATGAACTTCAGTCTTCTCTCTGTTACGCTTCTCTTCCCAGTGACTAGGGTATCAAGATGTTGATACCTGTTTTTGAAGACTCAACTAAGGACACTTAAAAAAGATCTCTTAAAACGCTGCAAGGAAAACTACAGATGGTAACTTTTCTTCTTTGGTAAAAAGGTACAGCTTGTTTATAAAGGAGAAAAACTATTATATAAGAAAATTGTGAAGAAGAATGAAAAATCACAGTAACTAAGAACCATTAAGAATGTCGTTCTCTGTGTCAAGTCCTTCCTTGATTTTACCCACAGAAATGGGTTAAAAGGCAGGTCCTGCTTGACTGAGCCCATCTCCTTCTGTGACAACGTGACCCACTTAGTGGATGAGGGAAAGGCTGTGGATGCGGCCTACCTGGACCTCAGTAAAGCCTTTGACATTGTCTCCCACAGCATTCTCCTGGAGAAACGGGCTGCTCATGGCTTGGATGGGTGTACTCAGTGCTGGGTTAGAAGCTGGCTGGCTGGCCGAGCCCAAAGAGTGGTGGTGAATGGAGTTACATCCAGCTGGCAGCTGGTCACAAGCGGTGTTCCCCAGGGCTCAGTACTGGGACCAGTCCCGTTTAACATCTTTATCAATGATCTAGATGAGAGGATAGAGTGCACCCTCAGAAAGCTGGCAGATGACACCAAGCTGGGGGGCAGTGATCTGCCTGAGGGCAGGAAGGCTCTGCAGAGGGATCTGGACAGGTTGGATCAATGGGCCGAGGCCAGTGGTGTGAGGTTCAACAGGGAGGAGTGCTGGGTCCTGCACCTGGGGCACAACAACCCCACGCAGCGCTACAGGCTGGGGCAGAGCGGCTGGAAAGCTGCCTGGTGGGAAAGACCCTGGGGGTGCTGGCTGACACCCAGCTGAACATGAGCCAGCAGTGTGCCCAGGTGGCCAATATCCACCAAATGTGGATACAATTTGGCTTGTATCCAAAACAGTGTGGCCAGCAGGACAAGGGCAGTGACTGCCCCCAAGTCATTGGTGAGGCTGCACCTTGAATCCTCCGTTCAGTTTTGGGCCCCTCACTTCAAGAGGGATGTAGAGGTGCTGGAGCGTGTCCAGAGAAGGGCAGTGAAGCTGGTGAAGGGTCTGGAGCACAAGTCTGATAAGGAGCAGCTGAGGGAACTGACGTAGTTTAGTTTGGAGAGTAGGAGGCTCAGAGGAGATCTTACCACTCTACAACTACCAGAAAGGCAGGTAGGTGTTGGTCTCTTCTCCCAGATAACAGGTAACAGGACAAGAGGAAATGGCCTCGGGTTACGCCAGGGGAGGTTTACATAGAACATTAGGAAAAATTTATTCAGAGGAAAGGGTGGTCAAGCATTGGAACAGGCTGCCCAGGGAGGTGGTGGAATCGCCATCCCTGGAGGTGTTTAAAAAACACATAGATGCAGTGCTCAGGGACATGGTTTAATGATGGACTTGGCAGTCCTGGGTTAACAGTTGGACTTGATCATCTCAAAGGTCTTTTCCAATCTAAATGATTCTATGGGGGGAAAAAAAAAAAATCTTTCTTAAAGATAGGCAGTGTCTTTAAAAAAAAAAGATAAAGAACACAAGAAATGATGTATTACATCAGACCAATGGTCCACCTAGTCCAGTATATTGTCTTGAACAGCGGCAACAGGAAACACTATTTAGGACTACCGCAAGACCTTCACTTTCTCCAGTGCTCCTCATACTCTAACAGCCTCAACAACTATATTAGGAAATGCCAGAAGATACATTGCTGTCTATTTTTTTTACCATACATTTATGGACTTGTTCCCTTTTGAAACTGCTGGTATGGTTTGCTTCCACAACTTCCTGTGGCAGCAAGTTTCTAAATTTTGCTACTTGCAGCATAAAACACTTTTGTTTGTCTGTTTTAAAGTGATCTCCTGCTGAATCAAACAATAGATGACAGATGGTAGTTACATCACTAACGTACCATTGCAATGTTCCTAAACGTAACTTTCCTAAGTAATGAGATTATATTAAAACTTATGAAAACTGAGCACTGTCCAAAGCCAAAAAAAAAGTCTGTCAATGCCTCCATGGGTGTTTTGTGAAGTGATACACAGCAGGTCTGCTGAGAGCGGTAACATCAGCAACCAGCACCTGGCTGTGCTATGAGATTGCAGAGAAAGAGACAAAAGAACACGAAGAGGAAATGGACTTTAACAGCAGATAAGGACAGGTGAACAGGGAAACAGAGTAATAAAGTTTCTATAGACAGGTACTGACCTTTCCAGGGTAAAAAGGGGGGATAAATGGGACAAGGGACTTGATTGTTTTCCACAGAAGTGGTTATCTGTGTTAGGAACAGAGCTTTCAGCCAAGTCCAAAAAAACCCAACAGACAAAACCCAGATCTTCTTAGCACCATTCAAGAATTCTGTTAGCAACTGCACTAGAAGCATGCTAAGTCTTCCCAGTGTTCAGCTTTGATGCCAGAATGAACTGACAACTACTCAGAAACTGCTGCAACAAAGACATGGTTAAGCTGGTTCTCTTTAGAACAAACAGACCCAAGTGCTCAGCATTTATAAGAGTGAGAAGTAGGTACTTTTAAGTATTGAACTGCTATAGTATAGCAGAGGCAGCACCAGGCTACAGTGCAAAGATTGCAAGTCCTTATCTAGGGTCTGGAAACTTTGCTGGAAGGACATCAAACTTGCTTTCAGGAAAGGCAGAAGCTTGCAGAATTTTTCTTCTCAATTTATCTCACGTATCGAGTAAAACATTATTTTATCGCTCAGTATCTATTGATGTTTGATGTTTCTTAAATACTTGGTTCTAGATATTATGAAGTTATTACAAGTTGTTAAAGTAATTTATAATAATCCTAGTTGTTATTACAAGTACCTTGACAGCCTAGCAGAATGGTATAATTGAGTTTCATGTTAAATTTTTACAATAACAACTACTAAGTATCATGAAATCTCATTTTAAAATATTGTGTACTACAAAAAGCAATGTATCAGTTTCACAGTGCAAGTGCACATTTTCAGAAAAACACTTAAATACAAGAATTGCAAATACAAGGAAAAAAAATCAAGCTTCTGTCTGATGCAACTACATGAGCAAAGAAACAAAATGCAAAGTATGTGGGAACCAGCAATTAACTAACAATGCTGTTGAGCATTTAGGCACTGTTCACACAGTCACTAGCATAACCACATTTTATTTATATTAAAAAGGAAGCCACAAGTGAAAACAAATACAGACTATACAGTTCTTACCTCTGCTTATTTTACTAATTGTTCTGCTTTTTTCAGACTTCTAGAAGAAAGGAGAAAAAGCAAAATAAGGATACACACAAATATTTTTACAGACACACACAGGTAGTCAAAGCATTCATCAGACTGTAAATGCATAGAGGTTTTAACTCAATAACTAATGAAAAAACTAAAGTAAAAAGTTTTTCATCATTGAGAACTGAAACAGATACCCTACATGTTTACATACTATTACTTAGACAATACAGTAAAAGAATTAAAAGAAAAAAAAAATGCAAAACCCAACACACAATCTTACTCATTTGATCCACTATCAAGCATCTATTGAAACACAATTATTAAAGTAAGATTCAAAAGCAATTTATATGAAGACAAACAAATATGAAAAGGTTGTTGTACATAAGATGACTTCACTGGGATTTACTCATGTATCACATACATTTGTGATGGAATTTTAACAAAGTGCTGAGGAACAGACAACAGTGACATTGCATTTGCATCGTTAACCAGGCAACTCAGACACACACACAAAAATATCTCAGGAGGATATTCAATTGCTTCTAAATAACAGAGGCTGGGCAGAAAGATGGATGTTTAAGAACTGCTGACTGGTAAAGAGATAGGACTGGAGAAATAGTTCTGCACTTCCTACAAAAATTGTAGGAAGGAAAACAGAGCCTTTGCTTATTGCTCAATTTCTCCCTGGTAACTGCACCTCAGTGCTTTTGTTTCTCCACATATAAAATCAAGACCACATTTACTAATTGCATAAGAATGTTGTAGGATTTATCTTGGTTCAAGAGTTTTAAGACCTTCAGATAGAAATGCCATGCAAGGAATTCCTTGGTAATATGCTCATATATAGTTTTCCTACCCTTGTGAATTAATTCCTATTTGTAAACACATTCCCCCTGTGCCCTGCCCCGTGCCTCCCCCCCCCCCTTTTTTTTAAATCATGTCCATCTAATCCTTTTAGTCCTACTTGGATCAGATGATCTCTCCCTCCACCTAGGTCTGACTTTTTCACTGAAATGCGTAAGCTCCAACTTCTTCTTAGCCATCTGTAAAACCTTTTCAAGAATGAATTACTGCATTGCATCTATGCTTATGACCCTGTTTTGCTGGGTCAATAAAGTTTTAAAAAAACTCTTAGAAGACTAAGTTATTTTTATGACTATACACAGCACTGCCATCTCACAGCGTAAAACACACCACATTCTAAGTTAACCTATATCATAAACAACATGTGAAGACTGATTTTTTATATAAACAAAAAAGTATGTTTTGTGGTACACAGTATGATGAACAAGCCATATTTTACAACTACTGTGATTAAAACAAAAAACAAAAAAATTGTTGCCCATTATGTGTCTGTTAATGAAAGAAAAAAAAAAAAAGGGATTTTGGCCTGAAGAATTCTAGGAGGCACTCCTGACAATCTGAGGGGAGGTTTTGCACTCTGAAATAGTAGGAAGCCTTCATAAATTATATCCTATATAAGAATGATAACGTTAAACAGCTAGATTGAGACAATAATGGAATTTGACAAAGAGCAACTTAGAAGTAATGAAAACAGAATGACATTACCTAGTCTCCCAGATACACTGCAGCAGATCAGCAGTTTGTAACAGGGACCTTTTTCATTTATGAAAGTTACCGTAGATATAGCAATCATCATAAAACCCAAAAATTATTTAGAGACATGTACCTCTGACCATACTTCTATTGCATTTACTGTGAGATCACTAGATCTAAATGGCAGTTATAGGTTCTAACTCTTGATTCATTCCAGTACATTTTATTTTCCCCCTTAAATCTTTTATACATACACAAATATCTGTTACAAATATATACATATAAAAAAAGGGTAGATGGAAGTCAGCTGAAGGACATAGTGCATATGCACCTAACATTCATTACACTATTTAACGGTAGGGCTAGCTCTGACCATTAGTTCTTCTAATCTGTTAATTTGAAATTTCACATGCAAGCTTTACTTGAGCCGTGACTTGGGTAGCAATATGTAATAATGCTAATTTAGCAGAGAGGCAGCCATTTCCCTGTTCATATATTATATATTTAACAAAAACAAGAGGAAAGGAAAATCTGTCTCTGAACAAATAAATCTAATATACTCGAAAACTATTCTCTAAGCAATAACACTATCAACTTGTAGAAGCTATGCAAAATCACCAAGTTTTTATTACTGTAAGTTTCTAATCCACTCTTCAGCTAATCCTGGAAAAAAGAAAATAAACTGTTTTCTAAATTACAATTTTGTTCCACAACAAAACCCCAAAAAACTAATTCACTTAATACAAACATCAATGTAAGTCAGAAAATCCAGCATAAGAAAGAAATCAGAAGTGCTAAGTATAAGTTTATTCTAATGAGTCTAAGAATCCATAGGATAAATTAAGATCCCAGTAATACTAGAAGAACAGTGCTATATGCAACTTTTGTCCCATGAAAGGTGTCTCATATGCCACACAGAACAGAAAGACATCGTATGACATTTAGTACCACTGAAGTCAATGACCAAAATCAATGCCATACATGTTAGGCTTTCTGCTCTGGTCTCTTCTAGATGATTTTATAATGTCTGTAAAATGTTCCTGCTCTGGCAATTAAAATTCATTACCTGCAGCACTGGTAGTTCAGTCTTATCTTCTGCACCTTCAGGAACTACAGTTACAGCAAAAGCTGAAAGAAAAAGCAGACTTTTTTGATATTATAGGAGCTCATTTTCATACTCGACCAAGTTCTGCAGCAAAAGAAAAAAAAAAGCCATTTATTGCTTGAAATTGATTTCAAAGCGAATTGCTAGCAATTGTTAATTCCTTTGACACACTAGAAACCTGGAAAGGGGGAAAGCAAGATGACAACTGTCCAAAGCCGGTGGTGCTTCATCTCTGATTACCTATACCCCTATGCTCTTTCAACTAGAAATCAAATTTCATCAGCTGTCTAGGAGTTGAGTTTCACAATGACATCTCGGGTCCTGACTAACTTGAATCTCAAAACACACCACTAAATGAAGACATCCCAAAATCATTCTAACACAGTAGACTCAGGCTGACCATAGTTACATTTCAATAAGGCATTTAGCCAGGAAGAAGAAAACAGAGTACAAGTAGGAGTGTTCCCCCCTGTGTTGTTCTCAAGCAAATGTTCTGCACTTCTAGTTCAAAAGTGCACAGAGAACACCTCAATGTGCCTATTACATCCCTTGTTGACAGCATGTTCTGATCGTTTTCCTCCTCCTCTCCCAACATAACAGTACGTACAGCTCCAGATAAGCAATATCTTCCCCAACACAAACCAGATCCACCTCTTCTACTTGACATGATCCTAATTACAAGATCAACACAAAACACCCTTATTTCACAAAATGTATTAATTATATAGTATTAACCTGAAGAAGTATCACTTCATAAATTCTGCTTATTTGCAAAACTGAATGCAAGCAGAATTTTTATTACTTTCTTTTTCTAATATGCAACTAAGGAAGAGCACACAAGACCTGAAACAACTGTGATTGTCAAGAGATGCTGCCTCTCTCACCATAGCATTCAATGACACATGCCACACTGCTTCTAAGATTTATAAAATATTAATGCACATGATCCTTGAAACAAATCAAACAATAATGAGATAATCTGGGGAAAAAAGAGTTATTTCATGCCATGTCTTTGAGAGCACAGATAAAGCTCTATGGAGAATTATTTTAAAAACCTATTTCATCTTCATATTACAGAACCACAGAATTGTTGAAGTTGGAAAGGATATCCCTGAAGATCAACTACTTGATCACCCTTCCCAGAGCAGGATGCTCACAACCTTGTCAAGTTTTGAGTACTTTCTAGGACGGACACTCCACAAACTCTCCAAGCAACCTCTTCCAGTGTTCAATCACTCCTAAGAGTAAAATAAATAAATAAATTCTTATGTTTAAATGTATTTAAATTTGTGCCCATAGTCCCCTATCCTGTCATCAGGCACCACAGAGAAAAGTCTGGCTCTGTCTTCTTTACTGCTTCCCAACAATTATTTACACATGCTGGTAAGATCCTCCCTGAATTTCTTGATCTCCAGGCCCAGCTCCTTCAGCCTCCCCTTGTATGTCAAGTGCTCCGATCTATTAATAATCTTCATGGTCCTTTGCTGGACATACTCCAGTATGTCCATGTTTCTCGAGGAGCCCAGAACTGGACACAGCACCCCAGGTGTGTCTTACCAGTGTCAAGCAGAGCAGATCACCTCCCTTGACCTACGGACAACACTCTTCCCAATGCAGCCCAGCAGGCTGCTGCCCATCTTTGCCAGTTCATGGTCAGTTTGTTGCCCAAGAGGACCCTCAGGTCCTTCTCTGCAAAGCTGCTTTCCAGACAGTGTGCCCCTAGTGTGCACTGGCACATGGGGCGACTCCTTGCCAGGGGCAGAACCTGGCATTTTCCTGTGTTGAACTTGGTTTTCCAAATTGCCCAATTTGCCCATTTCTCCAGACCACTGAGGTCCCTCTGAATGGCAGCACAACCAGATGGTGCATCAACGACTCCTGCCCATTTTGTATCCTATGCAAACTTGCACTTTGTCCCATTGTCCAGGTCATTAACGAAAAGGCTAAACACTACTGGAGTCATTATCAAGCCCTGGAGTGTACCATGCTACTGATCAGAGCCCGTGAGCCCAGCAACTCAGACAGTTTTCTATCGCACTGCCCACATATCTAGCCCATACTTCATCAGTTTGTGTATGACATTATAGGACACAGTACTGAACTCTTGCTAAAACTGAGATAAATGACATCCACTGCTCTTCCCACATTCATGAAGGCAGTCATCACAGAAGTCTTTTGGGTTGGTCACGCATGACTGCCACTTCATAAAAACATGCTGACTTCTCCCTATCACCTTCTTGTACTCCATATGTTTGTCTTGTCCTTCCTTGTTTGGCAACAGTATCCAGGATTATTTGCTCCACCACCTTCCCAGGGACTGAAGTGACACTGGCCAACCTCTGGTTTCTCCAGATTGTCCCCCTTGCCCTCCTTGAAGGCAGAGGTGACATTTGCTCTCTTCTAGTCTTCAGGAATCTCCCCTAGTCAACGTGACCTTTCAAAGATTCTCAAGAGTGGTCTTGCATTGGCATTGTTAAACTCCATCAGCACTTGTGGGTGCCTCCCATCAGGTCCTAAGGACTCCCATATGTCCAGTTTGTTTCAATGTTCCCTAAACTGGCCCTCCTCCAGTGAGAGTAACTCTTCCTTGCTCCAGACCTTCCCACAATTTTCAGGGGCCTGGGATTGCTGAAGGTAGGTCTTACCAGTACAGACCAAGAAAAAGAAGGTTTTGGTTCCCCATGCTCTTTCACACCCTTCTTTTAACCAAGTCCCTCACCTCACTCTGAAGCAGGCCCACATTTTCCCTAGTCTCCCTTTTGCTGCTGATACACCTGTAGAAGCCCTTTTTCTTGTCTTTCTCAAGTTGAATCCCTCACCAGATTCAATGCCAGGTGAGCTCTGGCTTTCCTAACAGCATACCTGCACTCTCAGACAGCATCTCCATATTACTCTTGGGGTAAGCTGACTCCGTTTCCATCTCTTGTGTGCTTCCTTTTGACGTCTGAGTTTTGTCAGGAGCTCCTTGATCATGCATGTGGGCCTCCTGCCATCTTTGCTTGCCTGCCTGCATGTGGGGATGGACCATTCTTGAGCTTGTAGGAGGCGAGCCTTGAAAATCAACCAGCTCTCCTGGTCTATCTCCCATATCAATCTTCCTGTATTGTTGAGGACATTGTGAGACCGATTATGCCTGGCTAAAAATGACTTTTGTTGCAGCTGCCCTGACATACAGTACAACTTCAACACTCATACATACTGTTTATTAAACAAGCCAGTATCTGTGAGGAATGCTCAAGTCTCTCTATATACCATTACTGTCATTCCCAGCTATTTCAGACACGCAGCCTCCCCTTCTTTTGCAACAAATAAACATATTAAAATGACTCTGTATCTTTTACATTAAATATTCCAGGAAGACTTCTTCCAGCTAATACATTTTAATGATAAGACTCGTTCATACTATTTTTAAACTACTGAAGAAACATTCGCTGAATAGACCAGCAGACCCCTGAAGACACTGAAAAAAAGCCTCAAGAGTCTTCACCCAGCAGTAACCCAGCTTTTCACTCAGGCAGACTGTACAGATTTATTTTAGCAACAACTATGCCATGGCCCCTCTACTACCTTATTAGCAAATCTGTTATGCATGCATAATTTGATAGCAGTAAAGCAGTCTTCAGAAGTAAACTAGCATGCACTGGTGGGGTAAACTGAAGTCTTACTAACATATGGCCAAGACTCTTCTGGCTAAGCAACCCGATCTCTCAGCCTGGAAATAAATATCCTTTTCTAAGGATTTACTGGGAAAAGGGTGGCATGAAAAGAACATGGTAAATCTAGCTGGCATACGACTTATCAACAAAGGGGCCACAGGGGAGGTAGGAAATACAATGCCTGGGCACAAGTGGACATCTCTAGATTAACTCATCCACCCACAATTCACTCCCAAGAGGTTTCTGAAAAAGGTGTGCCCAGGAGTGGGCCACAGATAGAAAAATTCTAACTACACATGCAACTCATAATCAAATCAGTTGTACAAACACAGGTAGAAACTGTAAACTCTCTGTGGTAAGCATATCTTTTTGTTGCATGGAAAGTACACACGCACAAAGAAGGATGACCTATGTCTGGGAGCTATCAGATGCTACCATAACAAAACAGTAACTTTTCATGTCCAAACATCATTATCAGTTCAGATAACTGCAGCAGGTTTCTTTCCACAGAGAACTCTAAGACACACATCAACCTCTGGAGCTGGAACTACCTTTGCTAAACCCAGAATTTCCTCTAGTCCCTTTGAGTTTTTTGATGCAATGCAAGCATACCTCAGGTGGGCCACTGACTTGCCAAAGAGCACAGCGAAAATTTACCAGCTAGTAAGTTTCTTCTTGCAGTATAAGTTCAAACTGTGTAGGCACCACAGTAACCAAAAAGGCTAGGGTGATTAACTCTATGATTTCTCACAAACAAAGCTACCTAAAAAAAAGAAAAGAACAGCAAGGTGGTGTCTTAAAATGCAACCTGTAATTTTGTATTGGTCACTTCCTTTTTTAATGCATTGTGTACTTTGAAGTTTGTTAACACACAGCTATTCACATCATTTGGCACATGCAGACAGAAGCTGAATGCCTCAATCGCCAATCCTCCCCTCATTTTGCTAAATGCTCAAGAATTGAGGATAAGTAAGAAAAGGAATGAAATGTTAGAAAGACTTTTAAAGCTAGTTATTTTCATTGATCTTATCTTTATTTCTTTCGAAAGCAGGACTAAAACCCACTGAAAAAGCTAGACTATATTTGGAGCCATTCAAAACCTGGAAATTTAATCACAGAATGTAATATAAGTAGCTTCAATTCCTATTTATTTTTCTCCAGTGTTCCATTAATTTCCATTAAAATTCTGGTAAGTAAATAGATTCGCTTACATCGCTAGAAAGTAAAGTTCAATCATTTATTTTCATTGTTCAGCAGCTGAACTTCAGGAATGTGCGCCAACAAACTATTAGGAAAATGGATGTAAATACTGTACTATTAAAACACAATATACTGTATAAATATATTTAATGATATAATACAAAATTATAAATGTAGAAGTAATCCTTTCTTCAGTACCACCCTTTCTACTGTAAACAACTTCTGAACATTTACAATTAGATGTTCTTTAAGTGCAAAGGACATTAAAAACTGAGTTCATTCTTCTGCTTTCACAGACAAAATCCAATTGAAACAGGAAGGCAACACTTCTGTTATATTCCTCTTTTACAGTCTGATTCAAGGCTGACTGACCAAGAGTCATTCCAATCACCTCACCAGGCTGTGGGTCAGTTTAAATGAGCTACAAAAAAGTTACAATTCTATGACTTACATACAGCAAAACTACGACTAATAATAACCACTCCAAATAACAAAAGCCATTATGTTGTACACACTAGACAAAGCATTTAAAATAGAATTGCTTTATGCTTCTAATTATAATGAAAGGCCTATTTTTGTTTTGGTTGGGGGTTGGTTGGGTTTCCTCCCCCTCCCAAGTTATCAAAGAACATAAGATTCTATGGATTGACATGATTCCAGAGAAAATCTGCACTGACGCTGTCAGTCAGAGAGACAGGATCTTCCACAATAAGACAGCCTGCAAGCACTAGCAAGCAAAATGAATTAGTTTCATGTATTCATATGCAAGCTTTTATAACATTTCTTCATTGTTGCTACTTTTTCATTATCAAAGACCGTGGTCTAGCCAGTTAAGAACGAAGACTTACAGATTTATCAACCCAAAATGGGGAGAGAGCAAAAGGGAGGACGAAGAGGAACGGGCGATGCAAGTAAATTTCCAGCATCCCAAGCTTCTCATAAAAAAAAAGGCAACTCATTTTATTTCTTTACACTGCTGGCACATATGGGAAGAAGGCTGCTAAAATCGCCACTGTGAGCCACTGAAATGTCTGAGTGCTGTGTACACCAGTATCTTGATAAAAGGCGAGCAAAGAAAAACAGCAGAAGAAAATCCATCATCATTATCCTTCTGATTGTCTAGAAGTCAGACCAAACAAAATCGTTTGAATACTTTTTCCCATTCAGCAAGCAGCCACCTGCAAGCTGGAATTCATGGAACGACTTCACTACCAACAGACAAGCTGTTTTCTTCTGTGAAATGCAATACAAATTATTTCTGTTTTTCAAGAGCAAAGCTGATTGTTCTGCAAACTTATTATCCTGGCCATCTCAAAAGCACAGGGTATTTAGGAAAAAAAGGAGTTTTATATAAAAGGATATTTTTAAAACTTCAAGAAAGCCACGATACTGCAATAAGCTTCAGGTGACCAAACTATGCAAGCATTGAGACCTAGTGAACAAGAGGTAACTGCAGAAGCAAGAACCCAAGTTTTTCCCATTTCTCTGTTCTACGTGCACATACGCATGTGTGTCCAAGAAATATACATACACACGGGGAAAACTGAAGCTGCTGTTCTCTGACTGCGATTGCAATCTGCTCAAGGTTACAAGTGCTACAGTACCTTGCTGAAGCACTGTAGCAGAACTACTCATCCCAGAGAGAATGAAATGCAGCTTGAGGAACAGCAGTGGAGTATTAGGGCTCCTCCAAAAACCAAGCTGTGTAGGTGAAAGGAAAAGTGTTTCACAAGAGAAAAATCGTTGTGTCACAGTTTTACTTTGCTGAAAACAGGATGCATTTGTACCAGGTTTCCCCTGCAGGATTTTGATCCGCAAGCCATAGTAGTGGAAGGGAATCAAATCCTATGCTGACAGAGACGGAAACATTCAGGAACAGAAATAATGAGAAACAGAAGAGATGTAAACCTTTATTTCTCTTACGCTCACAGCAACAGCTGCTAACTCCAAGAGCCTGCAGCGACCTAACTGCTGACATGCTCCTAACCTCCCCCTCTTAATCTTCGCCCACCTGACCAGACATATTAAAAACGCCTGTATAATAGTGATTTTTTTTTCACTACGCTGGCGTTTTAACTAGGCGGCATTCCCTTTCCACCTGCCCCCAGCAACCCGGTCAGTAAGGCGCTGTTCCAAACAGGAGCACGAGTGGCTTCGCGGTGGCTTTCGGCTAGC
>JAVJGI010000014.1:23803433-23830970 GCA_035590275.1 Ibycter americanus | reverse complement strand
ATTTTGGCTTAAAAAAATTCCCCCCCCCCCCCCCCAAAAAAAAAGCGGCAATTAATCTCCTTTGCTAGTCTGTTTGAAACTCTAAAAACACATTGGCAGAACCAAGAGCTTATTTGGTGTTTCTTAAAACAAGTATCCTTAACCCTGTCATCTTTTGTTTTTCTGTTTGTGTTTAGTGAGAGAGCATTTGTTCCCTGTTTTCAAATGGTATAATAACTAGTACTTGTTTCCTGAGGGATGGGTTGGAAAGTAGAGGTCTGTACCAGAAGACAATTACTTTTTTGTTCCTACTACCTACATTAGTTACTTAAGTAGGGAAGAGGTTACTTTGGAAAAATGTTCCATGCAAGCATGTTTGGTGCACACCAGCTGGATTCATGCTTTTTGAATTTTATAATTTTTTTAAGGAGTAAGCAATCTTAGATATGTATTGATGGAGTGGTATCTTAAATGTTTTTTCCAGAAGTGGTTTCAGATGAGTATCTACATGGTAATATATAGCATTTCTAATAAACGTAGTTGTGTCATCAGTATTACCTTTACATTGAGCACTAGTATCTGCATCTAATGAAGAGCAAGTCTGATAGTATCATTGCAAAAGCCACAGGTGTGCATGTTTCTGCCACCTACCTTTAACTTAATTCTTTGTTTATAAAGCAGAGTGCTATAGGGAATGTGTGGTAGTGTGAATTCTTGAGCTGGGTAAGTGTGGACCCCACAGTAGGTAGGTTTTGTCCCATATGCCTGGATTCTTCTGAGATACAGGTCTTGTATATCTTCTCTAGGGTGACTATGGAGACAGGAGGAGCAAGTACAAATATCCATCGAATTCCATTTTCAAAGTGTTTATGAAGAAACTTTGTATCCATAAAGAAAAAAAATTAGTTTAGGACTCAAAAGAAAAAAAAAGTGTTTTCCAGCCTTAGCACTCAAAAGAGAGTACCTTTCCAACCCCTTTCTGTATCAAAGCAAAAGTGATCCTTCACAGCCGGTTCAGATGGGCTTTCATGATGGGGTGATATGAGCCAACTAAAGGTCTTGCCAAAAAAGGTGTTGGCACTTCCTTTTTGTTTGCTTGGCAGAACATATCAGGCTAGTCTGGCCTTGCAAGAACCTTGAGAGCTTTTCAAGACTTTTTAGCAAGGATCTTTGGAAGCTTTACCATTGAGATGAACAGTTTCCAGAAAGCAGATAGCCCTTTCATCCTCTTAGCAGCACTAGCAGCCTTTCTTTACTGTGTAGTACATAGCATTTATAATTCTTTTCTTCACGTTGCAATGCTAATGAGTACTGTCCAAGTTTTTCTAATGTTTTACATGTGTGAATCTTTGATTATATCTTTGGGGAAGGGGTCCTGAGGTATAGTAAGGCAGAAAAGAAAAATCTTTAATGAAAGGTGAATTCTTCTGTGACTTACAAGTTTTGTTCGTAACTTTTTTAGCTTAGAAACAAAGGCAGTGTGTTCGTTCTGCTCAAATACAAACATTATGTGAATGAACAGACCCAATACAGTTTCAGTCAAATCTAGATCTCAAGGATATAACAGATACATTTTATGAAATAGAGCTTCTGTTTTTAACCACCTCTTAATGACTGCTTGTGGGAGGGATTAATGAGTGCTGGTGTTGGGTTATTATAGACCCCAAAATATCCACACAGATGAGAATGAGTGCACGGACTGCTGGGGAACTTTCTAGACACCAGAATCCATAAATCTCAAGTCTCTGATCAGTGGGAAACTTGGCTGTCCTTTTTTCAGGTGGTCAGGAACTACTGCTTTTGATATGAGAGGAGGAGTCAGTGTCCCTTTCTCCTAAAGTGAGAGAATGTCTGTCTGACTATAAAATGTTGCTCTTCAGAGAACATATTCCTGGCTTTCCTTAACACCTTCTCTAATGCTCTAGTTCTCTTGCCTGATAATCTAATATCCTGGCTGTTATCTTTATCTTGGTTTTTTTGGTCATACACAAATGTACATTCTTGCACATTCTCTCTCATGGCAAAATCTCAGCCTTTCTGATGTAACCATGTAGCCAAGACTCTCTTAGGGTTTTATTTACCTTTAATTACTGCATCAGGCTCTTGTCTAGCTCTGCTGCTGCTATTTATCCAGAATGAATGCTGCTTCAAAATTGTATTCTGTTCTTTGACTTTATCATCCTGTGTTTACATGCCCCACTGGCTTCTGTTTTACACTTTTGATGCACTTCAGAGGCTGTCCCTGCCTGATACTCTATATAGACTGAGATTCTTCACTTTTGCAGCCTCTACTGACCATTTATACCATTCTCAGACAAAACCTTCATGACTGGGAGGTACTCCTTGTAAATACAAAACGAGATTTTTTTTGCAAAGATTATCTGTAGCTTTGATTACTATGCAAAGCAAAAAAAAATGAGTTGTTAATCAACAGATCAAAGTAAAGAACCCCCCAACAGGATTATTGCTTCATAGTTTTGCGTGCTTAAACACTTGGAGAGCATATATGTGACTGAGGATATTTTGCTTCTCAGATCCTACAACATATATTAATGGAATAAAACTTCCATGTAGGTAAGACCTTGCATAGATGTGTGTCTGGATTGGTCTTGCTGGTCTTGATCCTATAGCTTAATATTCACAGGGATGTGATGATGTGCAATTGGAGACTCACTAGAGATTGCATGGATAATATCTGACACTTGTTTTGCAGTGGCTCTCAATTATGGAATTTATAAACAAGACCTTCCAGCTCCTGAAGAGAAGCCACGGATAGTTGTCTTTGTTGATATGGGACATTCTGCATTTCAAGTATCAGCCTGTGCATTCAACAAGAGTAAGCTAAAGGTAGTAAGATTAAATGAAAATAGAAGGGTTTGAGACATTAGAATTAAACGGCCTGTAAACCTGCCTTGTCTTTAAAATTATGAAATAATTTAATGCATGGAAAGTGGCAACAAGTCAAAAGATAAAGATTTTATTGGTATCCTTCATTTCACTAGCATGGTTTCAAATAGAAGCTGTAAATTCCTTGCAGCACACCAGTGTAAGATATAAAATACAACTGCTACCATTCAGTTTGTTTTGTCTAAATGAATGTGTGTATGGATTAAATTGTGAGTGCTTAGTATTGTCACCTAGTTACTTAGTCTTCCACTGTAAAAGCGAAGAGTAATTTCTGGCTGATGTGGCTGATTGAAGTACTTAAGCCTGTGCATTGGAGGATAGGCTGACTTGTCCCCAGACTTTCTTGAAGCAAAGGCTTGCTGATATTGGAAGACTGCTGTTCAATTTGATTTTTTACTGAGTGTAAGACTAAATAATTGTGTTCTTTCAAACCAGGTACTTGGTACAGCATTTGACCCTTTCCTAGGTGGAAGAAACTTTGATGGAAAGCTAGTAGATTACTTCAGTGCAGAAATAAAATCAAAGTACAAACTGGATCCAAAAGCAAAAGTTCGAGCTCTTCTTCGCCTGTATCAGGAATGTGAGAAGCTGAAGAAACTAATGAGTTCAAATAGCACGGACATTCCCCTCAATATTGAGTGTTTCATGAACGATACTGATGTATCTGGAAAAATGAACAGGTGAGTTCTTTCTGTACAAGACAGGCAGTTGCTTTGGTGGCTGTATTTCTTAAACAAGTGTTTCTTTCCATGTTTGAAAGAAACTTCCTGTGCTAAATTAAGTGCAGGTGCTAAGTAGGTGTGGCATTTTTTTAATACTAGAATAACTAAGGCTGTGAAGCATAATGTTTCAGCTAGCTGAGCAATGTTTCAGTGTAATAATGCATGCATTCAGAAGCTTGAATTCTTTTTGTACAATGACACATTCTTAAACTCATGGGTTGTTGCATGTAAACCAGACCCAGAGGGGGCTGGCTGCATATTTAGGCCTCCTGTGTGTTTTAGGTAACCTAAATCCCATACTGCTCTTAAGATAGCAACAACTGAAGCTTTGTTCCTTTTTTCTGTTCTTACTGTACTGTGGATATCGGCAGAGAAATAGAGGACAGAAACGGTGCTTATGGAGGGTGACTTGATTATGGCCCAAGTGTAAATTAAGTCCACATCTCTTGCACACACTCACAGGCATAACTTAATTTGTAGTCTTAGTCCTGTAACTACTTCCAAGAGACTGGTGGGGTATTTTTCTTCCCTCCAGTATTTAGACAAGTTTTTCATTGTAGAGGAAGTATCAGTGTTTTCTGACTGCTTATCTGTAACCTCTACTGAGGAACAAATACATAGCACCTGCCCAAACAATACCTTTATCTTATGTAACTGCGTTGATAACCGCATAGGAAAATCTGTAAGCAGCTGTTCATGCACTATCTTGTCTATAGTTGTCGCTTCAGCCTACTTGCAGGGGTTTAGCTTTAAGGTCTCTTTGCAGTGTAGTTAACAAACCTAGTCGACATCGGTTTGGAAATAAGAATACCAGGAAATCCTAGTGATGAGACAGGCAGTCTCCGGTTAATTCCATTTTTTTTTTCCTTAGGTCACAATTTGAAGAATTGTGTGCTGACCTGCTGCAAAGGATAGAGATCCCTTTGCTTTCATTAATGGAACAAACACAACTGAAAGTGGAAGATGTAACTGCTGTAGAGATTGTGGGAGGAGCAACCCGCATTCCTGCTGTGAAAGAGAGGATTGCTAAATTCTTTGGCAAGGATGTCAGTATGACACTGAATGCAGATGAAGCCATTGCTAGGGGCTGTGCTTTGCAGGTATAGTACTGGCAACACTTGATAAACTTAAATTTCCTGAGAGCACTTCTGTGGAGAATTAGCCAAGCAGTTATGAGACATAGCAGAAGTGTTCCATTTAAAAATATGCAAGGTAGCATACATATTCACTGGGTCTTTTTATGGGACTATGCTGTTTAAAAAGCCCAGAGTACTACTCTGTGGTGCAGTACTTTACTGAAAGTGCTGATGCTGGGTGTATTCTGTAAGCATTTTCCACTCTTCAAAAGAACAGGATCTAGGGATCTTCAGTGAAGAAAATTTAAGTCACTGTCAAATTGAGGGAAGAGATATTTTTAATCGGCAAAATGTATGAGAAGTGTTTTTGGAGAGCCCAAAACACGGCAAGCTTGCATTTTCTGGTATTCGACTTTCCATCACTGTGAAACAGACTTTTATTCTATTTCCCGCTCTCCCCCCCGCCCCCCCGCCTTTTTACAGTTTCCAACTAGTGAACTATATTTTACAAGCAAACCACTCATTCTGCCTTCTTCCTTTTCTGCTTTACTTATTCTCTTATTTTGCCCTCTCTTCTTTGACTTGTTTCTTTACCCTGTCTCAGTAATTATTTTCCATCACTAGTAGTCAGTTGTCTCCAGGGAAAGAAGCAGGACCTGTAAGATAAACACTACTTCTTTTATGACTAAGTAATACAGCACTTCCATTCTTTACAGTCCTGGTATTTGTTTAGTCTGTTACCTTTTTTCACAAGCTATGATAAGAACAACGCTAAAAGTCTCACTAACCCAAAGGGTATGAACACTTCTGTAATGAGAGTACTGCTTTCTTATCATAGTCCATTGAAATCAATAAATTTGCCTAGCTCTGTTCTAGTAAAGTCAACACAATTTTCTTTCCCTTTTAAACTGTTTGGCTGTCTTGGGGTTGGGTGGAATAGAGCAGTTAACCAACTTTAATGCATGTCTGTTTTTTGTTTAGTGTGCAATTCTTTCTCCAGCTTTTAAAGTGAGAGAATTCTCTGTGACAGATGCTACACCATTTCCAATATCTCTGTTGTGGAACACGGAAGCAGAGGACACTGAAGGGTAGGTAGCTCAAACTACAGTTCTGGGAAGCTTTTAGCCTTCATAATTCAAGGATAATGTTCTTGGTTGCATTTAAATTAGGGTCTTGGCATTCTGATGCAGAAAACCCATAGGCAGTCTGCCAGAGATGGCTGACAGTAGAGGTTGTGTAAAGGCATGCATTGAAATTCTAACCATAACTCCTCATATGTTAACAAATAAAGATTTGGGTTTTTTTTCATTATGATTGAATGAGCTACCAACCAATATCTTGTCCTGCATTACTCCTATCTGGTTGTCGGGTTTTGGAACACAAAATGAACTAGAACAGCTGCTGGATCCTGGTCCCACTTTCCTTTCTGGCTGTTTTACTTAAGGTGTTCCTAACACCTATCTGGATTCTTATTTTAGTAGGAACATTATGCATTATGTTATGTAAATATTGTGAGTTTACGCGGGTGCTATTTATCTGGCTGAAAACAGAAACAAGGGAGTTAACTCATAGGGTTTTGTAAGAGAAATTTCTTGCAATTGCAGTGCCTTTGAAGACCCTGATATCTCTACTATTAACTATGCAATGTCTGTGGGAAATGCAGTTGCTGCTGTCTAGGGTGTTAAAGAGGTCTGAGTTTAACTTTTGGGGAAGTTTAGAGTTATAGACAGACCTTTCTCATTCTTTGTAATTCAGACTTTTCTGTTTTTTTATCTGTCTTCTGTAGAGATGCAGATCCTAATTTTTCTATCACATGCTTCTGAGAGCAACCTGTGGGTTTACATTCTAGGTGAAGCTCTTATTTTCTCATATTTAGGTTACTAGATGAGATCCTTCCATTTAAGAGACAAAACTTAGTTGGGAATTAGAATCAGACTGGCATAATAGTGGACAGACCCTAGAGGAAGAACATGAAATAAAGTTGATTGTATTTCTGTTATATCAAGGAATGAATAATAATCTGTTGTCAGGGTCCTCAACTGAGCCACAGAAAGTAAATGAGTAAGGAATTAACAGAGCTATAATTAGCCTTTTGAGACTACCTGCGGAAGGGTGCAAATAATGATTTAAATTATGTTATTCCAAGCTCAAAATAATGTTTTTGCAGGAAACAAATTTTGGAGGTCTGCTGATAGTCTGTCACTGAATTGTCATCTACATCTAAACTTATTTGCTTCTGAGACTCAAAATTAGTGCAAGAGGACAATTTTCTGTTACAGTGCACAACAGTATTTTTTTCCTTACAGTACAGTAGTGAAGTATCTTAGAATTGTTCAGAAGGGTAAATGTGTCAAAACATAGTGATATTTTCCTGAAGAGTTCTGACCCTAGATCAAAGCCTTTCAGCTCAAATACTCTGCTAAAAGTGATATTTTCCCCTTAATTATAGGGTTCATGAGGTCTTCAGCAGAAATCATGCAGTACCTTTCTCCAAGGTTCTTACATTCTATAGGAAAGGTCCGTTTGAGTTAGAAGCTTTTTATTCTGATCCTAATGGAGTCCCATATCCTGAGTCAAAAATTGGTAAGTAATTGTTCTGGAACTGGTGTTGTCTTACACTGTTTGGTCTTAAATTGGTCCTGTAGCTGTGTTGTGTTACAGTACAGTTACATGATATATATTTAGTTCTTTTGTGCCTGAAGGACTCAATTTTCAATTCGCCCATTCAATAGATAACTGAACTTGGATCTTTTATTTTTCTAGCTCCTAAAGTTACTTCAGTCCAATGAAGAAATGAGGGGAAAATGTAGTGGAATGCCCAGGACTGAAATGGGGCTATCACTGCAAAAGATAACTTTTTAATCTTCTATTCTGCTTATCACTAAAGCAATCTAGGAATACTTGTAAAAATACCTCCTGCATATAAGTAACTTCAACTAGTTAAGACATGTTATTTTTTCCTATGGTTTTATATAGTGCTGAATAGGTTTTAATCAAGGCAGTGTGAAATAGTGGCAGCCACAAGACTACAGTATTGATTTGAATTGTCTAGGTCCCATTTATAAGCACCTCTTTCATACTTTTTGACAAATTACAACGTTGACAGTGTTGACACTTACAAAGAGTTTACAATGTGATTAGAAAAACATTGTGATGGTAAAGACAGGCCAATGAAATAATTGCTCTTGAGTTCTAATTCTAAGCATGTAATTAAATGTTGTATGCTTGCATGTAAAATTGAGAGAAAACTATTGCTAGTTGTCAAGTAATTGCTTGTTTTGTTAGAAAGCTCAACAGTGTTTTTTTTCAGAGTGGTAGAAGAAATGACAAATCTTGGTTAAGTATTTGACAGTACAGCTATCCTGTTGGTTAAAATGCAATATCACCAGAACTGTAGTCTCAAAGATAAGCTTTATAAATATTCTTAAAATGGATGGGAGAACATATAGGGTGAACCATCTCCACCTGATTTACCAATATTTCAGCTGATATCTAATGCACTAAGTTACCAGTTACCAAAAACTATTATTCTATCAGGGAACATCAGTTATTTTCTCTGCTTCAAAGCAAATTAGCTGTTGTTTCATTGAGAGTCACAAAATTCAAATACCATATGTCTTTAGAAACCAGGACAATATTTTGCAGTTACAGAAACAGCAGACTTCCTTTCATGTTAACTTTTACCATAAAGACTGATGGTGGGATATGCGAGTGTTCAATTTATACAGCTCTAACAAACGAGAAGTTTAACTGCTGTTCTGCAAACTGGTTTCAGCTCACTTGCTGATTAACTCTTTGCTCAGAACAGATCTGTTAGTAGTTCAATGGGTGAGTCAGTAGTTGTGATGAGACTACCAAAAGGGAGGAGAGATCACAACTCCACTATTACTGGATTTACAAGAGGGGGAATTGCATTCTTTAGCTTGTAAAGTAAGCAGGTAAAAACTTGTGTACTTGTGGTTTAGACCTATTGATGAAGAAATGGTGTGTGTGAACGTGTGTATATCCAGCCTGTGATGAGATCAGTGTACTTGTAATTTGCAGCTATACAAGCATCGTGATCTCCAGGTCACTGTTTTGGTGATACACATAAAACCATGTAGTATGCAAAAAAAAGTCTGCTCTTAATGTCAAGGAGATCTGATCATTCATTTACTGTTAAAACTAGTCTGTCTCTTTCTTAGCTTCACAATATTTGTTTCAAGTGTTACAGGAGTTACAAAACAATTACCTTCTGCCCTACAGAAGAAGGTAATGGCAGACTTACATGGATGTTAGAAGCTGAAAAGAACACTTACAGAAATACTGTTTCTATGTTGGGCAGTAACTTGTATTAAAAAAGACATACTGCTTAATTACCAGCTGGGGTTAAACCATGACACAGTAAGTGCCACACAGTCACTTGCTCACTCCCCCTCACCCAGAGGGGTGGAGAGGAGAATCTGGAAGGAATGCAAAACTTGAGGGTTGAGATAAGAACAATATAATAATTGAGATAAATAAAAACAAAACAACAATAAAAATAACAATAGCAACTATAATGAAAAGGAGGGAGAATGGGAGAGGAATGAAATGTAAAGGGAAGGGAGGAAAGAAAACTAGTGCACAATACAGCTGCTCACGACCTGCTGATTGATGCCCAACCAGTCACTGAGCAATGATCGACAGCCCTGGCCAAGCCCCCCAGCTTATATTCTGAGCATAATGTCCCATGGTATGGAATACCCCATTAGCTAGTTTAGGTCAGCTGTCCTGGCTGTGTCCCCTTCCAGTTTCCTGTACCTGTCCTGCCAGCAAGGCCTGAGAACCCAAAAAGTCCCTGACCACACTGTACCCACACCAAAACCAAAACACAGCCCTGCACTAGCCACCAAGAAGAAAATTAACTCTATCCCAGCTGAAACCAGGACATGCTGGCATTAGACTAAATCTTTGCGTAGCTTTCTTTCATCCCAGTATAGCATCACAGATAGCACAAGTAAGGCAGAACAAGCTTTTAGGTTTTGTATTTACTGTGTATTAGTAGTGGCAGGAGAATGTACCCTAGATCATGAAAATGAACATTTTTCCCTTTTGATTTGTAAGGTAAAGTTGACTGAAAAGCATCATACTTCTTGGTTTTGGGTTTTTGTAGTATTCATTTCATTTTGGAGACCATGAGATTAGCACAGAGGTTTCATTGAATATTTAGAAGATGTGTTCTCTATGAAAAAAAGGAGGTGTTTTCCTGGCTCTGTAATATTACCTATTTAATTCCACTGTGTGAGTATTGATTCTTTTTGTTTTAGGTAGGTATGTTATTCAGAATGTGGCAGCCCAGAAAGATGGTGAGAAGTCTAAAGTCAAAGTGAAAGTCCGTGTCAATACTCACGGCATTTTCAGTGTGTCCACTGCGTCTATGGTAGAACCAGCCAAAAGTGAAGAGAGTGAAGATGTCAGTGTTGAGACTGAAGTGGAGTCTCAGGACCAGAGGCCTGTTGAAAACTCAAGTGATGTAAGTTGACCTTTCCTGTGTGTGAATGTCCTTATTGATGAAAGCATGTTCCGCTGTTACATGCTCTGGAAGAAAAATGCCGCCTTCTAAAGAAGCAAAATGAGGTTAATTTTGAGATGTGCATAGCTGTCAGGAAATACAATATTTTTATAAGAACAGGAGAAAATGTGTGCTATCTTGAAAGTGGTGGATTTCAAAAGCAATAATTGGGCAAAGTACTAAATAGCAGCAGGTGGGTTGCTTACAGCTGCCATAGTTATCAGACTGTTCTAAATGGGAAAACTTGGTTTGGATTATTAGTCATCCATGTTCTCTGTTTAAAGGACTTGTGTGTAATCCTTTGTGTTAGTAAAGTTAAAAAAAACTATGAAAGGGAAAACTGGATTTTTTTCTACAGCATTGAAGGGGAGGGGACACTGGGGAATAATGCAGCATTGTTATAGTGTACTTCATGCTTTAATAATTTTCTGAGAAGGAAAAAAACTTGAAGGCTATGACTCAATAAATTAAAAGCCACTTTCTCTAAGAGAAAGTGTAGCATATGCACACATGTATTATGCTGCAATCCTAGCACTGGTAACATTTTCGCTAAGTCCTGAACTTGCACTTAGTCTGTATCTCCGTTAAAGCGCGTGTTTTTCTGCGTGTGCACAGAATGCTTTGTAGGGCACTTCGTGCAGTATGTGCATCAGAAGTGGAGTGCCCTATAATTTTTATTAAATACAAGTGCACATGCCTTCTACATCCTTTGTGCCTGGGCTTTCATTTCAGAAAAATATCCAGCAAGAGAACAGTGAGGCTGGAGCACAGTCCCAGGTACAAACTGATGGTCAGCAAACGTCACAGTCTCCCCCTTCATCAGAACCTCCCTCTGAAGAAAACAAAATCCCAGATGTCAAGAAAGTGAGTGACCCTTTAACTCTGTTGGAAATGTTATGCTCTATAATGGTGGCTTTTAAGATGGTAACATATTCCAGGGAAAAAAAAAGGAATTTGGTGCTCAGAACCTTTTTCACATTTTTACCTTTTCTATTGTAAAAAACACGTACATATCATGATGGTTTTCATACAGAGTTTGCGAAAGAATTCTTGCCAGAAGTCTCTCTTTACCACTTCTTTGTCTTTATGCAGTGTTGTACAGCTAATTTGTTTTGGTTGAAGACATTTCATCTTGTTTAACAGCTGTTAGAGGCTGAGCTTATTAGGCCTGCTGAGAGTAGTTGGGATCAGGAATTCCTAAACCTAACAGGATATAATCTGTGAAAAACTTACACCTGCGTGATGTTGCCAGTAGTTTGCTCTTTCATCTGTGTAAGATGAAAAATGTTTTGGGTTAAAATCTTACCACTGTCTGCATTGCTAGTGAAGTGCTAAGCTACAGATGGACACTTCTGGAAAACCTGCAAATACACCATATATATGAGAAATGGAGCTCAGTAGTACTTAGTGTCCATGAAATAGACTGTAAGGAGACTGGGGTGGTAAGTGGAATACCCAAAAGGAAAGGGCCTCACAAGTATATTTTGAAGATTCTGAAAGAACGCAGAAAATCTCTGTATGTTCTTCCTGTGAATGTTTCTTTAATCATAGTGCTACTTCATCAGAAGGAAGTCAGGAAAATTATCTTATTTTTCTTCTCTCCGACTCAGACAAATGAGAAGAAAGGTGATCAGCCCCCAGAAGCTAAAAAGCCCAAGATAAAAGTGAAGAATGTGGAACTACCTATTGAAGCTAACTTGGTTTGGCAGTTAGGAAAGGATCTCCTCAATATGTATATTGAGACAGAGGTGAGTTAGTGTGGTTTATGCTGCTTTCTTGGTTGCAGTTATTAACCATTCATCTGCTTTGTAAGGCACCCTCTGATCTTACACTGTAACCCTGAAGTGTGGACTCATTTACAGTGAGCTAATATACAGTCCAACTTTAACACATAGCTGACAGATGTTAATCAGAAGGATTGAAATATTAATAGCAATAGTATGAGAGCACTGATCCATGGAATGACATCACAGATTGGTTCAAGCTATTGTAATTCAGAGAAGTGCAACCGATTTCCTTGGATGAGTCTGCTGCATAGCGGTGAATTCCAACAGTTACATGAGCAGAGGCCTGTGGGAGATTACTGTGTTTTACAGGAGCTGTGCTTTGTAGAATGCTGTTTGAACACAGGTGTTTTTTAATTAAAATATTTTCTGTGGTTACACAGGGAAAGATGATTATGCAAGATAAACTGGAGAAAGAAAGAAATGATGCAAAGAATGCGGTGGAGGAATATGTGTATGAGTTCAGGGACAAGTTGTCTGGACCGTATGAGAAGTTTGTTTGTGAAAAGGTAGGTTATGGTTTCAGGAGCTTCTCTGAAAATACTGGTACTAAATATCTATTCTATATTCCTTGGTCAAGCTTTTTCATAGTCATCCTGGAAACAGCTGAAAAGCATAACTCATTTGAATTATGGCTGGGACTAATCCAGAGTTAAGTTCAGGCTTAGGAAATGGTACATATCCTTGAAAACAAATTTTGTCACAAACAGGGTAAATCTTTGTTTTCAAATAAAATTGGTGACTAGAAGGAGAAGCTGTGTTGCTGTATCCTTAACTAAAAACACGAATTAAAGCCGCACCCCAAGCATTGGTTTAATCGAGGACAAAAGGCTATATATAAATGCTACCTATGTTGTAGATTTATGTGGTTTTCAGTTCAGAAGCTGGTGTGGTTTAAGTGACTTAATTAGGCAAAAGCTGCAGTAGAAATGTAATATTTGTGTAGGAGGCTAGGAATTAATGTGTATATTTACCAGTGTCCTGTTACTGCAAGACACAGTCAATTGGTGCATATCTTGATGCTTGATATGTTGACACATAGGATCTGCAGGGATTCTCTGCACTCCTAACGGAGACAGAAGGCTGGCTGTATGAAGAGGGTGAGGATGAAGCTAAGCAGGTGTATGTAGACAAATTAGAGGATTTAAAGGTAGGTCTCTTAGTATGCCCAAAATGCAAAACATCGCACAAAGTGATGTTGATAAATGTTAATGGATCATATAACATGAAAATTGCTTTTTCTAGAAATTGGGTACTCCAATTGAAATGCGCTATCAAGAAGCAGAAGAACGACCAAAGCTGTTAGAAGAATTGGGACACAGGCTCCAGTATTATGCTACAATAGCTGGGGAATTCAGGAATAAAGTAAGTGGTCTCAAAGTAACTTTCTCTTTACCACATAATGTTTCACTGAGGCTCGCCAGCTGGCAGAGCCTTCAAATTCACTTTCAGATGAGCTGCAATCTACTGTTATATAGGTCAGAAATTTAACACTGCAGATATTTCCCAGTACTCGAAGAATCTTGCACAGTATGTCATATCTTCAGTTGCTTGATACTTCTGGATGTTTTCAGGTCAAAAATGATGTTCTTATAAAGAGTGAAGGTTAGGCTATGGTCTGGTTCTTGATCTTTTAAAAGCTAATCTGACTCTTTTTAGAAGTGTGCTCTTCCAGGTCTTTTGGGAGCAAGAATTGTGCCATGGTGAGAAGCAGTAATGTAAAAGCTACTCAGGATAAACCAAAACATCCAGCTTTATTATATATGGGTGTTTGGCCTTTTTTTTTTTTTTTGCCATTGGTATTTGAAGATTACTTTCTTGATAAGCATTCTCACCTTTGAAAACTTTCTCCTTGGGTTTCAACTTCATGAGTTTGAATAGGGCAGCTCACAACACTCAGGCTAATTCAGTTTGAGATTGAGACTTGCATCAGACACAGTTATGTCCTTGCAGCTATAGATTACAAAACTGTCAGCATTAAGTGAAGTCACTCAGTGTATTACACATTCTTGAAATAACTAGCATAACTGAAAATAGTACATTCAGGACTTGAAACCATATTTAGAATTCTTAACTAAACATAGGTTGCCTTGCTGGGCAGGTACTTCTCCTGACACCAGTTAGTCGTGTAACTGGCATTGTAGGGAATGCTCCTAAAGTTGCATAACTCTGATCCTTTCTGTGTACAGCAGAATCAAGCTATTTAAACTACCTTGGGCCCATGTAAGACTGTCCAGGAGGGAGGGGATGTTTTTTTCATCAGCTCTGTTAAGAATGTTTTACTTCAGAAGCTTCACAAACAGGTCACACAATGTTCCCTCTGTGAACTAGGTTTGTTGTTTGACTGTTGGGCAAAGAAAGCTTTTATTTTGATATCAGTTATTTCTTGTCTCTTACTATAACAGATCTGGCTTGTGGCCAACCATTGGGAAAATCAGTAAAGGTTATAAGTTGTCAGTAATTGGGATAGTCTTGTTGGCATAACTTGATGACAGTAAACTTGACATTATTGACTAATATAGAACACTTGTATTTGGGCAGGATGAGAAATACATCCATATTGATGAAATGGAAATGATGAAAGTAGAGAAGTGTGTTAGTGAAATGATTGAGTGGATGAATAATGCTGTGAGTGCACAAGCGAAGAAGAGCTTAGATCAGGATCCAGCTGTGCATTCAAGTGAAATTAAGGCAAAGTTACAGGTAAGTACCAAAGGAAACTAATTTTAGAGGCTGGTTCTAAAGCTAGACTGGTATCTGTCTCCCTTCCTCTCCCCCAATTTCATCTTACTGCTCTGGTGTTCTTAAAAGGTAGTTAGAAAGTATGGACAGAGAGAGATTCAGTACAAAACAGAGAAGCTGTACTATACTGTGTACAATTCTGTGGAGCTTGTTGACATTTTATGTCTTTCAGTCACCTTAAACACTCAGCTTGTTTTTCAGTGTTACTGGTAGGCCCAAAATAGTCTTAGGAAAAAATGCATGTGAAATAGAAAATATTGTTGAAGTTTGGCCACAGACCTTCAGAAAGTAGACCAGTTAATTTATTTCAGGGTACAGTAAGTACTTGTCAGTTTGGACTCAGGAAACACAGAGAAGCAAGTTTCAAAGTCTTTTGGGCACAGGACTCTTCACAGTAGTGAGGCTGCTGGCTGGGTCCTTAATATATATTCTGACCACATCTTTTCCCTTTTCTTTTAGGAGTTAAACAATGTCTGTGAGCCTGTTGTGACACAACCAAAACCAAAAGTTGACTCTCCTAAGGAAGAAAACCCATTAAATGAACGGAGTGATTATAAAACTGAAGACATGGGAGAAGATGACAAAAATTCTGAAATGCCTCAACAAAATGGTGAATGTCATCCAAGTGATCAAAATACCATTAGCATGGACTTGGACTAAACCACTGCACTTGCAGCAAGTTATTTCATCCCATGACAGAAGATATTTTTGCTGTCGTATGTGATGGGGGTGGGAATGCATTGTTTTGGGAACTATTTATATTTTTTTCTTAAGACTTGTCTGGGATATGTTGTGTTATGGGAGGAAGAATAGTAATAGTGTTGGTCATGACTATCCTAAAAGGAAAATTGCCTTGGTAACTTTCAGATTCCTGTGGAATTGTGAGTTCATACTAAGCTTCTGTGCAGTATTTAACCATGTGCATCACTAAAGATGAAAAGAAGCCCTTGCTCTGAAATATACTGCTCCTTCAAAAGGTTGTAATTGAAACCTTCGTAGGCATTTGTAGATGCCAAGGTAGTTTTCTTTCGTCTGGACATCTGATTGGGTATGTCAATAAAAAGCCAGTGTCTGTCCCGTTCATAAGGACTTTCCAGAAGAAATACTTCTATTCTAAGGTTTTTGATTATTACAGTCCAAAGCACTTATCTGATAATAAGATGGTGAAATGTGTTAGTAGCATGCAGAAACGCTTACGTTTCATCTCTTGCTAAACAATACATTTTTCATGTGGGGTACATAAAATGAAGGAAATGCTAATTCTGTTAGTGTTATTGTGAAGCTTTTTAATGAGCTTTAAAATAAAGTTCATTTTACTGGTATCTGCTGACTTGTTGGGTTCAACTGTTTTCAGTACTTCCTGGTGTAACTGTTGCCTTTTTCACAGTTTGACAAGCCATTGCTTTGTGTTCCTGTGCACAAGAGTCAAAAAGGCTTAAAACACTCACATGTAGCACAGAACAGTTGTGCAGTGAGTTGAATCTAACTCAGCTGCCTAATGAGTTATGCCTGTTTCTTTTCCTTGCCCCGTGGGTTGTACACACCTGAAAGAACCTGGAAATTTCACGGATGGTAAGGCACAGGACAGAACTTGTAACACACAGAACCCTATAGCTTAGAGACAATCTGCAGTTCAGAATTAGATGTTAAAACCTGGCTGAATGCTTAGGCCAGGCTCTGCTGCCTTTTGTTGCGGGCTAAACTGAAATGGTTAAAGATTTCAGCCCATTCTGCTGAGCAAGTGGCTTGGGTTAGGCCTTGGGTAAAGGTTTTAAAAATTAAGAATTCCTCATACTTGGAGCAGAGGAGGATGTGAAAGAGATGGCTTGTATCCTCTGCTTTAGACATCAAATTACATCAGGGAGTTGGGCACCTGAAATAATGAGGGAAGGATTTTTCTTGGAAGCACATTCCAGAGGGTGTTATCTCTGCTATACATTGGAGCATAGACCCCTTATATAAGCATGTGACACCGGATGCTGGAAGATTGTCACTAAATGCAAAGGACTTTGTAAAAAGTTGGTGTGGTTTCAGCAATATTTTGTCTGCAGCAACAAAACCGAAAGAAGAAAAGATAAATTAGTCCTACTGGAGCTACTGAAGAGGGGGTACAGGTGAGGGCTGGTGCTTTCTGGGGCTAACTAATCCTACTTGTGGTAAGTGTTTTTCTTCTAGTTGGTGTTTTAACAGCATCCTAAGTCTTCTCACAGCCAGGGGCAGGAGCAATGCTACAGTGTGTACAGTTCCCACAGCAGTGCCCAATTTTCTGCATTAACTATAAGCAGCTGGATTGTCAAAATGCAGATCCCCATTATCCCCATTACTGGCTGCTTTGAGCTTCTGGTTCTGTACCTCTACTGATCCATTAGACAATTGTATGTTGTAGGCAACACTAAGAGTACTTTGATTGTTCCCCATCCTTTTCCTAGACCTAAAGAATAGGAGGTCAGGCCAGACTTCAAAACCATGTTTGGAGTGTGGAAGAGTACTTCTGTGTTGGTACCAGTAGAGTGGTAGTGTCAAGGGTTAAGTTTTTGGAACAGCTTGCTTAGATTATTACTGAAATGGAAATTACTGTTCTAGTACCATAAAAGATACAAACTTACATTGCAAAATAAGTAGGGTGCCATTGCAGGAAGCTTAGCCTGATCAGAGGAAAACTTTGCACAGACATTTAAAGTAAAATTCTGTCAGAACATCTAGTCCTAGATCCACAAAAAGAAGCTTTGCTGGCCCTGGAGTGATGGATTGTCATGTATTCAGTTACCTCCATAGAAGGTACTGCTCTAATTTTCCTCTAATGAGCATTTGTAAAAGAAGTCTACACCAAGAACAGACAAATCTGGTTGGTTGGGTTTTTTTTTTTTTCACTCAGATTTCTGGAACATTAACTGTTTTATAACAGCTAATGGTGTGGTAAATGATTGATTCCTTATGATTAAATGGCTTATTTAAATTCTTACAGTGCTTGTGCTTTAACCTGAGGGGGAGAGAAATGAAAGCAGAAATCAGTGATTCAACTTTTCCTCCTGTCCCCTCCCCCCAGTTTAATGAATTTCTTGCTCTCTAATGTACTTTTTACTGGACAAATGTGAAAATCACTTGTGTGTGTTTTCACTTTGATCTCAGCATCAGTCGTGGGGAGGTGAGGATGTTCAGGATGGCAGTTTCCTTCATGCTGCAGCATACTAGAAAAACACTCAGCAGTGCAAGGCATAGATTGCTGGCCAGTTTAGCCTTAATGTGTTACTAAATATCACACAAAAGTTTGAATGTTTTTCTTCCAAAAGAAGATAAGTTGATTATTCTAAAACAAGCTTTTAATATTTTTTTGATGGGGTGTCTTGGATAGTGTGTGTTAAGTCGTTATATTTACTTACAATGTGCTTTAAGTTCCTGATTTTACCCAAGATTTTACAACTGTTTTGCTATAGTGGCATTACTAATAGGGAGAATTTACATCAGTATTCAATGTATTTTTATTTTCAAGGTATGGGTTTTCTCAAGCTGTGTTCTGATGTTCTTTGGACTCCACTTCATTCAAAGATCCTAGAAAAGTGTCTAATAAATACACAGATTTCTGGATAAGAAATAAATGTTTGTCAAGTATACAAGAAGCTCAGATCCCCACTAAAAATGTTTGAGGTGATGTAAGTGGAAAACACTCAAAAAACATTTACTCAGGCTGCCTTATTGGGTTGTTATTAACCTTAGTGACGTATATAAATATTTCTTAACTGCCATTATCTTCCCGACATAACAGACTTGTGAATTAACTGCCTTTAAAATAAAGTTGATAAGCTCAGAACACACATAAAATTGCCTGAAATTCAATCTTCCTGTAATTCTGAATCTTGGATGATTCAAACTTATGTAAAATACATGAAACTTACCAGAACTGTTGTATTTCACTTTGCCATTATGGTTTTTTTTTTTAAAAGATTTAGTGGAACTAGAAATTGTGAAATGATGCAGTCTGAGAAATTATTTTTTAAACCCACATTTTTAAGTATTTTAAGCAACGAAGAGCTTAGAACCGCAAAAAGATAAAGACAAAAAAGGTAAAATCTTAACTTTAGTTTTATCTACTATATAACCTCTCACATAAAGGTTTGATTAGAATGTTTTCATGGACTAACAGTGCATAGACAGACTACTCTTAAAGTTCAAATGATGCATTTTAACACAGTCAGGTATCTTGCCCCTCAGTGAAATGTTCCTTTTATTATCTACTGCTTCTCCCATTTTTGTGATAGGTTTTACTTTCTTCATGGTCGTACGTGATGAAAATGATGGAACCAAAATGAGATGATCTCTCTGGAATACTAAATACCCTTCCTGCACGTGTAATGGTGTTTTCATGTATCAGATTGTAGTCTAATATACCTCGTGCTGAATTTCATCCTTTTGTTCCTTAGCCTGTTGTAGGAAATGCAGAGAATGCCCTAAATGCACCGTATTGTTTCCATTGCTTGTTTCACTGCAGGGGGCAAAGAGCAGGCACTGGAGACCTTGCCCATCGCACAACGCAAAGCTTCTGCCCGCCCGCGCACAGACCTCAGGCACAGGCTTCCCCCAGCTTTGGGCTGCTGCTCTGAGGTGAGGACTTGCAGGGCAGAAGGAGATAGAACTATATAGAAGAAAATACAATTTAAACATAAAATTTCCACCGCTTTTTCTTGTGGTTTTTTATTTAAAAAGTATAACAGGCATAATAAAACCTCTTAACATCTGCATTTTCAGATTTTGAAGTGTCTTAAAAGCTGGCCTCTAGTTCTTCTAGCTGAAGAAAGTAAATCTGATATGTTGTTTGACCATGGTCTGCCTCCTCAGAACGTAGGATTGTGTGGGGTCTGGCTGAGCCCCACAGCAGCCCTCACAGCGCTGTGCTTGTACTGGTAGCTAGACAGGCGGTGATAACACACCAGTGTTCTGGCTGCTGCTGAGCACCGCTGCACAGCACCAAGGCTGCCCCTCCAACCTCCCCCCGCCCTCACCAGCAGGCTGGGGGTGGGAAGGTGCTGGGAGGGAACACAGCCAGGACAGCTGACCCAAAGTGATCAAAGGCATATTCCATACCATATGACGTCTGCTCAGGTATAAAACCTAAGAGAGAAGGAGGAAGCGGGGGGTATATGTTATTTACGACGTTTGTCTTCCAGAGCAACAGCTACGCGTACTGAAGCCCTGCTTCCCGGGAAGTGGCTGAACATCACCTGGTGATGGGAAGTAGAGAATAGCATCTTTTATTTTCTTTTGCTTATACACAAATGACTTTTGCTATTGCTTCATTAAGCTGCTTTTATCTTGACTCGCGAGGTTTTTTTTATCTTATTTTCTCACACACACCCCCCTACCTGCTCAGGAAGGGAGTGATGGAGTGGCTTGGTGGACACCTGGCATCCACCCAAGGTCAACCCACCACAAGGATGCATATGGGAAAACAGAAAAAGCCCAAAGGCATTCCCTGCGGAATGAAGAAGCCCCATCCTGGTCAGTTAAATGTAGCCTCTAGTGATCTAAAATACAGACGAAGAGTAAAACAGAAGATGCCAGACAGAAAAGTATAGGTTTAAACACTAAATGCAGTCCATAAATCTATGCCATAGGGGCTCACGCACCCATGGCTCCAGCAGCAGGGTGATTAGGAAAGGTCACGTTGGCTTCCTGCAGGTATTTCTTCCCTGTGCATCTGCTGTATGCCATTTGCATGCTTAGCTGTTAGTGTTACTTACCCATGTGTTCTCCAGCCAGACTCCAGGGATGAGCTGTGCCATCTATAGATGAGGACAGCAGGACTCTGTCTTCAACCATCACCTCTGATATATCAAAGCAGAGGCAGAACAGCATGCAGATGCACACATGCCTGCCAGGAAACCTGTGACAGTGTCACTAACTTACTCTGCCTGTTGTTAACCTCTTCTGTCAGCAATGGCACGTAGCTTTAAAGATCAACTTCAATGTACGCTCGTCCCTCTCAGGATCCTGGTCCAGAGCATGGGGTGGAGAGGGATCGCCCAAAGAGAGGTGTAGAAAGGGAATTGAGGGATCAGACTACAGAGGGGCTGGGGGCACCAGCCTTCTCTGACCAAGGAGCTCTGACTGTGCGTAGGTACAGTGCCTGCGCCCAGTGCTAATGCTGTCACCCAGCCGCCTGTCTGGAGGAACTGCAGTATCGGACATATCCAAATGATGCTGAAGTAGAAACGGCACCATGAAATGGCACTTCACGTGATTTGAGAAGTGATCACCGCCAGCGACCTCTGGACCATGCAGAGAGCAAAGCTGAGGTTGCCATGCTGCCAGGGGGGATGGTAATTAAGTAACCTAATCACATTGCCATTGAAAAATAGCTGGCTATAGGCCTGTGTACTTTCGGGATATTTCCACAGCCCAAGCTGAGCTACATAAGACCATACTTACAATACAACTGTGTCTATGTGTGCTCACCAATGATATGTATCTACAGCAAAATAAAGAATAAATCTGTAACATCCCATTGGATTCACAGTAATGCACAGATGTGGGTCAATAGGGAACGTGTTGCTGAATGACGGTGCAAATAGGCCACTCTTTGTGCAAGGCCGAGCACAAAGCCCGGCAAATGAAAACTAAGTGTCTCAGTTACGCTGTTTCAGTGCAACAAAATGTTAAAATTGTTTTCATGCAGAGCGTGAAACAGACCCATGTGGGTAAATTTCTTCCACTGAACTGCAAGGATGTGAGTGTCGCAGGATGCTATGCCAAAGTCCTCGCTGAGATTTTGCTCGGTCCTTGCCTCCCACTGAATTCAAAGTAGGTTTGTCAGCGTTTAGCCAATGGGCCATTAAATTGTTTTACTTGAAATGCTACACAGGGGCAAACTTAGCTGTGCGGAAAACCAGCCGCTGCAAAACCAAGGACAGATTTATGAGAACATACAAGAGGAGAAAAGAGATTAACGTGGGGGAGGAGAGGGGATTTTGATTTGTTTCGTTTATGGTGGTGGTGGTGGTTTTTTTATATAGCCACAAATCATAGGCAGGACTTTGCTCATTTAAATCCTTATTTTCTCTTCCTGCCTTTGCTCAGATGCACACCCATACAGACAACTCCCTTCAAGCAGTTTATCTAGGCAGGAGCAATCCATATCACACACCTTGTGGTGGCTCCCGCTCTGGATTCCCAAGGGCACGATCCTTGGTGCTGTCAGCCCGCAGGCACCCATCGCCATCGGCCGCGCAGAGGACTGGCTGGTGGGGAACAGCTGAGCCGAGCCGTCTTTGCGCTCCAGACTGAGACAGGCACCCGGGCTGCTTGTGTGATTAACCAGTAATTTACTGCCTGTGATAATACAGCACGGGCTGTTTTAATGGAGGTACGCTGTGTCATGGGGGGGCCTGTAACAAGCCCAGGGAGGGGATGCAGGTCTGCAGCAGCTCATCAGAGAGAACACACTTTTCCTCCTTCCTTTCATGGACAGTTTGCCTGGAGCTGCACGAAGGGTGCCAGGCTCGCCGGTGGGCAAGCTCACAGGTGTGAAGCCCAGTAGAGGAGTAGAAGCAACCTGCAAAAAAACAAATGGTGATGGCAAAACCATTTCTCAGCAATGGTGGAACGTGAGTCTGTTGGGAGAGGAACATGCTGGGGATGAAATTCGAGTTAAAAGCAATAATCCCAAACCTTCCTCCACTGATCATCATGCCTATAAGATGTTTATTTACTAGTGCTCCGTAATACGCTGGCTTTGTCATTTGTATTATTCACCTGAAGTATTCTCTGAGTATTTGTCTTCTAAGCAAATCATTACTTTCATTGAAAACTTTAACATAAAGGAAGGGAGGGATCAATAAAATAACGCACAGTTTATGGAAAAAAAACCAACCCAAAACAATTCAAAAAGATTAGAGCAAGCCCTGTTATCAAGGAAAATCAGAGCTCTCCCACAGGATGGATCACTGTGTCATGCCATGGCCAGAGGTCCTGCAGATTTTACCCCACGGGAGAGGCATGTTGAGCTGTCACCAATTCAAGGGATTTGTTTTAAGATGCTGAAAAATCAATAATCTGCACCTGTGTGCCCACGGATTAAAAGCACAAGGAGAGGGAAAACTAATTATGACTGCAAACTGAGAAACAACTAATTCACAGTTTTCCAAAAACATGTGGGCATAGTCTTTTTTAAAAAAAACCAACATTGTACAAATCATTTGAAAACCCACCCCACACAGCACAGAGCCGTGACACCTGCTGGGATGTGCACAACATCCCGCTGGTAACTCCTCCCTTCAGGCCCACTGGAAATGACAGTTGCTGCTCCAGACCCCAGCTTAACCGTGCAAGCCTGCAGAAATACACTTGGGTACCGCTTGCTGCTGCAGCTGGGAAAGCAAAAGGAAGAAAAAAATCCCTGTATGTTCACTGCAAGCCTGCTTAAATGTGAAAGAATTTAAAAATTACTTAAATTACAGAATTCAGAATTAGTTTTCTATAATGAACTACATTAAATGAATAAAATACATCAACTTGACACAGCAAGATGTCCCCATCGCTGTGTTGAAATTATAGTAACAAACCTTTGCCTTTTTCTGAAGCATTTGTAGTGCAGATATGCATTTATTAGAGCTGCCCCTTCACCAGCCTCAAAAGGCTGCTATTGGTATCAGATATAGCCACTGGTGGCTTTCAATAGAGCTGGTCAAAGAAATATGGAAACATTTTACACTGGAAAACGTGAATCTACTGAAATTCAGAGTAGTCTGCTGCATGATGTCTTTTAGGTTTTATTTTGGGGCAAGAACCATTAGTCAAGTCCAGCAAGTTTCTAAAAGAGGTTGTTTTAGCATTTTCAAAACCAAACCAGTTTTGTTTTCCTTTAGAAATACACTTCAAATTATGTTTATAATCTCTAAGATGAGTATACGGCAGAAGAAGCCCCATAAAAGTCACAGCCAACCATTTCAATCTGTCAAATACTTTTCTGACGTTCTTTTTTGCAAAGTTTTTTGAAAGCTGGATGATATTAATTGCTTTCCCAAGCAGCACTTGCCCTTTCCACTGGCACAGTCAGTGGGAAGCGGCGTGTGATGATGTTCGTGGCAGTTGCAGCTGAAGGTCGTGATCCAAACCGCAGCATCACCTCTGCAACCAGCTGAGGCGAGGAGGGTCGGTGGGCGCCGGCCGTCGCACAAGGTGCCTTCTTTGTGGCAACGGGGTTGGATGAAAACAGAGAAAAGCCATGAAAGAAACAGTGTTCATCCTCCCCTTTCCTTCAGCAGGTTTTTCGGCTTGGTCAAAGTGTATACGTCAGCCTGACCCTGCCGCAAATTTGGTGGCATCTGATTTCTGCCTCCCATCTCAGTTTGCAACCATGCGGTGTTAACTGCCCAGCCCTCCCGGGTAATTTCTGTCTCTGGCTTCTCCTCCTAGACCTTATGAAAACTAGTGACTGAGGACTATGCAATGCTAAGGTTAAATTAACAGTTTAATACGAAAATCTCATTTGCCTGAATTAAATTCAGACCGAGTATTTACCTGTTGTGCCACGCTGACTCACCCTATGCTGTAACTTACTGCTCTTATTAAATAATGTATTTGAAATACAGACTCAAGGAGGAACCTCACCATGTCATCCTGCCGAAGGGCTGAGGTTTCTGAGCGTGATGGACCTCATCTGCTGGACTGAAGAGACTGACAAGGGAGAGGCCAGAAGAGGTTTGTCCTCCTTGGCCCCCAACACATGCTCCCTGCTCTGGGGATGGGAAGCTCAACCCTATGCAGGCCAGGTGGCCTTACTGGCAAAAGGAGCTGGCCAGAAGATAGGAAATCCACTTCACAGATGGTAAAGAAGTTTCTGACTTTTTTCCCCTAATTTTGGATAAAATGAACTACTTTTTCTTTTACTGAGAGAGCAAGCAAGAGCAGTGTCCCAGAATCGTCAGCAGCTAATTACAAGCTCCCCCCCTCCCCAATTCCGTCCCATTCCCAGCATTGCCCAATTTGTTGAAGCCAATACATCTGGTTTCCACAAATGACCATTTTATGATGAAAACGTCTTTTGAGGAAGATGCCTGCTTGGCACCTCCCCGAGGGCTCCCAAGGGAATCCCGGACCTTGTCAGGAAACAGCAGTCCCTTCAGCTCAGCAGAAGTAACAAACACGATTCCTCTCTGCATTTTAAATCCAGCCTTGGCCATTGCCACTACGATTTGGCTACCAAACAAAAAGCAGCTGGATGCTTCTCTGATCACTGGCAAACGCACCTTTACACAGATCTTTTTTCCCAACAAATGGTCCAAGCTTCTGTGTTCACAGGACCATAAAACCTCATGGTGCTTCTGCAAAGTTGTATGCCCACAGCCAAGTGACAGGGTGCGTTCCCAGTGGGGCAGAGGGGCGAGCAGCTGGTGTAACACCACTTCCCCTGTGGAAAGATCCAAAGATTTGTGTATCCTGAGCACAGTTTTGGTTTCAAGCCCAAACAGCAGGTTCTAGTAGTGGCAAAGTGATTTTTGCTCGGTTTTATTTTTTACACTGAGTCTGGGTTTTCATTTAAAACAATTTAGTGTTATTTTATGCTAATAGATCATTTCTTTTAGATGCAGTCTTCCTACTTTGAAAGCACACTTTTATTATTCTGTCCCACCCAACTGCCACGATATACCTAGAAGAACATTCAGGACACTGCTCAGGATGTCTTTGATTTATCAACACACATTTCCAAAATTAGAAAGAGATGTGGTATGTACACATGGTTAGTTCAAATATTAAAACATGAACAAATTTACTCACTGGTCTCCAAAAGGATGGAATAGTAATAATTTTCTGCTCTGGAATTACTATTCCTCATGGAAACTATAGAACTTTTCCTCAATGTACTTGGTCCTATGCTTAGCACAGGCTCTGACTTGCATGCGATGCTATATTACAAATAGCGCCCATGTATGGTCTATGCTGTAGCAGATAACTTCTTTTTTTGGCACAGAATAACTCATTTTTTCAGAGCACCATCTGACTTGCACGCATTCTGCGGGTGTGCAGACTCACGATGGACAGCCTAAGCCTGCTTGGTCAGGTTGGGCAGCTCCATCTGCTCGCACTACAGCTCTGCTTGGATCCATTTTTGTTCTTTTCTTTCCAGAAGCTGCAGTACACGTTTCTTTCAGAAGCATACGAATCTGACTAATCCCTCAGGAATGTCTCAGGGCAGGAACTTCCCACAGAAAAGCAAGGTTACTTGCAGCATAAACTCCCACCCAGTGCATCTGGCCCCGGAACAAGGCTCATGCAATGTCAGGGAAGACCTTACTTGCTCCTGTTCACCTCCACATAGGTGCAGTCACAGACCTCATCACACTTTCCTTCTGCAGGGGAAAAAAAAGCCAAATCCACTCTCCTTTATGCCCTTCTACTGTTTTCCAGTCTTCCAGAAATTTGCAAACTGCTTGCCCCTCTTCAGAGCATGCAGACAATGCCTGTCGTTGTAACTGCCTGTCTCCAGGCATCCACCTCTGCCTCCTGTAGCCAGCCTGGCACAGGACTTGGATGCAGTGCCCTTTGCTGCGGGTACCAGCAATAATGCCTACAGAGATGTAACGAATACGAAATGTAGCTTCTTTCACTGCTATCAGTCATCAAACAGGTGATCGGTGACTCTCCATGAGCATTGGTGAACCCAGATCACTGCTTTCCACTTTCAAAATCCCACACTTCATCTACCTTTAGAAGAAAAAAAGAAGAAGAAGAAAAAAGACAAAGGAAGTTTGAAGTCTGAAAAGTAGCTCAAACTTTCCACTTAAATTCCCACCTCCTGTTCTTTGTGCCCCAGCTTTCTTTTTTGTTGAACAGCATGGAAAAGGCATGTCCTTAGCTCACCTTTACTGAGATCTTGGTTATCTCACCAATACTACAACAGGGACCAGAGAATGAGTTTGGGTGGGCTTTAGTACTTAAAGTCCCTTTGAATGAGCCTAGACCTGTGTGTCTAGAGCCTGCATTTAAGCAGCCGCTGCTGGGTGGACACACAGCTGCCCAGGTCCAGGCTGCATCACCCTGCACACTGGTGGGTCACAGGACAGGATAACCACCACCTTTTCTGCTGGACCTGCCCGTGACTGTGGTCAGAGCCCATCCCACCCTCTTCAAATGAGGGATGGAGACAACAGTGTTGCCAGCCATGCTTTAATCCAGTATCCACTGATTACCTACAGTCCCTCCTACAGAAGCTGCTCCCGTTTGTGTGGAAGATGCTCAGATACTTCAGAGAAAGGCTGGAAATCAAGTGGTCTCAGGGCAAGGGATCAAGGGCACCCTGGAGGGACATGAGAGCCCAGTGAGCAGTGTGCCACACCCCAGTAACTGGTCTACCTTACTGGCTGTCCTTCAGGGTTAATCTAGTGGAAACTGCTGTGGAAGTATCCAGCACAGCTTTGGGTCTTATTGCCACTGAAGTCACTCACCCAGGTCTCTGGACCAACATTGTGCAATGGGAGCAGGAGAGGGAGCAGCATAAGTAACAAAGTCATGTTCCTGGGGGCAGCTGCTGAGAAGATGACTGGGATGTGCAGCTATATACTGTGTAAAGTGTGGGGTGTTAAGCACAGCCCACGTACCCCCATGCTCTCGAGGGACAGAGGCAGGGAGGGAGCACCAGCCACGCTGTGCAAGCCCCAGGGAAGGCAGGAACAGGTGTAGCTGCTCTGCATCAGTTTCCCAATACATCAGCCCCACAGGGGTGTGGTGGTTTCAGCTGGGATGGAGTTAATTTTCTTCTTAGTAGTTGGTGCTGTGCTGTGTTTTGGCTGTGATGTGAGAGC
>JAVJGI010000014.1:23791589-23801608 GCA_035590275.1 Ibycter americanus | reverse complement strand
AAATTGTAGTTCTGACTTCTAAACTCTTTTGAGTTGGGTTCATTTCTCCTGCTGGTTTACTTTTAAACCAGCACACCTGGGCACCTCAGGGATCCACAGCCGGACCACCCTGTCCCCTCTGCCTGTCACAAGCAGGTTGTGCTTCTTACTGTGCACAAACACTTTTACTCCTTTGTGGGCTCTGAACACCATCTGGTCCCCTCTGGTTCTCCTTGGAGGAGCCAGCCGCCCTCTCCTTCCCTTGGAGACTTCTCCCTCCCCCTTCCTCCCCTTCACCTGCAGCTCAGTGTGAGTAGCACCAGCAGTGTGCCCTGGAAAAACACGGAAACCTCCCTCAGCACAGCCGGGCAGCTGGGGCATCCAAGCCCCTGCAGTACCAACTACCTTCCATCAATTTTTGTGATTTCAGCATTATGATCCTGAGTCACTACATTTTCCTCTTTTTTTAATTTTAGAAGTAGTTAACTCCTCTCCTTTTTATCATCCCAATATATTCCTCCTCCCATACTCATAAGATTTCCTAATCCTCAGTGACAGATACCGAGTACTCTTTTGCTCTTCCCTAGTATGTGACCCCAGTCCCAGCCCCTGGCTATTTTTTCACCTTTCCCTGAACTTTTCCAGTTTGTTAGCAACCCTTTTCCTAAGGAGCAACATGGTGGACTGTCTGCGGCTTTGCTGCTGTTTCTGCATGTGCTGCTCATCCCATTGCACAGGCACAAACACACCTCGTGCCAGCGCTCAAGCAGCTCTGGGCAAGGGGGAACAAATGATAACATCGGAGGGACCAGGGGTTTCTAAGAAAAATTAGAAATTGAGAGAAAAGCAAACAATTCTGTCATGTTCCAAAGCCAAAATTTTTTTACTAATACAGAGGAAGAGGAGTAAGAAAATCCCAGGACAGCTAGAAACCGGCATGACAGATTGAGTTGAGGTCCTCTCTTCCTCTTCAATAGTCCCATCTACCTTTCCATGCAGCCTGGAAGTTGCACAGAGGTAGATCTGGTATGGCTGTGATCTGCTGCTACCGAAAGGATTCCATAAAATGCTGCCACAGGGTTTCAGAGCAGAATAATTGTGTATTACTAACTTTATAACCTAGGATTAAGCACATTCTCCACTTATGATCTATGCAGGTGTCCTGCTTTCGGTGGAGATAGCGTTAATTTTCTCCCTAGAAGCTGGTATAGTGCTGTGTTCTGGATTTAGGATGAGAATAATGTTGATAACACACTGATGTTTTCTTTGTGGCTAAGCAGTGTTTACACTAACTCAAGGACTTTTCAGCTTCTCACACTCCCCCACCAGCGAGTAGGCTTTGGAGCACAAGAAGCTGGAAAGAGACACAGCCAGGACAGCTGACCCAAACTGGCCAAAGCGATATTCCATACCATATGACATCAGGCTCAGTATATAAACTAGGGGGGAAACTGGCCAGGGGCCGCTGCTCGGGAACTGGCTGGGCATCGGTCGGCAGGTGGTGAGCAGTTGCATTGTGCATCACTTGTTTCATATATTCCAATTCGTCTTCTATTATTATTATTATTATTATTATTATTATCATCATCATCATCCCTTCCTTTTCTGTCCTATTAAACTATCTTTATCTCAACCCACAAATTTTACTTTTTTTCCCCAGATTCTCTCCCCCATCTCACCGTGGGGGGAGTGAACGAGTGGCTGTGCGGTGTTTAGCTGCCTGCCAGCTTAAACCACAACATCAGTAAAAATGAACTTTGAGACTGAAAAGCAATGCATGTTTATAATCAGATCATGAAGAACGTAGCTGTGGTTCTGCCAATGTCAGGTCTTTTAGGTAACTTTATGTCTGCCTGCTGTCTGGTGAAAGGAAACCATAGACGATGTGATATCAGCCTTGTCTGCAGTTACCACATTTAGGCTGAAAAAAACCCCAAAACATCCTGACATTTATTGGGCCAGCAGCGTAGACGGGCTGTTAACCTTGCCTTGTGCTCACTCTTCATACTACACAAATAATATTCAACCAACTTACAGTATTACTGCTAAGTAATTGCTGTACTTTGCATTGGGATTATTGGAGGGAAGGTGCTGTTCTCGCATATCGTTACAAGAAGTGATTTGGGGTAACAAAACAGCACTATTTTTTCTTCTCAGTGCCTGGGGATAGGATGATATAGAGGCCTGATTTGGGAAGGGGAAGACTGAACTCCAGAGGTTTCAGGTTTTCAATCTTTCTTATTAAAACAATGGTTTTTAAGAGGCATTGCTCATGTGGTTGGGCAGCAAAGAAGATCTCTAAGTGGAACAAAAGGACAGTAGCCTCATCGTAACTGTTGTTCTGGATGACAGTAAAGGATAGCTTAAAGGAAAAAACCTAAGAAATATTGCACCAGCAGTTAATTTGCACTATTTCCAACAATTCAGCTAAGCCTAGAAAAAACAAATATATGGCTTTAAAGATGGTTGCTATAGAAACCAGAAGAGATTTTATAGTTGCTTATGAGAGTAAAGGAGGTTCTGACTGATAAGACAATCGCATTCAAATAGTCACTATGGAAACCCAAGGTGACCTGGAGGAGACGTGACTCCTCTTGCTCTGCTCCTGTGGGCAGATGAAGACAGCCTGGGTGGGGGAAGGTCTGGGCGATAAAGCACACTGCAGCGAGGCAGCACAGTGCTCACCGTGATGCTGGAGATGATTGGCATTTCACATTTCAAAGCCATGTGAGTGCTGATCTCTATATCGGTGAAATACATTTATTTACTTACCCTTGAAAGAGGGTTTTTTTCTCTCAATGAAATCAATAGGAGCTGTGCAGCTGATTTCTGTGGGAGCAGAGCAGGTTTTAGAGATCGTCCTATGTCTTCAATCCATCAAAGCAAGGAAGCATTCTTGCACGTCTCCCCTTGAGCTCCGTATTTGACAGCTGCCTGTGCTTTGCTGAAATGGGGCCACAGAGTTGCTGAGCGCTTTTTGCCTTCACTAACAAGACTTGTGCTTGCACCCTGGTCCCAGAAATAGGACAGAAGGTAAACCGAATATACAAGCCTTTTTCTTGTACAATGGTTATTTAAGAACCAAAGTTCGTCAGCCTGCACGTAACATAAATCAAAAATTAAGTAGCTTGATAATGCTTCAGTAACCACTTAGAGCATTTGTTTTCAATATGCATTTTTAAAGTCATTAGTAGAAAGTTAGATTAAAGGGCAGATGCTCAGCACTCCTGGACACAGCTGAAAACTAAAAAGTTATTCCATATGTTTACTTTCATCTTATTATCCTGATTAATGCAAAGTGTTAATGCCATGGATGTCATCTCCAGGTATTTGAAGTACACTAATTCCCTGGTAAAGATTGAAACTGGGCTAGACCCTGCCTGGTTGCTCTGCCCAAGCCTAGACACACTCTTCTCCTATATCAGGTAAAAAAACTTTGATTCACACTACCCACATATGATCAAATCATACAGATATTAATCATCAGAGATATTTATCTTGCATTATTTCCAGTGAGGTAAAAAGAACTAGCTAGCAGCCTCAGGAAAACACCAATATTTCTGAGATTTCACCAAGTTTCCAGTGTAAACATGCAGATAGGAGGGAACAATGTCGTTGGGAGAAAACCTGAGGATGCAGGTCCAGACTGCAGGAGCAAAGTACTGAGCAGCGCAGGCTCCTGGTATCTCTCCCTGCCCTGGGTTAGCTGCTGGAGCTGGTAAGAGTGACCAGAAAATTTGTCCAGCCCACCTGAAAGGCTGCTGCCTTTTCTAACCAGCCTTGACGGGTTTTGAAATCGCCCTCCCATGTGGAAAACCTAGCCATGTTTGTACAACAGCTAATCCATAAAAAACAAACAAAGAAAAAAACCCACTCAAACAAACAAAAAAGAACCCAGAAAGAGAATACTGCTTCTGCTTTCTTCACTACGAGGGTGGTGAGACACTGGCACAGGTTGCCCAGAGCAGCTGTGGATGCCCCATCCCTGGCAGTGTTCCAGGCCAGGCTGGATGGGGCTTTGAGCAACCTGGTCTGGTGGAAGGTGTCCCTGCCCATGGCAGGGGGGTTGGAACTAGGTGATCTTTTAGGTCCCTTCCAGCCCAAACTGTTCTACTATTCTATGTTTCCATCATCAAAGGAAAAGTTTAAACCTCAGGCTACTCCTAGAAATGCAGGCGGCACTGACACTGTGGTGGGGTTGGAAGCAGGGAAAGTTGGTCGGACACACACTATTGAAAGAAGTTCCTATGGTTTTAATGATAAGCAAAATTGTTATCTATTACTAAAGCTGTCGGCTCACGGCTGGAGGTAGAAATCACTGCTTTAATGGAGTCTTAATAATTCAGCTACAAAGAACAAAAGAAAGATATCAAATAAAAGATGTGCTCACAGGAAGGTGCAGTCTGCCAGGCAAATTTCTGTTCTGTTTGGGGTGGGTTTTTTTGGTATGTAGAAAGGAAATACATAGGCAAATAAGAACAAGTTAAGTTCCTTGCACAGGAGTAAATGGTGTAAATGTGTAGCTGAGCTTTTTCTCCTCAGCACACTGCTGCTCACGCTCTCCATCACCAAATGACAGAGCAGCTCTGATATTTTGAGGAGGGGTATTTTGTAATTCATGTAACCCAGCCTCTGTGCACCTTCTAGCAGATGTAAGTCACGCTGGCAGAGAGAAGAGTTATAGCTGTTCTGGGAAAATACTCAAGGTGTAAAGGTCTCCCAAAGCACACGTGGGAACCCAACAGCTTTCTCCGCTTGGCGGTGAGGGTGGATAGCACTTGTATCAGTGCTGGGAATGGATTGGGAAAATGCTTTTCTGAGATCTTATCTCCCCTTTCCTTCAGGCTGAAGCGGTGTCAGAGCATGCCTCCTGGAAGCACACGCTACTCAGTATTCCCTGCAAATCATCCCGACTTGAACAGGCTTCCCTGGGCCTCAGCCACCCCATACCAGAGGCACAAGCTGTCTCTTACAGGCTGCTTCTGCAAGCTCCAATTTGGAACCTGTCCAAGGAGATGGTACAACTTGCTGTCCTCCCACCTTCCAATTTGAAAGACCACTCCCCCCCCCCATATTATTATGGTGGCAGCAAAGCAGCATTTTGAGAAAAGAGTCCGTGAAAACAACCAGACTTGTAGGGGTTTGAAATCCTAAAGCTCTCAACACTGCGGGACGTGTTTTGCTTTCAGAGCCCAATCCTTCAGCTCTCTGAAAAATGACTAGTAGCAGTAAGCCTTATAGAGCTATTCCCTGGTAAGTACCATAAATTTACTAGCAGGTAGTGTAGGGTTTCTCCAAGAGGCGTGTAAAGGCAGTAAGCACCATCTGCTGGCTTCAGCATGGAAAAGGAAACCAGGAATTTTTCATCTGGTTGCATGTCTCTTTGGCTGTTCTGCCTCCAGTTTTAGGGCAAACTCAAAGAAACTGGTGCAACAACCTCAAAATGAATGGGTATTCCTAACCGGAGAGAGATCACCTGGGGAACATCAGTTATCTTGCAGACAGACCAAGATAATATAGGACAAAAAGAAGAAAGTGAAATGCAGTGAAAATTCATGATAATTTTGCCAGCATTCAAACTGAGCATCGTTAAAGACCTTCATTTCTCACCTGGTTTTGCATTATATTTGAAACATAAATGCTTACCTCCACAGAGGACATGAGCCAAATATTTACACAGCCTTAAAAAAAGAAACAGCCAAGACACGTTTTGCAAGAAGATTGTATGCACAGACTCGTTCCCCCCGGGGCCCCTGATTTCCAGTAAGGATGTGGGGATTTGGCACAAATACAGCGGGGCAGCATTTCGCAGATGGCTAATTCACGTTGTAGATATTGGTTACCAAAGGACCAGCGATGAAGCCAGAGAGAGCCGAAGGCACACAACGGCTTTGCAAAGCTGCTCAGCAATTTGCAAAAATTGAACCCAGAACACCAACAAAAGTAACAAATCCGTGAGAACTGCTGGTTTCCAAATAACCAGCCCCAGCCTTCTGCGGTCAGAATAGGACAAAAAATGCCACATTCACTGTTAATTCACGGGAAGGCCTCATCCTGCAGCGCTGGAAGCCAAGACTATGGCACATCGAGCTCCTGGCCCTTCCTCAGCTTGACCCACTCCCTGGTGCCTCGTCCCCCTGCCATGGGGTCTGCACAGACCAGCCAGGACAGCAGGCAACGGCTCGGGAGAGGCGAAGGGCATCTATGTGCGTCTGAGGGGAATTTCCCACTCTGCCTCTCCCTCCACAGGGAGCTCTGGGGTCTGTGCTAGGAGCGGCGACGGAAGGAGGCTTGCGCAGGTGCCCCAGACCAGGCTTCCTCTTCCCTTGCTCAGCCTGGGCGCTGTACACCCTGCTTGTTCTGCCAGGCAGGAATAAAAGGAAATAATGTTAATATTTATTAATACAAAACACATTTACTAATATTACTATTTTTAGGTATTATTGCATATAAATATATTATCTATTGAAATTATAAATATTTATTAATATAATAAAAATAAAGATAATTTTACTAGCTCTAACCAAGGGAGAATTCTTTCTCAGAAGATGCTTCAATAAGCATTTGGAGCTGCCTCCTCAGACTACATCTACAATACAAAAATGTTGAGATTTCGTTGTTTTAAGCCTGCTCTTGCTTTTGACCACAAGATGAAGCCCGGTGAGTAACCTGATCCTGACTAGGCTTGTCCTGGCAGACATCCATGGGAAATGGTGGTAGCAGCGGTTCTGCGCTTGAACAGCAGAAGCAAACTGGTGATGGCTTAGCACTCTGCATTGCTGTGATCAAGTCCGTGAACTAAGAATGCAACATCTCTGCTCTCTGGTTAGATTAGAATGAATGTCTAAGGGTTCCTATATCGCAACCTCTGGCTTGTTGAGAACAAGATGAAGGGCAGGTGCTGGAAGTTTCACCTCAGCACAAATGCCTCATGTCTTCTTTTAGTCTCTAACCTGCAAATTAGACAACTTAATGGTAAATGCTGGATATGTTCATGTGGCCATAATCCACTGAGAATGCCTTACTCGGGTCATGAGCCATTATTTCAATGCTAATGCCAGCACTCAGGTCATCTAATGCATCACTAAGTACAGCTTGACCCTACCAGTATCTTTAAACATTGTCTGTCAGCAAAATCCAGGTTCATTAACGCCTCTGCTAAAGCATCCTCATTACCCCATTACTGTAGCTCCACAATAATATGTTCATGCCTTGCAAGGTTTATTGCTTTATCATCCCACTAACCCAACCTTTTGTCTGGCAAAAGTCCTACCCTTATACTTGTCTACAAACAAATAATACTGAGCTTCCCAGGAGCTTAATTGCTTTTGTTTGCCATACTACAGCTTAATATGGGCAGTTATTTGTAGGTACTTATTAGGTATCCTTGTAGTACCTGACAACAAACTGTGAAACATCACGTGCAAAATTAACTGGAACATGCCTTGTTAATTATAAAAGGTGCTGTAAAGCACATATTTCATTAAACAGAATGATTAGTTATAAATATTTTATTGCAACAGCAGGCTGGTTTGGTACAGCACACAGTAGTTAATGAGGATATTTTGTTGCACTGGGTCCAACGCTGCTTCTTGTCACTCGCAAAGGAGCAGGATTAAACCCGTTTACCCGATGGTCTCCTCAGGCAAACAGCCCCTAACTCCTGCAGCAGGAGGCAAAGTGCCTTTCTCTGGGAGATGTAATACATTTTTCCCCATCCTCAGTGTAAAGCAGGGAATGGGTGGGCATGAGGAAGCTTTGGGGTCACTGGCTAAGCTGGTGACTGCATAGCATTGTCAATCAGTCAGTCATTCGTACTCAACATTTCTTAGTGCCAAATATTTCGGCGGCAGGTCCTCAACATGTATTAGCCACATTTCATGATCATTCGCCATCAAGGGCGGGACGTACCCATACATTACCATTTATGTGTGACTTCAAGCTGAATTAACAGCCAAGCACATAATGTTGGTAGAGTAATAAGATTAAGATAATAATGAAGAGAGACAAAGTGACCTATTTAATGATATAGCTTCATATTCCAATGGGATATTGTGAAGAAACATCACATGAGATTCTAATTGCTGTTAAGGCCAGAGGGATCCAACAGTACAGGCAGGAACCACTCACGCTCTTGTTGTGCTGTGTATGACAGTGAATTCAGCACTCACTTAGGCTTCTTGCTGGTCTTCCAAAAAGCACATCAGGACATTGCCATCCAAATGCTCCATGAGAAGACAAAGTGCTGCTGTCAGGTCTGGTCTCTGTGCATGCCCTCTGATGCCTCCAAGTACCTCAAACACCTTGCAGAGATCAAAGATTAATATTATGTGACCCCCACCAGGCTGAGTGCAGCATAGATCAAATCCTTTTAAATATCATGGAGAATGAAGAGCCATCACATCCCACCCAGGGTGAGCCCCTTGCTCATCACCTATAGCACTGACAAATCAATTATTCTACAGCACACTTTTTTGTCGGTGGGGCTGAGCCTTGCCTCATGTCTTCCAATGCTTGGCCGCGTTTGGGAGCAGCATGGTGAGGCTCAGGTGGTTTTTGAGTGTCCAGCACGTGCTTATTGCTGCACAGGGAAAGGAGCAGGGACAGCAGTGTGGAGCCTGCCTTTAGGTCATTTTGAGCAGGACTACGATATTAGTATTGGTTTCCTAACTTCTTGCTCAATTTGTACAAAACTCAAGAGAGAAGCTTGGATCCTGTACCAAGCAAACTGTTGTCTACAACAAAACAAAAAAGTGCATTCTACAGAATAATTTTAATGTGAAAATTTGAATCTCATTTAATACTTCCTCTCTTTAATATACCGTAAACCATGGCTCAAATCCTAGTGATGCACTTCTGAGGCTGCAGTTCTTACTCCTATTTTTGGCCAAAAGACTTGCTCTCCAAGTAAGAAAAAACAAAAGACCCTGAAGCTGCCCCCCATGCACACTCACTCATCGCATTCTTCCTGTTGCAACATTGGCTTTTTTCATGAAAAGTTTAACTTGCTCGTGACTCTGAAAAGTGCGTGTTAAAAGACTTTGAGACAAACATGTTATGTGAAGAGTAACTGAATTGGTATGTTGGGTTTTTTTTTAACAGATTTTTAGTCAGCTGGAAAAAATAGGGGTTTGCAGACTCAGTTTCCATACTGGTTTCTGGACAAGCATCAGAATTTCAGGAATAACTTTTTTTCCAAATAGATTAATCCAATTATGGGTTCATTTTACGCAAAAATGCCAAATTCGCCATGACTGAGCAAAAATGAATGGAGTCCAAATATTGTTCAGTTCTGTTTGCAGAGTTGTCCTACAGTTTTAACTTAAGGCAAATAACCCTCCCTCCGTCCCTCTATAACTTTAAACAAGTAACCACTCTAGACACAGGGAGAAACTATGTGTTTAAAATATAGCTTTTCCATACTACACATTTTTAAATTTCTAATATTTGGAGTTTCAGAATATTCTGAGAAATCCAGTGGCTACAACAGCACAAAGGCTGTTGAAGGATCTCCCGTCTGCAGGATTAGGTCCACAGAGCAGAGCTACACTTCAACAAAACACAATCCTGCTTTTCAGGCTTTTTAAGATTGTAGTTTATGTACTGTGCTATGTGGACTCGTGTTGCAGCACTACCAAACTATCAAGCTGCAACAAGGCTTTTACCATCCCATACCAGCCCTCCCATGCCTCGGCACCACCATGAGTCTCACACAAGGTTCCAAAGGTTCATCTACTGTCCATGCTGTTTCTTCATCCCCTTCAGGCCAGTCCACCCTGCTTCTTCGCTCTGCCGCACCTGGGTTCTTCCTTCTCCTAGCTCTTCTTCCAGCCAGCCTTCTCTCATCCAGGCCCCCTTCTTCTCTTTGCTGCCTTCAGAGCCTCTCCTTTTCTCTCCTACATCTGGGGCTCTCTCTTCATCCAGTCTTCTCTTTTCCCCCAGTGCTCTTTCTCTTCTAGGCCTCTCAGTGCTATTTAGCTACTTAGCCCAAACAAGCCACAGCTGTACATTACCCACATCAGCCAACCCACCGCCCCAGA
>JAVJGI010000014.1:23760708-23790701 GCA_035590275.1 Ibycter americanus | reverse complement strand
CATGGTCTGCAGCTTGTGGAAGTAAAGTGCTTTAAAAATGTTATGGAACAGGTTAAATTATGGATCTTGTGTGTACCAAGTACAACTGTGGGGCAATTTTCCCCAGATACCCAGAAGTGGCCCTCTTGCCACCTCCAGAAAGGACATCTCCATCACTCCTTTCTGATGGGCCAGAATGGATGTCTCTGGATGGCACTCATGCCTGGAAGGTCAAGATTTTTGCTATAAAGTTGGTTTAAGATATCCTGATCCTCCACTCTCTGGTCTTGAGAAAGGTATAACGTGTTTGGGTGGCCTGTCTGAGCAGCGGAGGATGACAAAGGGGACCGGGATGGAGGTGGCTGGTGGCGTTTGCCACCTGCGTGGGCAGTGGATGGGGTGGCAAGACAGAAACTCCCTTGAAGTCTCTGCAGAGATGGATACCCCCTTTGGCCTCCCGGGGGCTGGGAGGTGAAGGTGGAGAGCAGCTTTCATGCAGTGCGTGATGGGTAAGCCATGTCCCCAGACACCTGGGAGCGCAGGCCAGTGCCCCCACTGCAGCCCCAGCTCCACTCAGCCCCCTCCCGCCCTTTGAAGAGTGTGAAAATGTGCTTGCCAGGAGACCCTAACCTGGCAGTGGCCGACTGGTTCATGCTTGCCCCCTCTTCTGCCTTCTCTGAAGGTCGCCAGCTGATTTGGGCTGATTTTCTTCCTTCTTGCACATGTCCCCTGGCCTCTGACACTTCCATCTCCCTGGCTGCTTGGGCTTGCTCCTTCCTGTGATCCCTCTGTTCCACTTTCCCCCCATTTATTTCCCCTCTCATCTCCTTACTGAGGCTCAGCCTGCTGGAGAGTCCATCCCACAGAGCAATTCCCATGGAAAAATTGGAGAAGCCAGGTGAGTGCTGTGTCCCTTTCCCACTGCTCTGCCCTCTGTCCGACCCATGTCACCTCCTCACACAGCCCCTGTCCCCTCCTTTCTTTGCTCTCCCTTGTGGCCACCAGGGCAATCGGAGCCACGACTCAGTGGGCCAGTTTTGGAAGGTGTGATCACATCAGACCATCTAGAAACCAGGGCTGTCTATCCATTATTCAAAGGGTCGCAGCACTATTCCCAGGACTTGAACCCAGCCAGCTGGGAAGTTCTGCACTGCTGGCAGGGTGCTTCTTCTGCAGAGCCCCCCTCCTTCTGCAGCTGGACCCTTGACTCCATGGCAGGCAATTTGCCCACCTTAAAAACCTGCTTTTTTCATTACTGCCAAAATTTCCATTCTGGATCATCACCCTAAGCTGGAGCACAGCCAGGACCACAGGCAGAGACACCTCAGTCGCCCCTGCTCCTCACCACCACAGCCACGCTGAGCACCTCCTGGCACGACCGCAGCCTCTCACCTCAGGAACAGCAGCAGGAGAAGGGATGTATTTAGCTGCCTGATTACAAACATTTTGGAGGGTGAGCAAAGGAATAGAGCTGCCTCTTTTGCTGTGCCGCAGCCCCCTTTGTATAGGCTGCCCAACCTACAGCTGCCTTTCTAAGCGGGTGCCAGGTTTTCTCCTCCAGCAGAAAAGATCTTTCCCTTCTGACAGCTCTTGGCTCCTCCACTGTTGCAAGCTCCCGCAAGCAGCTGGACACTAATCCTGGAGCACAGCTCCCTTTTCCCTTCCTCTTCTTGAGCTGCTTCCTCCGCCAGAGCCAGGCAGCAGGGAGTCAGGCTGGAGGAGTGGGAGTTTGTCACCAGCAAAGCGCACGTGCTGCCAGCACCCTGCCAGCCGCCGCAGGCTGGGCAGCTGCTCCGTGATGGGGAGCACCTCCTCCCTCCACCCAAACCTCGTGCCAGTTAAGGAGATCCCTCTGGCCAGGGGTTGCACCTCTCCAGTGACTGGATCCACTGGGAATGTCGCTCTTGGCCCTCTCTGGGTATTTGTTCCTATGCTCGTGTAGAAATAACAATTTCGCTAGCAAACCCATACCTGAAATACAGAATTCAGCCTCTGAAGTTCTTCAAGAGTCATCTGTTGTTCAATGTTGCAAAGTAACAAAAGAAAGCAGGTGTTAAAGATAAAAAGTCACCCACTGTGCTATTAGTCACACTGGCAGCAATGCTGCGCGGTGAATTGCCTGGGTGCCTGGAGTGCGTGCTGCTAGGAGGGGCGGGTCTGAATTAATTAGCAGACACTTCTTTTCCTCTCAGATTGTTTTCTTAAATGAATTTACTGCATCTATGCAAACAAGATCCCATTTATACACATTTCTGAAATAAAAATAATTCCCTGTACCTACTGAAGACAATGAGGATTCAACACTAGCTTTGAAGGGAAAATCCTACCCGCATTACAAGATAAGTGTCTTCTCCTGGTAGCTGCTGGGAGCTCACTACACTCCTTAATTTGTATACAGTTCCTAGTAAAATCAAATATCGTTATGGAGAAGCAAAATATTTTCTGTACCTTTGCAGACATCCAAGGAAAGTGCTTTTGTCTATTTTCCCCCTCCCTTTCTTCGGATCAGGGAGACACGATATTTGCTGCAAGTGCTCCCTGTACTATTATTCATTCAGCCGAATGACAGACAACAGTTTCAGATTTTCACAGAGCTGCATTCATCAATAATTTACTACATAAATAATGCTCCCTGAGCAGCAGTAATTAACAGGATCCTGAGACGGTAAGCAACGGGACAGAGCAGCACTTCGCTTCATTATCAGTATATGTACTCCTGATGGCATCAGGGGATTCATCCAGAGCCATGCTGTCCTACTATTGGCACGGTACAAGCAGCCTAGAGCCAGGGTCTGGCTGCTGAACTGGACACTGGCCAGATCCTACAGGACAGGTGGTAGTGAGAGAGCAGCAAATGGACCGGCCACAGCAGAGGTGTTTGTGTTAAGCACAGGAAGACGCTGGGGAGGGAGCCGAGGAGAGCAGGAGATAAGAAGGGCAATGCTGGAAGCGATGCAAGTCTGCTCAGCTCTTCCCCTTCCAGACGCAGTCCCAGCAGGGCTGTACAGACATCTCCAACTGACCAAAGAGGCCAGCCCTGGTGGCTCCAGCTGCTGCTCCTGTTAGGGGTGATCTCCACCTGGATTCCCCAGCAGCTTGTCCTTTTTGTCCCCACCACGGTATGGGAGGGGAGAGGAAGGGGGTGAGCCCTGGGTTCATATTTCCCAGAGCATGGGGAGGGAGAGGAATCTCCCCTAAACAGGGAGATCTCAGCCAGACTTGACTTTAACTCTATTTTAACTCCATGCTATAGCCATCCCAGCCTTGGCTCCTTCTCTTGTTGATGCCCTCAGGTGGCATCGCTGGCTGGCTTCCTTACCACTCTTTCTTGCATGCCCAGACTGTGGCAAAGCCAAAGGACAACCAGACAGACTCCCCATGCCAGCAGCAACGATGCATATTCATGCAGTCATCGTAATAAGAGCGTGCAATACTTAGCATTTATATTGAGAATTTTGCCTCCTGAGTAGCAGACATAGATTAAAATTCTAATTCTGCTCTTGAATACCAATAACTGCTGCTAGTCTCTCTCTCTCCCCCCGTATCCTGCTTTCTGAAAGTGAATAAATAATTGGTTCATGAGAGAGACGTGTTCCTTTATTCAGAGTTATCAGGTTTATGGAAATCTATTATTCACGCCGCGCACGCTCGGGTCATGCACACAGTCTCAGCATTGTCATTCCCCAAGAAGCAGCTCATGTCACTGTGTCCTATCAGAGACTCAGCCCTACTCAGAAGACGAATCAGCCAACATTCGTGGACAGAAATTTCCTCTGGTTAATTGTTTATCCTATGCCTGTCTATCTACATCTGCTGCCAGAGGTTTCACATCCCATTAGCTTTCCTTTTCTCCAGGCAATCCTGCAGGCTCCGGCACCCCAAGTTCTCTTTCTCAGTGTTACCTCCTACCCACACATTCTTGTATTTTCTCCTCCATCACTTGGGGGCTGAACTCATTCAGGAAGAGCAGAGTTTTACTTCAGCTCCACACTTGGTGGGGTTCACTGCTGGCTTGTGGCCCGGCTGATGCAGGCACGTGTGGGAATGGCTAGCCTGAGCAGTAGACTTCGGCTGGGGCAGCTGGTGCTATGAAGATGAAAGGTTTGATTTCTCTTCCAGATCAGAGCTGCCTGTTGCAGAGCCAGTAGCTAGGACTGTCTGAAGTTTGAATTGTATAGCCACTTGGATATGCTCCTGGCTGGCTCATACTCTACCTTCCACCTGAACAGCTATCCATGTAATTCAACATGCTATGAACAGGGGGTTTTCCCACATTACTGGGTAATTAGGTTCTCCCAAACCACCAGTGACAACTCCGTGTCTGGCTGCCTGGGCCCTCTTTGCCAAATCCTACTCACAGCGGAGGCATTTGGAAGCTGAGGGATGTAGGGATCCTTTCCAATGGCTCTTTGCAGGGTTGAAGTGATGCTGAGCACTTGCACTCTCTGATATGTTTACCGTGAACTTGAAGGAGTTACCCTTTTTCTGCCCTCTCCATGCCTCCTTCACCAGCCATTTGGTGAGGGAAGAGCTGTCCTCCTGGGCTGCTTCCCTGAAGCTGTTGGCAGGAGATGCATCTTGCAGCCCAAGGACTCCTAGACAAGCTGAAGCACTTGAGGTGCAGGGCGTCCTGTGGCTGATGGCCCATGGAGCTCAGCCAGCACCCTGCCAGAACCAACTGCAGGGAAGTGTGATGGGCAGTGGGTGGTGACGGCAGCTGGCTCCCTACCTTTATTTAGCAGTAGAGAGATGATCTGAGAGAGCAGATAGAAAACCTAAACATTTGGGAAGGGCAGAGGCAGATCACACCCTACCTGAGCAGCAGGTTCTGCTGTATGCTGGTGATGTTTTGTCAGCAAAGTTATGTGATGCTCTGGATGCAAGCAGAACATGGCTGCAGTGATGGACATGTTGGCTGGAAGGGACCTCTGGAGGCCTCTGGTCCAGTCTCCTGCTCAAAGCAGGACTATTACCAAAGCTAGGTCAGGCCAGCCTTGCATTGTCCAGCAAAGTGTTGAAAATGTGCAAGGATGGGGTTTCCCCTCTCTGGATAACTGTTCCAGTAAGAAGTTTACTCTTCTGGTGAACCTTTTCTGTCCTACCTAAAACTCCCAGGCCACATGGCTGTTGCCCCTGCTTTTATTGTCTGGCATTACTAGGAAGAGTTTGACTCCAAGGTCTTGGCAGTAGCCCTTCGGGCAGTTGTAGTTGGTATTAAGCAGCTGTTAAATCACCCGTTGGCCTCTCCTGCTCCAGAGTAAACCAGCTTAGGTCCTTCAGGCTCTCCTCATGAGTTGTGTGCTCTAGGTCCTGACCACCTTGGTAACCCTTTGCTGGATCTTCTCCAGTTGTTCCATAGCTCTTTTGAACTGGGAGGCTCCAAACTGGATAATTTTGAATGTTATCAACTGTTACTCAGATGCCAGCTCTCTTCATCCATCTACCTCCTCCTTGCTGCCCTTCCCATAGGAGGAAATCTCCCTGTTACCGCCTGTGGAGCTGCTTCTGTGCTCTTCTTTCCACTTGTTAACAACTATGGCTTCACAGCACAGGGACAAAGAAAAGATCAATATGTCCAAAGAGCTCACATCTTTTTGCACAGGTTTACAAACCAATATTACCTGCCCATTATGACCTTGCCTCACTCAAGAAAAATCTTAACCAAAAACGTTAGGCTGCTCATGTGCCAAGAACACTCTCTGCCATGTTCACTGAGATTGTCTTACTCGTATATTCTCCTTTACCGTGTTACGTAGACTTCCTTGTAATGGTGTACTCTATATACACCTATTACATATACCTCAGCTGTAAACTCCCATGGTGTTGCTCATCACTCTCTGGGTTGGTGGAGTCACTAGCTCAGTGGGAACCTGCTCGAGAGTCAGGGCTCCCGCCTAACACAGCAGCTATTGTTAACAGGAACATGCTTAATACTGAAGGGAACAGAATGATGCCCTCATTGGTGCTTTCCAGCACATGCTGTAGCTGCATCTGTGAAAAACACAGATGAAAGCTAATTTAAGGGAAGAAGAAAACTGTGGTATAAAACACAATCCTCGAAAAGTCATTTTCAGGTGACAAGAATGCTCATGCTGTGAGATTGCAGAAAAGAATCGGTTTTGCTGGAGGAATAGTCTGTGATTTCCAAAATGTTAGTAATCAAACACACTGTGTAATTGAGAATATGCATGTAGCTCAGATCTCTATAATCAGAAAACAGCTTGTTTCTTCCAGGCTCCAGCATGCAGAAATAAAACAAACATCACGAATACACACTTGAGCAGAGATTACAACTGGCAGAACACTAACGATCCCTGCCTCCTGTAAATCATGCCTGTGAGCATCCTTATGAAAATGTGCAATGGAGCAGTGGTCCATATGACAGGTGGCATTCCAGGTCATCCATGACACTGTCCTACAGCACAATGTCATGGCTTGTCAGCATAGCTGAGCTTGAAATGGTGAGGAGGTGCCTGGTTCATGCATTACTGAGATTTTTTTGTTATCTTTTGCAGCCACAGAGTGAGAATTATTTCTCCTCACACACCAGCAGTGAGGGAGGAGGTGGGGGAAGGCTGTACGTGACTGCCACATTGAGCTGTTAGCTTGAAAGGCATGCATAAAGCTACAAGCAGGCCAAAAATTCTTGAGCCCTAAGCTTTTTTCACATCAGGCTGGAATTTGTGTCACATCCACCCAGAAGCCAGTTACCAGAGACTGCTGTAACCACGACTGAGTGGTACCAAGTGCTTGTATTTTATCTTTAACAGTCTGTATTGCTCCACTGCCTTAAGTGCTACAAAAAGCTTACAAGATAAAAACAAGACAAGAGAGTAGGGAGAAGTGCCCTGCTGCAGATGGGAGATATAAAAACAAAAAGGGAAACAGGGGAAATGTCTGCTGGCAGCAGCTAAGGACACTTTGGCCACACAATCCAGCCACTGTTGTTTGGTAAGCCAGTCAAGCCACAGAAACAGTCGGAAAGGGCCAAATTCAGTTCCAGATTTGGACACCTTAGTTTCGGGGATGTACAACACGAACTGGGTGTCTGTCCGCCTCCTACAGCCTAGTCAATACAGCCATACCCTGCACCTGGTGCACCACTCCACTGCCTGTAGGGTTTATCGTGTGCCTGGCTACAGGTTCCTAATGCCACCTGAGATCCCCTGGGGTATCCCACGCATTTGTTCGGGAAGGTAGGTATAACAGCAGGCTTGAATCAAACCTCCATCAACGCAGGCAGTGAAACCAAGGAACGATTCATCTTTCCCCAAAGTGGGCAACCCTGCTGACCAGCCGAGCATTCTCCAGCTGGAGCTGGCCAGGCCAAATGGGTCTCCAAGGGCTGTAAAGGGAGCTTCAACACGCAGCTCACATGGAGCCACCTGCACTCAACTATCCAAGCCCAAATCCACTTATGGGATCATGGAGTTGAATTCCCCCTATTTACATTTTCTTAGCACTCCCCATTTGCTGGACAAGGTAATCAGCCTAGACCACTCTCAGTAAAACATTTGAACACGTGGGATAGGCTATAAGAGTGGAAATGCAGAGTTAGGGCATATTAGTTAATGGCTTGGAATTTGTTAAATTGCCATTACTTGAGTCTCCACCTGATCTGCAAAGGAGAAAGAACTAGAACACAGACTTGTTCTTGTGAAGTGCATTTCTTTCTCCTGGTTCTTCATCTCTAGTTCTGAACTTTTCATTAAAAGGTCAGTATTTGATTAAATAAAGACTTAAATAAATATGCCCACTCTAAAAAAATTACATTAACAACCATGCATGTTCATAACTAGGTCTGGTCTCCCTATTTCAAGGGAAGAGGTGACTTCTCCAGGCATGCAGGCATGCTGAAACTCTGGTTTTGTGACACCTCAATTGTCCTGAAGTCCTGTCCTTCCCTGCCATGGAACTGCATTTCTGGGCAATCACAATGCTGTTTAGATAAATAACTGGCTGGCGATGGATGGCAAAATGACAAAACTTATCTGTATGTCCTGTCACCATATGATATTACTGAGACCCAACAAGCCAGAGATTAAGTAACTTCTGGTTCAAAATGATGCTTTTGCATTTTGCACTGTATCATTTTCAACAATTTTATCTTTACTAACTAGCTACTAACCTACACTGTTACTAGGGTGCTTTTGTTTCTATATTCTTTATGTTCCTGAGCCACTCAGCCATGGATCTTTCTTTTTACTGTGTTTATCAATTCCCTTCACTTGACAGCTTCTAACTTACATCAGTTTACATTTTTTATGATGTTTTCAATCCTACCTAATCTCTGCCCCTTTAGGACGCACAAACACATCCACACTATCTATTCCTACTTCAGTCCAAAGCTTTCAGTTTCTCTTCCCGTTTTCCTTGCTCAAAGTTCAGACAGCTATTTTGTTTTGACTCTTGTCCACTTCTCTGGAAACCATTGCCACAGTGTGGCTGTCCAAGAGGCCTTCCTTCTTCCAAACGTCGTGTGGTGGGGAACGACTTCACTTAGGAACTGCATGTACTCTCCTGCTTTACAGGCTACTATGGATTTATAAAGACTTCCTCATCTTCTTCACTTCCTCATGAAGAGATGGACTGAACAGCCAGAGATTTCTCAAGGCAACGGCATGATGAAGGGCCAAAGCCCAAGCCCTAGCCCCGAAGCTCGGTGACACAGTTTGGTTTTTGGCCAGCCTGGCTTAGGGCTAGCTCCATCTCCAGATTCTTCTTGGAAATGGGTAGCTGGAGTGGTCCCAAAGTGAGCCAGGTATAAGCTGTCATTCACCGCTGTAGACAGTCAGGTGCTCTAACTGTCTCTTATTTTGCAACATGGATGCAGAGGTTGCAGAATCAGGAGGCAGGCAACCCTTGCTGCATCTCCAGCAGACACATCTCACTAAGCCGGTTCAGCCACACGGAGAACAAACAAATGAACAACAATAAAACACGTTTAAAATGTTAGTTATTGGTTTCTTCTGCTTCCAAAGATGTTGTGCAGTTTTGGCCTCTAAAACTCCTTTCTTGGCTGTTTCTGTTACCTGGTGAAAAATGGCATGTTTGGGAGGAAAAAACAGTGGCTTGCCAGTCACAACTTTTCCAGAAGAAATGTCCTTCCTAAGCCACGCTGTGTCACAGCTGGCCCAGGACAGCCCAGTGGTCGCAGGGACACATCCTGCTGAGTGACTCAAGACCAGCTCCGTCACAGGCAGCCGCCAGCCGCTCCATTTCCAGCCCTGCCAGGAACAAACGGTCATCATATGGAAGGGGCAGCACATTACGCACAAATGCATGTTGGCCTCTCTGTATCCCTTCCCCTCTGGTGAGTGTTGTAGTTAGAGGAACGTGGCCCTTGGGTGATGCAGGATATGGTCTGTGGCATGGACCCTGTCACAGCTCAGTTGATCTTGGTCAGGCTTCGTTGACCACAAAGGCACTGGGGGCACAGAGCAGCACATTGCCCGTGGATGAAGTTTTGGATAAGGACACAATTTTCCAAGTGCTTCTAATTACTGGGAGTGACCAGAGTTTATAATTATTACCAATCAAACGTTATTCCCTTATTTGAACATTGCTAGCATGAGTTATTCTAACAGTCATTTTTCTGAATTTCTAAAATTGGACAAGCCTTCTACAAGCAACTGGTACCATAGTTGAAGGATTGGTCACAAGGACCAATTTAAGTTCTGTAAACTACTTCACCACCACTTATCCTTGCCAAGTGTTTACTGCTTCCTTTAAAATCTCCTCCCTTGGCCACGAGCAGCCTGTAGCTTTTCAATAGTTTTTCTTAGAAACCACAATAAACTTTCATGTTGCAACCAGTGCTCCAGGGAGAGAGACTGACTGCAAGAAAATGAGCTCTAAAGCAACAGCTGGTCTAACAAAACCAATCAAAAAATGCTGCAGAATCTGTATTTACATGCAGAACAATGCACATGCTGAGAGGTGGGTGTGCAAGGTCTCACTTTCTTCCTTAGAGACATGGTGTCCTGAAAAGTCCCTGAGCAACTTTAAGAACTGAGCTGCCATTCTCTGGAAATTTGAGGCAGTGGTTGCTGCCTGCTGGACCCCCAGCTCTGGCAGGTGGAGCCAGGTGAGTGGGGAAGACTTTGCCACGGCTCTGGCCGCGCATCCCCCGCGCCCCACTCCTCTCAGCATTGCGCAGGGAGGTGGGGATGCGCGGGGCACACGGGGCAGCACCACCCACACCACGGCCATCCCTCTGCCCCTGGCAGGGCACCCAAATCCTGCTGTGGGGCTGAGCCTTTCTGATCCTGGGCTGGGGGACTCGGTGAAGGAGTACAAAGCTTCTTGTAGCCCTGATCCCCTCAGCAAAACAAAATGAAAGGCGTAACCCACAGAACTATGCCAGAGAAGACAAATTGCAAAAGAAAATTAGTACAGCTTGCTTCCATGAGAATTAATGGATTTTTGTCTGTTAAATTCACTGGGGGAGCTGTAAGAAAGATTGTGTTAAAAGGATATTCTGTGGCTACTTATCCATGTGTCTAGCATACATGGAGAAGCAGTGCTAGTGCTCTAGAGAGTTGCCTGGGCTTTTCTATTAATGTATATCTCTATATATATGAATATGTGTTTATGTCCTTGAATTCTTCAACTTCTAGTATAATCATTCTTAATTCAGAGAGTTTTTGTGTGTTGATAAACTACTGATATCAAATGATTAATAAAATTGAATGTATTGTAGTTTAATTTTAAAACAATTAGAACAAATGAGTTGTTAAGAGACAATTCAGGTTACAGGCATGGTAACAAGGTCCTGCTATGTGCTTCATTAAGCACCAGCAAATCTTTTTGTGTAAAACAAGAACTTCAAGGTTACAAGCAGACAGGAATTTAAAAAGAAAACACTCCCAGAAGACAAGATGAGCTGACTGGAAGCTCACCACAAGAAATGAGCTGAGCATAATGAGGGGAAAAGTAATCTTGAACTCAGCAGAGAGTCAGTGAAACCAGAGGAAAAGTAATTCCATGAGGGGCAGACCGTGACCACTGACCCATTGATCAACAACTCAAGAAACCCTCTGCGGGAAAATCAAGGACGATGGACAGAATAGTTTGATTGCAGTCCAACATGATGCAGAGGACATCCATCATGTCCTAGAAAGAGTGAAAAAAGATGGAGAACATCGATGGTGGGACACTCTTTTCAGATGGTCACCAACTGCTACTGGAATGTTCAACAGAGTACTTCACCCTGTTGTTTTATTGATACTAACCCTTTTGCTTTTCATCTTCATGATGGTATTGTAGTAAAAGTTTGGGGAATGATGAACCAACTATCCTACTTGCTATCTCTGTTCCACATGCATATGCTTGATATTCCCTATATATATATATGCATATGATACTATTAACCCCTAAATGCCCTCATGTGAACCTTGGGTGACTATAGTCATGGGGGGAGTATGTGAGAAAATTACTTTGGGGTGGAATTGGAGAAAACTAGGACCTAATAGAACCATAGTATTACAGAAAGCTTTTTAGGGTAAAATACAGCTATCGCTTTCAGGGTGGTTGGCTACTTTACCACGACTCCCTAAGCAATACACCTGCCATCTCAGCACCTGCTGGTAGGAGTAACGGAGGGTGGAGCAAAGTGGAGACCCTGCAGCCAGGCTCTGCTGTGCTCCCTGCAGAAACGGGAACCTGATGGTGCCACACAGCTGATAAGCTGCAAAGCAGTTGTCACATGAGGAATCTGTCAGAAGATGCCTGCTGCTGAGCCAACCATTACGGTGAAATTACTTTCCTCAGAAGAAATAATCTCATTGTCAAACTAACGCACACCTCCATCTCAAAGTTACCTGCCCGCAAGGTACCACTGCACCTCACTGGGCATGTGACACCAATCAGTAACAAAAAGGTGCATGACTAGAGTCTCAAGGACCACCTAAATGTAAAGAAAATGAACTGGTCTTGGACTGAAACAAGTCCAAAAGGCGGGGAATTGTTGTCTATGTTCCTGAATTACCAAACTCTGACTTAGAGTTTAGCTATATGTTAAACATTTCTGTGCACAAAGTTTAGATTGAGTTGACCCACCCATTAAAGTTGTAAAAATTGATGAACAAAAGCACTTCAAATGAAGGGATTCAGCCTTGGGAAGGATGGGAGACAAAGAACAGATGGTGAAAAGAACACCATTAATTAAGAAAGAAGCCTTCAAGTGAGGAAGTTCTGGCTGCGAGAGAAGACAAGCTGATGAGCTGTTGCAACCCACATACCTCATCAGAAAATTAGTTGAAAGTAGGATGAAGGTGATTGTGGCAGTGGGAGATCTCGACCTCCGACTCAAATAGCCCCCCCGAAAGAGGGCAGAACCCGGCTTGGAGAGCACGCGTAGTTAGTAAAGAACTTCAGCAATGCTGTCTGAGGATGTCTACTAATCTCCATTAGAAGTGAGAAACTTCTAACCAGTCCTGTATCTGTTACTGAATATGCAATGTATTAGGAGGTATAAAAAGTAAGCAAGGGCGGGGAGAAGTTAGGGAAATCTCCATCATAACTTCTGGGACCAGGCGATGGGCTGAGCCTGGCTTCTCCCCCATAGGGATGCCGGTTGGGGAAGAACTTTATCCTGTGACTAACTCATGCTAGCTGTTACTAAGTGTGGTGTTTTGAGCTTGCTTTGCAGGCAGTATAGTATCACCAGCAACCTTTGAACTGTATTCTGTCACAAACTTGTATTTTGTATAATAAAAATCTTCAGCTGAAGTTCATTTTGTATAAGTGTCCGGAGATTTGAGTCGTTGCTATAAGAGATTTGGGTAGTTGTTATAAGGGATTTGACTCAGTGATGCTGTCAGGGGGTCCCTGAATAGGTGAGTCGAGTCACCCTCCGGACAGTGGGCTGTCAAAACGCAGGTAGTGACAGGCTGGTCGGGAACACGGGTCTTGTTTTTCTTGGGAAACTGACAGGCTGATCAAATATAAAGGGTTCGAGGAACTCTCCCTTCTTAACAAGACACCTTCTGACTCAAAAGGAAGTAAAAACTGAGTATGCAAACTAATTACCATAAGAAAAAAGAAAATTACTTGACAAATAAGGAACTGAATACTAAATAATGAAGGAATGATGTAACCAATGAAGACTGACTTTTTTTGTTCGCTAAAATATATAAAGAGTGTGAAGTTTCCTCAGTTAGCAAGCTAGTTTTTGCAGATTACCACCTAGCTCCCTACTTTGCACAAACTAGAATAAAAAGATAGAAATACCTCGACTTGGTGTGTGAATTGATGCTGCATGCCGGGTAACAAACTCCGGTTGTGAGACAGCACTACCAGCCTCAGTTTGCAAGTGTATTGACTGCTTATGGTTGAACTATATTCTTTGTTTAAAAAAACCCAACCTACTAAATCTTCAAAACAGATTCACTACCTTTTACTTAACATTTATTTTACTTTATACTGTCATCAGTCATTTCCTGATGGTTATCAAACATTTCCCTGTTTTAATGTGTGACTTAGTCTAGTGCAAGAGCTTTTATACTGTTAATAAGCAACTGCTTTTTCTTGCTGCAAAATACTTTATGGACTATTTCAGATATATGGAAAAATGTTTCACCCTGAAGGTGGCCAAACACTGATACAGGTTGCTCAGAAAAGCGGTAGAATTTCCATCCTTGGAGATACTCAGCACTCTATGGGACGTGTGCCAGAGCAACTTGTTGCAGCTGGACCTGCTCTGAGGAGGGACCAGACTGGATGACCCCCAGAGGTTCCTTCCAACCTGCATAACTCTGTGGTTTTATTTTAAAAATATAACCTAGAGGTGTTTGTTTATTTTAACTGAATAATTTAGCAGAAGAAAATTAGAAAAGACACGAGTTGCAAGAGTTGCTAATTTAGGGAATTGAGAGCTCCTGGTGCTACTGTATGCAGGAGAAGCAGACAGTATGCTTCGTCAGGGTGATTTATTTGAATTAAGGAAGTGCAGATATGTAATTTTTTCTTTCCATGAAAGAAAAAAATTAAACTAAAATGCATTGTAGCAGTTTCCAGATCAGGAAGAGGGCTCCGCTCTGCATAAACTGAATGGCAGCTCCTCTTTCCGGTGACAACGTATTGGGTGTGATTTCGTGACCTCTGCCTCTAGCACATAAACGCAAGTGAAGGGATGGGGGGTTTCATTTTTTGACAATTACATATACCTTGAGTGGAGGTTTACTTATCTCACCAACAGATTTGTTTTATTTTTGAAATTCTTCCTTTAAGCTATCAGCCCTAAATTCAAGCCTAGCCTAGCTCCTCTGTGACTGCTAGCTGTATTACTACATGTCCCATACTTCATTGACCACGCAAGAACTAGAGGCTCCAGAAGACCTCTGCATGGAGGGTGTCTGAGAAGACTATTACCTTGCTGTTGGCTCAGAAACATCTTTTTGCTGAATTAGCCCCAGCCGTCATTTGGCTATTCCCAAACCAGATGGCTCCTGGAGAAAATTTTTCTTTTAAATGTCATCATTAATTACTCGTTACCATAGGCTGAGGGCAGGAGTAGACCAGCAGCCTCAAGTGGCCCTGTGGGGCTGGATCTCCTGCACAGGCCACCCGTGCATTTCCAGGGTCCCTCCACGCACACTGTGCCATGGGTGAGCGGGGGGAGCAGCACGTGAAGGGCAGAGCGGAGTGCTGCTCAGGCACACTTACCAGCTCTACAGTTCACAGTCTTGGCAGCATCCTCTCTGAAGGCTTAGGGCTGCCAAAATAAGACCAGGCTTTCCGGGGTGAAATCCTGTTTCATTTATGCCTTTATAATGTAGGTAACACCCATTTAACTGTTCTTTGGCTGTTACCATGTTGTAACTACGACTAAGAACAAGCTCCATCGTCCAGACCTAAGCTTTTCTCTTGTTTGTAGTAGAGCACTTTGCTGCCGTAGTCACATCATCCCATCTGTGTGAGACCCAAGTACAGTGCAGGTAATTTCCTTATAATCCTTAATGATGATTACTTGTTTAGTGTTCAACCGAACTAAACACAGGACGGTCTCCCTTGCCAGATGTCTCAGCAAAAAACACTAATGATAGGTAGATAAACTTTGATGAGCTTCAAAAAAATCAAGTTAACTTGGTGCAGCTGATGAGCAAACCTACTTCCTACATTCCTACAGTCTTTATAGGGAGTGTTCTTCTTAGGAGCCAGCCTGGGACATGGTGCACATTATCTCTGAACACTCATTTACTGAAGTCTTTGCAGGATCACGCCTGGGCTTCATGTTTCACCCTGAAGAAACCTGACTACTGACAAAGAAAAAGTTACTGGAAAACAGCTGGAAATGAGCTCCAAGAGTGATCACGGGTTAGGCAGTACTTGTGAAGAGGCCAGCCTCAGACTGTCTGAAAGTGGGTTTTAGGAGAAATCACCAAATATCCAGTTTCTGCTAAAATTCAGATGATAATAAAATCACATGAATTACTATAGCACCAAGTAGAGGAAGTAAGAGATTTCAGCACAATAAGACACTGCTTTGTGTAGCAAAATAACTACATGTCATTATATTTACTGTGAAAGTCGATGGCAGAAAATGACACCACCATGGCCAAACACTAAAATATAGGTCTGACGCAGCATACCTCGCAGGCATGTTACCCTCTGCCCCGAAACACCCACAGACCCTGCTGTGTCCCCCGGGTCCAGCGAGCAGCCCCGACGCAGCTCGACACGGGGAGATGGGGCTGAGCCCTGCCATGGGGCACGGGGAGCCGCTAAGCTCTCTATTGCCGAGCAGCAATGGGAATTCTAAAAGCAGATCTTTGCACATTTCTCAGTTCCTCATAAACTTTCCACTCTTCTGAAACGGCAGTGTTGGTCTGAAGGATATGAGTGGAAACTTGCTCTACAAAACAGTAGGCAATAGAAAAATACTGTTGCAAATGATAAAAGTTTTTTCTTGCAATTTGTTCTTTACTTGGTGGAATGAAATTCAAAGTGTCACAACTTGCAACAGCATTCTGACTTCTGATTTATGTTGCAAAGCATGTAATCACATCTGCTATCTACCAGTAACTACCCATGCTGAGGAACATGCCTGCTTCTAGCTGGACATCGCATCTGATTTCTGCAAAGCTGATGCTTCTTCAATGTAAATATTGTCTTTGTAAGGTAATGGCCAACTCATTTCTGCTTATATTTTTGGACAAGAAGAAGAATCCTTATCACAAATCTATATCTGCAGATCTGGAAGTCCACATATCTTGCTAAAAACCAATATACCTGCTAGCTGAATTTCAGTACTAAACTATAATCCCTGCTTCAGAATAGATGGATTAAGTTCAAGGGAAAGAGGTGCAAAAAAATTGATCATTTCTTATTGACACATTAAAAAAATATGTAAGCCTGACCTTGGCACTGAAGTATCATCTTGGTTACTAGATTTAGATATCTGTATGTATACAAAAGTGCACACGGAATCACTTCAAACTAATATCAAAGTGAGCCAGCAGAAATTTGGTCCGGTATTAAAATTCTTAGTGTCAGGAAGTTAACCAAATAGCATAAAACTCCAGAAGCATCTGCTATAAACTGTATTTGCCTGTTGCTACAATGCTTCAGCAAAAGCAATGGCACGGCAGGGTGAGAAAAGTGCTCCCTTTCAAGTAAAACACCTGAAAGCAATTTCTTTTCCTGTAGATAGCAGACGCCCTCATGGATATGGGATTTTGAGGAATAGAGAAGGCTACTTACAGAGTCTCTTCCACACATTTTTCTTCGGTCCCCGTGCACTACTCTTCATTTCGCAGTTCTTCAGTGTGATCATATGCAGCATAATGTTTCCACCTGAATAATTCATAAGCTAAAAGCACTCAAGAAGGGTATGACAACATTTACAAAGATACAGACACAAAGATGGTTTTCTCTAGGCCATTGCAAGATACTTTTTTGTTGAAGCTTATTTCCATAGGAAAGCACATCCTCCCATAAATAGCTACTTCGAATAGAAATCAGTTTAGTGAAATATGAATTGTATTTTTACGCTTTATTTGGATCCCCAAATCTGAGTTACTATTTGCTTAAATCTTAAGAACATGGGGAAAATAGCTGGCAAAATGTGTGTAAAATAACTTCAGGTGAAGCAGTCAGCATTCACGACAGCTACCAGCAAACAGCAATAGCATAGAGGGGAATGCGTTGCCGCAGCCCAGGTGACCAACACAGCACACTCTTACTGGGACAGTTAGCGCCAGCTGAGCTCCTTATTTTTAACTGCAGCAGTTTAAAATACAAGGATAAAAAAAGACAGAATAGAAAATATATACTGTTTAAGGAGACATTTTTTATTTTGACATTTGTAGAGAATACTAATGGTCTGCTTAAGATGATTTCTCTGTACACTTCATACTCACCATGGGTGGTGAGTATTAAAGCCTTATTAAACAAAACATCATTAGTACCGCTCTCAGCTATTATTTTGGAACAGAATATTTTTTCTGGGTTTGAGTGTGTTTTTTTAAACAGGGGAAACATATTTTATGAAAAGGAAAATAGCGTATAATTGAGTTTCTGTTACCCAAGGCATCCCTCAGCTAAAGTTACACAGAAATGCAGAAGCTTAAGAAATCATTTAAGGATACAGCATGATTTTTTCCAATTATCATTACCAGAGCTAGGCAGCTGAATAAAAGGCATTTGATGAAGCTGTTGTCCAGCTTTATCCACCAGCCTTTGAAAATCTTGAAAATGCTGTTAATTTCTGTCCCCAACTCTCAGGATGTTATTGAGATGTAATGTATCAGTTATTTATCCTTTCGTATCAAAGGAAAATGGAAAAATCGCTTCTTCAATTAGAAAATAAGTTCCTTGTCCTGGTACTTACAAGGAAAATCCTAAAAGCATGATCTAGATTACTTAAGAAGGAAATAGAATTTCAGACTGAATGATCTGGAAGAAATGATTTTTGATCCAATATTATGATTTTTGGAAGCTAATTTATGTTGTGGAACAGCTGACACTGTCAATACCAGATTTATTTTTAGCTAATCCCATCACTCTTTGCAAAAAAGAAAATCAGCTGAAATGACTAACACATAAGAAACTTTCTGGTTTTCCCCTTGCAATAAGAAAGATGCAAAAATAAGTCAAGTAAGCAATACTGTTACTGTAAAAGATAATAGGGAGAAGAAAACGCTTGATGACTGAGGCAATTCAATATAATCCTATCTGTTGCATTTTACTTGTAGTTTGTAGTCCACTCTGAAAAAAATCTTGTAACAATTTCTCTCTGTTCCTCCTACACAGACTGGTATTAAAACCAAACAGAACAAAAACACAAAGAAAACTTGTGAAAAGCGCCAATTTTAAAATAATCTTCTGTATGTTCTCTTTTTAAAACAAATGATACTGATAATTTAATGTTCTGGATCATTTGTTCAGCATCTTTTGCAGCCATGTACAAACTTTTAATGAAAGCAGAGATTGTTATAACAGTATAGTTTATATGAAAGAGGAAAAATAAAGATTCTTGCCCACAAAATACAGATGTGGTGCTACATCTACACCTTTCACTGACAAACCCATAAAAGTGCAACTGAAAAAATATACATTTCCTGTGCAACACTTTCAGACGGTCTCGTTTTCAGTAATTCCTCATTGTTTCTCTGTAAGACCAATTTATCAACATAAGAAAATTTTTCTGTGGCAAGGATAAACCCTCAAATAACCTTGATTGTTGGAAAAATCATCTTTGCCTATTGATCTCATCTAAGGAATGATAACCCTTTTAAAGAGACATACTTTTTTTTTTTTTAATTACTTTTGGATGACTTTAGAGCATTGGCTCCTGTAAGAAGAACTGGCTAACGGGCATTGCACCACTCAACAGGGAAACCGAACCTTTAAAAATTCCACTAATTACAACTCACACTTCTTGACTACTTTGCTGTGAGCCAATGTTTTTCCAGAAGTACAATGTCAATTTAAGCTGTTGCATTTGTATGCACAGATAATGGGTTGCATGTTTAGGTCTGTTCAAGGGATGCTCTCGGATGCGGGATCCAGGAGCGCCTTTCAGGCCCAGGTGCCCATCGCAGTGGCATCCCGGGTCCATGCCGGAGCCAGCCCGTTGCCTGCCAACAAGCCCTGAACAAAGCCACCGCGGCACCGTGCCGCAAGTCCCCGACTTGGGTGATGGCAGACCCAGACCTCCCAGCACTCTTCCACCCCACAGCATGACTTCAGGAAATGAAGTCCATTTAAAAAGTTACTTACAACTCGTTGTAGGTTACAAACACGGGCCAGGTATCACTCTGTATATCTGCTGAACTAGTAAAGGTAGATTTGAAACGCAGCCTGCCAGCTTCCCTCCTTAACCGCTGCTAATTGGAGTCATTTTTTGGAACACGATGGTGCCACTGCAGAACATGGGTCAGAGAAGAGAAAGCTGGGATGGGTGGTGAAGGACAAGTTGCACACACATTTGCATGAGTAGAAAATCTCTCTGATCACACTACTGCTCTACAGCTGCCAAAGATAGGATCCATACCAGGGAAGGCCAGGATTTTTTTTTCCTTTGAAAGTTTATGATCTTACTGCTTTCAAGGAACTGCTGTGGTATTTGTACCATGCAAGATACAGATATTACAGTCTTTTTATCTAAACTTGTACACCACATTCACATCTATGGAAAAGGCAGAGTCTGAGGAGCAAGCAAAAATACCAATTATAGGTTGCATATAAAAGTTTTTAGATATTTCTTAGCAGACTGAGGAAAACAAATTGAACTCCCACCCCAGCAACTCCTTCCCTCTAGCCAGGATCCTAATGCCAAACCTAAGTGCTGAAGTACATCTTTAGGGGCCTGATTTTCAGAAGTGTTAAGAAGGCACAGATTCCATTAAGTCAGAGGTATGTAACACCTTTGAAGATGAAGCTACTTGCATTTAAGTGCTTTAATGGAGATTTAGCAACCTAACTTCATGAAACCAACTTTGAAGGTTTCATTTACATGCCAAGGGCAAATGCTATTCCATTTTCACGAAGAGACATACCCGGACAGCAGCGTGCTGAAGGTATTGCTCATCCCCTGGGCTGAGCAGATGGGGTGGCCGGTGCAGTGCCCTCACCTGCTCCTGGGCATGGGGCTGCCTACGTGCACATGTACAGTTGTAGGAACCAAGGGGTCAGCCTGGGCACTCACCAGGACAAGAGACAGAACAGCTCATTCTCAAAGAAAAGGAACACTCAAGATGCCAGTGACAGCCCTGGTCTCTGAGCAGGTTGTAGCCAAGGTGCTCTGTTTCCCTCTACTGGTAAAATTTCAAGCAATTTTTAAAAAAATGTCTTCTGCTAGAGGTTTTCTGATGGAGGTGTTCCAGGGCCACCATGCACTGCTTTGCTTGGGAACCCTACTCAGACCGCTGTCGTTCTTCCCAAACCTCCCCCTCGACTGAGTCATTCTTTGCTGAGATACACACATACAGCCATGCCTGTTTAATGCTGTTGGCTTCTGCAGGGTTGGGCAGGAATTTGAATTATTAAGAAATATTTCAAGGTGATTTATGGGTATTTGGAAAGGTTTCATTGATTTCTCAGCATGAAAGCAATACCACAACACTGAAGCTATTCTAGGCAACTTAGGTCTTTTAATGAATTGCTGCTATTTGGTTGTGTTCTAAAGCCAGAACAGACGTTCTGTTGTTGGAAAGTCTCAAGATTATGAGCTGGTAAGAAGATGCGGTAATTGTACACATTGCCCTGAGTGGACTATCTAGGTATTTTAATTGCTCAGCTAGACCACATGGCCCGCAGCCGGCTCCAGTAAGACTTCATGCGTGATCCTCTATTTGCAGTTGTCGGACAAAACAGCATTCACATCCATTAGTGGCCTCTAGAAGTATGCAAAATTAATTTAAGAAGGAGCTTTCTGAGCTTTCACAGACAGCATCTTAAAGAGACACATGTTTCCCAGCTTACAAACTTCTGCCGTCTCAGAGCCTTTCAGGTTTTTTCCTTCCCTTCCACACAACCTCCTTGATGCCAGAGGTTTCCCACATACTGTCCAGGCAAGTGCAATTTTGATCTGTGGTAACAGTAGCAGGGGTGACGTTTTAAACTCAGAATACATTTGAGTGTTTCCATATGTAAAAACAAGAAATGGAGAATTTTAACTCCAGGAAAACTAAGTTATGGCTATATTTACTCACGTAGAAAAGTGCCAGTGCAGTTCTTGAAATGTCCAACCATTCACGCTCATTCCATTTATGAATGATAGATTAATTGATCTATTGAACATGCCTTGGCACAAAGTATGTTATAACCAGCTTCAGAAGAGCCTTTGGCAAACTGGCAGGTGCCTTGAGTACAACTGCAGTTAATACCGTGCAACCTGGTGGGTCATACAGTGAGTAGGAATTAAAATGAAACTACAGTTAATTATGGGAGAAGGCGAGGGAATTGAGTGCTCCGGGGGCAAAGTAGTCTGCAAATGCCTTAAATACCCAATTACAACTTTCTTGATCACTTATGAACATGTTTCTGTTACGGCAGCAGTTGGAGTTTTTTACAGATACCTTCATACCTTTTGTGTACATGCCAAAATGTTAAAAATCTATCATAGGTTTTAGGTTCCGCTGGTCTTTTTGTTTTCACATCAATTTGTAGTTACTTCAGTTTTCCTTTTTAATTTAATTGGAACTTATATTCTTGGAGTGCAAATTCCCAGCCTGGATGGTAGGGCAGTTTAATCAAAAAAGGAGAGTATTTAGCGATGAGCAGCGTATGCTTTGCTGCGGCAGCTCGAACGTTGTCCCAGCAGCCTTGCGGCCAGGGACTGGGAGGCGCAGGCAGGTGGGGAGGGGGGGGAAGCCTGCAGTCCCCATGCATGCATGGATGTTCTTCATACCTGGAGTCATCTCCAGAGGTTGTCTGTTGCCAGGCAGGCTGGAGCACTGCACTCTTGCAAGCCGCACGAAGGACCAGGGTTACATTTGGGCTACTCGCACTTTAACACCTACTATTTCTAGAAGAAAACTGTTCCAGGACCTCACCTTTCTGATGGTAAGAGCTCTGATTTCTGACCTTGTTTTCAGTCAGTTTTGATCTGTTCAGCGATGGCTTGTATTTACCACCTTTAAACCGAATAGTTCTGTACTGCTGAAGTTAGATGCAGATGAATTTTGTCTGCTTGCATTGCCCTCTACACCCCACTTTTTGAATACACATGTACACTGTAAATGTAGCCAAGAAAACATGTGCTTCATTCAAGCATTAAATGTAGCCTGTGTTGGAAAAATTTTAATACTCTATATTAGCCCTGCAAATTCAGTAAATGGTGGAGGAGGAACTTGGTGGAAAATAGCCGCTTAATTCAGCCTAATCTCTATTGCTGAAGATAATGGGATTCCAGTGACATTACTTCGAGATTAGTCGGAAGACCATGACTGCCTGCAATAACTGTGGGCATAATTTAGCTTTCTTCTGCACTGTTGTTAATGTGCAAGAAAGCGTGAGCTCAGACAGATGAGCCGATCTCTGTTTGATTTGCAGGATAAGCCATTAGAAGAAGAAACAATCATTTCATAGTAAACTGAGCACAATTAACAGGCATTTGGGGACAATAGACATTTTTCCAGAGACACTTCTGAAAGCAGAAAAGGACCACAATAGCAAAATCACATGATTTAGAAATTCTCTAGGGAGCACAGTGTGAGAAAGAATGGGTCTTTTTGTTAACCCTCAGTAAATGACGTGAAAGTGGGCAATTTCAGATCTCATTGCGATTTGGAAATGAGAAAGCTGAGTGATGCCGGATCATACATCTCATTAGTCACAATATCTCAATAGTCCACAATATATTTTGCGCAGCCAGAAGCCTCCATTTTTGTACTTTTGCTCCACTATGATCTTAACGAACATGAATGCTTTAAGCATGGCAGAAGGACTGCTCTCTTCTTGCCTGATTGTGCTCCACTTGGCGGTCAAACATTAGCACAGTGCAATCAAACCTCGTGTAATGAGAGAGGGAAAGGAGACACCAATGCTTTTCCATTTAACATGATGTGATCCCAAACATCTGTGAGTGAAGTGTCCAGAACTGGAATCCCTGATGGGAAGTACAAGACAGCAATGATATTTTAAATACATATATAGTAGCTTAAAACTTCTCCTTTTTTTCCACCTTCTTTTCTTTGCTGTTTCTGGGGTTTGATGCACAGAAGTTTACTGCAGATTTCTATTAGATCAGCAACATTTTTAATTTGCAATTTAGATTTGTCACAGGTCAGCATGACTTAGTGGGTGGATATGCTGAGAATCACATGGTCTTGTTGCCAGTTTTGCACCGATTTTCCACGTATCTGGGAGCAAGTCTTGTGTCTCTATTTCTGTGTCTGGAGAAAGGCAGGATTACTTGTCCCTGTTTGTAAAGTGCTTGGTGGTAATGGGGAGAAAACTGTTAACAGGAGCTAATATTTTCCATTTGTCAATAACAGTAGAACCATAAAATGAACCCAGTGAAGGAACTTTGAGCCCAAGGCTTGAAAGCTTCTTCCATCTATGAAAGGTAGGACAAAACTCTTCTTCTGTTTAATGATTTGCTATTGGACCTATACTACTGAATGTCCACCAAAACTTCCATAAAAAGTAGTTGAAGTACGATTCAGCTGTTGACTAAGAAAAAATGTAGGAGTCTGTATGTGAGACAGGAATCTCAGTTCTTATTAGTCAATGGAGACTACTTGGTACCATCAGCATAGTCTAGAGAGTGATTCAAATGACCAAATGGAGGTGCCTTCTAGGCTCCACTGGATGTGCTGCCTCAACATCGGCATCCCGTGCTCTTTGAGAAGCCCTGGGCACCACAGTCAGTGTCTAGCTGCTCCTGCAGAAGGATTTGAGTGCTGCGCAACCTTTGCCAACCCCCCACACCTCACACACCCTATGAACCCTAGGTTTAGCCCAGTGAACCAAGCCCAGGATCTTCACCAGCAGTGGTGACAAAGGCAGCGCACCATCCCTCTCCTTGAAGTCAGTGACAGCTTCAGGGCTGACTGGTGCTAAATTCTTACCACCGCTGTCAAGAGCAAAGAGGAACCAACACAACCAGCACTCGCTGCTGGGAACAGAAGCATCGGCAAAGAACCATTAACAAAGAGGTGAGCTACCATAGTTACCCAAAAGCAAGTCTAGCTGATCGCCCACTGCAGGGATGGCAGGGTCAGCGGTACCAGTGCCACACCAGACAGGAGCCGAACAGCTGCCACCTGTCCTTTGCACCAGGCAGTTTTGCTGGGTGAGCGCTCGGTGCTGCTGTCAGGTTCCTAACAAAAGCATACCATGGGCTTAAGTTCAGGACAGGCGGCAGATGTACTCCAGTCAATATATCCTCTCATTTGATGAGTTAATCTTTGTTAATTGCAGTCTGGTACATGATTTAAGTATTTTTGCATCTTGCAGTCATAGTTTCATTTAGTCCGAGTTTCGCTGTTCTGCCAACGACAACATCACATAAGACAGCAGAAAGCTTGCTCAATTCTAGATGCATAACTTCTGTTTCTTCTCCCTTACTCACAACACCTATCACCCAGAAGAGACGTGGGTTAATTTGACAGATTGTCCTTGACAAATGCGTTTTATCTGTTACTCATTTTCACACTTACAAATTGTTCATTTGTTCCAGATTTTTTTTCCCCAGAAATCCAAGTTAAAAAAACCTATCCTGTTTTGCCAGTTTTGGTTGGGGTAGAGTTAATTTTCTTCACAGTAGCTGGTATGGGGCTATGTTTTGGATTTGTGCTGAAAACACTGTTGGTAACACAGGGATGTTTTTGTTACTGCCGAGCAGTGCTTACACAGAGTCTGGAGGGATTGTGGCCCAAGGATAAACCCATGCAGAAGGTACACCTTGAAGCGTCTGTGGCTGCAAATAAGTCCGTGCTGCAGCAGGTACACCTTGAAGAATTAGTGGCCGTGCATGAGGTCATGCTGGAGCACCTCAAAGTGTGTGGCCATGGATAAGCCCGTGGCAGAGCAGGTACACCCCTGGAGGGACTGCAGCCATGGGTAAGGTCATGTTGGTGCGGGTTTACTTCTGAAGAATCTGGGGCTGTGGGTAAGGCCACACTGGAGCAGGTATAGCTCTGAAGGTGTTGTGGTCCATGGAGAAGGCCACCCTGAAACAGGCGCACCTCAAAGCAACCGTTGCTGTGGATAAGTGTATGCCACAGCAGGCATACCCTGAGGAGACTGTGGCTCAGAGATAAGGCTCCTCTTGGAGCAGGTACAACCCTAAGGACTGTAGTCTATGGATAAGTCCCAGCTGGCGCAGGGGCAAGGAGAGGTGTTCACTGAAATGTTAAACCTAATGGTCTGGTCCAAAGGGACCAGTGGTGGAGATTGTAATGGAAATACCTTTAACCTGTTGTAACCCAGGGTTTGAGTTGCATGTTATAGGAACTACTAACACAGGAACCACCTGAACCAGTGGAGGACAAGCCTTACAAGAAGCAGTGCAAATGCAGCAGTGACCCAACCTGAGTTGACTTTGGTGACCAGTAACTCCACACACCACACCACCTCTCCTGTCCTGAGTGACCACCAAAACAGATGGAGCCCAAAGTCATGGACTAAATGAACTCAATGAACATTGGTGGGCATTTTAAAGACATTTTGTAGGGGTGGTCCACAGACTAAGGGAATGATATCTGTGTATTATATCAAAGGATGGGAAGGGTGGTGGGGTTAATGAGGATGTATTGGATAGTGTAGGACCTCAGCACGATGTAAATATTATGGAATAAGGGGTGGAGAATGTGCTGGTTTGGGGTGGGGTAGGGTTAATTTTCTTCGTAGCAGCTTGTACGGGGCTATGTTTTGGATCTGTGATGAGAACAGTGTTGATAACAGAGGGATGTTCTCATTATTGCTGAGCAGCACTTACACAGCATCAAAGAGTCTTCTGTTCCTCACACTGCCCCACCAGCGAGTGGGCTGGGGGTGCACAAGAAGTTGGGAGGGGACACAGGTGGGACAGCTGACCCCGACTGACCAAAGGGATATTCCATACCATACAATGTTATGCTCAGCATTTAAAGCTGGGGGAAGAAGAAGGGAGGACATTTGGAGTGATGGTGTTTGTCTTCCCAAGTAGCCATTATGCATGATGGAGCCCAGCTTTCCTGGAGATGGCTGAACACCTGCCTGCCAATGGGAAGCAGTGAATGGATTCTTTGTTTTGCTTTGCTTGTGCACACAGCTTTTGCTTTACCTATTAAACTGTCTTTATCTCAGTTCACAAGTTTTCTCACTTTTACCCTTCCGATTCTCTCCCCCATCCCACTGTGGGGGGAGCGAGCGAGCAGCTGCATAGGGCTGAGTTGCCAGCTGGGGTTAAACCACAACACCTGTAATTCACTGGCCCTTCTTTTTTTTCCTCTTTTTCTTTCAGTAACAAGTCAGTATACATCAAGAGCTACCCTACTGAATAAAAATTAGTATTCTGGTATAAAACCTGTGTAAGGTTAGGAGAATCCAAGGCCATTTTCTTAGGGAACTGGTTGTGCAACCCTATCATAATAACAGACACTGAAAAAAACTTCACATGAAAAGCAATTTACTGAGAAAAGCGTGACCTGGAATATTTACAAGAAGCAGTAATATAAATGATTTTGCTGTTTAACACATTGGGAGCAATAAGAAAATATATAAGCTCATCTGGCTCCTGTCCTATGGAGGCTTTGAATGTCCTGGAGTGTTTTTAACAGGATCCATGTGAGTACAGATCACTGAAAGGGCAAAACCTGACTGGACTTTCTTTGCCAGCCATTTTGCACCATATAATCCTCCAGTTAAAAACCCAGATAGTTTTATTCACACAGATTGTACCATGTACCAACAACAATGCAACTGCTAGAATTCCTTTGCGTACGTAATGTGAGTTGAGTCTGTGCAAAACTCGCAGTTGCATCCCATGGTATTTTTGAGACCAACCCATTCCAAGCTGGTGTGAAGTACAAAAGGCTAGGGGTTTTTCCCCCTAACTTGGATGGATATTGTCTCTTTTACAATTTCCAGTGATTTGGGTGAAATGGCTCACATTTCATTACTAAGAATGAGAAACCTTTGGGACAAATGGTCCATTTCCTCTGGTAGCTTGCACAGACCTTTGCACAGTGGGTCCTCGGTGTGAGAGGGGCTTCTGAGTGTTTCTGGCATCATAGCGGGGGGCAAAGCCCTGGTCCCCTTCCCAATACTCTGCTTGCTCAGAGCAGCCTTACAGCCATCACTCACTAGAGTCTATAAACACATAAAATGCTACAATCTCTGTCTTGGTAGGATCTATGACAGAACCTTTCTGTGTTAATTTTTCTTAAGGGAAGGCTAAGGAAATAACATTCTCCAGCTCTGGGAGCTCTCATGTGGGTGAGTCTGCAGCAGTTTGTGTTAACACATCCCTCCTGGAGAGTTTTCACTGCATAGGAGCATGCTGATAACTTTTTGCAGGTATACATAAGAGAGGACAGTTTCTTTGCACATTCAAGAAGATTTTGTTTATGCTGAATATTAAAACTCATGCCATTACATGTTTATCATTGTAAACTCAGCTTTTTTTTTTTGGGGGGGTAGGGTGGGGTGGGGGGTGGGGAAATCACAAAATAAAAATGTTAGGATATAGAAAAAATGTTGTCACATTTTTTTCAGACCACAGTTTGTCACCATGGAGACCTTCCTGTTTTCTTTGAGAATGACTCAAATCTTACAGATGGAGCATATGTGATAGAAGCAAAACAATATCACCAAGAATTCACATTAAACATTTCAGAAAGGGGTTTTTGAGCACCAACCAAGGTCCACAGACTGTTCACGCAGCAAAAATATGCTTCCACTTTTCTCCTTAAGCCTTTTTCTTTCTAATGTAAAATAACTGAAGGTTTTATTTCTAAAGCTAGCTGGATTTTAGGGAACTTGTGGTACATGAGACTGAGGGATGGAGGACTTCACTATTGTGTTGTGGTTTTATACAATGAAGTACTTTTTATAAGAGCTAATGTACCTAAGTTTTAGGGGCATAATGAAACTAAAACTCCTTGAAAATCTTGGGTTTAGTCTTACTTATGTAAGTACAGTTTTTAACTGAAGACAACCAAATCATGCATGAGACGGAGCCAAGAGCAGGACAAGGTGGTTTGTCAGCAAGCCCCCGATTACCCATGCAGCGGCTGGAGGCACCAAGCCCGAGGAAGCTGGACTACGCTCAGCTCGGAAGCACTGGCACCTCTGGAGTTGTGTTCTGACAGCCAACAACAAAACTGCGACTTCAGGAGCACCTCTGGGCGAGAAGAAAGCCTGGGCATGCTGCTGTTGCCGTATCTCATATGGCATATCAGACTGCTCCACTCGGCTTTAGTCACTGCTCAGCCTGCATAAATCTATTTTTAAATGAGCGTGGAAGGCATTGCAATGACATCCAAGGAGACCAAATCAAATCAGTCCAAAAATGCATGACAGACTTTCTCCTAAGCCTGCCTTTCTGCTATGCCGCCCACCTGACTTTCTGGTCTGTGGCCAAGGTGGAGCTGAGCCCTCCCCTCCACCATTTCTCTCACCAGTGCTGCTGCGATGCCAGCCTGGGGCTGGGCTCTGTTACTGCCCATAGTATCACAGGGCCATGAGGCCAGCGCAGAGAAAGCACTGCACTGTGCAGGGCACACAGGAGCCTGCCGTGGCCCCTGCTCAGAGCTGCTGTTCTTTACTCAGACTCCTGAGAGGAGCATCCTTCCCATCAAACACCCCCATGTGCCGTGGAGAGGGAGAGAAAATGCGGCCCCGCACTGCATTGATTAGAGCAGCAGTGCAGCTCTAAGAGGTGTAAATCTGGTTTTAGATGGCCCAGTAATAAAGCAGAACTCCTGCAGCCATATGACACAAGGTATAGAAGCAATGCCCACCCACCCTACAAACACACTTCACACCTGATGGGGTTTGCTGTCAGCCGTTGTAATTACCACTTAGAAAGGGCATCACTTGTCCTTCCACAACACGGCAGATGATCGGATGAAGGTAAGTCAGAATAAAGACCCTGATTCACTCAGGCTGATCTAATAGAAGGGAAATTGGGTATCTACTCTTAATCAAGATCAGATTTTCCTGCTGGACCATGTGGCACTACTCAGTGTGGAGCCGCTTTTGGCAAGGATGGCAGCAAAAGCTACTGTCCCAGGCCCAGGAGAAGCCTGGGCAAGTCCATGGTCCATGGAGCTAGGCAGCCTCATTGGGAACAGGAAAGCACAGAGCACCGTTCAAGTGGGCCAGGCTTTTCTACAGCACCTTTACCCTAGGAATACCCGGGACAGCTTAGGTGCTGAGATGGGGCTCTGCTGATGTTTTTTCCTTCTTTCTTCTTCAGTTATCCTGATAAGAAGTAATGCAAAGGAAAGGTCCATGGTATTTCCATTATCAGTCAACAAAATAACTATTTGGAAAAACTAAATTACTTCAACTTGACAGTGTTGCAAATACTCTATTGAGGACAATGCAGGAAACTTGAGCTGAAAATTTAGCAACATTTGTATTTAACATACAATGGAAAAATATGAGCTAAAAAATCACTGCAGTTAAGAGTTGCACTATGAAATTCATCAAACCAAAGCAATGCTTTTTGTAATTTCAAGAGGTCATCTTTATCACAGCCAGTAATCAGGTTGTACTGGGTATGGCGACTGATACCACTTACATCTCTTTCATGAGTCCAAGATTTTTTTGTGTTCTACACCCTGGGTTGGAATAGTTGAATAAAAAATTTATCAACACCATAGTTCTATTTGGCATGCAGTGAAAAAGTTTAAGACAGAATATAATGCTTCTTTTATTGGAGCTGGACCTTCTTACAATTTTGTCGTGATTTCAGCTGGGATGGAGTTAATTTTCTTCTTAGTAGTTGGTGCTGTGCTGTGTTTTGGCTGGGATGTGAGAGCAATGTTAATAACATCCTGATGTTTTTAGTTGTTGCTGGGTGATGTTTATACTAAATCAAGGACTTTTCAGTTCCTTGGGCCCTGCCAGCC
>JAVJGI010000014.1:23746111-23758890 GCA_035590275.1 Ibycter americanus | reverse complement strand
GGCCCTGGGAGAAGCTGAGAGAAGAAGGGGGCCTGGATGAGGAGAGGCTGGCTGGAGGAGAAGTCAGGAACCTGGATGCAGCAGAGGGAAGAAGCAGGGTGGACTGGCCTGAAGAGGATGATGAAACAGCACGGAGAGTAGATGAACTTTTGGAACCTTGTGTGGGAAAGCCTTGTTGCAGCTGGCTAGTTTGGTAGTGCTGCAACACTGGTGGTTTGCAGGACCTCAGCTGGTAGGTGGGTCTGGGGTAGCAGGAGGGTGTAAGACCCTGAGTTTCTGCTGTTCAGCTGCTGGGGAGCCTGAGCTGGGTGGTTCCCAGCAGGGCATCTGTGAGCATGACAGCACTGGCTGGGGAAATGCCCACCTGCTTCCCTGCCTTTTCCAGATGCCGTCTCTGTGTCCAGCATCTCAACCAAGCTATGAGCAGGCTGCCCCAAGGGTGCTGTCACTTGTGGATGAGGCCAGTCCCCTGAGGACCCCATGGCCATGGCATGTCACAGGCATGACCACCCACTCCCTGCCAGCACTGCTTTTTAGGACAAGCTGCAGGCTCACTCTCCATTGCCATGGCTCTCTGTTCCTTGGGTGGGCGGCAGCGACAGCTGTGCCTGCCTGAGTCATTCCTGGTGGGCATTAGCCACACTCTGCAGCCCTGGTGGCACTCACCAGCCCTGGCAGAGCAGCAGTCCTGCTGAAGAAGACCGCAAGGGTGGGGTCAGCAGAGGAGAAGTGAAGGTGTCTGCAGAGCCTGTTGCCACCCTGAGGAGGGCCTGGGGGGGACATCCTGCAAGCAGAGCCTGTGGCTAGTTGGGGTGCGGGATTGCTCTTGGGTAGGATGGATGTAGCCGTGGGTCATGTAACTCAACAGGTACCACAAAGTGGCTGTGTGCTAGGTGACGGGCAAGGCATAAAATACGGGCTGTCTTCACCACAGAGACCGCTTACAGATTACAGAGTCTTAAAGATCTGCTGATAATCAAACCAAATGCTCGGGGGCAGCTGTCAAAGAAAAAAATACAAGCACCGTTAGGAGAAAACAGTGAACTAGTTCATCAGTGTAGGGAGAGTCTCTCCCAGTGACTTATTTTCATACTATGCACAGACTTTAAAAAAAGCAGTAGAATTAAACCAGCATTTGAAGCTGCCCTCTTGAGACTTTATTTGAATGTAATATATTTCAATTACTGTGTATTCAAAATTCCCATGCTAATATACAATCTGCAGAGACTTAATAATGTGTGTTGGTTGAAATCTGAGCTAAATTAATATAATCATGTCATTTTTTTAAAAAAAAAAAGAGAAATAATCTACTTGGCTGCAAGTGCCTCAAGGAATGTTGAGCAGAAAAGAGACAGAATAACCGGGGAGTGGTTTTGGAAGCAGCTCTTACAGGCCAATTGCTCAGAGCCAGCGCCAGAAAATAAGGGAAACCTTCCTTTATTAAATGTGATTGCTGTGACCTTCTCTGGTTAACCTACAGAAGGAAAAACAAGCTAGGCACTGTGTATGATTTGTTGTTATTACAGCTGGGCTGTTTTTCAGTGAACCTGTAGAAGCTGGAATGTTTATTTTGATTTATTTTTGCTTTGATTTTGCTCAGAAGAGCAAAACCAAATGAAACATCTTCTAAGGCTGCATATGTGAACCCATTTCTCTTTGAGTACTGTGACTACGACCTCTGCTCTCACCTCCTTCTTCTCTGTGAACATCACAGCCAGGCACACCCCTGTCTCCCTCCTCCCATGTGCAGAGAGGCTCTGCAATGGGTATTGAGCGTCATCCTCCTCTCGGTGCAGAGATTGCAGCTGTACCTGACCCTTGAGCGAGGGCTGATCAGATTAGCTTTCCCTTGCCCATCTTCTTCTGAGGCAAGCACCACTAACGCTCCCCTGGGGATTGCGTAAATGAGATGGAGAGCAGCAATTTGATGTATTTATGCACAGCAGAGTCAAGAGGGCCCCGTTGTGCCTGGGATACGCACAAGCAGAGCTCCAGAGAGCTCCAGCTGCAGGGGCACCACAGGGACAAAACACAGACTGGCGGTAAGACCGAAGGGACAAGGACAGTGCAGTCATCTGTGTGCTTGGGTATTGTCAGCCTCAGAGGTGTTTTGCAGAGGTACATTAATGTATGCAGCATAATCAAGAGTGTAAGAAAATCCCCACAGAATCCTGACTTGGTGAGCTAATTGTGGATTAGGTCATTTTCGATGTGCCTTCCAAGATGACTGCATACACCTAATTAAGATGCTTAATGTATTTTGTTTAGCCCAAATGGTGATGGAGGAGGAAGGTTATTGGTCTGGTGTCTGGGGTATTGGCAGGGCTAATTCTTATGTGGATTGGAATTCAGCAGGCTTTCTGTTTCCCAGGAATAAAGTTACCAACACAATTACTTTGAGAAACAGTCAAATCACTAAGAACATTTTCTAAAATCATAAGATTCCACTGATTCATCTTTCTGTGTCATTTCTTGGCCTCAGCTCTCACTTCAGGAAACAAAATGCATTTGACTAATATTGAAAACAAGGTTATTTAAAGAATACAACAATCACAGAATGGTTGAGGTTGGAAGGCACCTGGAGATCTACCCCAAATGCCTGCTCAAGCAAGGCCACCTAAAGCTGGTTGCTCAGGCCCATGTCCAGCTGGGTTTTGAATATCTCCGGGGATGGAGCCTCCTGAGCAACATGTTCCAGTGTTTGATCATTTGTAGAGTAAAAATATTTATTTCTTATGTTTAATTGGAACTTCCTGTATTTCCATTTGTGCCCATTGCCTCCTGACCTTTCATTGGGCACCAATAAGAAGAGTCTGGTTTTGTCTTCTTGACTGTCTCCCAACATCAGGTATTTATGTACATTGATGAGGTCCTCCTGAGCCTTCCCTTCTGTGGGCTGAACATTCCCAGGTCCTTCAGCCTTTCTGCATACATCAGATGCTCCAATCCCTTAATTACCTTCATGATCCTTCAAGGGACTTTCTCCAGAGTGTTCATGTGTCTCTTGTACCGGGGATCTGAGACCTGGACACAGCACCCCAGATGTGTCTCACCAGGGCTGAGCAGATAGGAAGGATCACTTTCCTTGACCTGCTGACAATACTCTGCCCAATGCAGCCCGGGTGGCTGGCCATCTTTACTGCAAGGGTACGTTGATGGCTCATGGTCAGCTGGGTGTCCCTCAGGACCCCCAAGTCCTTCTCTGCAAAGCTCTTTCCAGCTGGTTGGTCTGCAGGTGTATACTGGTGCATGGGGTTATTCCTCTAAAGGGGGAAAGCTTGGCACTCCTCTTTGCTGAACTCTTTGAGATCCCTGTCATCTTATTTCTTCAGCTGTCGAGGTCCCTGTGAATGGCAGCACAACCAGCTGGTCCATCACCCCCTCCTCCTCATTTTTTACCCTCTTCAAACTTTCTGAGGGTGCAAGTTCATTAATGAAGATGTTAAATGGTGTTGGACCCAGTATGAACCCTCAGGTACTCCACAAGTGCCTGGCCTCTAGCTAGACTTCATGCCACTGATCACAGTCCTCTGAACTCAGCAGTTCAGTTAGTTTTCAGTTCACCTTACCATTCACATATCTAGCCTGTACTTCATCAGTTTGTCTGTGAAAATAGACAACTAAAATCAGGGTAAAGGCCACAGCGCTCTCCTCATCCACCAGTCATCTCATCTTAAAGGGTTACCAGGCCAGTCAAACATGATTTCACTTTCGTAGCACTCATAAATCCATGCTGACTTCTTCCAGTCACCTTGTTCTTCTTCATATATTTGGAAATGGTTTCCAGGATTACTTGCTCCATCATCTTCCCAGGGATTGTGATGAGGCTGACCAGCCTGTAGTCCCCAAGATTTTCTTGCTCTTCTTGAAGATAGGAGTGATATTTGCTTTCTCCCTGTCCTTGGAACTTCTCATCACCACAGCCTTTCAAAGATATTTGAGAGTGGCCTTGCAACTACATTAGCTGGCTCCCTTAGCACTCGTGGTTTTCTCCCATCAGGTCCCGTGGACTTCTATATGTCTAGCTGGTTCAAATGTTCCCTAAACTGGTCCTCCTCCAGTAAGAGTAAGTTTTCCTTGCTCCAGATGTTCCCATGAGTCACAGGGACCTGGGATTGCCTTACCAGAATGACTAGGACAAAGGCAGTATTGGGTACGTCAGCCTCTTCCACGTTCTTTGTTGCTGGATCCCCTCCCCACTTCAGCAGCAGACCCATAGTATACCTGCTGATATATCCATAGAAGTCCTTCTCATTGTGCTTCACATCCCTCAGCAGATTCAACTCCACGTGGGATTTGACTTCCCCAACCCCACCCCTGCACATTCTGACGGTGTCTGTATTCCTTATGGGTGATCTGCTCCTGCTTCCACCTCTTGTATTCTTTTTTTTTGTGTTTGTGTTTTGTCAGGTCCTTCTTGTTCATCCATGCAGACCTCCTGCTGCCTTTGCTTCACGTCCTGCATGTGAGGATGGACCATTCTTGAGCTTACAGGAGGTGATGCTTGAAAATCAACCAGCTCCTCTAGACCCCTCTTCTTTTCAGGACCATAACCCATGGGATCCTTCCAAGCAGCAATCTGAAAAGCTTGACATCTGCTCCTCTGAAATCCAGGGTTGTGGTCCTACCCTTGTCCCTGCTCACTCCTCTCATGATCCTGAACTCCAACATCTCATGGTTGCTGCAGCCAAGGCTGTCCCAGCCCTCACATCCCTGACCATTTCTTCCTTGTTTGTGATTCTGAGGTCCAACAGATCATCTCCCCTTACCGTCTCTTCAGTCATCTGTGCAGGAGGTTACTGTCAGTATACTCCAGAGATGTCCTGCTTGTACCCTGCTGTGCCTGTCCAGCAAAAACTGGGGTGGTTGAAGTCTCCCATGAGGATTAGGACCTGTGAATGTGCAGCCTCTTACAGTTGCCTGAAGAAATTCCTTTTTTTTGTTTGTTATTTTGATAGAGTAGCAACTATTTAAGCAAGGATGTTTTATTAAGAAATTACTTAAATCCATTCTGCTTTGCTTTCAGTCATTTAATACAATTTTCCTGATCTTTTGTATTTAATGCTGACATTCTCCAGAGAGGAAGGGGTTTGGAAAATTTGAGTAAAATTGGGTTATTCCTGCTTGAGAATGGAAAGCACACACACATCCCACCACACAAGTTTATATGAGTCTTTCCCTGAGCAGCCTCACAGCACAAAGGAGAGGCAGCTGAAATCTGGCAAAGACATGCAACTCCCAGAGAAGATGCATCTTTCAGTACTCCAGTAAGAGTACTGGATTCAGCACTGCCCAGTTTTGTGCCCACCAGCGAGCCACTGTCCTTATTTTGTACAGGCTTTCCTTGCAGCACCCTTCACATCAAGGAGGCCTGTGCTGTATGGGTGATGGACGCAGAGCTTGGAAAGCGACCAGCAAATCTGTTGTCTCTCTCAAGATTTTCCCTTCCTCTGCTTGCTGGAGTTGCTGCTCATTTGCTTGAGGCCTTGATTCAAATTAGGAGCGCACCGATGAGTGGAGAGAGGTAACTCCAGCCTAATGATGTCTGTTCCTGCCCCCGCTCTCAAGTGCCTCCTGCCTCCTCCTCAGTACCTCCCAGCTCCATTTTTCCTATTCATCCCCAAGCTTCTTCCGCTTGCACCATGAGATGTGCAGCATTCTCTAATCAACGACCAGTGCCCAGGAGATGCAGATGACCATCACGGTGGCACGGGGAAGAAGAAAGTGAACTCAGCAAGGCAGGGACAACCCTGCAGCACCCATCTCCCTCCTGCTGCTCAAACCCACCTAATCCCTTCTCCAACCCCATGTGGTAAGCCAAGGAAATTTTTTGGCAAGCCCTGTAGCCCTGGGGCTATACATTGCACATAGAGCAAAATGTGTACGAGATAGGTGGGGAGTCTGTTGGTTGTCCACACAAAAATTATTTTTACACCATTGATGCACATGGCCAACTTAACCGTACATTTAAAATAAAGAGCGGACATAAAACGTAAGTGCTGGCTGAGAAAGAATACTTCTGTGTGAGGAGATTGAGTTTCAAGCGGTTTGCTGGAGGGAAAAGCCTGTGGCTGGATGTGAACTGCCAAATGCCTTTACAGGGCAAGTGGCAAAGAGCCAGGAGAAGTGAGAAGTGCCTGCGGTGTTTCACCAAAAGGACCACCTACACGCACTTTGCGCCAAGTGCTGTTTCGCAAATGGGGTGGAGACAGGGTGTAAATAGATGAGTTACATAAAGCATGCAGAGTTCACGTATGAAAAACCAGTGATGCTGAATGTCAGCTGCCACGCAGCCAGTGGGGCTGCTGTGTCTGATGTCTCTGGTAGGACTCAGCCGTGCTTTCTGGGGCATCTGTATACTCATTTAAGCCATCCTGTCCCCAAGAACTCAATGGAGAATGCAACCGGTGGAGATTCTTGGTGTTTCACAGCCACTTGCTCTGTTACAGGCATCCTTCTGACCACAGGCTCATCAGTGAGGTCCAAAGCATCCCAGGGAACCTGGCAACCATGTGCCTTGATGAGAAGAAAATCGTAGCAGCAGCGCCATTAGGCATAGGGTTGCTGCCATCTGTTGGCTGAAATCTCATGGGGAGCTAGGAGAATCCTCGAACCACTGATGCCGTCTAAGATGTAGATCTACTGAGAAAGGATATTTGGCTTTTAATGACAACTGTGATGTGATCATGTTTTAGATATCAGAAGGGGGGGATAAAAAGATTTGTCTGCATTATCGTATTACATACTTGCTGCCCTGTATATCAGTTTAAGTCATTTGCTGAAGCGTAGGGTCAAAGCTTTAACTTTTCAAGCTGTGAGTCTACAAACATTTCTCTTCGCGGCAGTGCCAGCTTCAGCAGCTTGTGCTGCTGATTACTCGTGGCCACTCCACAGCTGAACACTTATTAACCACCATTTCTGGGACAGCACCATAGACCAAACAAGCAGACTGATATGGACTAAGAATAACCACTCCACTCTTCCCCCCCCCCGCATAAGTTTCCAGGACCCATCTGTATGTCCTCCCACAAACACAGCACAGCTGAGTGAGGAGGGCACCTGTAGGAGATGCCGAAAGCTTCCCTGCTGATGTGAGAAATTCCTGCCTGTTTCATCAGGGCTTTCAGCAGAGCAGAAATCTGTAGCCACCCCCCCACTGTAACAGTTTGGGATCAGCCTATAAAACGGCTGTTCCGTAGGTCTCTCCAAAGGCTGTAGCTGTCCAGATTTCTGCCTCTCTTCCTTCCAAGCCCAGAGCAGCTCAGAATTCACATTCACTGCCTGAAGCTCTGCCCTGTTCTCTGGCTGACAGTCACAGCTACAAACTGTTGCAAGTAAATCCTATAGATTGAGCAGCCCTGAAAGATGATAAATGTTCACCCTTCAGATTTCTCCACAGGTCTGCTAAACAAATCTACGTGCACCACACATTTCCCGAGTGAAGGGTTTCCACAGTAAGTAAAACTGAACCTGCAGTCTCCTGCATTCCCAAATGATCTGGGTATTAGGTGTTAACCCTCACATTAAACATCCCCAGCTGTACAGCAATACCTTGTGGTGTCCACTGGGCTCTCTCCCTGCCCACCTTCTCCTCTCTGCACTCTGCCAGGCTTCACTTGCAGCTACATATGACCTGCCTGGTAGCTCACCCCCAACAAAATCTCTTTCAAGGTTCAGAAATAGCTACTGAGCATATTGAAAAGGCACGATACATACTCTGGGATGCTTCCGGGCCCTTTCACTGGAGATGTGCATGGGAAGAAGCACCAAAATTTCTAGATAAAAAACATGTCTCCTATAGGGTTGTCAAAGTTTGGGTTTGACCGAGGGATGGGGAGGGAGGGGGGCAGTTTCCAGATTTCTTTCCATGTAGGTTGAGTGGAAAGTGAAGTCCTTGAACCTCTCCTCGTGACTCCCACTGACTTGGGTAGATGAGGAATTCTTCCTCATACATAATCTGGCAGTTGTTGCTCCTCACACTACTCCAGCCGCACTGCAGCCAGAGGTCATGTTTCTTCTGCAGTGTGACCCAGCTGGTAGGTTATTGCACTAGTATTTCCCACTAACTTCCAATGGTTGCAGCACATTTTGAAATTTTAGGAAGTTCATTTCAATTTTTGTGTGAACTTTGCAGAACTGCTGGAAACTAGATGGAGAAGAGCCAATTCCCCCCGTAATTTAGAACTCCAGCTGAACTCTTGCTCAAATTGTAGGAAATGCTGAAGAAAGACTCACATGCTGGAAGCCTGCCTGTGGCTTTCAGCAGAGATTTAAAGGAGAATTAGCTGGCTAGGTTAAACGCTGCCTTACTCATTCTTGTAAGTCACAGCTCTTAATTCTTATTTTGCTTTTTGTGCAAGAATTACAGGCTGAGAGTGTGTTCTTGTAATAAGCCAAATACATGAGTACCTACAAGGCTTATCTCAAAATTGTCAATAAATACTGTCTAGAGACATGTACACAATGGTTATGACAACAGCGATAAAGAGATAAAGAAGATATTGAGCACTGATCATCCTTCTCCAAGCCACTGCTCAGTTTCTGGCTCATTCCTTCACTCAGTTTTGCACGTGATCCACCTAGCTCTTTCCAAGGCAAAGCCCAGGTAGGACCCTGATGAGGGCTCACTAGCCATCATATGAAGAAGAACTTCTATCTAAAACTGTTCTACTAATAGTTTGATCACACTCCCCCTAGTCCTAGAGTGTGGGCTATGGTGAATAAGCGTTCTGCGTTCACTGCACCCATTGCCTTCATGATTTTGCAAATGTCAGTCGTAACCCCCAGCCTCCCCCTCAACAAAACCTTTTTAGTCTCTCCTTACAAGTTATTTCATTACCTTGATCATTTTAGTTGTCCCTCTCTGCCCTTTCTCTAACTCCATCACATCCTGGAGAGGTCATAGCTTAGCATCAGTGGGAATGTCTTCCATGTGGGTATTGCAGTGCAATTCCCTAACTCCAGTCACAGTCGCCCCATATGAAGTGTCCTCCAGCCTCTCAGTCCCATGGGCCACCTCATCAGAGAAAAGCTTGGCTGTTCTCACTGCGCTACTCTGACTACATCTTACTGCACACGTCTCCATGGGCCAGCGTGAACCCTAGAGAGAAAGTCCTTCCAATTAGGTGAATATTTATGATAAACACAGGTGAGTTGACCTCACTCATTCCTTTCTAAGTACAGAGTGAAGTGATGCACAAAGGCACCTAATGGCATAAAGAACAGATCGACTTTTTACTCTGTCACTGCCCTTCTAAGAGGACAGACGAGCAGAGGGCAGCGGCCGCTGTGGCTGGTGCTCCTTGAGGGATGCTGCCCAGTGGCTTCACTCAGGGCTGTGCAGCAGCAGAGAAGCTGTGCTGTGGCCGCAGCATGGTGGGGACAGCTGTCCAGATTGTGAGGCAAAGGACGGGTTTGGCTGCGAAGGGCAGACATTTTCCGGGGTGTCTCACAAGGTAATAGCAAAACTAAAACCCAACAGGCCACAGAAATGAAAAAAACCACCAAACACCTCCCAGGGCCAGGAGAGCACTCAGCAGTTACCGAAGATTTTTCTGGTAAAGAGCATGACTAATGTCTTTCCTGAAACTCCTGGCCCCCTTCCAGCAGCCAGCCACCTCCTGTCACCACTTGCAGCCCTGCCATGGCTGTGGGGGAGCAGCTGCTCCCCAACTCCCCTCAGCGAAAGCCAGGGGCAAGTGAACCTCCTGCCAGCCAGCAAAATCAAAACGTTCAGTTTTGCAGAGTCCTCGGGGCTCTGCTCAGCCCCAACCCCTACAGGGGGCACGAGTGAAATGTGCACGGAAAGCAGCTGGCCTGGGCCCTGGCACGCATGCCTGTGCAAGCCCACGCCGAGAAGGTCTCCTGAGGGCTGGAGGTATTGCAGAGTGTGGCTGGGGTGCTGTGAAGGGGGAGGCGTGTGGCCAAGGCTGGCTCTCCAGCTCCGCAGCCCCTCCGCTTTGGGTGGAATTCCAGCAGAATTGCATTCTGTGCCTTTGTAAAAGTGTTTCTATGGCCCTTGCTGCAAGGCTTGGACCCAATGGAGAAAAGAAAAATGTGGTTATGAGGAAAAAGTAATGTTTTCTTATAGATTGTTTTTGTTTTATTCAACCCATTAGAGTTTGGATTTTACAATTGTGTGATGTGAAATATGCTCATCCTTAGAAGAAGCATAGAAAATGCAATGCTTGTCTACCTGTTTTACTATTGGTACTTGCTGGTGGTATGCCAAAGGTCTTCAGGTGGACAAAAAGAAATTAGTGCCACTAAGAAATAGCTCTTGCACATAATCTGTGACCCTTACCCTGGGTCAGAGCTGAGGCACAAGACAATGGGCTCAAAGTCAGTATCTTTACTTGTTCTTGTGTCCCAGGTGCTAAGGGACATGGTTTAGTGGTGGACTTGGCAGTCCTGGGTTAACGGTTGGACTTGATGATCTTAAAGGTCTTTTCCAACCTAAATGATTCTATGACACAAAAGTGAGCCCAGTTTTCACGAACAAGGTCAGGTGTACTCAGGTCCATGCTGGCTATACCCAGCCTTTGCCGTGGGATTCAGTAATGGTCGTAGGTCTTCCCTGCCCCACTTGCTGCAGCTCCATCGGCTTTAGCTGACAACAGCACCCAGCTGGCATAAAGTGGGAAGAGAAACAAGTGCAGAGAAAACACAGGCTTTTGAATCTTCTGGGTCTTCCGAATTTACATTTCTGTTTACGTAAGAGTCAGTCTGCTCCTGGACAGCTTTCACCTTGCTTGCTCCCCACCCAGCACATCCCCCGAGCAGATATTAATTCCTGTGGGCTGCAAACTGCATTCCCTACATCGAAAGAGCGATTTCATCTAACTCAGGAGAAGAGTGGAGACAGGGAGGGGGGGACAAAGCTGCAGGAGGCACTGACAGTGGGGTGAATTAAAATGGGGCCAGATATGGCTGTGGTAGCAATGATGGGCAGCAGAGCCCTGCTGACATGATGCACAGCCTGTGCCACGCCAGGCAGCAATAACGGGGTGGGGGAGAGCAGCGGCCCCGTTAGCCTCCCACGTCCTCCCTCCTGTAAATCTGCCTCCATCTGACAAAAGGCAATGCGCTCATCTATACCCAGTGCTGAAGGTGCTTGTCCTTTTATAAATCTAACTGATATCTATTTTCCTGCCTGGACCCCAGCTGTGCAATGTTTGGGCACACCAAGAATGAAACAGGAGCAGCGTACATTTCCGAGAGGTGAATATATTGCTCATGCTGCTCTGTTTTCTTTATCCCTCACTTTCTCAGATGTTTAATACATGCCTGCTAACACCAGGTCCCGTGAGAGCTCAGTGCTGCAATAACTCTCTCTGCCTTCTTATCTTCCCCTTCCTAGAAGGACCTTCTGAGGGTATTTCTAGACATTAACCAACAGTTCCTCTGCAGGGCTCGATTTTGTTGTTGGGAGTCACTGCTTTTCCTTCAGAGGGCTCCTTCAGTGAAATAACATGGTCTGCTATAGCTCTGCCATAGTTCTGCCATATCTCAACATTCACTCAGGGCAATCAGATGATATTTAGGACAGCTGCATCATTTCACGATGTGTTTCTGCCCTGTGCTGGCCCATTTCTCTGTAACCCTTTTTGCCTGTGTGTTTCTGTGTGTGAATCATCTCCAGTATAGCAATATACACCTATACACATAGAATAGATGTATTTCTGGTGAAAGACAGGTCTGATAATTGCATAAATAAAGAAGTACAGGTAATGGAAATAAAATCAATGTACCCAAGCAGGAAATAAGTGAGTCACTGATATGAAATGCACACTACACTACTGACAGGTGGTTTAATATAGCTTGTGAACAAGGGATTTATTTATAAGAAAAAAGCTAAGACAAAACCTCAGAGTCTAATTATTTACCCAGCTATGCAATTATTAGTTATAAATCTCTAAAATGGCTGAGAAAGTGTTTGGGGAAATGCCAAGTCTGGCTCTGTGTGAATGCTATTGCTAGGAACTGTGTTATTCCTACCGATATATTATGGCCAAAGACATCAGAGACTTTCCATTTTCTGGGAGCTCTGCCTTTTTGCAGCAAGAAATGTGCTTTCAGTGATGGCTTTAATATCATGTTACAGGCTTCGGCCACACAGGGGAGGAGGAAAGGAGGTAGTTGGGCCTTTCTGGATTAAATGTCTATTATATGGTTGCCAGGGACAACAGGGGACTGGGTTTAATGACCCAGGTGGTCCCTTCATGTTCTGTACTCATATTCTCTGCTATTCAAATGGTTCCTTGGGGATCTGCCTGACCAAATATGAACTGCACTAAATCCTGAGACCTGTTGGAAGAACATTGGCCTAAGTGATATAGTATGTGCTGAGGCGAAGAGGAGTGTGTGACTTAGCCAGGCCCAGCTTATCCTATCCTGGCCCCAAGGCTACAGTGTTTGAGACACAGGATGGTGACAGGTCCTCGGGAGCAGGAGACACAGCTCTGCTTCCCTCCCAGCTGCTGTGCAGGGGGGTCCTTGGCTAGAAGCTGGCACTGGCTCTGTTTCGGTGCGTTCTGCTCCTTCCACCCAAGGCACACCCGATCCTGGAAGGCTCCTGTACCCAAAATCTCAATGTCACCAGACATTTCACAGAATCACAGAAGGGTTGAAAGGGACCTCTGGAGATCATCTGGTCCAGCCCCCTGCTAAAGCAGATTCTCCTAGAGCAGCTTGCACAGTCATATCCAGACAGGATTTGAATGTCTCCAGAGAAGGAGACTCCACAGCCTCTCTGGGCAGCCTCTTCCAGTGCTCTGTCA
>JAVJGI010000014.1:23727546-23746011 GCA_035590275.1 Ibycter americanus | reverse complement strand
TGAATGTCTCCAGAGAAGGAGACTCCACAGCCTCTCTGGGCAGCCTCTTCCAGTGCTCTGTCACCCTCAAAGCAAAGAAGTTCTTCCTCATATTCAGGCGGAACTTTCCATGCTGCAGTTTGTGCCTGTTGCCCCTTGTCCTGTCGCTGGGCACCACTGAAAAGAGCCTGGCTCCATCCTCCTGACACTTGCCCTCAAGATATATTTTTATATTGTATACATTTTTGTATACAATATATTTTTATATATTTGCCAGTGGTAAAGTAATAAACTCCATAATGTAACCAGTAGGGTATCCTGGCATAAAAAACGGGGTACCAGTGCAATAATTTTGGCTATATGCCATAAATTTAGCTTTACCCACATAGGTGGTGAATATAAAGAATGAATTCTGTACCCTTGTATAGTTCCCACAGGGTTATAACATGACTATACACTTATGGTAGGGGTATCTTAAGCATGCATCCCCCATATTTCTACTGTGATTTATAATGGAAGACCAAGAAACTAGGCCAATAATCAACTTTAGATCCCTTGTTAGTGTAAACATGTTGAAGTAGTCAAGCATAGGAAAAAGCCAACTAGCATTTGCCATCTGGGTTAGAAAATCCCAGACAGCAAAAGTAGAGGACACTGCTATGTTGGGAATTAAAACTTTTATGAAACCTTGTCCAATTGACATTTGCCAAAGCTCATCGCAGACTGGTTTGAACTAGGTTTCAGAAGCTGTCCACACATAGATGCTTCCTGGGATATGTAGCCTTCCTAGGCTTGCTACACCTCCCCGATAAAACAAAGAGCTGCAACATAGGCTGCACTGAAGAAAAGATTGCTGCATCACCCTCTGTGTTTTCTCAGCCCAGAAGGGAGGGAGGGAAGCATTACGGATCCTGCCAAATTTTGCCCTGAGCCACACTTTCACAGCTGCTGCCACTGTGTTTGTGCTGGCTTTTCTGGAAGCATACATCTGATCTAGGTCTGCCCTGAGCATGCATTCGGTGGCATTTTTGCTGAAGGAGGCCGAGCACGGGATGCAGTGGGTGCAATGGTGCAGGCTTCAGGTGCTTTGGGTGACACTGCAGGATGCATGCACTCTGTCTTTAATGCTTTCTGCATGACTCCCTCCAGGGCTGCTCCTGCTGTACTTGTATGAAAAAACCCTGGGTGAAGGTAACACATTAGTCCCAGGATGCCAGTTCTTCCATAAATGGGGGCTCCAGCCTGCCGTCCCCACCACCTACTGGGTGTCTTGTGCCAGCTGCAGTGGGTCCAGCAGTGTGGGCTGGCATGTGCCACCAGTTCTGCAAGTGGCAGTTCAGACACAACTTGACTTCCTTCTCACTTCTCTGTGTGACAGACACAGAGCGGAACTGCTGCCACTGGCTGCAATGCTAAATTTCTCCTTGACAGCAAAGATTCAGCGGGTCAGCACCACACCTGATGGGGTCTAGGTCCAGGAAAAGAGTGCTGAGCACCAGCAGTGACATGTAGCAGCAGTGGAGGGACCTCAGGATGGGAGTGATGATGCTTGCCTATCTGGGATCACCTTTCCGTGGTGTGAAGCACAGAGAGATGAGAGAACAGTTGCTGGAAGATGGCAGCCTCTGCCCACAGCCGGCAGGTTGGCTCAGAACATGCCAAACTGCATCCTGAAGGTTTTGCACCGTGTTGCTTTCAGGTGACAGCAATACAGGAGGTCAGGGCAGGTTTTGCTTGTGTGAGCTTCCCCAGGTGGATTGGGCATGCCAATGGGACCCTCACTCAGTGGGGTGCTGCTCAGTGCCACCGCGGGCCCCAGGACCTGCCTCCTGACCCAAGCCACAAGGAGGCTGTTCACACCTGCCTTGATGCTGGATGCTGTTCCTGCCCTTGGGGCAGTGGCTGTGCGGAGCTCCTGCACAAGGACCATGCCTTGTTCTGGGCCACCAGAGAGGTCACCTCCCCTGGGAAACTTTAGGAGGAGGACAGTTCTTCACTGCAGGCGCTGGAGCAGGTTGGTACCATCCAGGCTTGAGGGTTGTGTGTGTCTGATGGTCACCTGCTGGTGGAGGGAGAGAACAAGCCCAGCTATGGTCTTAAGGGCCTATGGAATAATCTTTCTTTCATTTGTAGTGCTGAATTTTTCATGCTACACTAATAAATCCCATTTGTACCATCTTATAGTCATTTGCTGAATCGTTTGAAAAAGGAAGAGATTTGGCAGGGCGTCCCTTAATTGATTTGCAGCGTGCATCACCTCACCTCAATGGAGAGCCATGGTGCACTTTGCGAAATTATCTGGGAGCAGAAATTCATCAAAATGTGAGATCAGCTGTACTGAGTCAAACCAAAAATTCTTGTTGACGTGATCCTGCCCCTGTGGCTGAGAACAGACCCCTGTGAACAGGTGTAAGCACAGGGCAAACGCAGCGATACTCCCCAAGCCTCCTATGATCCTGGCTGCATTTAAAAGCAGAATTTGAACCTGCACAGGATGACACCACTGTTCCCAAGTCCTAACACCATAACTAACCAGGCACCATTCAAGTGCAACCTTAGCTACACCGAGGCAAATACAGCTCATAGCCCTAGACAGGCTATACCCTTCGCCTCCCACCCTGCCATTAATGCAGCAACAGCTCCAGCCTCTCAGACTCTTTCTGCAGACCACTGGTACCCACAGGAATGGGTGGTCTTCTGCTCTTTGAGGGGGTGGAGTGACCCAGGGACAGATCTGCTGCATGCTGTAGCTGAAGCAAAGGTGGAGGTGAGACACCAGGACCAGGACTGGGAAAGCAAGGGTTGGGAAAAGCACAGGGAGTTATGAACCCTCTCCTTCCAGTGCCTGCAAGCTATCAAACGTGCTCAGTGGTGTGTGAAACTGCACCCTTGTCGTGTGATGTGCAGCCTCAGGTCTTGACTTTCGCTCGCCACTCACTATGTGTATGGTGGGAGATCTGACCAGATCCCCTCACACCCCCTCGGCGGGGCGAAAGGTTAACCCAGGGCAGCCCAGTACATCACGCAGCTGTCAGCAGGTCTGGAGTGCCCGTCCCTGCATCCCACAGGGAGTGCACGCCCCGCACATCCATGCTGTGTGTGGTGAGTGCCAGGGACAGGGCCCTGGTGGGGTACTGCAGTTTCAGATTAGGATGTTGAACACAGCTGGCAGCTCCTCAGACCACACAGAGGTGGGGGGGAAACCAGAATGTATCACCGGGGATCTGGGGGCACAGAGGGAAGGAAGGGGAGGGGTGACCCTGCCTGCTGGAGCAGCCCACCGTGGAGCGAGAGGTGATGCAGGACACTCAACGCCTTGGAGGCCAGGGCAGCCTCTTGTAAACATGTTTTACAGCAAAATACTGGAGCTGGGTACTGCTGAGGTGTAAGCACAGCAAGCTTTCAGCTCTGGGCTTGCAGCGTCAGAGAAATGCCAGGCTCAGGGTGCTGCGTGCTGTCCCACAGGGAAGCGGTGGCTCCAGCAGGATCGGGACTTGCTGGCACCTCATGGGAGAAAACAGGGCACCTCGCCAGGGGGCCTGGGCTGTGGAAGGGTAGGGATGTATCACTGTTTATCCACCTTTCTGCTTTTCATTTCTTCTTTTTCATAAAAGACTGTTTCCAAGGCAGTGTGGCTTGTGTGTGAACAGGAAAAGTTCAGCTGGTTTTTGTCAGGGAGCTGGAGCTGATGTTGCTTTAGTAACCCCTTTAAATTTGAGCCCAGATTGTGCTGCCACCCGTGAAACTCAGTCAGAAGGGTTACATTCTCCTACTTTAGGGGGAAAAAAAAAAAAAAAAAAAAAAAGCCCAGCCGCTGTTTGGGAAACGAAAGTACTTTTTCTGAAATACAGCAGCCCAGGAGCTGTTAAACCAACAGTGGGTGGGACAGGCAATGAGTGGTAGGGGATTTGGTCCCTGTAACATGCCCGGGCAGAGTTTCCTGCTGCTATTTTCCATTTGTGAGCTGTGTCACTAGCATGTCATGGGTGACAGCACATGACATCTGCGCTGTCAGAGATCTGCAGCAGAGATTGCAAGCTTGGCAGAATCCAGATACATAATCTTTCCTGCACTGCATGGGATGCCGTGTCAATCCTACGGACAACACGAGTGGGGGGTTGGCCTCTGGGTGACTCTATGATAACTTGGTATGAATTAGGGGAAGGAAACCTCACCCACGCAGGAATGCATCAGCACAGCATTTACACTTTGCAGAGGGGAAACCCCACAAGCTCCACAAGTATTTCTGTTGCAGTCCCTGCCTGTGGCACTGGGGATCGGGGAGCTAAGGTGGGTTAAAAACCAGCCAATAAACGGGGAACAAAAGGTTGTTTTCAGCCTGGTTCACCACGCAGTTCTGCCAGCAAGACTGGACAGAGAGATGTGGAGGGGACAACAAACATGGAGAGGGATGAACGGGTGCAGCTGGCACTGAAGGGGATGCTTGGGAAGCCTGACGGCAGCAGGGAGAGGGGGCACATGGGATCTGGGAAATGAGGTCAGAGCTGAACTGTGGGGTTATGCCATGAAAACTGTTATTTTCTGCTCTTCAGCACTGCTTCTGCTGAAGGCACATGGAGCGAGATACCACAGTATTGTTAAACATAGCTCCGGACTGAGCTGTAACTTAAACTCTGATAAATGACTGCCTGCTTTGGTTTATGGCTGAAGCTGTCTAGTCTGAGAAAAGGAAGCAAATGGGTTCACCAGCAAGGCTACATGGTCCCCACGGAGGTGGGAGAGCCCAGGGACACAGCAGCTGGCAGGACCACGGTCCCACATCTGCTGGTGGGGACATGCACCATCCCCTCCCGTCTGCTGAGGGCACTGGGAAGCCTGTCACTGCCTTTTGAAAAGAAATTCCTTTGCTGCAGCACCAACAAAAAGCATGAAGCAGCTGGCCAGGAGACATCGTGCTGCTCTGCTTAATCCCAGAGCTCTGAGGGGGCTGCTGCTGTGTCAGGCTGGCCCCCTCTGAAGTGCTGTGCCAGGAGCACAGAAAACATTGCTGGGGGATGAGGGCAGCGGTGGCACTCTGTGGGGACAACACAGGAACAACAAACCAACCGTACGCTTGTATGAGGTGGCAAGTATCAGTGCAGCAGGTGGCAGCCCCTCTCCTAAGCCTCTTGAAGCATCCCCTGGCCTTGCAAGAGGGTCACGGCACGAGCAGTCCCTGCCAGTTCCCACGTGGCAGAAATGGCACTGCCACCACCGTGAGCTTAACTCCACTGCAACGCCATCACACCTTTATTTTTTTAGGTGCAAAACACACCGTTTTCTCTCTGCACCTCACATCACAGCTGGCCCTTTGGTGTCCAGTCCCCTTCCCCCAGGGACAAGTGGGAAGTTCCCAGTGGGCAACATCCCAGCAGCTCAGTAGGCAGACAGCACAAAGCTCCAGGAACTCATCTTCTGACGAAATCACCTCGCAGTATGAAGACTCTGAAATTGAAAAGTTGTTTATTCCTCCTCTAAAGCTCACTGTGGAGGCTGTTTGTCCTTTGGGGCAGGAATCTCACTTTTGCCAGCTTTCGTGTCTCTGCGCGCTGGCTGGGAGCAGTGAGATGCTCTGGCAGGCAGGAGGGACGGAGCAGCTCTGATGGTTTCCTGCCCACAGCCTCCCTCTCGCAGGGCAGCTACAGGGAGGGGCAGGCGTCAGGCATCAGCCTGAGCTGTTCCTCTCTACGGGACATGTTTTCCTGGGGTTCGCAACAGCGCTGCTAAAAGCAGCTCCTCTTCTGCTGCAGACAGTTAGCTGTGCAGAGGCTGCTTCTCCATCCTAACCCCCTGAGGCACCAAACCAACTTGAGAGGACCCACAGCTGAGATGTCCTGCATCCTCCCTGACAGCCCCAGGGACAGCAGTCTTCACAACCCAAAGGGACTGTGAAGCTTGTACCTGTTCCCTAGGTGCTCTGAGGGGACATCATGGCCTCCGAGGTCCTTCCTTCTCCTGGGAGTCAACATGACCTCTGCCAGGGTGCTGGTGGGCTCTGCCAGGCTCTGCAGCTCACAGAGGGGCTTTTCCATGGGAACACTCATCCTGCTCACTCTGGCTGGGACACGAGACCAATTTTAAACCACCCAGGGAATGGTGTCACCACTATTCGCATTCTCTACTGCCCTTTCCTTATCAAGGGTGGATTATTTCCAAGGATTCCCTGCATGACCTAATGCTGCTGCCACTGCGGTCTGCAAAAGGCACACCGCTGACTTGGGCCAGTGCTCAGTGCCTTGCAGCATTTCACCCTGACAGGGCATTTGAAAGGTTTCTGTGAATGTTAAACCAGCTGTTCCGCCAGGAGAAAGTATTCCCAGAGCAGGTGAGAGCTGAAGAAGCTGCCCAGGGCCAATCTTTGCTCCATGCCAGCAAAACTGCTCTCCCAATCCTGAGATTCATTTGGAAACTTGACTTGGCATAGACATGACTCAGACCAAGCTGACACTGCACAGGCTGATTTTGCACATTCTGGGAAACTGGGGATCTAGGAAATATTGCAGGAAACCCTTTGTGGGTGGTACCCACAAATTTCTTATCCCACTCAGATGTTACCTGCTTGGTCAGATTCTGTGCTAAGCAGGACTGCTCATTTTGGGATGGGTAGGATAGAGGTCCTACTTCAGGGCTGGGCCTCCCATGTGCTACAATAATAAAAAATAGCATTTAATAGCAACGATGCATCTATTCAGAAATGTGGATGCTGTTGCATCACTGTCAGGCTTCAAACCTCAAAGAAATGGCTCATCCCATGACCAGAAGCACCGGTGTGCCAATAGGGCCAGGTTTCCACTAGAGGGTTGTAGTGCTGTATGGAAGCGATGCGGTTACTGTAGCAGGAATATTGTATGTACTCCAGGCCTTTGTCAGCAGATCAAAAGCATCCTGTGATAGCCAGGCTTCCAGCAGTCTCTGCAGTCTCTGATGCACACAGCCTGCAAGCTGCGAGAGGGCTGGTGCCTGAGCAACCTGCTTCCCTGCCTTCCCTGAAAAGCCTCTAGCATTCACATGACTCAGCACCTTCTATATATATAGATTCTTTTATATATATATCTATACACACACAGGTATAGTAAGCAAACACACCGTGTCTATGCATATACACACACAGACAGTATGTTTGTGTACCTGGGATTTCGATGCACGAACAGCCATGCAGCGTGGCCGTGGCATGCCATGGCAAGGAACTGGGGCACTGCTGGTGGAGCAAAGCCCACAGCCTGGCAACACAGCAAACGGGACAATTAGCAGCATCGGCGCAGTCAGCAGGATGGGAAAGCTATACCTGTTCGCATATAGCCCTGGGTCCAGGCCAGGAGCTACCGTGCTGTGTACTGCACCAAACGCGGGTGCTGGCCCCTAGAGCTGGCAAGCCAGCCTTGAACGGGAGATGTCAGAGGGGACCGTCACTTCTACAACCAGCCATGTCCCCATGTCCAGTGCAGCTCAGTAGGTCCTAGCAGGTTCATGTGTATGTGACCCCAGTATGTGCCTGTACATCTTTTACAGTAGCATGTGTATTTTTGCATGTGGATCTGTAGAATCATGGAATCACAGAACGGTTTAGATTGGAAGAGACCTTTAAAGGTCGCCTGGTCCAACACCCCTGCAATGAGCCTATGCTCGCAGCTTTCTGAGTAGCTGGTGTGCAAAGTGCTGGCAAGTGTACCACCCAGACCAGGGTGGTTTTACTGCTGAAAACAACAACTGGAGTTGTATAACACAGCGGGGAAAGCCCATATAGCACTGATGTTGCCTTCCCTTTGCAGAAGGAGTGGGAAGGCAAATGCAACCACAAGGCTTGCCTGTAACATGGGAAACACAGCGTGACGTTCACAGAGAATTTACATAGTGATCAATTTATGTGCCACCTGTTTGCCTGATACTATCACCATTTCCATTTACAGCTAGATGGAAAATAGATTTTGCCTACATTTTCATCTCTTTTGTTATCAGAAAGGCTTTGATGAAGCAAATAGGAGATATTGCTGCAAAATAAATGATTATAGCAAAAGGTGGAGCTTAGTTCCCTCAGAAGATGACCTGATCGTACCTAAATACAGCTGTGTAGAAAGCAACCATCGAGCCAACAGAGAGGCCTGAGAGTGCTGGGGTAGATTGTCTGACCCAAAACAGACATTTGAATCCTCTGCCCTTTGTATAGCTGGCTGGAGGAGTGCCTCTTCTCATGCTGGCAGGAGACATCAGAAGGAGGTCAAGCGAGCTTCTTCTTGCTATAGAGGAGAAAAAGGCACCAGGGGAGACATCCAGCTGCAGAGACCTGCAAGGTGGACACGCAGGGTTGGGAGAGGCACGTCCCACAAGCGACGGTCTCCATTGACAAGCCTCAGACCTCAGGGAGACCAGGCTGGCTGCAGAGCCGGGACTGTGGCACTGGGGAAGCATCTCCTCCTCTGAACCGGGTGACATCTGCGGTGGCAGCGTGAGCCTTTGCTGATACCAGCAATGCGGAAGAGCTCTGTAACTCCAGGCCACAGGGGTTACTCCTCTCCTCCTGAGGTGCTGCCATCCCTTGGTGGGCTGACCCCATGGGGCAGAGGGGTGGGGAGTCACCACCAAGGGTGGGCGGCTGCTCATGAGCTGTGGAGGGAGAGGGTGGCAGAGAAGCATGGTGTGAAGGGTTTGGAGTGTGTTACCGTCGTTTGAGACAGAGGGGAGGGAAGGAACGTAACTGTTGTACCCAGGAATAAGGTGTCTCAACAGCTATAGGTTAGAGGGTTAGATTATATTTTGTTGAATTACGTATTCTAACCAGCAAGAACATTTATTAGCTAATCATCATGCAGTAAATATGTTCATTACTAATCTCTCACATCTAAAATTCCTGCAGAAGATTAAAAAAAAAGAAAAGATGTCTGTTATTTCAGCGGTGCAAATGGTCAGGTGCAGAGGAGAGCAGCCAGGCACAAGCACCTCTGCCCCATCGGGCAGCAATGAAACCCACCAGCCTTGGTGTGGTACAAAGGCGGGCGGCGTTCTGCGCCTGCTTTTGCCAACAACTCTGCAAAGCCTCTTCTCACGTAGCAAGGAGTCTCTGTCCCTCCCAAAGGAGTCATAAAACACAGCTTCATCCATCCTGCATGCAGTAATCAGACAGGCTTAAGAGCTTAAGCACTCATAGGGTAGCAATGTTTAAAAAATTGCACCAGCCTATTTGCCTACCTCTGTTCGCTTCTCCAATCAAACCGCTCCTCGGCATGGACTTGTAGGGGCACATTGTTAGTGACAGAGGCAGAAAATTGAACTTGCTAATAGAGAGGGAGTTGTTAAACTTGTGCCCTTGCGAGGCCGTGCCCAGGGTGATTAGCAGCTCGCACAAAGAGCCGGGCACTGCTCCCCTTGCTCCGCTCACCAGCCAGCTGCTGAGCCATGGGGCGTTGGGATCATGCAGCAGGCAAAGAAGATGGGAGCAAACAAATTTCATCCTTTTAGACTGTTTTATTAAACAAAGCCAAGCAAAACAAATCCAACCCCACCGTCAATAAACCAGCTCCTCATTTACACAAGATCCCTTTCCACAGCTCTAGGAGAACAAAAAGGCTGAAGTGTAAATGAGATCAGTGTCAGGAGCATTACGCACATGAATATTTATCAAGGAAGACCAGACAGGGGCCAATTTGCCATCCTCCTGCAACAGCGGGAGCTCAGTCATCAACAAGTGGAAGGGAAAGGGTAGGTGAAGAGGCTGGTTCGTGGCTTTGCATGGGCAGGGGCAATGTGGGATGTGGCAAAAGGCTGTACCTCTGTGTGAGAATAACTGCAGGAGCCATCGGTCAGGGACGATGCTGAGAGGCTCCTAGGTTTTGGGACTAAAGCTAAGTACAATGCAGTTATGAAGCAAGCGTACAATGTCCCTTCCAGTCATGCAATCAGCTCGCAAGCTGCACTTTAAAGAAAAAACTCTAAAGAATTAACTGGAAGTTGTTACCATTCCTTGCGTATGCCGAGCGCTCACGATAAATCTTTTTCCTGAAGGAAAAAGCAAGGTTAAATCAAACTACAAAGCCCATCAAGCATGAGATTTACAGCAATCTAAAAGGGTTACAGGTTCATTTCTTAAACAGTTGAATTATAGCTGCTTCTGGGTATCGATACATTAGGCATGCTGACCCTCTCAGTGCTGCAGGGAGCTAGGGTATGAGCAGCAACGGGGAGATCGCGCTGGTTATCGTTTTTATGTGCATTTCAAAGTCACTTCCAAAAAAGAAGATGAGGTAGTAGTTGAGTATTCCAGCCACGGACATGAGGAACAGGAACAATATGATGCGCTTTCCAAACAAGTAACCGGGAGTGCTGAGGAGACAGAAAGGGGGGAAAGCAATTTGTTAATGTAAGTCACCTCACGCAAGAAGTCCTCAGGCTTCGGACTCTGCTGTTGAGACCAGCTGAAAGACCTCAGGGGCTGAGACAGGGGGAACAAATTCCTGCTCTGTCTTGCATTGCAAGGCAGCTGCAAGGTCTGAAATGCCATTTTCAGGGTGCATTTGGGTCTGGCTTTGGCCTGCTGTGCTCAGTGTAAGCTGCTGCTTACTAAAGCAGCTATTCAGAGGGACTTGTATGTCTTCTCAGCCATCACAGGCTGGAACGACCTTGTTCCACATGTGTGTAATGAGCTTTATTAATAGCAAAGGATGATCTTGAGCAAATAGCAGCACGAACATGCAAATGTGCGTGTTTGCAGAGGCTGTGGGCAGGAGCTGCTGAAGCAGCCGCTCCGTTCCTGCAGCTCCCCTTGCCCCAGTGCTGCTGCACCTCTCACTTCTCCCACAGATCTCCCCGTGCACCCAGAAGAGCGGGGCTTTCCTGCACTACCCCGTGCAAGCACCCACCACAGGCAGCACCATGAGCCAGCAGCTGTGCCTGTACAAGTGGCAGCATCTGGCTCTGCTGCCACCGCGTCCCCGATTTTGCAAAGAGGCACTGCAAGTCCTTACCTCTGAGTCCTTTCCCCGAGGTAGCCCACAAAGTACTTCTGCCTCACAAACAAGTACATCAGGCCAGCAAAGGCAGCAGGAGCTGGGTAACAGGTAAAGCAAGGTGTTAGAAACCCCAGCCCAGGTGTCACTGTATGTAATGTCCTCACCTGCTGCCTGGGCCAGACTGGGAAATGGGAACCCGCAGCCTTGGGTTTCAGGATGAGCTCTGCAACCGGGAGCATCTGAGACCTTTGCATGGGAAACCAAGCACTTGCCTTGCCTTCGCTCTGACTTTTCTGAAAACTTTGTGGGTATAATCCTGCACACAGCTTTGCCCAGTGCTGAGCACACACTCGTCCCTGTCAGAAACCCAGTGTGGGTCACGCTGGGCTGAGGGAGGAGGGTGCCGGCTCAGGCACTGTCTTCACCAGAAAGAAAAGGCAGCCGATAGATCCACTCATCTAGGAGCAGGTGGAGGACTGTACTATGGGCCAATACTCATTTCTGAGCACAAAAAAAAAAAGGGGGGGCTTTTGCCCCTAATTCTAGTTTTCCCCAAACCTGCAGCCAAAAGCCCCTCTTGTCCTGGTCAGGAAACTCCTCTTTTCCAGAAAGAATAGCCACAGACCCCAGGAAAGTACTCAACTTTAGGTAACCTCAAATTGCATTCAAGGGGATCATATTTAGAAGTGCAGGTACATACTCCTGGGCTGCTCTCAGCGCTGGGAAGGGCTGGCAGCTCTGACGAATTAATCAAATGAGCCCATTTCGAGTCCCAGGGGTGAATAATGTGGCACCCAGCATGCAAATACTAAACCCTCCACTGAAAACAGAGGGATCTCATCCATGATGCCTGTATGGGAATTGTCCCTGGCCTGGACTGTCCTGAATCATGTCTGGGAACACATCTGTTGGCATAAACCGTGCCAGCAGTGTGCTGCCACTGAAACTGCATGTGTAGCTGCAGGACAGCCGGGGGAGACAGGTTCCCCCGCCACAGGAGGTTTTGGTCCCTGGAATTGTAACCTCTGAAGCACCCACCATCCCTTGCTGAAAACAGTGCAAGGATGAAGGAAAAAAACCTAAATGGTTTTACCTTGGCTGCAGAGAAGGCCAGCGCACCAAAGCACAGCAAGAAACGTAGGGTACGCGTGTCCGCAGTTCTGGCTAGAAAGGAATTTATATGACAGAAGTCAGAACATGGGAAATAGAAACAAAACCAGCGTTTCACCAGCAGAGAATGGTGGGGTGTGAATTAGGGCTGCGCTAACACCACTGCAGGTGGGCTTGTGCCCCGGCGCGGCGGGGGGCCCTGAGCTGCCCGCAGCAGGCAGCTGCCGGGGGCTGGCTGGCACCTCCGTGCCCGAAGGCAGCGGCTGCCTCACTCCCAGGTCCGCTTCCCTGCTTCCTCCCTCGGATAATGGATGCCTTTGTCCTGCCCGATGAGGAAAACAAACTGCTCCACACACACACCTGGCACCTGCGAAAGCTGCTTTCCTCCTTTAACCGGTTTGATTATGGCGCGTGTATAATAGATGCTGTGTGCTTTATTGGCTTGGAAAATCCTTGTAATTAAGTCGTATTAATCAAGTTATTGGCATTGAAAGCTGCATGCAACCAACAGAAGGAGAATCGCGCCACAAATAGGAGCGTCTCACAGAGTTAACGCGTCTTTGCAGAGGAACGGGGTGGTTTCCGGCAACGCTGTCTGAGGGGGAAGCACCCTGCCCTTGGCAGAGGTTGCACACCTGCGAAGGGCAGCACTTGGACACCCTATCCACTTTCAAGCACATTGCCAGTACTTCACGGGTAATAAAAAATATTTTATGTTCTTTTCTTTCCTGGGTTGGAATCAATTTTCCCCTCTGCTCTTTCTGAAGGGATGTCAAAGACAAGAGGTACAAGTGTGGTGAAGTGGAGAGCCACGTGCTGAGAAAGCTGCCCAAACTGAGGGGTTCGTATGAGCTCTGCCACCGACCTGCTCCTCAGCAAGTTGGCATCTCTCTGCCGGCTCTTTCCTTTTGAGATGCAGTGCCCTTGGGAACATCATCTGTGCTGGTATCACACTTCCAGCATTAGCTACTGCTGGGTGAACTGGTTCCCAAATGAAGGGCCGTAGTACTCATCAGGGCTGTAAGTCCAATATAAGTACGGCACACGGTGTCCAGAAGGGAGCTGGGTTCACCAGCAAATGTATTGGAAAACCATGGGTCTGATCACTGCTGCAATGCACACAGCAAGGGATTGCAGCCAGAGCCTTCGTCTGAGGGCATTTGGAGCCCACCTCTGGACCCCAAAAAGGTTTGTATTAAACCCTAATGAAGAGAGAGACAAACCCTGCTCTGTCCCCACCAGCCCCTCATGGCTTGCCTACTCACTTGGCAGTGTAGACGCGGTCGAAGGCAGAGGATCCTGGCCGCTGGAACCCCTTGCCGTTGCAGTGTTTGCTTTCATGCTCCACTTTGCTAGCAAAAAAAGCTGTTATAAAACACAAAGTATTCAATCTGAGATGTAATTTGGAGATATTGCAGAAGCTGGGCTTTGTAGGCTCAGCTCTGTTCTCATGAGGATCCAGGCTGGATGGTGGGAGAGGAGGCGGGGTGCAGGATGTGGCCAGCGCGCTGGCTCTGTCACCAAGGTATAATGGAACCCTCTGCGCAAGGGTGCAGTGCGATGCAACCTCAGACATCCCCACACGTCTGTACGTGACTGGTAGCCTGCCCTCACCCCTGAGCCCTGCTTCATTCCCGCACGGCACTTCTGGCAGCCTGCACCTCTCTCTGCTGCAGAAGTATGATCCTGACTCGGCCCTTTGAGCTCCCAGTGGGGAAAAAGCTTCCCAGTCAGAGCTGCCAACCTCAGATCTCAGCCTTTAACAGAGCAGGGAGACAAGGGTGTCTATTATCTTTCAGTGATACCCATTTGCCAAACCAGGGACATCCTGCAGGGCTGGTCCATTTTCCAGAAAGGCCCATTGAAAACCTGGTCCTGAGGGCTGATCTCTCTCTGACCATCTTGTGCGTATCCTCCTTTAAAGCAACAGTGTTGTGTTAGGGTGCTAGCTGCTGCAAAAATGTGGCACCTCAAGATAATGTATCATATGCTTGACAAACACGTTTTATCTGATGACACTAAACCAGAGACCACTAAATCATGTGTCTAAATACACCAGACGGAGACCTGACAGGCTACAAGCTGCAAGTCTTGTATTGTTGTGCATCCCATCTCAGTGTACCCAAATCACCCTATGGTTTAGAATATTAGCCAAAGTTATATATAAAAGATAACTCATCAGGAAAGACATTATTATAGCAATAGAAGTGTGACTTGATAAGCTGCAGGATTTCACCCCTGGAATGTGAAGTTACCTCTTTTTTCCCCCCTCACTGATGCTCTAAGTAGGTCTTTTGTACTTCCATTGCCTTCACTACAAGCTACTGAGTTTTTTGCTTTCCAAAATTGAGTGATTCCCTGGGTACATAGCGGCTCTCTCCAGAAAAAACCCACAGTGCTTTAAGTCAGCGTCCCCACTCCAAGCCAAGCTACAGACCCTCCCACTGCCACCAGCATGGTGCACTGGTCGTCTCCTGGAGGACCTGGCCCTGGGGGACCTGAAGCTGACACCATCCAGTGGCACAGCCACTGCGAGGTCTCAACATCTCCACCTGCCCACCACCCCAGCTTTTGGCATTGGGTTATTACCCTGCTTATAGGGTCTAGGAGGACCTAGTTGAAGAGGACTACGTTGAATGGCATTTTTTTGTCCAGTGCAAAGCTGCAGTGATGGGAAACCACTTCTTGCACATCTGGGACTGCATGGGCTCACCAGGATATGTAACATACCTTCCCCTTTCCTTTTAGCATGTATGTGAAAGTACTAGAAGATGCCACAGCTTCAGAGAAAGCCAAGAGTAAGCTATATATACATATATATATATATAAATCTTCCCACTGCGGCAGGTGCTGCCACTTCCCAAATGCCAGCAAGCCACTGCAGAGAGGCTCTGTGATGCAGAGAGCCATCAGGCTGAACACAGACATGTCCAACATGACAGTTGTCTCCAAGGACAAGAGCTTGGAAGTGCCAGTGGTGACACTCCTGGTGCACAGCCTCTAGGATCAGGACTGGGCAGGGCTGGGGGTGCTGGGTGTCCAGGGAAGGATCTGGCTGTGGAGTTCCAGGCATCTGTCCTGGAAGCTCTTGCTGTCTGTGATATGGTGTATGGATCCTGGTTCAAAGGACTGGACAGTAGGGCAAAGGCAGGGTAGGGTTATCACGTGCACCCACACAGTGGATGAGGAACAGGCTTGGTCTCACTTCAGAGACACTGAGGAGTAAGAGCTGCTGAATCCTGAAAGCTGCTGAATTGCAACATCTTTCTGATGCAAAACCAAAACCTAAAGCTAAAGGCATGACTCAGTAGCATCCGGCCGCAAGAGTCATTCTGTGGGATATGGAGATTCCCAACCTGAACAAGGTGGCAGTAAATGAACATCAGACTGGGGCAGCACTACAGCCCACCTCCAGCTTCAGGAATAACAACATTCACCCAAACTATTTTCAAATCCTGCACCAGATGCAGAAAAGCATATAAACCCGAATTTACATCATATTGACTTCATGTACTTAAAGACAGTTAAGCTGATGCTCAGGTGCTTTGCTGAACCAGAGCCATAGCAAGAGTTCAGTACAACTGATGTCCTTTAACAAGCATTTCTACTGCCTTAATTATTGCATTCATTGCAGAACTGCATGTCAGTATGGTCTTTCTAGACAGAAAGCCTGGGAGAAGGAAAACAGATGATGCAAGGTCTGAAATCATGGCTTAGGGCTGTGTGCCACTCGTGCTTGGCATGCTAAGTTCTCTGCCAAGCATCGCACTGCCTGCTTGCAGCAGTTGGGTCAATAATCTCACAGATAAATTTCCATGAGATGAAAGCATGTGTCAGGCTGGAAGGCAAATGCCCAAGTTTCAGAGTGCAGAGAAAATCCTGTATATAAAGCCATTTGGTTAAATAGCAAGAAATGTATATTTGACACATTTAATTGCAGTATGAGCTCTGGTCTCAGCGTGCCATATTCTGGTGATTTCACATGCTGTGCATTTACCAGAAAACAGCATTGGGGTAAACGATGTGGCATTTAGTGTCTATGTCGAAACTAAACCAGTCTGCATCTCTTTTTTCTTTTTTTTTTTTTTTTCTCCCTTGCAGTCAGGGTTGTGTTGAGGCTCCCACCACTTCCCCTCTCTGCAGCAGCCCAAGAATAGCCCATTTCCTAGGACCAAATGTGGAGCTTGCGCTCAGTGGGAATCTCCCATTCGTACCAAGAAGCCTTCACAGAAGATTTCTAGCATTTGCATCAGCCCCCCATCCCACTTCTGACTCTTCTTGAACCTGGGTAATATCAGTGCAGCTGGGGCAAAACTCACTCCCTTCTCAGTACTCTGGGCAGAATTTCCTGCTAAAATGAGTAAGTATTTGTAAGAGATTATGATTAAGTTAAAATCAGATTTGCACAAGACAGAAATTCGAAACTTGTTGTATTATTTAAAAAATCCTGAAGAACAGTTGAGACTATAGAGGTCTGAATAAGAGCTAAAAATGGAAACTTCTCCCTTGCAGGAAATGCGCAGTGTTCTTGGGACCGCAGTTAATTGAGATTAGTTGGACTGTAGGATGTAGACATGCAGGAAAACGAGATCTGCCTGCCCACAAATAACCCAGAGTCCTGCAATGAGTTGACAGAGTTTTGCCCCGTTGACCAAGCTCTGTGCAAAGGTCTGAGCCACCGCAGCCCCTCGGGGCCCTGGCCCCTGCCCGGAGCAGCAGGGCTCCAGCTGGAGAGCAGCCTTGGCTGCCCGCATCAGGGGCTTTAGCCAGGAAAGGAGGTCTCAGTCCTCAAATCAAAATGCATATTTTCACAGGGTACCCCAGCATGTCAGTCCTTTCATTAGCTGGCATATATATAACAAACTCACTCTAGAATAGCACAGAGTAGGACCATGTCACTGCCAAGGCACTGCAACAATGGCATGCAAAATTATATGCTTTGAAAATAATTTCCAAAGCCAAAGTCATGCCTAAGCACACATGCATTACAACCAGAGATTATCTATCTAAAGATCAGATCAGCACACATCATCCCAAACTCTTCCCAGCTCCCTTTTAGCCTTTAAATAAATGCTTATTTTTGTCTTACCATTCTGGACAACACTTATCAAGGTGACGATGGCGAGCAGGACAACGCTTCCCAGGGTTTCTTGGTCCATTTTGCAAGCGGGCTGTCAGGGTGGACGTTGCAGCCTCAGCAGCAGCTCAGCCCTATGAGCACAGAAGGAGGAAGTGAAGGTCTTTCTTATCTTGAATCATGAAGCACTTCCTATGGTTTCACAGGAGAGTGGCAGCACCCAGGTGCCTGTCAGAGCAACACAGTCACAGCCTCGCTCAGTCACTCATCACACACAGATGAAGCCCAGAGAAACAAGAGATTATACGTCTGTGATCTAAGAGGATATATAATGTGGAAAGATATCTATTGCCCTTCCTGCACAGGAGCAAAATAGCAACCTTGATATCTAAAGTCTGTCTGAACATTTGGCTAGCTGTGTGGAAGAGCAGAAAAGGTGGAAGAGACCAGCCAGGCTATCATGGCATTGCCTGCAAGTGCCCGACCACCCTACAAGTGTCTGGGAGAAGAAATAATGTCAGTGAGTCTCAACAACACTGCTGCCTTCAGACGTGTGCCCTCCCTAGTCACATCTCCATCAGCCTCGCCAGTGAGGAGACCTCAGGTCTCCAGGTGACAAGCAAAAAGCTCCTGATCCATCTGGCGTATTTGAACAGGTAGTACACAAATGCTGTGAGCATCACGGGTGGGCACAGAAAAACATCTTCCATTACCACAGATAGATCCTGCATCCTTCCCCCTACAAATAACAACCTGGAAGGCAGTAACAGCTGCCAGCATTCAGCATTTTACAGGCTCAGACTTCACAGTCGCACCGCAATTTTAGCAGCCAAAGCCCAATACAGCTGAACATAATCGCTGCAGCATGTGCATGCCTCAGCATTGACCCTGTGATGGAGAAGGCAGGGAAGCACAGACCGCAGTGTTGGACAGCTGCAGAAAGTCCCACAGCTTCTGTCAGATCACTGGAAAGCATCCTCATCCAAAGTGTACATCACTTGCTGACCCTAACTACTCTACTCCCTTTTGCCCACATTCTGATGGGGAAAAGCCTTATGGAAAAGGCTTGCGTTTAGTAGGGATTTAACTCTAATAGAAGTAGTATTTTCACTGGACTGAGTCCTGGGCAACTTTTGCCTCATCTGTCTGTGCCTACTCCACTGTTGCAGCACTACAGAACTAGCCGGCTGCAACAAGGCTTTCCCACACAAGGTTCCAAAAGTTCATCTACTCTCCGTGCTGTTTCTTCATCTTCCTCAGGCCAGTCCACCCTGCTTCTTATCTCTGCTGCATCTGGGTTCCTGGCTTCTCCTCCAGCCAGCCTCTCCTCATCCAGGCCCCCTTCTCTCAGCTTCTCCC
>JAVJGI010000014.1:23701091-23721684 GCA_035590275.1 Ibycter americanus | reverse complement strand
ATTTTCGTGGTGGAGGGGTCTTTTTTCTCCGCTGCGGGGCCGGTTTTGCGGCGGCGGGGTCAGGCCTGGGTCGCCGTTTCTTTGCCTGAGTCCCGCGTTGAGTCCCAGGGCCTCGTCCGCCGCCGGCAGCAGCGTCCTCAGTGGCTGCAGCCGCCCCGCTGCGCGCCGCCATGCTCCCTGCGCCTGGTCAAGGGGCGCCGCAGAAGAAACGGTACTCAGTGGAAGTTTCCGTAGTGTAGTGGTTATCACGTTCGCCTAACACGCGAAAGGTCCCCGGTTCGAAACCGGGCGGAAACACCGTGAGGTTTTTTTCCTCCCTTTCCCTGCGTAACCGCGGCCGTCGGTTTTCCCGGTTCCTCCTTGAAAACGCGGCTGAGCTCGTGAGACGGCAGGGCTCCGCACGGCGTGCGGGGGACATCCCCCGCGGGGAGGCACGGCCGCGTCCTCGCGTGGGAGGCGGAGGAGGCGGCAACCGACGGGGCTGGGGTCGGCGGGATCGGGACCGGCACCGGGAGGGGCAGCCAGGGGCCGGGGCAGGGGAGGGGATTGGCGGGCCCGGGGTTGCTCGTTGAAGATTTGGTTCCTCGCCCCGCACACGCTTTCCCTTTGCAAACAGACTTTCACCCCGTCTGCTCGCGAGGACGAGCTTAGGGAGGGCAAAAGAGTCCCGGCTGACACGGTCTGAACATCATCAGAAAACTTGGGACCAAACCTTCGGGAACAGCATGGTGCCGGCCCCGGGTGACAGCGCTGTCACTGCTTGTCCCCGACCGGCCGCAGGCGTGGAAGGCGTTTGCTGCAGCACCGAGCGTTTCAAAACTTCATCTTTCCCTAGCAAATCGAGGCTTGAAGGCAGAGGGAAGAAAAAAAAAAAAAGAGAGCTGGATACTCACTGAAATAGTTTAAAAATCTGTCTAAGAAAACTCAGATGCACAGCTTCTCCCAGCTTTCCCCGTTGCTTCAGTCCCTTGCTCTGCTACACCAATAGAGCCAGGCAGTGAAAATACAGATACAGAAAAATAAAACAACTTAAACAAAAGGTAGAGTTACAGTATCGGAGAACTGTAAAACACCATTTAAAGGCTCAAATGCATATATCATACATAAAAATTATGAGCCATCTTCTCTTTAAGCCAAAGAGGTTGAACACAGAGTCCATGAACAGAGGGATATAAAATAATTTGGGGCTCTCCGCTTCAGCTCTCCATCTGGCATTTGCCTTGAAAGGTTCTGCACCAGGACCAGCTGCCATGACCAAAGTTCCTTTTTCTGAAGAGGAAAGGGGAGATGCCTCCTTGCCAGGTACATCCACAGCAGGTTTCCAGCATATTGTCAACCCTTACAGCTCATGGGTTATTTTAACATCCTGCCTACTTGCCCTGTTTCTAAACTGGAAATCTGGGGACAAGATTACAGCTAGCCCAAACCCTGCCTTGGGCATTATAGAAGCGCCTTTAGATCGTCATTTACATAAAAGAGTAATACAGAGCCATGTCCAGGGAGAAACATCTCCTGAGGATTTATTTCTTCAGCCTCTATAGAAAACATAAGCTGGAGGCACCTGGCCCCCAACAGATAGGGGAGGTCTTACGCTCCTTTCCCAGCATTTGCTGTCCTTCGTGAGCCCTGTGGCTCCGCCGTGTTCTCCTGCGCTGTGCTGCTTCAGCATCTCCCTCGTACACAACTACACTGTGTTTGTGCACAGCGGTGCAAAACTAAGCATGCTGCAAACTTCATCAGCCTTGTAATCCTGTTAACCTTATTCTCTCTCTTGCTCCGTCTGCATGCTGTCTCAGATCTATACTTAAGACTGTAAGCTTTTCCACTCCGAGACTGAATCCTGGTGGACTTGAAATCACAGCACACACTTTGAGCTGCATAATCTGCTTGGAAGGTAACATGCTCTGCTCTGAGCACAAAGGGGCTCACACTGAGAACAGCAGCTGTTTAGGTTTGCGAAAGGAACACAGACAAGGCATGATCGCTCCCGTTGATACATTGTTAGGAAGGGAATAGTTATTTAAAGCAGAAACCAATGCTGGCAATAGCCACCCATTAAAAACATCAAGATCAAAATCAGCTTTACAATCAGCACCACAATGAATTTTTAGGAGTGCTCTAGCAGGTATACAGCTAAAAATCCACCCAGGCAGCTCCCTTGCAGATGGGCTGGTTTATTGTAGGCAGGATGTGAGAAGGTGGCCCTTTTTTCCCCCCCTGTACTTCGATTGAAAGTGTTTGAATATATCATGAAGCAGTAAGATCTGAATCAGTGCTACCTCCACCGCAGAGCTGATTCTGACCTAAAAGCTGTAAATCTCAAAGTGCCATAATTGTGCCTTTCCCAAATCAGAAGACACAGACTGACAAGATCACGTGATGCAAGAGGTGAAGGAACATGTAAAATATAATTCCTTGAAGTGCTCAAAGCCATTAGACTTTTGGAAATTTACCCTATAACACTGATAAAACCTCCAAAAGACAGTGACTAACTTTTGCTCACTAGTCATATTTGCTATATGCTCACCTAGTGTGTTTCTAATGGACAGAAAACCAATACAATACCTTGCATTCTCTTTATGGCAAATAAAAAGCTGCATTTTAAAACTAGTCTCAAAACAAAAAGTCCAGTAACCACCAAATTCCAAACTGTTTCTTTGGTCATGGGGTTTTCATTCAATCTCAGCTGAATTCTCACTTGCACAGGATCTGAGGCAGTAAAAAATTTATGGAAACAGACAAATATGCGCGGCATCATCTTTAGTTCATTATTCCAGAAAAAAGACAGCAAAGAACTTGCAACACCAAGAGATTTAGTTTCAGACTTGCTTTAATCTCAAGTACTATTTATTTGCTCATGCAGCTTCTATACATACACATACCCATGCTGTATCCCACACGGCTGCAGACAGAGGACTCCTAACACCAGTTTGCAGAGGTGCTGCCAGTGGCGACCAGACTATTGCTTCTCTCTAGGCATATATGCACAGTGGATGTGCCCCCATCCCCTTCTCTGCTATTAACCTTATTTATAGTCCTTAGCACCCGGACTTCCTCATCTTCTCTTCCTCGTGTTGCCCTATGCATTCTGCATCATGCCAACCCCAGGCTTGCTGCTTCGCTCACCCCTGAATGTGTGTCATGTCCCGAGCAACTGGTGAAGGAGTTCCCACCTCACAGCTACAGGTAGCTGCAATCCAGTCGGTCACAGATGGTATCTACACTTGAAGACAGCTCCCCACTGCATGGGGAAACCTCTGCAACAAGTAGTCAGGGTTGGAAGACACTGCTTTTTAGTGGTTTGCATATATAGAACCCACTGGATGGAAAACTCTGCAGAAAAATCCTATCACCCCCCTCAAGTCTTGCAGAGGCACCTATTTTATTCGCTGATAAATCAAACTCTAATTTTAGTCAGCTTTTTTTTTTTTTAAATAGGGGAGTTCAAACAGGGAAACATTTCACCAGCAGTACAGTGGCACTTTACATTCCGAAACCATTGATTTGTTCTCTATTGTAATGTTACCAATTACAACATTTAAAACAAAGAAGGAGCTCAAGTTCTTTACAAAGACTTGTATTTCAAGAATGAAACCATTCATTGTCTGAAGTGCCAGTCTGATAAACACGTACATAATTGCAACAGAAATAGCTTGGCAAGGTGAGTTCAGTGCTGCTGACAGTTTTTCAAACTTTTTGAACCCTGTTCAAGCAATCCAAGACCATTTCAATCTGCAGTCAATGCCTTGTAATAACAGTTTTGTTCAACTGCACCTCCTGGAAGACTAACACTGAGGAATTCATGTTTTGGACTTGGGCTCTAAACCAATGATCAAATGCAGAATACCTCTAAAAATGGCTGAAACAAGGACTTGCTGATAAAATCCTCGTTATTTCCAAGTGCAAGAAAAATGTACAGCTAATCTAATTTAGCATATAATACCCTCAGCTCTGTGTCTAGCTAGACTCACAGCTAGCAAAACGAAAGCTATACAAACCAGAAACACCAAGATGTGAATCCCTCTGCTTACTCACTGCTGTCTTGCCACATTTTCCATTACTTTCCTTCTATTGACCTTGCCTCTCCTTGGCACGCTCATATACGGACAGGGGTGCACTGCTCTGGTCATGAAAAATCTATTAACAACAATAATAGGTGCTACCTTACAGTAAACGTTAATTCTTAGAAACCTTTCTTTTATTAGTGAATTTGCAGCTATGAATAACTAAAAGTTACATCTGATACTTTTTCTTAGTGCTGCAAACTCTGGCCCAAATCTTATTAATTTTACTTATAAAATAACCTGGCTCAGAAGAATATTCTACCAAATTATATTTTCAGTTACTCAGGATCAAAACTCAGTACATGCCATAACTTCAAATAGGAAAATTTCTACCTTACATCCACCCTTCCTTGGATCTGAGGAGTGTTGTGTATACATCAGGGTGAGCTTGTAGAACAGTAATTCCAAAAAGAACAGAGTTCCTAACAGAATACCAGGCTTGAGTTTAGTGTTGCAAATGATCTTTGTATCAAAGAATGCAAACATACATCCCTGATCACAGAAGGTACCTTTTTTTTTTTTTTAAACACTAGACAAACTAACTTCAGGAGTTGGGTGATCCTGTAAAATAAATCACTACTACCTAAATAATATTTCTTACACTGTTACATCATCAAGACTACTGAAGTTTATTATTTCTCAAACTTGGTAGAATATGGGTAAGTTTTCCACATTAAAAGCAGCAAAAAATAAGACTCATAGGAGCTTTTAATTAAAATCATCATTATATCTGACAGCTAAATAACTGCTTCTTAGAAAAATAAAATGAATTAAAACCTTATTTGTCTGCTACAATAAAATTTTAAGGAAAATAAAATACTGCAATTATAAATTGTTCAAGTACAACCAGTGTGCAATTAAACCAGTTAGAAAATATAATAGTGCTTTGTTTCAAAATATACATAACATTAAAAAATATTTAAAATGAAGAAACCGAATATTTACCAAGTTTCAAACAGAGTTTCATCAAAATGAGGTAAATCTATGTCACCTGCCATTGAGCTTGGTGCTGAAATGGAAAACAGGTCTTCAAGGATATCTTCCCTTGTAGGACTTTCAAAGGCAAGTTTTTTCACACTGGGTTTGCTTATTGTATGAAGTTCCAAATTACTGTCCTTTACAGGACTATAATAATTGTGGTCCTTGCTTGTCATTGCCGCATGTGGCACACCAGTCTTCTCATCAGACACTGTCATTGCAACACTGCTATCCACCATTTCCATATACATACATTCATCTTCACTTTTTTGAGCTTCTAAGGAAGCAACAGTTGAAGTAGGGGACAGTAATTCCGCCAGTATTTCATCACCGCTATTATGGCTAGTGCACCCTGATACAGAGTTTGCGTTAAATTCAGATTCATTATCTGCGACATCAATCTGATATTGCAGTTCCCTTAAAAAGTTCTGCAATAATTCACTGTCACTGTGAGATTCAGTCTGTGGTGGGGTGCTTACATCTCCACTCACAGGTTTTTCCTGTTTTGTCTGTTCCACTGCTAGCCTGTCCAGTGAAGCCAACTTCTTCTTTTTAGCATTAAGTTTTTTCAACAGTTTTAGGCGAAGTTTTTTTGTTTTGTCACTATCTGACTCTTCTGTCTTCCCAGAGTTATAGCTAGGTGAATGGAACTGAGTGACTTTACCTGAGGTACCCAATGTACTTCCTGACTTATTCCAAGTTGGACCTTCAAGAGTGGTATGACTTGCTTTTGGAAGACAAGTGCTTTGAGAAAATCCTTTGAAATTTGGTAACGGATGAGTATTACTGCTCTGAGGAACCACTGACTTCAGGGTCTCAGTTGATTTGTTTGTACCTCTGCTTTGAAATCCACCAAAGTTACTTGCTCCCTTGACTGGCAACCACACTTCACTTATTTTTTGTGTTGAGGGAGTTCTGCAACTTTTCTCATTCTTGAGAGCTGAGGCACTTGAAGGCATAAAAGAATTATTCTTGTTTAATAATTTCTTTACCCAGCTTCCTACAAATCCTCTTTTTTGATCTTTGCGTGAAGGCTGAAAGGAATTATTGGCAGCAGAAGAATTGGTGACCTGAGAATTAACTATGATTTTGCTTGCATCTTTCAAGTCAGGTGATTTTTGTGTAGTATTCTCTACAGCTGAACACTTCTTGTTTAGCTGTAGTTGTGAATTTAATCCATGTTCTCTGTTAGGTAAATTAGTTCTGTCACCTGGTCTTTGAGCAAGCAATGAGTCAGGTGGGTCAGGGTCGTGTGTTTTGGGCACAGGAGTAGTATTTGCTGGGTTCAACTCTTCTAGAGGTAAGCAAATGCTGGAATTTTCATATAACATGCATTTATTGTTCATAGCTAGACTAGTTTCAGCAAACTCTCCTGTACATGGAGCATTAGGTGAAAAAGCTGATCCCTGCTGTTGCAGTGTGACTGTTTCAACAAGGTTATTTCCCACCATCTGTCTGTTCGGCAACAATTTACGTTCTGAGTCAACTTGAATTTCTTCAAGCATCAGTGTTACAAGATCATCATGTACCAGATTTTCTAAACCATGATGAACAATACTTTCATCCTCAGCTGCCTGCTGCTGTTTCTTATCTGGAGTTTTCACAGAATCCTCTTTGTGATGTTCTGCAAGTATTTTGTCTACAGTGTTATCAAAACCACAGTGCGACACTGTGGAATTTGATGGTACATTATTAGGAAGAAAATCTTCAATACTTTTACTCTGGAACTGTGAATTAAGTTTTTCTGGCACATGGAATGTTTTCTTTTCCCAGATAACAATATGAATCTCTGAAGCAGGAACTTCAAATCTTTTATGTCTCTTGCAATATGGCCCCTTTAAATCATCACATTCAAGCCAAGTTCCTGAAAAACAAATAACCAGTGTAGAGACTCAGAGACTTAAAATTTAAGTCACTATCCTCAGATACTTGTCAAGTATTTTTATTAACCCATTCCCCTGACAAGCAGAAAATAAAGGGTTTTTTTCTCCATTCTTTATTACATCAGAGAAAACTGGGATATTTCCACTGTAATAAGATTGAACACAAGCAGAATTTCCAGCAATATTATTACAGGTCAGAGTACGTCAACCAAAAAACAAAGCTAAGGGTTTTTTTTTGTCTGAGCTAATGATGTTGACATCTTGTCTGAAAAAACCCACACAGGTCTGAAGGAAGAACCATCTCTCGAATTAAGTTTCTTTATGGACTTTTACATTGCCTGGGTGGGAGGCACAGGGGTTAGAAAGGAACTGCTCATTTTAATAATCTGCCTCATCATCTGCAAATTGTTCATGCATCATGAGAAAATATTTTACAGCTTTAAGAATTGAAAAATAGATTATCTGTGATGTACAGGATGTTCCCAACTAGGCATTTCCCAGCTGTTCCTTCTTCCCATTTAAATTCTGGCAGTATGATTTAGACAATTTTCATGTTGTCCCAATGCTTGATAAGACTTCAAGAGAAAGCACTCCATTCTTTCTACAGAAGCATGAGAATCAAAATACCGACTTTTCACCTTCTTTGACTATGGAGTTCCCCTTAATGGTACAACCATCATACCATTAGTAACATTTCTAACATGGATTTGTGCCTCCCCCCACCTCCTCAGGTGCAGTAAAGTTCATAAATGAAAAGAAACTTAGTTAATGCTGGTAGTTCCATAGGTTCCCTCGCTTCCAGCCAAGAATGGATTAGTAACTGGCTTCAAAATAACTAATATCATTTGTCCCACAGCCATGCTCAGACAGTATTTTTTAACTTTTACAAAATAATGAAGAGAAAAAACTCTACCCAAATAACTTTTTTCCAGTGAGTACAGTGTAGGACAGAACACTGCTGAACAAACCAGTTACACCAAACTGAAACCACCCTGAGCAACAAAGTTCCCACAATTATTCACAAAATTTTAGTATGAAGTTTAGAATATGGACAAAAGAAATCCTTGTTATTATATATGGACTGTTGAGACTATTGCAGTAACCCATAAAACAGTATTTGATGTAGACTCATGGAAGTAGTATAATAGAATTTATGTTTCTTACCATCAGGATTCAAAGACCAGGTTATGAAGTGCTTCTTATCTGTTTGGTACTGAACAATACATGTTATTTGGTAGGTGTCTTCTTCAAACTGAAATGAATAGTTCTTCAGGTTGTTATGTGGCAAGCCTTCTACGAAATGTAACATTAATATTGAGGGTACTCTAATAAAGAAACAATAAAGAACCAGTTTATTACAACCAAATAGCGGCAAAAGATCCTAATGAAAAAGTAAGGCATCTCAAAGAGTATGTAGTTCCACCTTTGCTATTCTACTTTCACACTGGACTCTTCAGATTGCACAGTAGTCACAGGATAAGAATGCCCCAACTGGATATTCCATTCCGTTACAGATTAGGGGAAAAAACCAACATCAAATAAGGGATTTTGGTCGTTGGAAAAAGGTGAAAAAAACAGGAGACAACTGTGGCATAACCACAGTAGGAAAGGACATTGTTCCCAAATCAAAATAGTACACAGATGATCAAACAGCAGTATTATCCACCAATGGCAAGGGTTGTGAAAAGGCTGACACTGCATATCAGTTGTCTATATTTACTACTTGGTATTTTTGACCTGGCTCAAACACATGTGCTGGTCAGCATGTTAAACAGTGCTCTGTGTTTCATGTTTAATAAACACTATTTGCCATTTCAGCATTTAAGAACAATCTAAAATCTTTAAAAGTGAGTATTTATCACAGTTTAAAGTTTAGCATCTCTGTAAACCCAAGATAATAGTTTGGTTTGAAAAATGATACGTTCAATAAATGAAGTCTCAGCATTTTATGTATTTTATTTTCAAGTTCACATATTCAAACTTACTTTTCCAAAATCATCTGTCTTCTTTGAGATCTATCACTACAGTTATTACATGGTCCAACATGGATAGCGTTAAGTGGATGCCACTCAGGGATTATATTTGTGAACGTTGTTAGTGTTTTCCTAAATCTGGACATACACAGACAAAAAAGAAGTTTAGTTGCTGATCAGAAAACAATAAATATACACACTTTGCCAGGAGAAAAAAAGTTATAAAAACGTTATGACAAAGCCAAATTCTCTTCATATTCATGCCATTTCTGTGAATTCCACTGTGACTGCATCACATCCAAGTCAGCACTGAATTCAGTTCTGCCAAACAGTATCAGTCACCATTTGTTTTCAGCAGCTCTGTGGCCTTCAGTTTCACATTATTAGCTTTCTCTCTTAGCATGTTATCTCTGTTTCCTTTCCAGCATAAGATAGAGCTTGTACCAGGATCCGCATAATTTACTAGCTAATACAGAATCTCAAGGAGAGAAGGAAGCGGTAACAAATTACCTCAGAATCCATGTCATACAAGGTCTTGCTTTCAAAAAACAGTACATTCAGAGCAGAGATTACACAGAGGTTATATTGTATGAAAATACAATGTACGGGATATTAAAGTGAAATAACATAGTTTATTCATTCATTAGCCACAGAAAGGACTTCCTTTATATTCAACATAACCTTTTCAACTTTTAAGAAAACACAGTATGTAACAAAGCCTCTTGAACACATCCTATTAACCAGGACTACACATCAGCTGGCAGTGTAACAGCATTAATCTCATCTCACTTGGCGATCTAGAATTTTATTGTATAAACCTAAGATAATGGAGAGAAACAGGTGTTTTTCAAGTAAAGCTAGCTGTCTTCTGAAGGTGTCTCTCTTTTTCTGCTGACTCTAAAAGGAGTCTAAATTACTAGCTTGTACCTGCAGCTACACAGAACTAAACCAATTCTGAAGAAATTCCTTTCCTGTAATCCTATTTGAAAATAGATAAATTATGTACGAGAATCTGATTTTTCGTAATCCAAATGAACATTACAGATATTCTTCAACAGCAAAAGTGTACTGGGCATATATTCTTTAGAACTGCAACAATTTGTAAACTATCAGCAAAATATCAGAGTGAGCATGGCCAGGGACTCACACAGTTACCTATTATTTCTTTCTTAATTAAGTGATAACATGGTTTCCTAATACATGACACAGCAGTAAACTATTTGCAAACGCTAGCCTAAAAAAAGTGGATCACGTAAAACTTCACCAACAAGCTTAAGCTGTACGAAACCTGGAGATCTGAAGAAGCCAACTATTACATGCAGATTTAAAAAGTGTAAGGTAGAATAGTTATATAGAAGCTACTTAAATAAAAATCTCACCGGTCCTGGTATTTGTAGCCACAACATAAACATTCAAACTTCCATGAGAAAGAATGCAAGAATAGTTTCTCAGCTTGTTGATCCAGTCGTAAAAGTAGAGGGAGCGCAAACACTGGGCTCTCCTTCATACCTTCAAAGATGAGGCAGAAAAAACAGTCACTGAATATTTGAAATCAGCTTTCAGTACTTCAGAAAGGAAGATAAGCTTATTGCTATGATTTTCATTCCAGTTATCTGTTCAAGGCTGTACTTCTAATCCTCACAGCAAAGGGACTGATCCATGTTATTAGGTTGTTATCAATGACAATTTCATGACTACAGCAGTTACAAAGATGAGAATACACTCTCTGCAAAGGCAAAAACAGTCAAGGGACAAACCAGCTGATCACACTGTGAAGTATGTGTATGTCACCAATAAAAACAAATGTATTTGCAAACTGTCTTGTATGCATCCGTACATACCTATTTTTATGTACTGACATACAAGGCTTTTTACATGTATAGTTTCCTGAAAGTAAATACTGAGATACTGCACTAATTACTTACCCAATTCACACTTAAGCTGAGGCTGAAGCTGTGTAAACGTTCTGTTTCTGATTTCACTGAGGTAAGATTCTGCTTTTGGAAGAACATCTAAAGAAAAAGATACATATGCCTTCATGTATTTATGTGTAACATCCCCACCCTTTCACACATGTATGTACCCCTAACATGCACTCATCCTCTGAGAACTGGTGCTTTTCATACTGATCCATACTTGCCTAAAACTGTTGGTAAAAGAGCCAGTGCTTGGTATTCATAGGTGTGAATATTAGAGAATAATTTACACGAGTTATAGACATTTTACTGCAGTCTGCTAACCAATAATTACTCAACCTGACTTAAATTATGGCTAAGAGTGTGTACCAACAGCTAGACAGTAACAACATTTCAGGATAATGTAACCAGACATTACAAACCCTGGAGATTCAGAAATTAAGAGTAGATTTAAAAACATAAACATTAAGATCAAGAGTGCAAAAATTTGCTTACATGCTTTCTAATGATGTTATACAATTCATAACAAAACACTTAAATGTATTGTTCCAGATTAAATACTGATTTTCTAAGTCAGCCTTTAAAATAGTTTTAGAAATAATTTTGTGTGCTTTATGTATCTTCTTATATTTTAAATTTGCAAGTTAGTTGTTTCTACACAAATGCATTCTTTAAGTGCAAGGAAGAACTTAACTTGTATTACACAATCATGATCATAACCTGCACAATTAAAGGAGGGATTTAGAATAGCTCTTGAAACTATTACTTATAAAAGCTATGTATATAAAAAAGGTAAAAAAGTTTCTTGCAGCTCAATTGCTTTTGATTGTTTTTAAGAACAGCTGTATGTAAAAGATGCTGAAAAATTACACAGAAAGGCAGAATAAATATTACACCTATTCTCCACAACAGTACTCTTCATCCAATCTCCTATCCGCTGTTCCCCAAATAAACTAATTGGTTTTGCAGCAATGCCTGGAAATGAAAAAGTTTAAGTTATCTCAAACAATACTATATTCCAACACTTAACATACCCATTTAAGGGCTCTTGCACACCAAAGCTCCTTTGCAAACACAGCACAACAGAGGGGAAAGAAAAACATCTGAGACAGGTTCTGTGATGGTAGAGCGCTTCCAGGTAATAGGCTGAAAACCTAAAATCAAACAGCCTGACTTTCTGGCAAGCAGAGTACATGAACTACTTCAGAATCTTTTGGGGATTTTTTTTGTTCCCCTCCATAAAATAGTATGTCTTCTCTTCCACAAACTGGATTAAACAATTTTTGATACACCTATTATTCTTCCCAGAAAAGATAGGAAATTCTTCAAGGTATCTAATGGTGTTCTTGGACTACAGTCTATATATTCAACCACACACTTTTCCTGGAATGTCTGTTGAAAAAAAAATAATCATGAAAGGTACTAGCTAATCAGAGATCTGTATTAATTCTCTAACAGATGATGTCTTAGAAGTTCAGACTTAGCAACCAACAGGCCAGGTCAAGAGAACTAAGAAAAACACGTCTTAGTTTAAGAATCTTAAACTGAGTCCACAGTACAGAAAATGATCAAAGGCCATATTAGTAGATTACAGTGTCACATCCTCCTCTGACTCCAGCTGTGCTGCCTGGAAGGTTGCCCCCAGCTGCCCATCACTGCCCCAGTGCTTGGAAGTTACAGTCCTTGAACCTGTTAAGCTGCACTTGTGAGCACTCACTAACCCTTTCCAGAAAAGGTTCCAGAACCAGGTTAATGTGTTTGACTAATTTTGACTGAAACAGGTTAGGAAGCACTATCATCCACAGCAGAGCTTGCAGACCTCAGGGGAAGCATTCCTTCAATGAGTGCAGCTGCAGCCAAAAGAGAACAAACGTTCACAGCTTTACTATTTTTGGTGTGACATGGCAACTGCCCATTTACACAAGGATATAAACCACACAAGAAATTATTCTGAAGATTAAGATTAGAACAGCATCTTAATATGTTAACCAATACAGGGGAAGGAAACGGAGTAAGGCTCAATTACACCAACAATCCGCAAATTCTCTATGTGGGATATGACCGAAAAAAATAAATCCAGAGATGCTTAGTGTTTGATGCCTTCAAAGTGTGCCTGTTTGTCCCCAGAAAAACAACTTCAGAGGTTACTAGGATTCTGCTAGATAAAGCACTCTACTCTGCAAAGTCACAGTAATGAGTTGTAACTCATTCTTTTGTGATCCTGAAATAGAACGGAGGCATATTTAAGTGCACTGTACTAAATTCCACATATCTGTAGCAGATAAGATCAGTCTGAATATGAAGAAACTGAAGCTAAATTTACTCACCTTTTACTTTGCTCCCTTTACAGGTATTCAGAAGCACAGTTGCTTGATTATATTTTGTTAAGAGTTGCTGGAGTAAACATTTCCCATCATCATATTCTTCTCCTAGAGCAAATTTTAATGTTTCTAAGTGTACTAGTGCTGACAAAATACAATCTAACCAACAAAGATTATGCCTGTTTCTCCACTGAAGACATAAATCTGTGTTGTTAGCAGAATCTTTATCATCTTTGAGCAAAATTTCAGACGTTGTTGAGAAAAGTTCAGAATTGGGCAAGAGTTGTGTTCTGGGACTAGAAGTCCTAGGCAAACTTTCTTGATAGCTGTTGGTGTTGGTAGTTGTTTCAAAATCCGCCTTCTGCATGCAGGACTCCACATTGTTACTAGGTTTTTGCTGGTCATTTTGTAACACATCATGTAGGCTTGACTTGGGAATGCATAAACTATTCTGATAACATCTGACAACAGGGTCTGTATTGTTAGTGTGCTCAACTGTTACCACATTATTAGTTCTTGATTTTTTTGGGTGTGATTCAGAAGGAGAACAGTCACTGACATCACACAATTTCCTTTTCTTATGAGCAGATGGAACTTGATGATTTTCTGAATCAGCAGAAGTAATTATGCTGTTTAATGGTTTATAGCCAAGTGGATAGATACACTAAAGGAAAGAAAGAAAGTTACAGTGAGATCTACAAAGCAATTTCAGGTGTAGCCTACAGGCGCTAAAAATGTACAAACCATACTCTTAAAATGGAATGTAGGACTTCTGTAATGTGATATTTTAATGAAATCAACACATAAATTCAACATATGTATGACAGGAAGGCTGTTTTATCCAACTACTATCTTATAAGCAATTGTGAAGTAAATATATCAGTAGTGATAATCAGCACTACTTCTCCAGTAAAGGCTTCCCAACCCTTGAAAACAACCTAATTTTACTAAGGAGAGCCCTCTTCTCTTATTCTGCTAAATCCATTCCTTTAGGGTACGGATTTGGCATTATCATCTGGTGCCTAAGACACCACTGGTGCCAAAACTGGCAGGGTGTCTTTCAGGCTAGCTCAACACATTAGACCAGGTATTGGCAGGGTCTTTTATATATAGCTAGTCTGCAACCAGAATATAGTCAAATCACTATTGCCAATCTCCAGAACAATACTATGATTATTTAAAAGCAGGGATGAACAGGAAAAGCAACTCAGAGACCCATATGGCCGAGTCTCTACTAACTGAAGGGCACTAGTCCATATGGGATTGCTATACCCTCCCCACATTCACAGAGCAGCGGAGAAGGGAGAGACAGCAAAATCACGACTCAAATGTTAAGCAGCACAGAAATCCAACTAAAGTTAAAACTTAAAAGGGGAAAAAAGGGAAAAAACCCAACCCCACTGCAATTATAATGACAAACCTATTTGCATTACCCAGACTTGAAGAAGGGAAAATGGGAGACTCACATCTGCAAAAGTCATGTTTTAGTTACATGGATTATCAAATTTTCACCTTACTATTCCGATGCGTACACAGATTTATTTAGTATCATTTGTGTTCCCTTGTTGCATAAGGGAAACTGTTCGTTTTCATCTACTCTTTTTAATTCTTTAGGGTAGTTAGCTATGACTAAACAGTGCATTTACACAGGTTAGTTATGTTTTTGTCTGTATACAGGCAAACATCATCCACCATATGGACTCAAAAGGGTCCAGTTTCAACAATCTGCTCACCAACAACAAAATCTTAAACTTAAAAGAGGTGTAACTGCTGAAGGTAAAGGCTTTTGCACAAACAAACAAAACTGTTAGTGTAATACCTGAGGATTTTCACAAAGAAGAATGGACTCTTGAAAATTAATGCGGTAAGTCCGTAAAACTTGGATCTGGCCCTTCTCTTTGCAGACTGGACAATACTCATGTGCAGTTGTTTCCACAGGATTACAATTCTAAAAAAAATAAAATAAAATAAAAAGCAGCATAAATTTATGTATTATCCCAACGTAAGACATACATATATACCAAGACAGAAAACCAGCGTGCAACTTCTAATAGAATTTAAAAAAGTAAACTAGATATTTTTTTAATATTTATAAGATATATATTTGTATAGTAGAGTGTTCTAAATAAATTTATCTTTTGTTTTTAATATTCAAATATTTAATAAGGTATCTTTAACAACACAATTAAGCAACATTTCATGCTACTTGAACTGAACCATAGGATACTTATCGCCAGGGAACACAAGCCCAGATCTTTGAAAGACAAATCAGTTCTCATAGGAATGCAGTCATAAAAATAGTGCCATTAAAAAATCATAGGCACAGATTTACTTAGAATAATCTTAATAATCTTTCGCCATTGTTATAGATTTCCGTGGAAAATAATTTTGAGAATTTTTTTGGTAAAATTAAGACCAATTAAAAATCTCTCAAAGCAGAGAAAAATATGAACTTTGCACACATGTAAAACAAGTTTCAACTGACTTTTCCCAAATACCCCACCATGTGGAGTGTCGATTTCCCTATACCAGTCCCTTCTCCAATCACTTGCAAACCATTTGTAGTCTTCTGGGTATCCATCATTCTGAGCCACTGGCTAATTTATGTCACTTGTAACAATGTCATGACCACTAAGGATTTTTCAAAGACTCCTGAAAAATAAGAAGTGAATAAAACAATTATAGAAAAAGTAGATTAAATTTGGGAGAGGGAGGGGGGGAAATATACTGACAATAATGCAGCCTGTACATTCTGTGAAAATGGATTCAAAAGTGTATTTGCTTCACTGAAAATATTTATTTTCTAGTGCAGATTATGAACTCAAAACTTTAAGTCACCTAATAGATTTAACAGCTTTAGGCCATGAATTTGCAAGCTTATCTATGCTTCGCACTCTACAAGGTCTCGCATATTTTCCAAGTGCACTATGCTTTGCAGAAACATAGATGTTATGCCTGGGCATCTCAGCTTACTGCATCTAACCCTCAAAGAAAAAACTTGTTTAAAAATGGCTACAGTAAGATCCCATACAGTTATAGATGGCTGCTGAGGAACATTAAAATAAATAACCAACCAAAAAACCCCACTGTTGCATCTTTCCAAACAGTGAATTCATTGCATAATAAACTATTAAAAGTTTATCCTGCAAACATTACAATTTTTAACTACAGAAGGGCATCCGGGTGCTACTGCCACTTTTTGGAAACTTCTAATGTTATTTTAACAATGTTACAGACTTCCTAGCAAACTAAAGCTCTTCCAGAGTTACCATTGCGCTATAACTCCATTGCATATTTTACAAATGACATTGAACATTCTATTTCAAATGATTTCTCAAATCCAGGGGCAGATTTTGCCTTTCTCACCTATCACACATGCACAGAGACATTTGTGGAGGACAACTTCACTAAGAACCAGGTGCACATCAGAAGGCAGATCCTTAAGTCCATTCCTTCACTGACACTGAAGCTAACTACACCTTGAATCAGCCAGAAAAACACAGAGATTTAGAACTACAGGGACCCAATTCTGCTCCTGCTGACTTCAAATGCAACTAAGTAGAATAAATACATCTCTCTAAGATGTAGGAGATAATTAAGGTAAGTTGAATTGCAAAGTCATCAATGTAATACCCTTTTTTCAGCCACGACTGTTCCCTTTTCATCACTTTCACTGAATAACATCCTCTCCTGCACCATGATGTCCTTTCATCCCTTTCTTACACTACAACACCAACTCAGATTATATTTCCTTTCAAAAAAAGAAATTTCCCTAGGCATTCTTGGAGACCTGCGTAAATACCAGTTCAACCCAAACCATTTATAATACTGTGCAAAGAGTGACCCTACAGAACTGGACAGAATGCTAAAACCCAACAGAACATGAATAAAAAAAGAGCACTAGGAAAAATGTAACAACTCATTTCAAATCAATCCCCAATGGCAACTAAAGAGAGGGTCAAAATGAGATGATCATGAGTCCTATGGACACGTTCAATGCATTCATCAGCACTTTTTAGAATTACCAGGCTGCAGCAGATAAAGACACCCTGACTTACAAAACTAATGGCTGTAATGGAAGGTAAGAACACAAAAACATCAACCCACATGCCTTAGAGCACGTTTTTAGTTTTCAAAGTAGAGTTGGAAGGTGCACAAGAAACAGCACAGTCCCAGACTCACTCAAGGTAAAAATTAATTAATTAGCTTGAAGTATACAAGCTCGTTGGACTATAAAGGAAAGCCAAGCTCCCCAATTTTTCACACAGTGGCAATAGTACTATTACACTGCAACTCAACCCTCTTATCATAAAATAGTCAAGCAAGGACCTTGGGTTTTTTTATACAAGTTGTGCAGATATCAACCACACTAAAACACCTAACAACTTTACTCTCTGTGCTATAGCTAGTAAGAAAATGCCTCTAACTTGTTCAGGGGACTTTTAGTCAATTCCTTGGCCTGAAGCAGTCTCAGCTGTCCACAGTAAATAAAATACATAGATCACACAACCGGAACTCCAGGCAATTTCTCACCACATAAATACAACACACACTGAAAGGTTAGTAACACTAACAACCTGCAGGTTATTCCTTTTTAAGTATGCCTTGGTTTTCTAAAATGTATTTATTTCTTTGCAAGTCCCCGTTATACCTCTCAAAAGGAAAGCAATTATTTTTTTCAATTATGTTCTCTGTTACTTCTGCTCTTCTTTTTATCATTTAAATACTGTTCCGAGATGTACAATACCTCCCCCAACTATTACCGCACAGCAAGAGTACTGTAGTACTGGCATAAAGACTTTTATTGCACTTTTGAATATAATAAACATTTAAGAAGTATTAATTGTCCTCTTATTTCAAGGACATAAACACAACAAGCAAATAAAATGGATCTGCCAGTACTAGACAGGCAGAGTTGTACAAAGTGGCCTGCCTGTACTTAGCAGTATTTGTAACATTACAGCAAGTTATTAGTGAACTTTGCACAATGTACAAAAATTGGGCATCAGATCAACAGCTGCCAGGAAAAACAGACAACTAAAAGACTGCTGTATCAAATACTGAGACAACCCACTGTAGCGATGTGTGGTATCTGTATTACAGATGGGAAAGCACACAGGAATGCACTTTCAAGCTTACTGGGTCACATTTTAAACCATTTATGCTACTTTCCTTCTTTTATCCTGGATACTTGAAAAATGTAATGCAAAATATGCTATGGACCTGATAAAATTACTAAGGCTATGGTTATGCTTCCCTGAGTAGATGAGTTGATCTAATGGCTCACTGCTGCAGAATAGGGAGGTCTCTCTTCTCTTCTTTCTCTCCCCTGCTACCTTCTCCAACAGCTCACATCCTTATCAGACTTTCCACAAGCTAACTGAACTCACAAACCAGCAGAAACGTCAGTAAAGCACAAGTTTTTCTACTATTCTAGTGAGTTAAATTGGCCTATGAAAAGGTTCAATGAGCTAAAGAGCTGACAGGGCAGAAGACAGAAGAGGGGAAGGACTGGAGAGATATTGGTTTGATGGATGGACTGTTAGATGACTAAGGAATTGGCTGGATGGCCACGTCCAGAGAGTTGTGGTCAACAGTTCAATGTCCCAAGTAGAAACCAGTAATGAGTGGCATCCCTCAGGGGTCTGTATTAGACCAATACTATTTAATATCTTCATCAATGACATAGAGAGCAGGACTGAGTGCAACCTCACAAGTTTGTGGATGACACCAAGCTGAGTGATGCAGTTGATACACTACAGGGAAGAGATGCCATCCAGAGGGACTCTGACAGGCTAGAGAGGTGGGCCAAAGTGAAGCTCATGAGGCTTAACAAGGCCAAGTGCAAGGTCCTGCACCCGGGTCAGGGCAATCCCCAGTATCAATACAGGCTGGGGGATGAAGGGATTGAGAGCAGCCCTGCGGAAAAGGACTTGGGGGTGTTGGTGGATGAAAAGCTGGACACGAGCCAATAACGTGCACTCATAGCCCAGAAAGCCCATCGTACCCTGGGCTGCATCAAAAAAAGCGTGGCTACCAGGTCAGAGGAGGTGATTCTGCCCCTCTTTTCTGATGAGACCCCACCTGGAGTACTGGGTCCAGCTCTGGAATCCTCAGCACAGGAAAGACATGGACCTGTTGGAGCAGGTCCAGAGGAGGGCCACAAAAACGGTCAGAGGGATGGAACACCTCTCCTATGGAGAAAAGCTGAGAAAGTAGGGATTGTTCAGCCTGGAGGAGAAAAAGCTCCAGGCAGACCTTACTGTGGCCTTTCAATACTTAAAGGGGGCTTATAAGAAAGATGGAGAGACCTTTTACCAGGGCCTGTAGTGACAGGACAAGGTGCAACTCTTTTAAATATAAAGAGAGTAGATTTATACTGGAGGTAAGGAAGAAATTCTGTATGATGAGGGTGGTAAGACACTGGGATAAGTTGGCCAGAGAAGTTGTGGATGCCCCATCACTGGAAATGTTCAAGGCCAGGCTGGACAGGACTTTGAGCAACCTGATGTAGTGGAAGATGTCCCTGCCCACAGCAGGGGGGTTAGACTTGATTATATTTAAAGGTCCCTTCCAGCCCAAACCATTGCATGATGCTGTGGTAAAAGGGACCTGGACCTTTTGATAACAGTGAGCTGTACCTTGTGAAACAGTACCTTATAAATAAAAATCAGTCACAAACGGCAGCAAACAGGTGACAAAACACCAACTACATTACAGTGAAAAGAACATCTCCTCTTTGTTCAAAGACTAAAAAGGACACTTAAAAACGACTTTCTTGTAAACCACCTTACAAGTCTTCTTTCCTTCATCACGGGGATATTGAAAAGATGAAAAGAAACAAACAAAAGGAAAATTTCCATTGTGTTATTAGTTACCTCTCCATTCTTTTATACAAGAAGAAATCAGAGTATTAAGTTTTTTCTGTATCTGAGGTCATAACTATAGATATTCAAGTCACAGGGGAAAAAAAATTACAATTTTGGCCACAAAATGTATTCCATTAAGTGCAACTCTAAGAAGACATCACTGCTGTTACAAGGTAACTCTCTCTACTGGGCAGCCTGTAACTGCTGTACAGAACTGCAAATCTCTCTTTTAGGTGGAATAAACACAGATTTCTTCCCTGCAAGAAGCCTAACACAAACCAGGGCGAACAAGGATAAAACCGATGAAGTTGCAAAATAAACCAACGCGCAACGTTGTTACTCCGCCGTTCTAAAAGTTTCTTGTACAGTCAGTCTTAAACCTCTTCATATTTAACGCGCGTATGACAAGGGACAGGGACTACCCGTTTTGTTGAAAAATCATTCGGTCCTTCTGGAAAAAAACCAGTGAGTTAGCGTGGGAAAAACAAAGCCTAGCCCAGCGCAGTGTATCGCAGCTGCAGCTATGATGGAAGGCCTCAGGACGGGACCCGGCGCAGCGGAGCCAGCTCCCACCCAGGCGGTGGCAGGG
>JAVJGI010000014.1:23674263-23699611 GCA_035590275.1 Ibycter americanus | reverse complement strand
CTGCGGTGCGGGCCGGTCCCCGGCGCCTGCGGGTGGGATGAGTCAGGAGATTGTTCTAGTGATAGCACGACAAATGCCTTCTCTCTTACCGCCTGCCTCTGCTTTGCTGACGCCTTACTCGTGGTTGGATTTTTAAAAAGCGTTTAGCACTACGTGATTTACACCGTGACATAATCTGTTAGTACGATGGCTCCGTTGTAGCATCCATAATCTTATCTTTTTGCTGTAGTTATTCCTTGAATTTGTACAGCGATGTTCTGAAGTTTTTGAATTAATGTTTGAGGGTATTTTGCTCTGTTGGAGGAAGTTCTCCTAACTGGAGAAAGATTGTAATGAAATTTGGTAATAATTTTTTGAAGAATGCTTTTTTTTTTTTTTTTTTAGATTGATCTCGACTTTTGATTCATTAGTGCTTTCATTGTGGAGAATGTATTTTTTCTGTGTACTTTGATCAAGAGTGTAAAGCGCTTTTTGGTATGTTGAGTAGGAGAAGGAACTGATTTGCTCTACAGCCATTGAAACTGGTGTTTCTACATACACATCAAATGCAGTGTGTGTATTTCATCTCTTTTTTTCAGTTGCTCTGACTGTTAAAACATTGAATAATGCAGTCCACTGAATAGTGTTATTAAGTAGTTTCGTTGAGTAGTTGTATGTATGCAATGATTTTTTCTCATGGTGTTTTAGGGCTGAATATTTGGTTTTAGCCCTAGTAATACTTACTCATGGTTAAAATACAGTGTTTGGATATATGAAAATTAATATATGCTATATTTATTAATTTCAATAATAAATTTTTTGCTTGTTTTCATTGTAGTTTAATTTTTTACTTTTCCTAGGGGTGGCTAGGGTTCATTGTTTTGTTTTTGGCTTCTACCAAGCATAAGCTTTTGTTTCAAATGTATACTGCCTAACAGATGATTATTAGGTGTTTGCTTCTGTGTGTTTGTGCTCCAGAATGATTAAGTAGACATTTTTCCTGTTGTTAGCATGGACTGACTTTGAAAAAGGTCCAGTATAGATTCCAGTTCTCTGATCCGTTAGAATTCATGACTTGAAGCTGTTAAGATTTTTAAAGCTACCTAATGCCTCCATTTTCTGTTTTGTCTTCCCCCGCTCCAGCTTTTTTGGTAAGTTAACTTCTGTTTGGGGACAGACTTTTTAATAGGGCCTGTAGCAATAGGACAAGAAGTAATGGTTTTAAACTAAAAGAAGGTAGATACAGGCTAGATGTAAGGCAGAAATATTTTTACAATGAGGGCGTGGAAACGCCGGAACAGGTTGCCCAGAGAGGTGGTAGATGCCCCATCCCTGGAAACATACAGGGTCAGGTTGGACGGGGCTCTGAGCAACCTGATCTCGTTGAAGATGTCCCCGCTCATTGCAGGGGGTTTGGGCTAGATGACCTTTAAAGGTCCCTTCCAACCCAAATCATTCTATAATTTCAGGTGTTGTCTATATATTGTTAAGTAGCACAGTATGATTTACTGGTATCCCTTCATTTTTCCTCCCTGACATTTGATGCGAGAAAATATAGTGAAAAACCTAAAACTATGCGGACAGGAGGTGCATAGATAGCAGTAACCATCACCAGGCAGGCAGGAGCCTCCCTGTCTGCGAGGGAAGGCCTGGAGCTCGGCCACTCAGCACTTCAGAAGGGACAGCTAGTACCGATGTAGGTGAGCTCCACGAGAATGTAAATCTTCTGATAAGGATGTGCTAATTGAAAAACTACTGGAGTGATAAGACTTAAGGACACTTGGGTAAAATAATTGTGGTAGTGGGCGATTCGCGACCTCCCACTCAAATGGCCCCCCCCGAAGAGAGTGAATCCCCTGCTCGCGGCGCATGCGCAGTAAATTTAAAATGAACTGTACCTTTAAATTGAAGCGAGAAAGCAACTAACCAATAATTAGTTAGTAGGTGTAGATTTTGGGCAGAACTAGCCAGCTTCACTGTATAAATATGTATTGTGAGTACAACTAAGCATGCAAGTTAGGAGGAGTGATCCCCCTTGCACCCAGCGCCGCAATAAACATACCTGCTTTGTAACTTATCTTGAGTTATAGAGTTTAATTCCACACGTCACATTCAAGTTGAATAAAGGAGAGTCTGGGCCAGCAAAAGAATCCAAACCTGAGTTTTTCCATGTGCTTGAGAAAGAGAGTTTGCATGTTGGCAAAGAAAAAAACCTGAGATTTTTCATCTCGCAGTAAAAGAGAACTTTGTTTGGCCTGAAGAAAACAGTCCTAAAGTAATAATTACTACATGATGCAGACTCCAGAGTCACCAGGAATTGGTTTGGGTGTTCCAGATGTGGACTGGTAATGACTTTGGGATGTAGTTAGACTGGTATTTGCTCAAACGTTGTTTTCTCCAGCATGTTGTGTCAGTGTGACTATATTTAGATTTAACTAACGATGTATGAGCACATGGCTTGCTTCTGGTTTTACTGACTTCCATCTTTACCTTTTTAAACTGTTTTTTCCTAACATAGGAGGAGTAGAAGGGTTTTCTGGTAGGATTTTTGAAGCTGCTTTTGTTCAGGCAAATGAACATACATATCTGATTTAACTTTCTGAATCAGGGTATCCTCTTGCTGCCCTCTGTTTTCAAGCATAATTTGCCAGCTTTGAGATTACGTTGGCGGTAAAGACTTTAAAACAGTTTAAGTATGAATTTGTTGTAATTTATTATAATATTTCTAAAAGGTGTATCTGAAATGGACACTTTCCATGACTGAATTCTCTTGGCACGTATGTCGAGCATGTAGTATAACAGGAAAAAAAACACTTTTCTTTTTCTGTTAGTATGTTCAGATAGGGAGGAGAAAAATTAATCATATAGAGGCTCCCCCCCAGCCCCCAAGGTGAACTCTAAAATGAGTGTTGTTTAAGGCTTGATATACATGTTGTTTTCAGACAGTAACGTATCTGTACCAGCAATTGTTATCTGGAAAATAATTAAGAGTGTTGGGGAAATAATGTTCAGGGCATATATTTAGAAGATTGTACTCAGGCTGACAACATATGCTATTCATGCGTGTCTTCTAAAAATATTTTCACATGCAAATTACACACCCGTTGGCTGCTTACTTCTAACCAGATTGTTGCTGCATGATGGTCCCTGAGAAACTGAATATGGAGTGGGAGGTACCAAACGAAAACTCTTGCTCTGAAGGTTTTGTTTCTCAGGTTTTATGTTTGCTTGGCTTTCCTTCTGCTTTTTCCAAAAATTAACAAAAGAAAATTAAAATTTAAATTTACAAAGTGCCATTTTGGAAATGTGAAAAGACTAAAGTAACTAATTAATTATATGTATACCTCTTTTTCTCTGTTTAATGCTTAAATATGTTATTAATGTTCTGTTAAATATATACCACAAGCAAGCTTAGTAACAATAATCTCAATTTTGATAATTTTTGTGTATATAAAGGCAAGATTACTGTGATTGTAAACTTTTTTGCTCTTCATAACTATTTTTAAGTCCACAAACCACTAACATTACTGATTTTAGTGTGTACATGTAGTATCCTTTGGTTTTGCTTTTTTGCAAAGACAGGGATATCTTTTTTGAGACAGAAGTTATAAAATCGGTAGCTAAAACATGAGGCTGGGTTCTTTTTTGTCAACCGCTACTGGTTTAAACCCTTTTTTCTGGAGTAAAACCTCTTATATTTTTATGACTTTTCCCCCCCCTGTAGTTTTGAAAATAAGTGCTACATTGTTTCCCTGTTATGGGGTCTGTATCCTTGCCAGAACAGGAGAAATCTGTTCACTGCTCTGATTAAGACTTTTTGTTTTCTTTGTTAGTTCTTAAAAGTGGCTCTTACTTTGTCATCCTTAACAGGAGCATATTCTTTACTTTGCAGCAAAGAGAGAAATGGAACACTTTAGGCCTGATGCAGTGTTCTCAGAAATCACTGCAAAGATTTCCATTTGGGAATTGTAGCTGGCCCTCAAAATATTTTTTTTTCACTTTCATTCTATTATTTCCTTTATTTTACCTCCCTGTCCTACAGTCTGTAGGTTTCTGACTCCATTCCAGTAGGGAACAATAGCCAAAACTTAGTAGCTTTTGTGTTTTCAGGAATATTTCTAGTGGGAAAGTATCAATGATGAACTGTTGCTTCAGAAACCCATGTAAAGATAGGTGATGTTTGGTATAATCATGGTCGCTGTTTTGTGCACTTATGTCCTTAGGATTCTTCCAATAGTTAGGTTATATTCCTGTGGCATCATGGTGTCACATTGTTACGCTTAGGGCAAGTCAGCATAATTGGAAAATACATTTTAATGTTGATAGAAGAAACTGAATGGGACCCCCAGCATGATGTAATATAAGAACAGTCAAACAAAATTCATGTCTCTAAGGGCAAAGATCTTGGCTAGCTTGATTATGATGGTAAGGACTTTAAAAACTGATGTGAACGTTTGGAGATGCATTGGTTGAAAGACATACAAAATAAAAAGGATTAGAGCAAGCTGAGTGTTTTGAAATTAAGTGAACAAATCACAGATAGTATTTTATGCCCAAAGATGATATGATGGTTTCTGGTCTCATACTGTTCTTTCTTAAATTGGTATTGTTCTTTAAAGGCATGTTATATTTGACTTTCCTTTCTCTTTTTTTTTGGCCTTTATACTGGCTTTCAGTTCTGCATGAAAGTCTGAGATTTCTAAGGTGGTGGGGTTTTTTTCTTTGTTGTGAGTATAGTTTTAAGTGATTGACTTATGGCAGAATTCAAAGACATTTTATCAGTAAGGTGATTCATTAGTTTTGAGAATGCTGATTTTCAGCAAGAGCAAGCTAGAAGGCAGTGCTTTACAGGACTTGGAAAAATTGGGATGATGTAAAATGTGCTGTTTCTCTTCTGTGTGTATTTGTAATTTGGAGTTGATTTCCCTTTTATATCTACACAAGTATGCAATATTTGATGTAACACATGGCTCTTTAAAAAAGGAGCTAATGGTTTCGTTCTGTTTTCAAAGTAACTTTGAAGGCTGGCTGTTTTGTTTTCTTGAAAATAAGTGGTGATCAAACATATTAAAGTCGAACCCTTGTGACTCTCAGAGAAAATTTCTAAATACCTTGCCTACCAAACTAGGTTCAGATGTTAGCAGAACAAAGAATATTAAGTAATGCACTTGCTGTCTGAGAAATTAACTAGTTCTTGTTATTGTCTATAACATGCCTCCAGACATTTTTCTCGTATTCCAGTTTCTGGTACTTTCAAAAGGAAGGAGTGTCTTTAAGTAAACTGATTCTTTGTCAGTAAAGTGCCAATCCATACTGAGAAAGAAGAAGGAGCAATGACATATTTCATGAAAAGTTTTAAAGTGACAGATTATCAATTCTTACTTGTCTAGTTAAACATATTACTACCTATCCATCAGAAACATTTCCCTCCGCTACTTATAGACACTTGAGCTGAATTGTATCACTATTATTTTGTGGTCCTTTTCTTATTTAGTCTTGGATTTTTTTGCTTTCTGTAATCACATTCAGGGTCTTGTGTAAGGATGCCAGTAGTGTTATACCCACTGACACTATGCACGAGCAGAGGCTCCTGTTGCTGGCATCTCTTTCTAATGAGTGCTGTATAAATGCGAAGAAAGACTAATGCTTATTCTGAAGAGTTTAAAAATACCTGTCCCATCTCCTCTTTCTTCAGTTGCCAACATATGGCATACTTCCCTATCTTTTCACAGAATTGCATGAGTCTAGATAGTTTGTTAAACTTCGTGGTACTAATTCTGTGTAAACTTAAAGCCTTTGCAAAATCTTTCCTGTTACTGAATTATCCTTCAGCAGGTTGGTTTTTTAATGTCTGAAAACATAGTATCAGGCTTAGTGTTAATGTGCATTTGTGAAACAGCTAGTAAATCTGATGGTATGAATTAATTCCTTAGGTAGGGTTAATCAAAGAAAATAATTGACTTTATGAAGTGTAGGATATAGATATTTTTGTATGTCAGTTTTTATTTTGTGGTGGTGCTGAAAGGCCACATCATGATTGAGTTTTGTTTTGCTGGTTACTGTAAAAATGCATGTGGTTCTTCATTTTGGGCCTGAAGACCATTATCCTTCTGCAAATAAACAAACAAATGTTTTAAAAAAAAAAATCCCCAAACTGTTTGTAGAGCTTTTTTCTATAATTCTTAGGTCTTGTGTTGGTGGGTGATGTGGGGATTGGACAGGGGTGATGACGGTGGGGACAAAGAAACGATATATCATGCGGTTTTTTTTCCTGGAGCCTAAAATATCAATAGATCAACTTCTAGCTGAAACCAAGTATTACTACCTTTTTGTTTGCTGCTGTAAATTTATTGCCCCTCTCATTCTCATGTGTTGGTGTGTTAAATGCATCTAATTGTATGTCCTTTTCCCTGTCAGTCTCTCAACCTTCTTTTAAAATTAGAGATAATATATTGCAAAGCTGTGATAATGTTCAGTAATTCTTCTACATAAAGCATAATTTTTACCTTTGCCTTTAGAAGAGAAGGGAATGGCTGTAATTGTCCTTTTCAGTCTAATAATGCTTTTTCCAGAAAACACCAGAAATGTTATTAACTAGCCACACTGGTAATTTTCATATAACCTCTGGTGTGTTAATGCAGAAGTTTTTGAGGTGTGCTGATATGTCATCTGTATTCTGATGTCATTCTCTACATACAATACAGTATAATTGACACTCACAACTCTTTTGTGAGTTTTGTTTGTTTGTTTGTTTTCTAGTAAAAGTTACCAGGAAAGTAGTTTTGCACCTTGGCCAAAATTCAAAATCAGCTGTCTGCTTTTTATATGGCAGCAGCACCTAGCAAGGTTTGGGCATATCTGTCTTTGTAAGATATCATGAGAGCATCTCCTTGCAATTTATTCACTCTTCCCTCAGACAAGGTGCCAGGACAGTGACTTGTTACTTCGTAGTCAGTTATTGAGCTTCCTGTCTCAACTAGAATGCCGAATACTATACTACTATACAAGGTTACCACAAACATGGAAATGCAATTAATTTGTTGCAAGCAAGTATTTTTTAGTAAAATTTTACTTTCTAAAACACAGAAGCAATATAGTTTGGTGTTAAAAGGGAACTTAAATATTCAGTGGATCCAATTATTCAGCTTTATTAATCAGAAAAATATTAAAGTGTCTTGACAAAACTGAAAAAAAAGATGTGTAAGGTGGAAATTTTGCTGGTGATATCAGTTTGGGGTTCTGTCTGATCTCATTTTTGGCTTTAGAATTGCTTGCTTGATTCTTCTCTTGCTGCTTCTTACCTGCATCTTTCAACCGAGCCACTTTCATGAGCTGTGGTTGATGCACGTGCACCATCATGTGACCTAACTTCTGCCACTTATACAGAGGTGGGAAAGTTTGCTGAGAGGTCTAAATTTAACTATTTTGGGGGATAATTAAGAGTAAAATTCTGGGAGTACCCTGTACTTCAAAAGCTAGTATATCAGGTCAAATAGGGACAGGCCCTCTAGGCAACCAGGCATACAGCATGGCTGTTAATGAATGCTTGGGGAAGGCATGTCAGTAATGTCTTGAACCGTAGAATTTAAAGGGTTTTCAGCATATTTTTTAAAATACTGGTGTTTAAAGATGGCTTTCAGATAGGCCTAAGACCAAGGTTATCAAAGCAGCTAAAGTCGATTTCTTTCGTTCTATATATCCTGCTGCTGTTTATTTCTTGTTGCTGTTGTTACCACTTAAATAGCATTTTTATGGTTTATAGTAAAATGTCCACAGTAAACAAAAATGACCATGAAATCCTAACAAATGAGTAAAGTGAATAAAAATTTTCTCTTTCAGTTGTATTAAATAAGCTATGTGATGTATTAATATCTGAAGTTATTTACAATAGCAGGTGATAAATGTTTGCTTAAACTCATTATTTACAAGAGGAGGTTTTTTTCTCGATTTAGTATGGCAGAGTTCATGTATCACCACATAACATAGATAAACTGTTACTGTATTTCATGCTTCAGAACAGAGGGATGTTACTGAACTAATATAAGGCAAATTTCTTTTATAGTTCAGCTTGTGTGGATGGGTAATCGTGGTTTTATAAAACATTTCAACTTCTTTCTTTTTACGTTTGGATTGTTTCAGTGATTTTTTTGATTTTTTTTTTTTTTTAATTAGCAATGCTGTAACATATTGAATCACTTCTTCGTGCATGAAAGAAAGGTGTAAACTTGAATACAAATCCAACGTGGAGATCCTTATCAGAGCAAAACTGCAGGAACAAAATAAAACTACAGTACTGAAGCAGAGGTTCCCAAAGTTACTCTGCTGAAATTCAGTCACTGGCATTGATGATTAAAGGACTGTTGGTGCCAGTGGTGTTAATTTCTCTGGTTTTATAGGTATCTCTCAGAGCAGGACCTCTATCCTAAGTTAATCAGCTTGTGAAACACCCATGAAACCAGGACCCAGCTCTGTGCTTCCTGCCTCACTTACTGGTTTATCATCCGCAACTTCACTCCATCCTGTTCTCATGTATCAAAATCTACTCATGTACAGCACACCCACTTTGAAATTTGCTCTCAAAATAATACCTGCTTAAAAGATGTTTAAAGTGAAATGAAAGTATGGTACTGATTACAGGTGTAGCTGGGAAATACTATAATGTGCCACATTGGGAATAATGTATGGCAGGTAACTGGTCCCACAAACTCTTCTGCAAATAAGTAATCCTATCAAAGGCAGTTGAGTGCATTTAATTAAGGATTACATGCGATTAATGGTCTGCAAGGTTAAGAGTATGACCTGTATCATTAATGAGTATTCACATATTAATGCTGCTTTGAGCAGGAGGTTGAACTAGATGACCTCTGAGGTCTGTTCCAACTAGAATGATTTTATGATTATCACACTGGTATTATGCAAATAGATATTTCAGTTACAAAACCCGTATTTATAGAATAAACTAAGCTCTAGCAAATCGTTGCAATTATTTTGCCTGTTGCGTCATGTTGTAGCATGGAGTTGCAAATTTGACCCAAGTTTAAGATCTAAACCAGTAAGAGAAATACATCCGTGCTTTTTTGTCTATTGCATTGAATTCTTTGTAGTTTTATATCAGATTGAAATCCTTATATAGGAGTTCCTTCCTAGCATACAGTTGACTCTGTTCCAGTTCTGGAACTACTCCAGAGTAGACTGCCTGGACATTTGATGCTTCAGGTGCAGTTGAGACGTGAATGGACTTCAGCTTAGTCTGCCTGATTCAGGTACAGCTAGCACTGAGATTGCAGTAACAAAGCCATCAGTGCAGGTTAGTAGTCTAAGAAAGGCTTGAGGCCCTAAAAACTTGCCAAAGTTTTCTCACTGAATGTGAGAAGACATTCTTGTATTTAAAAAAAAAAAAAAAAAAAAAAGCAAGCCCTAACCCACCATGACCCCCAAAAAACCCCAACAACCCCCCCCCTGTTAGAATATACTGCATAGATTCTGGCTATATGTAATGTTGAGACACTACAGTCTATCATTATTTAAGAAATTGTATGTTGATTAACGGTAGTATGATCCTTCTTATTAAGATGTGCAGGGAATTCATATGGATTTCCTTCCTGTGTCTGGATAAAATTTGTACCTATTGATACCCCTTTAACTGTTCTCATTTAGTATTGTTAATTATTTACTTTTAAGCAAGAAGGTGGTGATGAGGAAGGAAGTCTCAAAATTACTGGCTGTAAAAGGCCAATCACTTTCACATGCATGTGAGCAGAAATGTTTTTATGTAACCTTTTAACCCTACCAAATATGTGAACTAACCACAGTAACAAAGTATAGTTGTTGTCATGTGTTATTGGTAGCAGCTGATTTCAGGGTAATACTTGGTTGTTTGTATGCTTTTATTTAAAAAGAAAAGGAGGATGGTAACATAGTGAGTAATGTGTTAAGGGCTTGACAGGTCTCCTGGACTTCTAGGGAGTATAGAAAGCAATTAAAAAGAATAAGAGGAGCTAGGAAGGACCAGAGTGTTTTCTTTATGCTACTCTTCACTGCAGAGATGTTGTGGACATTTTATTCTTTCAGATAATGTTGATGGGACATTATCTGATTATCGGATTAGAGAATCAAAAGATTGAATGCTAGAATAAAGTGCTAAAGACCCCTAAGTCATGGCGACTCGATTCGATTCATTCATTCAGTGATTCTAAAGGATGAAGTGGCTGATCTTCTAAGAAGAACGCATCTTGTTAGGATGAGATGCTGTGCCAGAAGACCAGAATCTATCAAATGTTGTATGTACTGTACTTTTAAACTGAACACAAAGAGCAGATCTGGAATTTGCAGACCAAGTACTCGTATTTTAATGCCATGTAAGTAGATTTGAATACTAAATGGATAGTCAGGTAGTTCTGCAAACACAAGATCTAACAATGCCTAGACAGTTGTATCTTAGAGGTAATGAAAAGTACCAGCCGCAGCTGGGGTACTTATAAGGTGTGTTTCTTACATATGTGTTTGTTTTCTAATAACATGGGCATAAGCTGCAGCCTATACTTAGTTTGGGCAGGTTGTGGACCAATCTCTATCCACCTGCCCAGTACCTGGAATTCTGAAATCTCTGAGTTATTATTAAACTGTAAATGACTTTTGAATTTTCCTCTTTGACAAACTGTTTCAAATCGGGTAGTGCATTCAAAAGTTAAATAGGGTCAGACATGACCTAGGCAGATACATTAAACAGCATTAATCTTTTCTGTCTTTAGCAGTCTAAACAATGATCTAAGTTGCTTCTTGCTTCTGTTGTTAGGGGAAAAGACACACATGCCCACACATATCTTCATATACTTGCGTGCCATGTGTAGTTCATCCCACCTTCTTAGATTTACAATGTGTGGTCTCTGGCAGGAAACTGTCTCTGTAATCCAAACAATTTTGGTGTGGCCTTACAAGCACTCGTATTTGGTGCAATTGTGGCAATGGTGAACTGTGATGCAGAGATGGAAAAGGAAGTTAAAGCAGTCCAAGAATACCCTGTATTGCTGTCAGTGGCAAAGCTGTGATCTACCTTGTAATTTATACTTAGGTGAACAACAGCAGTTTCTGAAGTGCTGACATTTGTAGCTGCAGTTAGCTATGTGCTCGTTTCCTCATTTTCCCTCCTGTTATATTAGCACTGCCATTTGCATCGTCATGCAGTGACTTGGATCAGAAAATTGATCCTGAATTCAAGAGAAGTCTATGGCAAGCAGCAATTTTTAACCCAAGTTAGTTCTTCAATATGGTATAGTGAGTGGTTCCACCAGCAGATACATCTGCACAAATGAGGTTGTAGCACAAGGATGAGAACAAGCAGCAGGGAGGTCATCTCTGTTTGAACGGGCATTTTTACTAAAAGAGATGTTCATCAAATTATGCCTCTAGAATCTGCCTTAGGAGTGATCAATCTTGTCCTTAAATAAGCACCCACAGTTAAAATACTGTATATGTTCTGTAAAATGAGAGAAAGTTGTGAGGAACTTAAGGGCAATCTTCTAAGGCTGGATATATTAGCATAACAATGGTAGATGTTATTCAGTACAAAATAATTCACACTGGAATGAATAACTTGAACTACTTGAAGATAATTCTAAATTACAAGTAAATGCTCTGCAAAAATGCATGTGTCATGCCCTGGTGGAAACTTCTTTGCAGTGTACCCACTGTAAAAGAAACAGCCCTAAAATTTATTGAAATGGTGCTTCACAGTAGCATTAAATGGAAGTCCTTCACCTTGGCATTTCTGCTCAAATGAACTGTCCATCTGGTTTAATTAAGTAATTTGTACTTACTTCATCAGTCAGTGCATGTACATATCCTCCGTGTGTTTTTAAATGCTATTGATAAATGACAAGTTATTGAAAGCTAAGTATTTTCAGTAAGTTTACACAAAGTAAAGCCGCTGTATTTCTTGCTTTCAGTTCGATTTCTTCAGATGATCTGTCAATTTTCAATAATGGCAATACATTCATTCTGCCATTTGGAGGAGCCTGTGCCACAGAATAATGATCTGAAAAAAACTCACTTATTTGCAAGGAAGAGTCTTCATTTGGGAAATAGTACTGATGCAGTTAAGAGGTGCTTTGTCAGGCTCAGGTAAGTACTTTTTCTTTGTTATTATTTAAATTACACTTACTTGGTTTTGGTAGGCTGGCATTTCATTTAAATTATGATACATGCAGTGTTGTGTCAGAACGTGGCAGGCTTTGTGTTGGTCATTTGACATGTAAAGTATCTTGAAATGAAAAGGCACATGCAGTAGCACGCACGCGTAGGAGATGCGTGGAGGGAAGTTGTTGTCTGGAAAATTATTTTAGCACAATTTATTATCTCTGGAGTAGTTGTTGAGGATGGAGATTATGATGATCGTAATGACACAACTCTCTTTTGCTACAAGTTCTTTTTCAGAGTTTCTTATGTGTTTATTTTCTGAATTCAGTATTTTGCTAAGCCGGAGTTGTTTTGGATGCAAGTGTTAATTATTAAGTCTTAAATCATTCAGGGAAAATAACAAGGAAGTAACGGTCAGGTTTTCACAACTTGGAATATCTTCAAGTTTTCTATTTAAAAAAAATCAGCTTTTGAATTTTCTGCCAGTCAGAATTTTTTTCTAAAACAGATCCTTAAATCTTGCCATGGTAACACTGGATCAGGATTTAATTTTAGATGAATGGTTACTGTATGTTGTGCTTATTTTTTTTCTAGACATCCGATTATTTTTATAACATAATAATGACTTCACAGCAGAAGTTGGTTTATAGTCATATTCTGCATGGGAACTGTATGCAGTGTACATTCAATAAGAAGCATTAGCAGTCGAATAATAATAAAATTATGAATATTTAAACAGGTACTTGAATTTCTTTTCCTGTGTTCTCATTGCAAACTGTGGGAGTTCTCTGACTGGCTATGGGCTTGGTGTTCTAACCAGCAGTCAAACAAGTCATTAATTTGAAAAAAACACAACTCCAACCAAACTGCTTCTTATCAGAAAAGCAGAGTACGGTTTGTCAGCCTTTTCAGTGGTCCACAGAAATCTAGAACCTTTTTATGATACCTGTATACTTTTTTGCTAAATTACTGGATCACTTGCATAAAATATATCTTTATAGATGCATATATGATCTGAGGAGCCTTAACGTTACTATTTGTCTTGCTAGAAATCCTACAGAATGAGAAGTACTAGATTTTTCAAATTTAATACTGTCATATCTTTTGGGTCCAGAAACCGAGGCTTCTGTTCTGCATGTTTTTGTGCACATGCTTAACTACGTATCAGTGCTGTCCTGGTACAGTACTGATGCCTAAGAACTTCAGTGACATAGAAAGAACAGTACTTTTTTAGTGTAAGCCTTTACTTTAGTCCCTTACACTTAGACAAAACATGAAGGTACTGTTTTAAATAAATGCTTTATAAATGTAATGGATCATTAAAAATCAGAAACTAGTTAAGTAAAGCTTTTTGAACTGTTAGGGAACTCCAAACAGGGACAGCACTAGTGAAAAGGAGGCTGTTGCTTCAGTGAAGTTCTACAAGTTGAAATGCATTTCAATGATATCATCACAACAGATAATTCATTCTGGAGACACTTCGTAAATTTTCCAGTTTTATTTTGCAGTATGAATACTATAAATAATGTCCACCAGATACCAATTTTAAAATGCTTTTTTATAAATGCTACAGAATAATAAAAACTGAGGGCTTTGATGCATCTGACTTTGTTCTTTAAATATATTAAAAAAATATTTTTAAGCTTATTAGGTCTTCCTGTTGGTGGGAATGGATTCTGGCTGTACATGAATTCAAACTTTTATTGAACACAGTTCCATAGCAGCCAAAGTAGGACAAGAGTAGAGCATAAAACAAGTTTAGCATTATTCAATAATAATGCTTATGATATCTGTAATATGGACATTGAGAACAGTAAGTGTATTTTTCTTCTGAATCTTTCAGAACTATTACTGTTCCTAGAACAACCTCCTGTACATAACAAAACTGGGTTTTCCTCACAGAGTCCTATATCTGAAGAGTAAGAAGGTAAGGTACTTGAGATTATATTATTTCAGCGAGCAGTTGAAAGTAATTTCAATTACTTGTAATGCACACAAATATACAAAAATACTTGATTTGCCATGCATCGAGAAGTCTCAAATGGTTTATATCACTTTCTGGGGTTTTCTTCCATCTTATCTCAGGGGTGGAATTTCTGAAAATATTCAGCTCTGCTTTTTAAATGTGTTTTCCATGAAATCAATGAGGTGACCTGAGTGGGAATAAAGGTTGGTATATCTTTAGTGAGACAAAGTTAAGTCATCACCAAGCGATTTTAAAATCGCATCCTTGAAATACTAGGTCTCTGACATTCAGTAGGATGAGAATTTCAGAACAGACTGACTACTGGGGACTCAGAAGCTACAGTTCAGGTGAGTAACTTCTTTGGAGGAGGAACTTAAAGGTTTCTTCTTTATAAATTATGATAACTAAGTAGCAAAGGGTGCAACTTAAACTATAAATATTTTCCACTGAACGTTTACATTTAAAATAGATTTGTGAGAGGATTTGTTAGTTACAGTTTGAGCATTATATAGTTACCTAACATTTCAGCAGTACTGTTTCTAAAGAGGACTTCTTTACCAACACAGAACATGAATGTCTAGTTCTATTCCCAGCCACATTTTAATCTTGTTTTCCAACATGTAGCTATGAGTGTGTAGCTAGTTCAGCTACTGCAATTTCCATTTTGCAAAGACAGAGATGTCTTTTGGTAATGCATGCATAATTTAGAAGTAACACTTTCTATATTGGAATAAGTTTTAGGGGCTCTGTTCAGATCATGGGATTAACTCGGTTTTCCTGCTCCAGCTGCTCCCCACTTTCTCCAGGGAAAGGGTAGCTTTGTTGTTTGTGTTGTGACAGCTCAATGTAGTTTGTAACCTAGAGCCTTAAAGTCACCCAGAACTGGTGCCGTTTTACTTTATGGCTGTTCTTGGAAAGTACAGTGGTGCAGCAGGTACTGCTGCCTCAGTAGCGGAGGCAGGGAACTTGGAGAGGAATAGGGTGTGCGATGGGAACAGGAACTGCTACGGCCATCTCCAGTAATCTGTCCTAGTTTATCGCCCAGGGTCCTCTTTCACTCTCTGTTTTGGTGGGGGGTGGGAGGAAAAGGTGGAAAATAGTTCTGTAATTAGTAGAAAAAGAGCAAGATTTTTCTGTTTAAAAAACCAGAAAGTTTCTCCTCTGCATGATAGGGTTTCAAAGAGAAAACGTTAAAGCTTTGCAGATTTTTTTTTTTTAAGACTTACCCAGCTTCAATTATAGACTTACTACTTTGCCTTCTTCAAAAACAGAAAAGATACTGTAAAAGTATTTTGAGATCAAGATCAAGAATAAAAATGGAGAGTATTTTAAGAGAAAAAATTACAACAAATCAAAGAAATACATGTATTACCTTTTAAAAATATTTAACTTCAAAGAACCGTTAACATCGATGAGATATTTAAGGTTTTCTATGTTCAGTTCTATAAGCAATATAGACTGTGAGAGAACCAGGTGCATCTGAAGTGGATCATCTGGTTTAAGAAAGTAAGCAACTATTCCTGCCAAGCAATTGGTTAAACAAAACTATTAAAATGCCAGTGTTTTCATAGTAGCTCTCTGATTAAGTAAGTGGAAGCAATATTACATGCCTGTAGTAAGTTGCATGTTTCTTCAGGAGTGATGAAAAATACAGTATTTTTTTTTACTCCTCCCACCCTGACAATTCAGTAATCCCTGTAATTCTTGTCCTGGGTATACTAAATAACTGGGGGCAAATTTCTGCTCCTCTTGAATTTATAAAGTTACATAAAATCTGAGCAACGGTTACTAAGAGTTCTTGATAATTAAAAAAATAAATCAGCAGACAGCACATTCAGTCTTAGAGAAGTGACGTATTTTAAGAGACAGTTTGTATCACTGTAGGTAAGTATGTGTCATTAGCACTGTAAATTAGAAGCATGGTATCTGAGTAGTATATAAGCTGTGCACCTACCTCTTTCTGTGCTTAATGCATTAATGTATTAGTATTATGGAATATCTTTGTTCCATTCCTCTTTAGAACATAATTAGCTTCCTCTCCCATGTCTCAGAGAGACCTATCTTACCTTGTTCTTGGGACTTGTAATCCAAGAATGTCTGAGAGGGCTCGTTGGCTGAGAGCTGATATATAGCTTACCTTGTGACTTAACCGTAGCAGGACTGCATACCACCCAACACACTATGGAGGTTTTGGTTCCCAGCATCGTGACGTTCTTTTGAGAGCAGGCCCAGAAATTTGTTGTCCTGCTCATCAACACCCAGCTTAAATACTGTCCTCTTGGATCCTGCCATTTTAATGTTGTCATCTTGAGCTGGTTAATTACATTTTTGAAGGAGATGCTTGTGCCTTATCTGCAATATGGCTATGGGAGTTTCAAGGTTTTTTTTCCAGGAGAGGATATCTCACTCCTGACATCCTCACCAAGAAGAGGAGATGAAACCTATGCAGTGCCTTGAAGATTAACTTCATTATCCTACTGTTTAGTGGCTAATTGTATATGTTATGGAATACCATCTTACAGGATACAAATACTGTACTTGGTATCAAATGAGGGCTCCAATCAGTACATCAGAGGGGGATAATTAGTGACTTGAATTTCATTTTATGCAGCTCTGTGAATACAGCAGTCATTTAGAGACCTGGCTTTGGGATTCCAGACACTTCAAAAGGACAGTGGTTCTTTTGAAGACACTCTTAATTTAAGGGGCAAAGTGTTTCAGTTTGTAGACAGATGAAGTGCCCTCTGCTTTGGTTTAGTAAAGACCATGGTTGGAGACCTACCTTTTTGCTAAGTTCTACCAGTTGTTTTCAGGGATGTTTCTGGAATTGATTTACTCTCTAGCTTGTCGATGATCATGATTTTTCAAGCGGGGTCTGTCTTGGCACAGCCTTCTGCTTCTAAACACCAGGTGAGCGTGTTTACTTTAGAGTCTGACCTGTTTATGCTACTGCTTTTTTTCTTCTCCAGTTTTAGAGACAGTGTCTTTCGTTGCAGCTTGCTGTGGACTAACTTCCTACTGGATCATTTAATCCTGGAGACATCAGTTGTATATGTTCCCACCCTCCAACCTTGTTTATCTGACTATCCTTCACACAACAAAGGGTAATTAATAGAATCTTATACCCCTTTAGGGGCAACATGGGGCCAGAGGCAAGTGCTACGTGGCATGAATTTCCTAGCCATGTTTTATTTAGCAGGATATCTATATCCAAGATTAATCTCACCTTAGTAATAAAGAGAGGAGGATCTCTGAAGATTGGAAAAAGAATCGTGGCTGAGGGATTTGGGGGGGGGGAAAAGCTTTGGAATCTTCAGGAAAAAGAAGCATTTTCCTCAGTTTTCCCCCTCAGTCTATTGCAAAAAGTGGCCCATCACTAAAAAAATCTGCATGTGTCAAAATAAGCAGTGAAGTTGATTTAAAAGTAAAAACTGACAGTATTGCATCCTTCACAATGCTTTCTGTAAACAACAAATATTTTAGATGAAGTTACATTGTTAGAGTTTCATAGCACTGAGAAATTTCAATTCCTATATGTAATAGACTACACTTACTGGCAGGTCCTTAAAGTGCTCTGTTAACTATTTGTAATGAGGTAATCTTTCTATATATAGATGTCATGTTTGTTTAAAAATATTTTCGGTATAAGTATGCCCTTTACATTTAGTTATGACAAGATGCAACTATTACAAGGATTGCGTTGTTTATTTTCAGATTTTTTGTTCTTACTGAGACTGACCAACTAGCAAACAAAAACCCCAACTTTTAAGTACCTCAGTTTGCAACACAGATCCATCCCTAAGATTAGAACAAGTTTAAGGTCTAAAAAATAAATATTTCAGGGGTTTTTTTTAATAACTGATATACCCATCAGTACTTTCTATGTACTAGCTAGGCTATAATCAATACAGTTCTTATTCTTAATGAAGCACATACAGTTCACCTTTGATACGTAAGTTACTATTGTAGATATTTCATTTTATTCAAAGATTTCTGGGAGCAGGAATCTTATTTTTAGGGGAAAGGGAGATAGGGAGACAAAAGCATGCATATATGTGTTTATCTTTAAATAAAAAAAGAGTTTGTTTTGGAAGCTACTGTAAAACAAGTCATAAGTAAGAAGGAAAATGCATTCTTGTTTTATCAGGTGATTCTGATGTCTCAACTCAGTTGTCTGGGAGGTACCATTCATAGTGTTCTAAGGGGAACACACTGGTTAAAACATATCTTTTTTTTAAGGAATACTTGGGGAAGTAACTAAATTTTGTTCCTCGAGAAGCAAAAAGGTTGGGTTTTTTTAACAGTGGAGCCTGGATTTGCAGATGTGTTTTCAACCAACCAAGTGAAGTATAGACAGTGGTGGAAGTACTATTGTACAGCTGAACTAAAGGGATTTTGCTGGATAACTACATGCCTGTTATTGTCATTGGCAAGTCACAGATAATTTCCAAAGCTGTAGTCTGGCTGAGGAGGAGTAATTGCTTTTATGTGTATTTTTTCAAGCCAAAACACACACTTTGTTTTTACGGTGTTTTTACTAAGATTTAAAATTATCACAGCATTGTTGCTGAAAAAAAAGTTACTTTTAAAAGAAAAAGTATTATGAAAAGAATAGAGACACCTGAGTGGCAGGCACAAAACTCTTGTCAGCTGAACTGACAGAATCTGGCAGAAATTCAAAGTCTAGTTTGTCTCTGGTAATTCCATTATCACTTCAAATGTTAATGATGATCTGGGAATTACACAGGAGGAATTATTTTTTAAGAATTAGTACTCTAAAGCTGTGCCTGTGCTAGGAATATTGCAGCTATCTTGCAATAGGTAAATGGACTATATCTGAGATACCAAGTTCTCTATCAGACGTTTTGCTACTTTATCTGTACTGGCATAATTAAAGCATCAGCCATCTTTCCCCACAGTGTGAACAGAGCTGTATCAGTATAAAACTGTATATATATTGGCAGCTTATTTCTGCATAGAAGCAAACAACCTAGGAGGGCTGGCCCAGTTCCAGAAATTGTTTTAAATTACATTGCCGTTGCTATGCCTGTATGAACTATTTGTATCGAAGACCTTATACCAGAAGAAAGTGACTTAGTTCTAGGTTATTTACCCTTATCCATAGAGCCCCATAAAATGTTACACCACTTCAGTTTCGTAAGTTTAATTTGCCTTTGTGGGCAAACTTGCCCTTTACACAGACTTACGTTCATCTATGCTACAAGACATAAACGATATGTGTTTTGACAATAAAAATGCATCTTGCTTTCTGATATAAGCCTAATCTATTCAGTTAATACTAGAACAAGTACGGTTTACTGTGAATGGTTAGAATATTTCCATCTGGCTGCATGCACCAGAGCCATAAAGCAACTGTCCCCAACCCAAATCCTAACTTAGCTCTCTGTTTTTCAGTATAGAATGCAATGTTTTATGTACTCTGATCAAACTTTCAAGTGCTGTTTTATAGATCAGTGTCTTGCCTTGCTTTTCTGCTGTGTAAATGAATCTTGTCCAGTACGTACAACCTAAGAAAGAATTAAGAAAGTTGAAGTCAGAATATCAGAACTTGGATCACTTGCAAATAAGGATGATCTGGATATGCTTGTTCTATAAAGATACTATTGAGCAGATTCAGATGATTCCCATTTTAAAGCTACGGTGAGGGAGAGGTCTTGGTCCCATATTAAATGGTGGTGAGGGGATTGTGATGGGGAAAAGACTGAAAATCAGTATAGCCCTTCTGTTCTTAGCCTGGCAGCAGTAAAGAAAGGACCTAGTCAGAGACTAACTAGCAGGAACAGAAAAAGCCAAAAGGCCGGGACCTTTGACCATTCAGAGAACATTCACTGGCTTTAACTAGCTATTCACTGTCCTATGCTCATTGACTGTTCCCCCCTCTTTCTGTCCATTCTACCTGTTTGCTTCTGCTTCAGTCCTGCTTACTTCGTATGCTTCCCCCCACCCAGTCTGCCCTCCTTACTCTGTATCTCCTTCCATTTTCTTTGCAAGCAAAAGCCACCCCCAAGACAGAACTACCATTACATTTACTACAATCGTGCTGTTTGTGCTGTGTGTGAACTTTTCCCCCATGCTGTCTTATCTGTTTAGACTGTTGGGTTTTATATGATCGGGGACATTTTACTGTTCTGTGTTTATGCGCTGCCCAGCATAATGGAACTTCAATTTTCATTAGTCCTTAGAAGACCTTAAATATGATTAAGAATAATATTCCTTTATCCTGTCTTTTTATAAGAAATTATTTCTAGGCAAATGAGCACGCTTAATGAGATAAGGTATATGAGATTTAACAGGGTAAGAGGAACTGTGCTCTTGCAGTTTTTCTATAGGTGAACTAGTGATTTGAAAGTATAATGTTATAACTGTGGTTATATTACAGTCCAGCATAATATGATGAATGTTTCAGAATGAATTTTATATTGACTATGCTCGCATTGCACTTGCAGTGGTTTGCAAATTGTTGGTTTGTTTTCCATGTTTTACAGCTTTTAAATCTGCTTTCTAGAAACCATTTTGGTAGGTGTGGGTTGCTTGTCAGAAATCCGTTCCGAAGCTTGAGTGCAGGCAAGCAGGGTACTAATGGTGAATATGGATGGATGTCTTAAGGACAACAATGGATATGGCATCTTCAAAAGCAATGGCATTCTGGTAAGAATTTGCATGCAATTTATTAAACAGTACATGATAGTTTACAGTAAAATGTGTTTCTATGTGTCTCTGAAGATTTGTCTGATTTTTTTTTAATGAAAATTTCTTCTAAAATTTGAAAATAGGATTGCTCTATATCATGCAGTATTTTAAATTCTGAAACTATACAACAACTTTAGTTTACTTAGCAGTGACTTCTTGCATATAAAAACAGTTAAAGCATCTTTTTAGAAAAGTTATTTTAGAGAAGTAGTTAGCGGCCATTTATGGTTCACGGTTTGTGAACCTAGTTCTCTGAATATTTGGAGTGAGTATTTTTTAACTATCATTTAAAAAAACAGCTTTTTTTTCCATTCAGAATATGTTATAACTAACCTCTGGTGGCATATTTCACCACCACACGTGTAACTGTTCTAATGGGCATTGCATCCAACTTTTCAGGAAATATGAAACACATGTAATTATTGACAATTAACTGTAGCTGGGAACTTTTAATCCTTGTATAGGTTAAAAAAAAAAAAAAGTAACATGGCAGCATGCTAAGTTTCTATACTGGTACTACTTTGTTGGAAGTTTCACACTATTTAATTTACCAATTAGAAAATGCAAATAGAAACACCAGTGGAAGTTTTACTGTAACTACAGTGTAGTAGGAGTGGTTCCTTCTAATTTAGTCTTTGAAATAGCTTAGGCCAACAATTCCTTAAGCAAAAAAATTCTTGTTTTCACCAAAACCAATTCAGTTCTTATCTCTGCATATACTGACTTCTTGAAATTAACAAAGAATTGGTACCACTGGTGGTTGGTGGCAGTGGAACTGTTCTGGTAACAGCTGGCAGTTCTTAAACCTTCTTCTTAAGGGTATTTTGAGATCCTGGGTATGCATACACTATGGTAGTGAAGAGCAGCAGAGACCGAGTGTTCTTCTGGTGAACGAGTTTCATAGTTGATGTAGCTCTTCCAGCAGCATGCTACTTCCAGTGAAATTAGGGTTTTGACACACCTCAAGAACTCTTAATTTTCTCATACTATGCTGAAAGCTGTGGTGGCTCAGGAGCTGATTCACAAGCAGATTGGGCGTTAATTGGATGGACTATGTTGGTCAGAGGGGTGGTGGTTAATGTCGGAGCATGGTAACAGTGTTAGGTCCACTGCGTGCCTGTCAGAGGCCTTAGCCCTGCTGAGAGGCAAGGATAAGGAGCTCAGCCAGACCATTGTGCTAACACAGATACCTCCTATGGGCGCCTGATGAGAGCAGCAAAACTGTAGTGTATCCTGGGGCAAGGAGGACCAGCCTAGCTGACAGAATCTAGTTGCGCTGTACTCAGTTGCACAGTATAAATATGCACCATAACTTAACAGCTACCTAAGGCAGCATTAATTGAAAGAGAGTATCCTCACTACGATACTGGAAGTACAGAGAATGCCTGGTAGATGAACTCCTGAGAGGTCTGTGACCAAACTCCAAAGGCCCGATATAAGTGCACAAGTTAGACATGAAAAAGTTAATGTAAGCAGTCTCCTCATTTGAAATGAGGTTGGTATGGAAGTGACTAATAGTGACTTCTATTTAATATCCCTTTCTGCAACACTCAGCTTTTCATTTTTACTTTTTAGGTGGGTGGGAGATAAAATCTGGCCCTCAAAGTGCTATGCGCTCATTCCAGTGCCAAAATACAGAACACAAATCAGCAATTGTAATGTAAGGGCTAGGTTCCTCCAGTTGCACTAGACAAGTATGTGTGCTAGATACAGGAATATAAGCTTAGATACCTGCTTAGATATATTTATAAGTAGTTTTTAAAGCCACTGTGAATCTGTAGGCTATTGTAGTAACTTGGAATGAGGAAGTTAGGCTGCTCACAACTTTTTTTTTTTTTTTTTGCCAGGCTAATCTTTCACTCTGGTTCATTACATGGCAAGTGTTGGTTATTTATTTGAGCTGTTTACATTTTAAACCAACCTTTAGGTGGGGGGGGGGGGAAGGGAGGGGTGAGCTCTTAGTTTTAAAACCCCTCAAATTCTGAAGGACAAGATCAATCAAGAAAAACCTACTTTGCAGTTTCCACACCATAAAGGTATCTTATATGTAGTTGTAGTAGTTATAAAAACCAAAGCTGAAGTGTCTTTTTCTGTTGATCTTTTCTAAGGTGACTGTACTGACTGGTATTGTTTCAAATAAAACCAGTAAAAACAAGGGATTGACTTGTAAAAGATTTGACTGTCATTTAGTGTTTAATTCCTCTTTTGCTGAATCATTTTTGTGATATTAACTTTATTTGTGACACTTTAGTTTTCCCTGAGGGGAAAAATATTATAGTTCTTTCACAATTCATTAGTTTGTGGTTGTTTCTGTTATGTTGTTTCCAAACTGAGTGACTCATATGTTAAATGAACATGCCAGCCTAAAGGCATGCCCTCAGTATGGCAGCCCACAGTGAAACCTGATGCCATTACATACAAAAAATGTGCACGATGCTCATACCCCTTTGAATCCTTGAGTTTTGTTCACGTTGGACATGTGTGCTATCAATTACTTAATGTACTTTCTTTCAAAAAGCTGTGTTTTACCATGTCTGGTTGCTCTTTTTCACACCATTGATTTGCTGAGTTTGTAGGCTACATCTGTCTTGTGAGCATAACTTAGAACTGAGAAACAGTGATTTTTCTAATTTTTTTTTTTTTCATAAAATGGGACAGTTTGTGTATTAATTTATTGACTGTTTAATGACAGGCTATAGAAATATCTTCTTTGCATTTCTACCTGTGTATTTTTTTAATTATTTAGACAGATTCAGAACTCCTTTTATTTTGGAAGTTGATAGCAGAGATCTAATGCTCTCCATGTTGTGAAAACACTAATTGGAGTGAACCAGTTGGCCTCTGGCTATCTTAGCTCTCCTTGAATTTTTACTTTCTTACCAATTTAATTTTTCCTCATTTAATAAAAATGTGAAAGACAAAACAGATTTACTTATTCACAACATGTGACAGAAATTATCACTTACGTTACATAAGCTTCATACTGGACCACTGAAAACCAGGTCTAAATCTGGCCAGGGGTTGCAGTCCTACATTTCTTTAGCATCTGTAATACAGAGACAGACATGCACTCACAGAAGCAAGATGAGGGGAAGGGTTTTGAAAAGTATGTGATGTAAAATTTTTCAGATACTGTTTTGAATCTTTAGGATGTTTCGGTTTTTGCATGCGCTATATAGTAGTATTAACTCTAAGCCTGCATTGATTTGTATATTAAAAATATGCATATAGCTCCAGGAATTTTGTGCTCTGGATGACAGACCTGTGGTTTTGAAAGGAGTAAGACAGATTGCTGTGAGAGAATAGATACAACATATCCAGAGCTCAGGTACTTTGGCTTTTAAATAGCAGTCTTGTTCTGCCATGCATAGTATGTAGTGGAGGAGTTTATGCCAAAGTGAACAGATAGATTTGTATTAATAAGTGGTCTTCCCATAAATCTTTCACATAACACTACTCACGGCTGTATGGGTGTGAGGTTTTTCTGTCTACGTCCCTGTTCATTTTCAGGAGGAGGTTGTCAATGCTCACCTAACTCTACTTCCACTGATGTGCAGCCTGTCTGTCCATCCCTTGTCCAGTTTGGGCTGCAAGACTGCAGGCACATTAAAGAAAACTATGTGCAACTATTAACAAAATTGATCACAATTTCCACAGGAAACACTGGAAGGTAATAAAAGAAGCCATTTCAAACCTGTTTCTAATTCTAGCACCCCAGACCAAGTCATCTCAGGTCACTTAAAGATGTGTCACTACAAGAGTATAAAAGGTATAAAGATAAAACAATACTACAGTTCCATCTTCCAGCAGTATTGAAGTATTGGCAAGGAGAAGGAGGAGGTAGCAAAGCGAAAATACATCAGCAATCGCTGCTGTGGCCAGGCTGATGTGTTTGAAAGAATGGGGTGCAGATGCAGTGTCTCTGCCCTCCTGTACAGCGGCGTTTGCGTTTAATAGACCAAAGCAGCGCAGCGAGCCAGAAACCGGGCACGCTGGTGTATCCCACATTGTATCCCACAAGCTGCCTCATCAGACCGTTCTTCCTGCAGTCTTCCCTGTTCTGAGCCTTTGGCTTGTCCAGATCCTTCCTTCATTTGCCAGGATCCTGGAATCTTAGTTGTGTATGCTACAGCATGTACAATTTTAGCCCTGCTCTCGCTTTCCCACCTGTTCCAGAGAGTTTTTTCCTTTCCAGGACTGTGCGACGGAGATGCGCTGCTCCGAGGTTAAGCGTAGGGGCTGAGTGTCGAGGACCTAATCAGGGTTTCTCACAAGCAGAGCCAGGTTTGCTGTCGGCTGCCGAAGGTACTGACCTTCTCCTGTCGAATCCTTTAGTCCTGTTCTCCCGGGTGGCAGTGTCACCTGTGGCCACGCGCAGCGCCGCCGGCCCCCCCGCACGCGGGGGTGCTGCACCTCGGTACGTTCAAGTGGCCGCAGGTTCTTCTCCGGGAGATCGATACTGGAGTCCAGTGTCGCCGTGGGCAGAAAACTGTCTCCGTTCGGGTGAGCAGGGCATGGCCCGGGTGACCGCAGGCAGCTGCCGCAGCGCTGCGGGGC
>JAVJGI010000014.1:23652189-23673884 GCA_035590275.1 Ibycter americanus | reverse complement strand
GAGCGGGCTCGCCTGGGGGTGCCCCTGCGTCACGGCAGCGCGGTGCCGGCGTTGCGCGTTTGTGCGAGGCGGGTGAGGGCTCGCTGCCTGCCGCGGTGCTGGGAGCCGGCCTCCCCGTGTGACGCTGGAGCGGAGACACGCTCCGGCTTAAGAGTGTTCGTGTGCCTTGGAAAAAGCTGCATAAACGATTATAGACGAAAGCATTTATAGTAGCAAGAAATACTTCGTTCTTTTTGGGAAAAGAATTTGCACAACATACAGACCAGATGATAAGTACAGTCTGACAGTTTGCCGTGTGAGTTGAAGCAATTTTGTTGCTTTGTTTATGTCAGTTTTCTTTTGTGCATATATAGTGTAAACTCAGATCTTCCTTTGGTGATACAGTGGATTGTGGCAGATGTTCATGTTCAAAAATACGCTTTGGTTAATACCAAAATATCTTCCATTTAATGCCCACACGACATTCACGCTATGAGACAGGAGCTCTACTCTTACAGCAACTAGGTATCCTGCTGAACTTTGCATTTTAATATTTAAAACGATGTTAAGCATAAAAGAGTTCTGATCATTAAATTAGAATTAGTGGAGCAGAAGCTGATACGTTATCTGACACTTGGCTTCTATAGCACCTGTCAGAAAGTAATGGCTCCCTTAAACTGTACATTAATCATCAACAAGAAGTCCAGAAATGTCTGTTTCAGTCCAGAAACTTCGATTACCAAATAGCTTTTGTACTGTTGGAAGGAGCAAAGAAATGCATTTAACAAGAAATTCCTTCACATCTGAATGAAGTTAGTTTGTACCTTCTCCCCCACGAGTTTAGTTTATTGCAATTGCACACCCTCTACTTGGAAAAAAATGTGCATGGGGCAACTTGGCAGTTAAGTATATTTCAAGTTATGTATATTCAGTACATATTTTCAAGCATATAATAAAATAGCTTTAGAAAAGCAAAACATCCCTTCTATTTTAGAAAGTGATCACTATTGTCAGTGAGGTGTGTTATTAAAATGATCGCAAGCAAAAGCTATACAACTAAAAGGTAAATCTGGCAAACGATAACTCTTTTAATCACAAATTCACAGCCTGTGTCATCTGCAAAACACAGTAAGTTAAACAAGGGGAATAAATTTTATGTTCAGACTTCCTGGTGGTGAATGGTCTGCTGCTTTTAGAACATAAATGAAAATTTGAGTTCAGAAATTGTATATCGCCTTTCTGCAGCCTGTGGGCTTGCTTTTATGCCAGATAGCTTTTCTGTCACTGTGGACAGTAAGGTCTTCTCAGACCCACAGCTGTACATTGACTGAAGTTCCCTTCTCTAACAGAACCAGTACCTGTGCCTACATTCAAGTGTCACTGCACTAAGTTTATGTAGCTCTTTAAATTTCTCAGTTTCTTATGTAGCTCTTTAAATTTTGTCTTGGTACCAACTGCATTTTCTTTACCCAAGAAAGAGTTCCTAGGCAATCTTTCTGGTTCTTTGTGCTGTCTATATTACTGACCTTTTGAGCCTTCATTTGTACCCTCTATTGTACTGTGTGATGCTTCAGCCATTTATTTCTTCGGTTTACCTGACCCAACCACTAAGCCATGAAGTCCCATCCTTGCGCTGGCAGTGCTGGCAGCTTCTCCTTCCTGTTCCCCCACTATGCCCTGCTCCCAGAAAATACTATCTTCTCTGTACCTTCCCAGATGCAGTGGAAAAAATTCAAACAAAATATATGAAGCCCCATCCTTATACTCTCTTTTGTTGTTTTTTTCCTTGCCTATCTTAATAAAATCGAGACTCTGATCTTTAAGAAAGAATTTTAATATTCAGTATGTCTTTGTAATGACTAATACAATGGGGTAATGTGTTTTCTAGTATGTGCTGTGACAATATGCGTTTCAAACTAAAACAGGATGATCTAATCAAGATAACCAAGCAGTATAGTGGTGGCATGCTAAGGAATTAGTGCTTAAGCTATTTCTGGTTCCCTTGTTTGGGGGTGATCAGTAAGTAGTCGCTTTTTGGGCGCTATTTAGCAAGAGCTGTCATGAGAATCCTTGTTAAAACAATCCTTAACAAAAAAAAAAAGGTAAGGGAAAAAACGTTCGATTTCAGGTCGTTGAAAAAATAGACGAACTTTTGAGAAGCCGGATGTGATTGAAAATCAGGAAAAATATGTTTTAGGTAGAATTTGCAGTGATGGAGAAAATGAGTTTATAATCATGCTGATTTTTATTTTTCATGTATTTGCCTTTATTGCTTACATAAGAGCTTGATGTGTCCAAACTTTAGTTGTTTCAAAATCTTCTAACTATGACTATACTGTTGTTGATGACCTAGTAACAGCGTTTAATGCAAACTGTAGGAAAAGTTACTGTGAGATTGTGAATAAGAGTTCAATAATGGAATCAAGTTGCTATTCCTTTTTTTTAATTGATAGGAGTGGAGTTACTGTATTGGCTTAAACCATAATACAATTTCATGTTTCACTGGTGAATATATCCCAGTGCTTCAGTTGATGTTAAGTCCAAATAAGTTCTTCCTGATTTCTTTATGTAGTAAACGGTTTGACCTAGACCGTTGTTGATAGGGACATTGTATTTATATTAATAACTGAATTTTCTTGATAATCAATATGAATAAATTACATATGATGTGAAAAACATTTCTTCTGATCGTTTTGAATTTTCCACACTTTAGATGTTTCTCTGTATTTTTTTCTTTTGTTACAAGGTAGCAACCATAGAAATGTTTGATCTGTCGTCTCTAGAGCAGTTGTAATTTTTCATGTCTACGTATAATGCTCTTGATTTCAAACTTCCTAATTTCTCTTCATAGGATATTTTCAGTGTTTATCACAGTTCACATTTGAACCTTTCCAGTTCTTTATTGTCCTTTTGGAGAAAGGGTGACCTGTACCTCATGTAGGGGTTTTTCTGTTAACGTCACAGCATTGATTTTTACAATTATATTACACTGGCTTTCTTCTAATTCTCTTCCATTGTTTAAGCAGCCTGATTATTTTTTTATTATTTTTATTTTGATTATAGCAGCTTATGGAGCAGATATTTTCACTAAACTGCTGAAGTGGTCCTGAGGCCAAAGCATCTGGTGTTCTTTCCCGTTACAGCATAACTGATCTAACGAACAACTTCCATTAAACAGAGGCAGTCCTACCACCTGCCTTGTACCTGACACTGGCGTTCATCTGCCCCAGTGATCCAGTGCATGGAACTACACCGTTAAAAAAGCAGTCCTAGTCCTACCGATAAAGGGTTGATTTTTCTCTTGGTTTGCTCCCTGAGCAGATTTACCAGTGGTGGCTGCTGCTGTTGTTGCAAGAATAGAGGAGCACATGGCAAAGGAAGGAGGAGGTAGAGGTATGGAAAGTGTCCTTTCTGCAGTGATCTGCATCAGATCAGTTTAACTAGCATAAAACTATGCAGAGTTGTAACAGTAGTGTGAAGATCAGTATAAATGCAGGATGGATGAAAATGTATGTGTAAGCATAAGGTGAAAGAGCAAAACAAAGGGTTAAAGAAGTGGCCTGTACTGATAACGGAGGATACTGTTTCCAGGACACCATTCCCAGCAGTGTCCTGCCACAGCACAGATGACTTGCCAGCAGAAGACCTTGCATCCTAACAAGAGGATGGCAACAAGGCTGTAGTATATCACAAACATTGTTCTTTTTTCCTGTTAGTCAAACCGTAGAAGAGGCTGCAGGCATATATTTCAGACCTACATTCCAGACAAGGAAAAATGGACAATGGGCAGCAATATGGCCTAAGATTTACGGAAGGTGAGGTAAGTGAGATCCTGAGGCAAAGGACTGTCTTGTCACAGCTGACGATTTCTGAAGGATATCCTAAAGGGTCTGCTCAAAAACCTAGCTTTTTATTGCTAGTTAAGAACAGCTCCTGAAATGGTGTGAGGACATCAGTTAATAGCTGATGTTTTGCGTGGAAGTTATCCTGGCCAGGCCATTTGGACAGATAATTCTTGGTGCTTGTGAGTAAGTGAGCGTAAGTGTGTGAGTGTTTTAAATCTATGGGAGAATAAGTGTCAGTGGGTGACGTCAACTTACCTGGAGATTCTGTAGGTAACTGTTGCCTTCCCCTTGCCTAACACGTTGAGTTTTATTACACTAAGTTCCCTACAGTTCTGCCTTTAATTTGAAACTTCATAAAATACAGACTATTTTCTCTTGCATTCATTTTAGTATGTGTTTGTTATTTATCATCGTTTATACTTGATTTGGCATTTTGGGGGTCCACATTTTTCCACGACTCCGAGTAAGCTAAATAACTGCAGATTTTATGCCATGGTACTCACCCCAGTTTCTGGGTGATTAACAACTATACCACAACATAGGGCCAAATCCATTCTTTTGAGACACTTTGCAGTTAACTCTTTACCATTAATGGCATTTATTATAATGAAAATGATCATTTAATCCAGTATTTCGCCTTGTTTATTCTCATCAGGTTTTAATCTATGACTGTCTGCATCTTTCTTTGTTTGTTTGCTTCAGGAGGAATTGTTTTCTTACTTCGGGCTTTGAAAGAACTTCTTTTCTGTTATCCAGATGAATAGATCCAGAGCAAGAACTAGATCATCAGCACTAGTAGTTGTTCTATTCTGTTTCTTTTGTACGTGATGCCTGGTATGACTTTTGCTTATTGTTTGTACTAGAATTAGATTTCCAAATTTGTGTGAGACTCCTTTTTAATTCAAGTAACTTCTTGAAGGTCATTGTTTCTTCATAATGTTTTATTATCTTTTTCCCAGTAATAAGCGTGTTTTTGGAGACTCGGAAATTTTCTTAGCATGTAAGATACATCTAGGAGTTTTGCTTCCTTATTTTGGGCTTTAGAGACCTTCTTCATGTTACTGAAATCTCCTAAATATACCCTAAATACAGGGTATATTTAAAGTTCAATAAGTTTAACAGGGAGAAGTGTGTGTTGTGGGGCATGAACTCTTTGCCTATATGAAGGGACTCCTTATATTTCTAAGTTTTACCAGTCCTACATTTTACCTTTTTCTCATTGATTGTTTCAAAAAATAGCTTATGACATCTGTCACACACATGACAAGGGCTTCCACAGTTTGTTTCTCCCACCCTGCTTCCTCTGCCAAAAATTCTGTATGCATCTTGGATCCACACCTTTCCATCACTCTTATTCTCCCTTCTCTTTCACTGTGTTGAATTGTCTTGAGGATTTGCCCATCATTTATACCGGGGAGAAAACACGCTGGTGCCATCCATGAACTCATTCCAGCTCTTTGTTTTAGGATTAAGGATTTTAGAAAATAACAAAGTTGATGCATAGCTGCGCATCTTCTACCTGGCATGTGTGCATAATTCTGTGAAAATTACATTATCAGGTACTGTTTAATAAAATACTGCATGGCATTGTAAGACTGTTTTTTTTATTACTGTAAAGTAGTGCTGCTTGGGCGTTGAAGTTCCTGTGATGCTAGGCACCACACAGACAGCCTGAAAAGATTATCTGCAATCCTAAATGTTTGCAATGTAAATAGTTGAAAGGAGAAAATGTACACAGATGAGAAGGGAAATACTAGGAGTTGAGGGAGAACATTCATATTTCAGGCATTCAACTCACATACCTAAATCAGAAGACTGATCTCCCTAGGCCATTTCCACAGCTTACCCAGAGACTCCTTCAGAGGACAGTTTGGAATATTTTAGGCATTCCTTCATCAAAATTGTTCTCAACAGGAGCCTTTTTCCATTTACCGCATAGGAGGATCCATCTCCTGCATCCCACGCTTGCCTACTTCAGTTACTTAAAAGTAGGTGGTGTGTATATACCTTCTTATCACACATTTTGCTCATAGGGGCTGTAGGGGCACCTCGGTAAGCTGAATTTCAGAGAAAGCTTTGAAGAACAGCAATGCGAAGTATGTTTTCAGATATTTAAGGGAATTTCCCTAAAGTGTAAGGTGTAAAACAGGAAAAGGCTTAAGGTGTTTGTTTGAAAATATAATGTGGGTGAGAGAAGAGCTGAATGACGCTGAATGACAGGTGGGAGATGGGAAGGAAAGAGATACAAGAAGTGCCTCTGACTTTTTTTTTCTTTCTTCTCCCCCCCCGCCCCCGGAAAAAGTGGGGGTTTTGAAAGTGTTTTAGCCAAACAGAAAATAATAAACAAATCGGACAGTATGATCTAACTGTCTTTTCAGCTTTATGTTTCATGAAAATCGGCCTAGCTTCAAATGCAAGCAAACCACATCTGTCTTCCTGACGATGATTAAAGAACAATAAGTGCGGTGGTGATAAGCAAGGACGAATGGGCCTTGGAAGTGAAGGCAAGTAACAGATCTTACAGGAGAAGTCAGGGAGAGCTGTGGAGACTGCGATGGGTTCTCCAAATGATCAACTGGGGAAAGGGTATTTGCAGCAGTGTTCTGAATGAATGTGAGTGAGATTAGGCTGTGTTTCTCAAAAGCGGAGAGAAAAATATTGCTGAATCAAAGTGCGATGATGAGGGTAACCTGATCAAATGCTTCAGCTGATTGGAAGAATTAAGAAAAATACCATCTTGGAAATGTTGCACTGAAAGTATCTGCCAATTATGAATATGAATCTTATGATTTGTAGTAAATTTGGGATCTAAGGTGATGCTAGAGTTATCTATCTGAGCAATAGGCAGGATGACAGTGTAGCTGTGCAGTGTTGCGTGTGTCACCAGCAATTAAGTAATTCATATGAAAACCTCCAAGATCTGTCCTTAAATATAATTGTATTGTTTATTATTTGGAGTTCTTCACTGCTATGATTGCTTCCCATGTAACATTGCTCAGAATATTTCCACACCTGCCACCAAGGACTGGATGTTAATTGTTGAGTTTGATTTGTAATGTCGCAGTGGGGTGCCTAGCATGAAAAAGTGTGTGTTCCATTTGCTGGGAAAGCACTGAGCATTTGATTTGGTTTATAGTAATAATGAACACCAGGTACAGTAATTTCTTTACAATTAAATTATGAAGTCAAGTCTCCTAATAACTATACTCCATAGTACTTCAGTAATATGATTAATTGGTTCAGTTTCTTATTCTGATCCTGCCTGATGATGTAAGAATTCTCCCCAGGAGGTGAAAGCTTTCAGTTTGCTTGAGGCTTTTATAGCCAGGTCCTGTACCAGCCACAGTCATCCTTTCCTTCCCCCTTCAGCATGTCCCAGAGCTCACAGGTTGAGAAGATGGACTGCAGAAAGGGCAGAGGAAATAACATCTGTTCTTAGCTGATTTTCCACTGGTGTGTAGTGGTGTGGGCATGGTAGCAAACAGGTATGAATTAGAATTGTTTCTAGGCTGTTCTCACTTAAACCAGAGATGAAGCAACTTTAGTATCAGGGAGGCATAACCCGAAGAAAAACAAACAAATGGCTCTTTATCTTCTTTCTTGTTATTTTTACAATAGATACATTGCCGCCAGGGGTGGAAATATAAACTTGTTAATGCATTTTTGCAAAAGCAAGAAGAAAGATTGTCTTAAGTGTCTAGTAGTTAGGTGTCCACATTAAAATAATGAAGTATGTGGTATGCTCGGGGAATAGAAATTTAAAAAATCGCCTTTCCTCAGAAATGTCTCTTTGGAAAGGAATTTGATATTAATAGCCCTGCAGTAGTTTCAGGTTTTTCAGAGAAAGAGCAGTGATGGTCAGGTAAGGCAGTAAATGACCTTTTGCTTGCTAAAATTTGTGAATTTGTAAATTCCTGAGCATGCACACTTCATGGCATGCCAGACATCTGTGGGCAAAAAGTGATGTGTGTCTGTGGGATCCTGGCAGCTGGATGCTTGCAGCTGGTGGGGAGACATGACGCGGGAGGTCAGGCATCCCTCTGCTCCCCACTAGCCCTGTGGCTGGGACCTCTGCCCGCACACAGTGAGGCAGGACCTGCTGGGGTGTGCTTTCTTCCCTCTGCCCCAGCGTGCTTCCCGAGCAACAGCCAGATCTTAGCCTGTAACCCTGTTGAGATAGAACATAGTGTCATATTTTGGTTATTTGAAGTGTGGTGTTACAGGTTCTTTATTATGTGCCAGTTTCTGACATGCATGTGGTATACAAGTGGGAATTCAACAGTAAAGTGGAGATAAAGATTTTGGTACCTATCCTGACCTAACACCAACACTAAGAAGACAAAACCATTACCTTCTCCCACAGATTTTGGAAATCATGCCTGCCTTGCATGTCTATGAATTTCCTCATATATAAGTAATCTAAGTAAAGTCAGTGTCTCATCTCTGCAAAAAGGGTATCTTAATGACCAAAGTGCATAATGAATAGAAAACTTTGTATATAGAATTTTTTTCTTGCCTAGAAATAATAACAATTTGAGTCTTTACCTCTCAGTCAGTGCTATTGACAAATCAACATCTCTTTCAACGAATTTCAGATGTTCGTGTCCTCATATATCTTGGAATAATTTTTAAACTTATTTTATTTTATATAGAGGATCTTGCTGCATCTTAAGCCATCAGGTAGGGTATATGAAAGTAATCAGAGATGGTTGATTCTCCTAAACATTTTTTTGCACAGAAGGTGTGTTTATATTGAGTCGTCTGATTACTTGCTGATCTCTGAAGGCATAACAGTACTATAGTAAAGGGAAGAATGGTATCATACTCCGGGACAACCTCATACTATTTTTGGTCTGGCTACCTCAAAGAGGTAGTACTGGTGAAGGTGCAAGGTGCAGTGACATTTACGGGCCTGAGGAATTGGCCATTACACCCTCCTGAGCTGACAGATAGCCATGGCAAGGTCGTAGGTAGAAAGGAAGCATGGACTCCATCCTGGGGTGGATGATAAGTGCTGCTGCTGAAGTTCAGATGACATGATACTCCATGGTGTAGCCTGTGGTTCTGTGTGCTTGTTCCACCATAAACCTGATACTTCCGTAGTGACTTCACTGCTGCTATCACACATTCCTGTTGTATTAAAGCCTATATTTCAGTGGGCAAACCTCCTTATAAAGTAGACATTGTTTTTGAGACAGTCTATTTTCTCATTGGCAGTTGTATATGATACTAGGTACATGCTACTGTGGGGTTTTATTAGTATGTAGGGAGAAACATCTACATAAAAAGTTACTTCATCTGACACACTGCCAAGCTAGAACTTCTCACAACCTTCAGACGGGCATAACAGTGAAAGTTTTTATAGAAATAATATTACTTTCTGTCAGTTTTACAGTGTTTTAAAATGTGGGAAGATTATCTCATTTTAGTTTTGCCACCATGTTACTAAGAGGCTAAAAATCTACACGTCTAGAAATGAAAGAGTTGATGAAGATAAAAACATCACCTTTATTGATTTTAGACCACAATCTTTTGTTTAAAATAATAAAACAAATTATATATCCATAAGAAAAAGCAGCAGCACACAGGAGGTGAGCAAACCCACTGCAGGTACTCGTGTTTGCCTGAAGGGGAATATACCATGATCAATTAATGCTGTAAAAACCTGTTGATGTCAGATATCATTTTAGCCTTTCCTGTAGTCGCAGCGTTTTGTGGTAAAAATGTAAATCTTGTAATGGTCTAGATACTCAGATTATTTTTCCAAGTTTTATTTTTCACTAGTTTGGTGTCTCTTTAATTAGAGGTGTTGCACTGTGTTACCTGATTTCACCCTTCTTCTGTTTACTTATTTAGGCCCTAATCCTGCCCCTGGATTTGTCCAAATGGATCTCGATAGCCATAACCGTGGGGCCTGACTGAGTTCATGGGACTCTGGATGACTGCAGGTTCCTGCTCTGAAGATCTGATTGTAGGCCTGAACCTAAATTTCTATTTTATTCCCCCGTCTGTTTGCTTCTAATTCATGAAAATTATCCTGCCAAATGATACTGTATTTGAATCTCATGCACATCTACTTCAGTAGCATTCAGACACCATGTGCATGCAATGTTGTCAGGCATTATTAAAATACTTCTCTTGTCAGGTGCCAAAAACTCATGACTGGTGTGATTATTGTGTTATATTTTTACATTCAATGGCTTCCTACCTAAAATGGAGGAGATCATCACCTGTGTTTTCAATCATTGTGGTATCTGTTTAACTCAGATTTTGAAGTCAGAGTAACTGCTGGAGCTCTGTTCAGGTCATTTTTAAAGATGCTGATAGACTTTAAAAAAAAAAGTGGGTTTTTTTATTATTTTGCAATGTGCAAAATTTTGCAATAGTAGCCTGCTATTACTGAAATCTGTCAATATGATGATGCTCTGTGATGTAGACCAATAAAATAAGTAGGAAAAGGCATTAACTTTTACTAGCTCTCCTGTTGCTATTCTATTTCTGTGGCTGTGGTTACATGACGTACTATACAGCTGAGAATGAGGATATTTTTATTTTTGTGAACCAGAGAATATCTTTTGTTTACACTGAGTGCTGTTCCCTGTTCTATTCCATATGACCATGCTGCAGTTTCACCGAGTAATAAAGTTAAATAGCTCTGACAGAAGCTGGAAAGGACTTTGCAAAATCTCATTGAAAATAGAGTTTGAGAGGAAGAATGGATATGTTCCATTCCTGTGCATGCTAGTATTTATACTGTGTAGACTTTTTAAAGCAAGTATTTAACAATATAGGATAATTAATGGATGAAAAGATCCAAAACTTTCTCTGTATATAGAGAATCAGAAATACCTTCTTTTTTTTTTTTTTTCCTTTGTAGGCATATTACAGTGATATCTAAGAGCTTCACAGTATTTGGTGAATTATTGCGTATTCCCAAAACAACAGAAAAGCACCGCTGTCCTGTTTGACAAGGAGCAAACCAAGCCACTTGTTCAGTCAGCAGGAAAGCTGAAGATATTAATTGGGTTCTCCTGCCTTTTAACCTCATGCCTCCAGCTCCATTTCTCCCGCAAAAGCCAAAGCTTCCATTATAATCAGCTGTTTTGCATTTCTACATAAAAGGCCCAAGGTGTTTCAGTTTGGACTCCCAGAAAATGAGGAAGACAAGGTTGGTGGCCACCTGCCAAGGTACTTGGCCTGACTGGCTCCTCATTCACAGAAGCCGATGGCAAAGGCAGAGGCAGAACTGAGTGTTCCTGTGTGGCGTTCAACTGCCTTAACCACATGCCCATTGCTCTCTTCCTGTAGTTGTCTGTCTTGTTCTCTGCACAGCTTCTACAGCAAACACATATACCAACCTATAAATAATCTAATTCGATACACAACCCTGATTCACTTCCTGAGCAGCGTGTGTCCTGCACACACAGGGCGGCCACAATCCTGTGGAAAAATTCAGCAGAGTGGATGAGGGCAAACGTTAAGGCTATTAAGTATTTAAACTTTGCAATGAAATTGTGTTCTTTTAATGTAGCTTATTATAGCTATAGCTTGAAGTATTTTTAATAAGGAACAAGAAAAGATGAATGCTTTTAAAACTGGTTGTAACCATTTCCCTGTCTAGCATGTGAACGTGAATATTCAGCCTGGTGAAATACAGAACATCAGCTGGTAGGAGGAGGCTGGCCACCTCGAGGGAGGAAGGAAAGGAAGAAGACTGGGTAGTAAATGCCACAGGTAATACCCTTAAAATACAGTTTGCTTTTGAGTCTCAGGGACTATTTCGGGAGAGTTTACCCTAGCTTTTGTTTTCTCTTCAGCATTCCCAGCCCAAGAAATTAGATCCTCTGCAGTTTCTTGTGCAATAGATGTTAGGGGTGTGTGGTGTGTTGCTATAGTCTGCTAATAGGTGTAAATAAAGAAATAGAAATCAAAGGTGGGTTTTTCTCTGATCTGTATTCTTCCATTGGTAAAGAAGAGGAGGCACGCCTCAAGTCTCCAAGTTTCCTCCCAGATGAATTTCAGGGGCGATCAATACAATCCTTAATCTCAAAAATAGGTAGCAAAACCTTTTACAATAGAAAATGTTGTGCTCCGCTTGTCCCTTTAATCTTCTTTCTGGTCAAACTGTAGTAGCCTGTTGCGTTTGTAAGCTACCAAGAACGGTGTGGAGACTCCAGTGCCAGAGCAGTCGTGTTGGGAATCACAAGCTCATCTCTTTATCTTTTCTGTTAGACTTGATTTTGAGGTTTTTTTCTGGATAAATCTTGCCAGACCATAGCCTAGGTTTGAGTTTTTATTAATGTTCTACCTTATCCAAGGGTGACACTTGAGATTCGGTGGCCAGACTAGTGATTTGCTATGACGAAAACAAAGCAGCCTTATGCTTTGCTTTTGCATATTTTTCTCTGGGTTATGCAGTCTTTTCCCATAAGTAATGCAGTAAATTCAGATGGCCTGTAAACAGCACTGGAGATGATACTGAGAGATACAGGTAGTTAGGAAAATTTTGGTCAACCCACTCACTGAAATTCGTAAAAATCAAAACACTTGCAAAAGTACATTAGTTCCAGTGACATTTTGTTGTGAAGAAAAAATTAAAACACTGCTTTTAACACTTCTGTTTTTTAAATAAGGATCAGTTTTTGAAGTTTCACAGCTGTAGAGAAATTGTGGGAGCAGGAAGAGTGTCTTGATAGGGCAGAATCACCTTAAGCCAGTATCTCAACTCAACACTTTGTATCGTGAAACCATGGCCTGAAGCTGCTGTCTGTCATATCAGATAATATCATCATCAATTTATTATGTTACTTCATCTTACACATTGTTTGTAATCATTTGGCAGGGATTGTTTGCTGGGCTTAGTCTGTGCTTTTTGGGTTGGTTGGTTGGGTTTTTTTTTACCAGCACCTAATGCGAGTGAGCCCTGATCCATGACTTGGCTTCCAGGTACTGGGATAATACAAGTAGTAATCATGTGTGCTGGTAAAAATGTTCTACCTTATTTCCATGTGCATTTGTTTACCTACAGCTTCTAGTTATTGGTTCTTGTTACGCCTTTCTCTGATGGATAAAAGAGCTCTTTAGGACTCACTGTTTTCTCCCCAGGAAGGTGCTTTTACCCTGTAATCAAGTTACTGCTCTTTTTTTTCTTTCTTTCTTTCTTTCTTTCTTTCTTTTTTTTTTTTTTTTTTTTTTTGTTAAAGATAAACAAATTGATCTTTTTGCGGTTCTCATTATTTTTTTTTAACATTCTTGGATGAGTTTTGGGGCTCTTTTCTATCCTTTCTCTAATTTTTCTATTAAAAGAGAGACAAAACTATTTTGCTAGTCACATATACAGTAGTAAAATTGCTTCACTAGCTACTCCTGTGTTAGTATGGTCAGAAATTGATGTTTTTGCAAGGTCAGATAAAATAAACAATTATTTAATATAACTTCAACACATCTGAGTGTGTAATTATTAGAGGACAGAAAAGTGGACCATTTTAAAAACACTTAAATGCTTCATAAGCTTCAAAAGGGCTATTGAATCAGCAAGAATGGATGTGCAGGAAGGGCTGCAGAAGTGTTTGCATTGAGGTTTTTAAGGAGATAGAAGTGAAATAAAGATGATAATCCTAATTGTAAAGCCACAATAATACACCAAAACCTTAAGTGCTATGGATAACACGGTAATATGTACTTTCCAAAATTTTATAGCATTGAATGCAAAACCTTTGTTAGTAACAGACTAGGCAGGCCACTGGAAATAGAGACTGTGAATGGACGTGAACATATGCATCCCTTACATCCATTTAATCCCATAAGTAGCCACTCACTTATATTTGGAAACCCTAGAACAGTTATGTGATCTGTTCTGATGTAATAGAAGAAATAACATAGTATTAAGAATTTATTTTGTTGTAAAAGCTGTCACCATTAAGTCATATGTGAGCTCCAACAATCAAAATCCACAGCTTGACAGAGGCTCTTGGAACGTTTTACTGCTTTAGTATTTCTTACCAAAGGAGTGGCTATTCGTTTTGATTTTTATCCATACTTTAGGACAAGATTGAGTTAATTTACCCTGAGGAGCCTAATCAGATGCCTGGTCAAAGCATCTCAGAATACCCAGTGACTTTTATGCATATCATGCATATCAGCATCTGAATTGAATCTGCACCCACAGATCCACACTTTTCCCTTATGGAAGCAATCAGATTTTCAGTAAATTGAACTACAGGCTGTTTAAAGTCTCAGTGCTGCAGATCAGTTTAGTGTAAGTTTGTCTAACATTGTGTCTTACACAAATTTGATGTCACCAGGTTGACTTTCTGTCCAAACTGTCTTGCTTTTTCACTTTGAAAGGAGTACTCCTTTCTGCTTTGGCAGCGTTCCCTCAGTGAAACTTGGGGCATATTCAATAAGGAACTTAATTTGTTTCAGCAAAATTAAAGTTAATGGAAACATGGTAAATGAGGAAAAAAGGAGAATTAAAATAATGTAAAATACTTTAAATCCTCTAAGACTCCTGAAAAAGGAGTAAAGGCAAATAAGGACAGAACAGAAAACCAAATGGCCTCTGGCTAAGAAAGTACTAGTCTAAATAGGTTTAGACTACAAGTGTGTGTTAATGAAAAAGTTAATACTAAGATTCTGGTTGCACTGGGTGACTTGGGCTAGAAGATGTCCCCCTGCGATGATGAGCTCACAGAGCCCTTTTCAAAGTGACTATCCATTGTTGGAAACAAATGAGGGAGGTGGGCGTTCCCTTGGATGCCTTTTGTTATCACAGGTTTAGCTGATATAAAGTTTGTCATTTCTTACATCCTAGGTTGCCTCAGTTTCTTCTCCTGAGTCTCCCAAGTCGTGGAATAGAACGCTTAAATAAAGGGATAAGATGGCACTGGGAAAGAAGATGGTAGAAGAAACAGGATGATTATGATAGCAGCTGGAGACAGTCTCCGTAAGAATACTAGCATGACTTCATTTCTCTGAATGGCCGTTTAAGAGGTGATCCTCCTTCCTGGACCAGTAATAAATTGGGATGGTGCATATAATGGTAGGTGTTCAATCAATGCAGCATCCACTGGAGTGTAACATATACTGGATAACTATTCCGGGGGTGGGGGGAGATGAGGCGTGGCTGGCAAATTACCTTTTCATGAAATAATACTACTGATGAGTATTTGGTGAGCAGGTACAGCTGCCACAGTGCATTTTCCAGCTTATCTTTGCACAGGAGTATGGGGAAAAGAAGAAGGAGAGCGGTGAGGAAAGGATAACAGTTTTTTGAGGCTTCCTGTGCTCTTCCAGGGTATGTTCTTTGCCCTCCTTAAGTGATTCACTTTGATAACTTGTAGTACTTGTAATCTTCCTTGAGCACCGTATCTCATTGGGAAGTTAGCAAGTTAAGAAGCTGCTGAATATGTGGACGATTCCCTGAATGAATGAGAAACGCTCCATTGTTTACCATTGCATTGTTAGGGATGAGACGGACACTACTGAGGGACAACCATACACACTTGGCTGTATTCAGTGAAAGGGCGAGACTGTCAAACTATGCAAGTTCCTTTCTGAAGCTGTGAGCTAATGTTTATTTCCTCCAGCAGTTCCTGTAACTGCTTGCATGCAGCGTAGACATCACAGTAGATCCTGTGTAGTTACCAGATAGCGATATGTGCTGCATCCCCTATTTCTTCGGATGTCAGCATCCCATAAATTCACATTATTTTCCTGTTTTGTGGAGATAATATGGTGCTAGGATTTCTGATATCAGGGGACTGTGTTGGTGTTAAGGTGTCTTCTACATATTCAGAAGCAGATGGCTTAGCCTGTGTTGCAGATATGGATAGAGTCCTGTATAAAGGATTAGAGTACAGGTCAGGGTGATGTTTGAATATTGTGTGTTTTCAGAAAACATGTAGATAAGAGAGTAGTAGCTCTGTTCCAGCACTATACCTGGCTCAAGGAACCTTTCCAATTTAACTTGTAGCATTGAGGGCTATCTAAAGGAGTCCTGGATGTGAGGGAGCATATCTTGTTGAATCTTTTGGGCTGGATAAAATAGGAAGGAAGGGAATCTGAGATAATTTTTATCACCTTAGGCCTGGCTGCATTCTGCCTGTTCAGATGCAGAAGTCTAATAGTGGTGTCGGCATCAGAAGCTTACCTGCCACTACAGTGGACTGAGGGAGGCTGGGTTTAGAGAATAGTGTCTGTGAAGGTGGACAGTAGCATTTTTGGTTTATTAGAAGCAGGTGATAACTCTTACCTTGGTGGTAGACTTTAGTGTACAATCACATAAATGGTCTGGAGATTTTGGAGAGGGATTGAGTATTTGATGCAATGTTTCCAGAAAGTTGAAGAGATAAGTGGATGTTGCACTGCATGTTGTGCTCTCAGCAGAGCAAACATCTCAACAGGTCAGTGATTTCAGAAATAATGCAGTTCTGGAAAAACATTCCTTGAACTCCTTTTTTCTGTTGAAGCTGAACACAGTTCCCATCTGTCTGTAACTCTGCATTGAGAGCTTCACAGAGACACTGAAAGAAGTTATGTACTTATAATAAGGAATAAGGTGCTAAAGGAATCACATGTCATAATAGTAAATGATTTCCATCACTGTTACCATGAAATGGTTACTTTCTATACACATTTTCACTGTAAAAAAATGTTCATGGCATAATGATCATCAGAAGAAAAGTCAGCACTGATGTATCTTCATGAGTTTTGCCTGATTCATGAGCTGAACTGTGTTGGTATACACTTTTGCTATGGAAATATGTTTTCTTGAAAGCTTTACTATGTATCTGTTAATTCCTCAAAAGGCATACAAATTTCAATGTTGTCCATTCTGTGGATAGAAGCGCTGTGTAAGAACTGACCCTGATTTAAGACTGTATCAGCTCTAGAAACAACGGAATTGTCTGCAGGGCTCACATGCCAACAAAAATCAGCTGGTTCACACATGAAGCCCAGTGAGGAAATTACTGGAGCGGTGCGGGTGCCATCCCTGCTCCCTGACTGCCTCTCCCAGACCACTTCCTTTAGTCAGCTGAGGTTACCTTGCCTGGCTGCTGCTTCTCTGCAGTCACTGCTTACTCGCACATGTAGACTAGCCAGCCACTCATCCACGCTGAAAGGACAAATGGCCTTCTGATATCTTGTTCTCTAGATAACGCTCCCTAATAGAAGAGAGCCAACAATATATGCAGATTACTTGCCGCAATCTGAGCAAATCCAGCCGGCAAGGTAAAGCAGAGCACATTCCATGCATTGTTACTATTTGCAGACATGCTAAGTCTCATTTCTTTGAATGGGGTCTTTCTCTTCCAGAAATTATTTGAAGGAGATATTTGGCAGATTTCAAATAAGACACCGGAGGAAAATATTGGTTGTAAGTCTGCATCTAATAAGCAACCGAGAATTGTGTTCATCTGGGCTGCATACAGGCTGGCACTGCAGCCTCAGGAAAAGGGCAAATATGGCCAGTGCTTTTTCTGAATGTGCTGCAAGCAGCCTACGCGCTGGATGGCTGAAAGTGTTCGAAAGCAACAGCGACAATCTAAATCACCAGCAGCTCTATCATAAGTACATGTGCCCAGGTGCCTTGTCTCTGCAGATGTTTTGCTCTTGTTTTAAGCTGAAAATGTAACATTTTTGGTGAGAAAGGCTTTCAGGTCTCGTTAAAAATAGCCTAATAGTAGCTTTGGATTTGACTAACAAGCTAGGTTTATTTGTGCCATTTTCCCTGTAATATTACCCTAATTTTGACTGGAAGAAACAATGATCTCATTCCTTGGGAGGGAGGACAGAGTGACAAAATCTGGAGGTCTAGTGACGACACTGAATCTCTTCATTGTCAAAGTGAGCTATGAAATCATCTGCCTTCTAGCCAAAACTGCTGGGGAGTAGGCAGCGTCCTTCACAGAAAGCAAAATTTACAAGAGAAGGTGATGGCATGGAACAGCAACCTTCTTGTCCCAGGGGAAGTGTGCTGCCCTGCGTCCCGTCTCCTGCATCTCCTGGAATTGATGCAAGTTCCTTCTCTCATCTCCGTCAGCAACCACAGCGCTCAAGTGGGCACAGACTTCCCAAGGCCTGGCTCTTTATATACTGTGACTTCCTTGAAAATTCTGCTGGAGGACTCTTAACCAAGGTGTTTCACAAAGTTATTTTGAGAGCTGGGGAGAATGAGATCCCCACTCTGCCTTCTCTCTCTTGACCAGGCTTCACCACTGACCAGGTGGTCTGTACTTCTTGGGATTCTCCGTCCTTGTTTGTCTTTGCTAGAAGTCTTCAGCTGTGAGCTAGACAGGGCTGATCTGAAGTGAGAGGATGATTTTAAATAAATAAATTAAAACTCTGTTTTCATCATTCAGTTAGAACTTTTCAGTTCCTGCTCAGCAATACATTGTCTAGAAGAACAGTTCTGGCTTTGAAGCGGCCTTTCTCTGTTACCTCTAAAGAAAATGGAAAACAAAAGGATGCTTTAAAAAAAGGTTAAGAATGTATAGCTGGTGTTTCCATCCAAGTTCAGCTTGCCTTGCATGGAAAAGAAGTTGAACCAAACAGCTCCTTACAAACATTTCTACTGGTTTTCAAATAAGTAGCTACAAAGGATATAGTAAAAATTGAAGTATTTGAAAACATGTATCTAACAGAAACCATAGTTTTACTCATGCTTTGCAATATGACATCCAATCTGTGTGACTTTTCCCAAAGTATACTCTAGTTTGCAAAACACCAAAATTACTAAATAGGGATTTTGAAACTCTCAGCGCAGCTACATACTTTTGTTTTTTTTTCTGGAGCAGTCATACTGGGCTGTTATGACCCAAGTATTCTGTGGGCAAAGCCTCTGTGCATGAAGTCAAAGGTGGCTCGTGTTATCCAAGTGATCTCAGTGACTGCACCTGTCATGTGGAGTGTAATTTAAAACAGGTTTGGACTTCAATAGGGTTTGCAGAAGAAAGCATGTTTGTAAAGTATCAGAAGGGATGTGGCACAGCATGAACAAGAGAAGAAACATATACTGCTTCTGTAAAAAATGCTACTGTCTGCAACCAATGAGTAAATTCTTTTTATTTATGTCATTGAGGGCTGCAAAAAAAACTTGCTGGGATATGGAAACCTGTACAGGCCTAAGCATGTAACTTAGCAAAGATGAAGAAAAACCTTTACTGGAATATGTCACGTAATCAGAACCTTCTCATTGCTCGCCTTTTACTAAATTGTTGGCTCTAGACAACAGCTGGGAATAAATGCCTACCTTTTCCTTTCTTTCAGGTCTGGTTTTCACAGAAGAAACTTTAAAGAAATTCAGAGTGTGCAAAGCTATGAGCTCCTGCACACTAGGCCATGTAAATGCTTGTGCTTTTTACAGTTTTCCTCTGCTCCATATTCTGCAGAAAGGTCTGAACTTTAAGACACAAACCAGCCAAAAAGAGACTTTGCTTGAGACAGAAACATTAGTGTTCCTCACTATTCATGTGTTTTCACATGATTTCGGGTAGCAGAACTGCTGTCTTCATGTGTCCATCGGAACTACTTCACAAATGAGGCAATTTTAGCATTAGGGTCATTGACTTCCCTAAAGCACCCCACCTTGCCAAACAATTGATAATTGCATTAGAAGACTTGGAATTTGTTTGCCGTCTCACCAGCAATGTCTTGAAAGAAGCACCAGCTTGAGGAAGCGAAATGTTAGGAGGCAGCAGTCATAACCAAGCAGCAGCAACTGGCTCAGGCATTGGATTCAGAACAGAAATTACCGAATTCTGGATTAATTAAGGGTATCAGATGAATACTAATACAAATACTCTGTCAGCAGGTGTGTAGAAATGCATATGATTTTTTGGGGCCTGTTCCTTCAGCTGTGAGGGACCCAGTTAACTTGGGAAGACTTTGAGGAGACATTGATGTTTTCTTGGATGGGAGAACTGCCAGAGGACAAGGGTAGAAAGTGTGAACAACACTCAGAAGCAGCCCTGATATAATACTTCTTAAACAATAAAGTTGCCCTGCTGCATATTCAGATGCTTACTGGGAGGTGGTTTACATCTTGTGAGGCTGAACAGATCTCAGCTTAATAGATGTACTGCCAGCTTCCTAAACAGGAACCTATTACATCCTATATAAAGCCTATATATTACTTCCATGGGACTTAATGGTACTGTGCGCACAAGAGTATTGAAAGTAAGCTAATGAGGGGGAAAAAAATTTGCAATTTTTGTTTCACATCGTTCAATATGACATAGATGTCAATGTAACACTGAGACCAGTCATTGATGTGTAGCACTGCGGGTCGAGACTTAAGTGTAAAGAGTGTCGCTGCACGCCATCCAGTGTGATAACACCTCTAACAGATCAGCACCCATGGCCTCTGCTAAGGGATTTGCTCATTTCAGACTTACTTTGTTTCTAACAGTGTCTTATAAACGTTTTAGAAATACCACCCCACTTAAAGAAGGAAGAACGATCCCAAAGATTTGTCCAAGGATCATCAAAAAGTAAGTCTGTGGCAAAGCCAATCTTTTGCAGTCTCTTCTGTGGCTTAATTCCCAGAGACAAACCAAGCAGAGTGGCTACTTGGGTGCATCTCCACGGGATTTTACCTTGACTCTTCTGCTGATACGATTAAAGATTCAATCCACCTAACATGGATGCAAGCAAGTAGAGAATTGAGCCATCCCAGCATATAAGTGTCTGCGGTGAGCTAGTACTAGTATCATTATATTGGTTTCTTTTTAATCACATTTGTATTTAAAGAAAGAGGAAGGTATTTTGTTGAACTTAGGCCTGCCTGCACTGGAAATTCGTACAATTGTGACTTTAAGATGTGGTTTTTGCTTTTTTTTAGTTCTTGGTATTTGTACAGTTTTCCATTTGCATAGGACTAAAGTTAATAGACTAGTATTCTCTCAGTTTCTCTCTTAGTAAGAACTAGGCAAGCAGTGTTGGGATAAATGAAGAGGTACACAGTATTATCGTTCTTGGATGTAGAGGCTAGTTTTGCTTAGGACCTTAAGCACAACTCCCTAGGATTCACTTTTCACTGTAGTTAATTCCTGCTACTGAAAGCTGTTAGCCATGGTCCCGCCAAAGAAAACAGAGGTGCTTGATTGATTATTGTCAGATGATGATACTTTAAATTTTATTGTTGGTCACAAATGTTCACGTGTAAGTAGCTGATTTTGACAGCCTACTTAATTATCATGTATTCTTAAGATCTTTAACTATCCATGAAGTTTCGGAAAGGTTTCTGGTCCAGCACATGAGGATTTGTCCTATCATCATGTTTAGGTGGCTGACAAAGCTTTTAAGTGTCATACAGACCATTTCTTAACCTTACCTGCTACTCACATTGCTAGTATAACAACAGTTAGAAGGTAAGAGTGGTTTTTAACACGTACACGTGTGTACAACTCCCTGCATTCCAGCGGGTGACTCGGTGGGTGCGCTAATGCCTTTGGGGGAAGGTCGGCGGTCCCGGGGTTGTGCGCACCCGTAAAGGTAGATGTAGACAGCGAAGCAGACGTAAAGGGTATTTATTCCTCGACGGTCCTCTATGGACGATTCGCACAGTGCCAGCGACTACGGAACAGCAGGGAGGGGAGCGGCTGGGGCGGACGGGGCCCAGGCCGCGGCTTTCCCCCAGCTCAGCCGGCCCCTGCGCCGGGACGCGCCGGCTGGAGCCCGGGGCCGCCTTCCAGGAGCGCGGAGAACCGGGGGGGCTGCCCGGCCGCCCCTCCTCACCGGGGGTGGTTTCGAAGAGAGCCCAGACCTTCCGCTGCCGCCCTTACGGATCGCTGCCCCATTTCTGGGGGAAAGCACCAGCGCGCACCGCCCGCGCCCCCCCCGGGGCTGCGCACGCCGCCGCAGGCAGCG
>JAVJGI010000014.1:23638010-23649476 GCA_035590275.1 Ibycter americanus | reverse complement strand
TTGTTTTTTTGTTTTTTTTTTTTTCCCCTGTTTCAATTCTTGCTGAAGAGCAGAGTTTGTCAGGGTGCAAGTGGCTTCTTCCAGGGAGCTGTGAAGAAATACTCTGAATGTCTGATTTGGGTGTGAAGGTTCCAGGAAGGTATTTTTCATTCCCTCTCAGTCCCTGAAAGAGTCAGACAGTCCTTGCACTCAGGCTCTGCTAGTCATATGTAAATGTCATACTTTTCGCGTCCCTGGCTTGGTTATAACATGTTTGACCGAGTGCGGTGGTTCATTCCTGTATTTCTAGGTATAAGTACAAAGAGTAGGCTTTTGCAGTGTGCATAAAGCAGAGCGATAATGTACAGTGTTAAAAAAAATAAATAATTCTTTTGTAAACGAGCACCCAAGGCCTACAGGGGAGTGGGATAGAAACGTGGGCCACAGGGGGAAAGGATTTAGTAACCCAGAAGACCAGCTGAGACAGGATACCCCGGTGCCTTTTTCCTCCTTGGAAAATACAATTTATTCTTTCAAAGCATACAGTTAATTTATCTTCATTGCGAGAATACAATTTATTCCTTCCAAGCACATGATTGATACACTAGCAATAATCACAGAGTACAGCCTCTGCTGCAGTAGTTGTCTTCAGATTGCTTGGAAGGGATGTTTTTGTTTGCAGGAGACCAGAACTGCACGTTTTTAAGGCCCTTTGAGATTCCAGGTTGCTTGCGTCCGGGTCACCTCAAACAGCAGTGACAGAAGTCTTCAGTAAATTTTCCAGAAGAGAAACTTGTTCCCATTGTATGATTTCGGAATACTGCTCCCATGGGTCTTGTTTGGCATGATCCTTTGTTGTAGCTTACTTTCCACCTTGGTCTGTAGAAACTACAAGTTTTAAAGGTTTCTTTTTTTTCTTTTTTTCCCCTCTTTGTTACAGAAAATCATCAAAAATGGGCAAAGGCGATCCTAAAAAGCCGAGAGGTAAAATGTCTTCATACGCCTTCTTTGTGCAAACCTGCCGGGAGGAGCACAAGAAGAAACATCCAGATGCTTCAGTGAACTTTTCAGAGTTCTCAAAAAAATGCTCAGAACGATGGAAGGTAGGAATAACCGCTTAAAAAAAGAAAAAAACCACAAAACCTTAAATGACTGCTTTGTGCGAAATACTATTTGAGGTTGTAAATTATTTAAAAGTTCAGGTTTTGGGTAATTATGAAGCACGGTTATAAGATTAGTGTTAACTGTCTATTGTTCTTGCCTTGTCTTTAGCTCCCCCCCAACTGAAATTTTGGAAATGGATTTGGATATGCTTTTGAATCTTACAATACCAAAATCCTTTTGGGTCCCTTCCAACTTGAGATACTCTGTGATTCTAATTGCCTTTCAGACTATGTCTTCTAAGGAGAAAGGGAAGTTTGAAGATATGGCAAAGGCTGACAAGCTTCGTTATGAAAAAGAAATGAAAAACTATGTACCACCTAAGGGGGAAACAAAAAAGAAGTTCAAGGATCCAAATGCACCGAAGAGGCCTCCGTAAGTAGATTTCTAGTTTTAGGTTATCTTGCTTGGGATCGTCATACTGGAGTGTATCTATAATATAAATGATCATTTTATCCAGGCTTGGGAGCTTCAGAAATAAGAGGCTGCATGATCTTCCTGACCAGTGGCATACAGATAGGTTGAAATTTCAGTTACGAATACCCAGTTTTTATTTTCGGGCTGGCGCACTATCGAAGTTGGAATAATGTCAGCCATTGCAATTAGATGCAAAAATCTACACTGTGCGATTCTGACTGATTTTTCCAATTTCTGTTAAGGGCATGATTCTAGTGTAAAGCACTTCAGGTCCTGCTCTCCCCACCTGTTGGCTTGAGCAGAATTTTTCATTGGCAGTCCATGTAAAATTAGAGGCTTTTGCACAGAACAGGTTAAAGGGAGGATCTTGTGCAAAACCAGCTTGGAGAACTAAAACTTCACCCACTATGCAAAGACAGCTGACTTCAGGCTCACCTCCTGCTAGACACTGGTACTTTGTAGCGATACATTTTTTGTGTGTGTTTTAAATAGGGTTGATGCTGAAAGGAATGGGGAAGTTCCTGTACCAGTAAATGTTCTTATCTGGGCTGATGCCGTCATCTGGAAATCCTGATTTTTAACAACAAACATTGCAGCTTCTGTGCCTTTTAACAATTCTTACATAACATCTGCTCCCCTGGTATCATTCACTTACTCTGTTGTTGAGATTTTCTTTGTATGTGGTATATAGAATTTGCCCTTCTGGGGGTCCTGCCAAAAATGGGACTAGATGTGCAGCATTACTTAAGAGACAAGGATGCATTAAGTTTTCAAAGTAGTTTGTTCAGTTCTAATACTTTCCGTTGTAATTAACATCTGTCTCACTTTTAGGTGCTTTTCCAAAACATTCTTAAGAAACTGTAACAAGGGTCACAAAACTGTCTGTTGTGGTAAAGTCTAAGATTAAAATAATGTTCTTTTTTTCTTTTTTGTTGGTTTTTTTTTTTTTAATTTTCTCTGTAGTTCGGCTTTTTTCTTGTTTTGCTCTGAGTTTCGTCCAAAAATCAAAGGAGAACATCCTGGTCTGTCCATTGGGGATGTCGCAAAGAAACTGGGAGAGATGTGGAACAACACCGCTGCAGATGATAAACAGCCTTATGAAAAAAAGGCTGCTAAACTGAAGGAGAAGTATGAAAAGGTAACACTGACATTTATGGAGATGGTTTGGGGGAGGTCAAGCCTCAATTTAGACGTTTCTTCCCTTCTCGTGTACTCTGATGTTACAAATTATAATACGCTAACAACAAATTTTATTGTATTTGTTGGAAAATACCATCAGGGGGCATATGGTTTGTTACTGTAACATTAAATTGCAGTCCTTTGTGTTGAACTATTTGCATTCATCTGTAATTCAGGACCATCAGTGATAGTTTAAATGGATACCATGGTGTCTGCATTGTTATTAAAACCGTAGGTCACAGCAGTATCTGAGTTAAGTCGGTAGTATTAAGTAACACTAGTAAAGAATGAATTGGTTCTCCTAATTTTGGAATTACTGATGAGCATCCTTGAACATTAGGATAATTGATACACATAGATGCTTTTTATAAGTTATTCTTGGGATAATGTCGGAACACGTAAGGAGATGCTCATTTTAGACATGTGTTTTCCTGTACCTAGTTTGTGTCCATCTCCTTTCTACTAATTAACATAGTTAATAATACATACGGAACAGCATGTCATACAATTTCTTGAATTACTGAAGCTAAATTCCACCATTATAATTGGAGCTGTAGAATTGTGTTCTGCGCACAGGGTAGTGCTGCTTGTGTTTTTACTTCCAGGGGCAGATTCCCATCCCAAAACCAAGGGAGGGGAGGGCATGCATATTAGCATCCCCTGATGATGCTTTATCCACCTATAGCTAATGTATAGCAACCTGTAGCAACCATCTATAGCTAATGCTTACCATGTTTATCCGTTCGTGTGTTGTGACCTTCCTCTGGGTGTTTCTCCTGCTGGGAAAGAAAACTACTTTAAAATTGTAGCGAGCAAGGTGGCCCCTTTGAGTCCTAATTATGTGCTGGAGAGGAATTACAGGGTCTAGAAGCTTTCCCACGTTGTCCTTCCTGTGGAACTTAAACTCTTCAGCGTGGTAATTGGTTGTACATACAGCCAAGGCGACTCAGAAGAGTCTTTTTGTATGGTAGAATTATTAATCTTTATTCCCAGATATTTTAATCTTCACTAGTATTGTCCTTGTTTCTTACGCTTACAAATGGGGTTTTAAGGTGCGGTAATCTCAGTGCTTCACTGCTTGGCCTTTGGCTTCGTGGCTGTCATACCCTCTGAAAATCTCATGCTAAGCTTTATGGGAGTCTGAGGGAACTGGAAGATTAGTGGTGTAATGTTTACTGCTTGGGGAATATTTGAAGATTTGGACCATCTGCGTAAAAAGGTTGACATTTCTCTGTAGCTGGTATGTTTATGTCTTGTAGATCATACCTGCCTAATCGTTTTTGTTATTTTGGCACAAAGTCAGGAAGTCTAACCGCTTTCCTGACTTGGTCTTCCAGGTACAGTTTTGACTTTCGGGTAACAGGAACTGCATTTTGTGCGTTATAAACGACTAGAATAAATTTATTGCATGCAGAAGGTGGCACTGTCTACCCTTTAATCAAGTTCTTGTACCTTTTATTTTGTAAACTTGAGTTAGGCAGAATTCTGTATAACTGCTCTTCACTGAGGCATAACATTGCGAATATTAGGCCGTGTCATTCTAATACGTTTTGGATGGCTAATTACAGTTTTGTGCCTTAAAGAAGGATTCTCCTGTGCATTTCTTTAGGCATTGTAGAAGGTAGGGCAAGAAAGGCACCTTAAGAGGTCTCCCTACTTCGTTTCCTTATGGGATAGTGGACCCAGCTGTGCCTTTACCATCTGAGGCAGTAGCTTTTCCAACTTGTTCCCGGAAGCCTAACAGTGGCGATGCCTCAGCGGCCCTAAGCAGCGTGTTCCAGCGTGCCAGTATCATTTCTGTGTTAGCGGGTTCCCCTTTGTTTGGCATTGGGCCTCAGTTCACCTGGTAGCTGAAGCTACAGCTCCCGATCCTGCCCCAGTGGATGTGGAGAAGGGGCAGATACATGGGTGGCTCTGGTTTCACAAGTACCATTTGGAAGTTGCTCAGAGCTCTTGGCTGGTTAAATCTTTGAGAGATTCTTCCTGCTTTTCTCCTCCAAGGATATTGCTGCGTACCGGGCCAAAGGGAAGGTTGATGCAGGCAAAAAAGTAGTTGCCAAGGCTGAGAAGAGCAAGAAGAAGAAGGAGGAGGAGGAAGACGAGGATGAAGATGAAGAGGATGAAGAGGACGAAGAAGAGGAAGAAGAGGAGGATGAAGATGATGATGATGATGAATAAGTCTCTTTTAGAGCAATTTCTTTCTTGTCTATAAAGCATTTAACCCCCCTGTACACAACTCACTCCTTTTAAAGAAAAAAAAAAAATTGAAATGTAAGGCTGTGTAAGATTTGTTTTTAAACTGTACAGTGTCTCTTTTTTTGTATAGTTAACACACTACCGAATGTGTCTTTAGATAGCCCTGTCCTTAGTGGTATTTCAATGGCCACTAACCTTGCCTGGTACAGTGTGGGGGTTGTAAATTGGCATGGGAGTTTTAAAGCAGGTTCTTGTTGGTGCACAGCACAAATTAGTTATATGCGGGGATGGAGTTCATTTTTCATCTTCAGTTGTCTCTGATGCATCATAAAAATAATTGTTGTTCTGTTAACTGAATACCACTCTGTAATTGCAAAAAGGAAAAAAAAAAGTTGCAGCTGTTTTGTTGACATTCTGAATGCTTCTAAGTAAATACAATTTTTTTTTATTAGTATTGTTGTCCTTTTAATAGGTGCCCTTGAAAAATCATACTTTTTCTTTTCTCTCTCTCTCTTTTTTTTTTTTTTTTTTTTTTTTTTTTTTTTTTGAGGGGAGCTCATCTTTTGCTTTATTGAATGCCCTTATGGGATCACGGGAATATTACTGTTTTCATCTTTCATATAACCAGCTGATAAACAAAGCTTTGATCTGCATACCCTGCATAGTCATGATAGGGTAAGAAAAATATATAGGCATATGATCAAAGAATATTCTTCCGTAACTGGAAACAAAACAAAAAAATCAATCTCAACAAACTGCTATTCGGTCAGATTTTTGTGAAATGTAATGTTCTATTGAGTTGCATGAGTTTACCAGTCTTGGACAGTTGAGAAGTATAGAGTTCAATTTTACAGAAATTAAATACTTTGGGGGGAGGGCGGGGAGGGAGGGAATATTAAATTTTGTCCTAGAAGGACCCATAGGAAGAGTGTATGTCCATCCGGTGTAGAGAAATTTACATGTGTGACTCTGTTACCATGTAATGGAAGTTGTATTTGTAAATCTCTGAACACCTGTGAGCGATGAGCGTACCTAAAAATGTGTAAAGTTAAAAGCATGAAATTACCATATTATTTTTTGGTGACAGGTCTGGTGATGGCCACGGGCTTTATACCATGAAACTCTCCTGGTAGCAAATGGCCCACGAGAAATGATTTTTCTTTCTAAGATTTCTATAAATGGTACCATTATTATTTGTTAAATCTATGTAAATTCATATTTGTATTCTTGAAATTCTAGTTTTAGCCCTTTAAACAAAGTTGTATATTGTCTCAAATTGAAAATGAGATAAGATGTATTTTTCCTGTTAGGTTTTATACCGCACTCTTGATGTTTGCCCATTTTTAAGTTAAATATAGCTGTATGGAAAAGTACATTTTATTAAATTTTGCATTAAAAAGTGAAATGTTTATGGTATACCAACAATGTCTAATTTGGTCAAATACAGTTCTCTTCCAAAACCAAAGTTAAGGGTTTTTTTGCATATTTAGTAAAACTTCAAGTGCTGGCAACTGTAACTATTTTCACATATACCTGCTTACCAGTTTGGGGGACAATTTGGCAGTTTTGTGGTTACAAAATTATGGTTCTCTTAAGTGCCAGTGTTTAAAAAAAAAAAAGAAAAAAAAAGCATTCTTGTAATTTTACACGCTTTTGTGATGGAGTATTGTTTTGTTATACAATTTTGACTTTCAGATTCTTATTTCAATTTGCATTTATGTATAACTTCAGGAGAAATATTGAACATCTGAATCCTGGATGATACTAATAAACTAATAATTGCAGAGGTTTTAAATACTTAGTTAAATGGCTCACTTAATATCCTAAGGGTGGGGTTTGGGTTTTTTTGTGTGTGTTGGTGTTTTCAGATACATCCATCCCTGCTTTCTGTTTCAAACAGAAGAGCGATGCTGTTCACAAGGTCTCAATATAGAAAGCTTAGGATAGATAGATTTTTGTATTTTTTTTCTCCTTAAACTGGATATTGCCCATTCAGATGCTCATAACTAATTACAAATAAATTTTCTGTGTTGACGGGTTTTTCCTTAGGTCATCAGAGAGAAGTAGACACTTGTCTTGTTCTCGGAACAAATATACTTAATGAGATCCCTGTGATCTTGTGCCTTTGTTCTTGGTGCTTGATGTTGACAGAAGTAACCTAGAGGATTCAGCTGATCTTGGAAGATGAGTAGCAAGCGCTTACCCAGCAGCCAGGCATGGTATTCACCTTTATCTTTCAGGTTAGCACATTGATAACAAAGAGAGTGTGCTCAAGGCTGAAGAGGGTAGGTAATACAATGATTATAAATGCTGCTTGCAGAGGAAAAGAGCCCCCGGTACTGCGCTGCAGAGGCTGGTGATGGTTGGGAGGTGTACCAAAGCCTCCAGGGCTCTCCAGGAATGGCCGTGGTTTTCTTATGAGCGGTTGGTATGTGCTTGTAAATCAGCTGAGCTCGCACACCTATATGGGACTGAAGTCTTTGCTTGTGTCTTCTAGAAAACTTCTGAAATGATGAAACTGCTGTTTCTGGAGGGGAATCATAGGAAGAATAATTCTTTTAAAATAGAGTAAGAACTGAGCATTGCTGGAAAGGGACCTGTCTGGTCCCCTGCTGTGGTCCCCTGCGAGCTCCAGTGGTTAAATAATCCTCTTGGTCGAAAGTCTGGCCGATACTCGGCACCAATAGGTCAGACTTTACTACAAGATTACTTGATACAAGGTTGGTTATTGCTGACACTTGCTTGAATCTGCCTTGTGATCTTTAAAAGCTGGTCCTTGCTGAGGGATAATGAGCGGTGAAATTGCAACTATTGAGGCAGCGGTTCCCTACAAGGGAACTGGATGGCACTGGCATTGCTGTCAAAATGAAAAGCATTTCCTAGGGCTTTAACCTTCACATAGATGCTTGACGTAGAGGGAAAAAAGGCTTTTCCTGTTCTAAACAAAACAAAAAAAAAAAAAGGGGGGTTGATTTGGAGAGAACTTGAGTGTTAATAAGTGGTTGTTAAGGTATCTTCCATGCCAAACGAAGCCATGCTGGTTTTATGGTTATTTATCTCAAGTTGGTCCTGAAAGGAGCTGCAGTTGTAGCCACCTGCTACAGGTATGCTCTGTAATTTTACACTGGTTTAACAAAATGTACGGACAGCATTCATACCTTCTGCTGTGCTTTCAGTGATCACACCAGCTCTAGCAAAAAGTTGAGCTTATTTAACAACATGTTTCTGTCCAGGCAGACGGGCCCCTGGAAAGCTGAAGTATCAAGTGGCTGAAAAGATTTCTGCGGCTTAATTAGGGTGATGCTGACACTGAGCCCCTTTACAGCTCCTTTCATCGGTGTAACAAGCCCTCCGTGAAAGAGAAAGGGCTGAGTAACAGCTGGGTTGAGGCTTGCTAGAAAGCGGCAAGATGGGTTTGAGTAGCCCTGCCAGAAGAGGAGCTGGGCGGACTGCAGCCACAACATTAGGTTCTCTAGGTGGGTGACAAGCCAAGCTTGAAAAAAAGCTTTCCTAATTTTTGCTAGCCTAAGAGTTAAACCTACTAGTTAGAATAAATATTCCCGTTGTGCCTTCCCACCTATGCCTGACAGAAGATCAAAGGAATAAAGCTGATGTAGTGCGTTGGGTCGTAATATGTTATTCGATACCAAGTCTGTAACAGAGATGTGGCAAAATACAAAGACAGCGTTTAATACAAGAGATGATTAGTTTTCACCATTTCCAGGCTCTGCCAGTAGTAGCTGAGCAGCTACAGGTTTTTAGGACACTAATGTACCGATCATTTTATTAATAACTGTAAAACGCCAAGTATTTTCAAACAACGTTCCTTCATCATATTCTTTAGCTGATCATCGTACTGTACTTCATTACAGATTACAGATCACATCTTTCTGGGGCTGCTTTAGAAGAAAACAAGTGTGTGATGTTTTTCTTCGGCGGGCTGTGACGATGTTATTTTGGCCCCTGAAATACATTAAGGGACGTTTTACAAATGAGCTAGTCCAACGCAGTGCCTAAACGTGGGTGTTATTGATAAAACTTTTCCCTAGACTTTGCTACTGGATTGCACCCTACATCTCCGAAACACTTTGAGCTGGTATTAATTTAGTCTGGAATAGGTTCGCTTTAAATGAGCACCAGCCTTCATTCCAAAATAATGTCCTTGTAGACAAACTGTCAGACTTTCTTCCAGTGTTTGAGTGAAAAAAAAAAAATAGAAAAGTAAATCTCCAAGAGTTTTGTATTGTTTTGCAGAAATTGTCTTGTATTTTTATTTTGTATATGTTGTACTTTGGCTTTTCTTTTGACAGTACTTCCAGCAGAAAAACAAAGATGGATTTTTCTCCACAATGAATTTGTTTTTGAGAATGAAGATCAGATTGCTCTTATGACTGCTTCGTGCTGTTGAAAAATACAGCGTGGCTTCTGCTTCAAGAGCACCTAATTTTGAAATCCATCTTGCTGAAGCTATTGCTATTAGAGGTGACCTGCAAGAGAGACAAGCCTTCCCTTTTGCCACTTTATGATGGAATAAAGGACTTATGCTATAAATAAGAGTAGTCTACCTGTTTGCTGCATCAGAAGCTCAAGCCTTCACTGCAGCAGGAGTGCTCAAGATCAAGCGGTGAGATGGCAGAGCAGCGAGGAGCAAGCAAGATGGGCAAGCGTGGGTTTTTTTTAGCTACACCTTTTAAAATCTTGCTCATATTGTTAAAACGTTTGACCTAAACGATGGGCATTTGTCACGAAGGAAGTTCATCCTAATGGTTCCAGCAGCCTTTCATCTATTAAGGCGGCAAAAGCTCAAATCACACATTTCTGACCTCCCAAAAGTTCTTCAATAAAAACAGGAAAGACCAAATGCTACAGCTTGAACGCCTGGAAAGGACCCAGCTCCCCGCACACCTTACAGCAGCAGGAGGTCACCATTTAAATGCTTTTTGCAAGACGCCATTCAAAAAATCAGGCTTATCGAGGGGAAACCGGGGACATGAGCTGCAATGTTTGTGCGTGCGTTTGTTATCAAGAATAAAAATAACATTTTCAAAGAAATGTTTGGGAAGAAATTCCAGCCAAGGTACAACATCCCTGACACCTCCTACTCCTTCCCAAACGTGAGAAATGTAAGAAAGCAATGCAGATAATACCTTTATGGGAAAAAGTCTCCCGTGCCAAAGTGCTGGGGTTGACCATGCTCTTCCTCAGCCCAGGGGGAAAATGCCTGTCCCCTAAACTAACGCCAGCCAGCAGCACTACAGATGATGCAGGCTTGCAGCAGTGGGGGGGGTCCTGATGGCAGCCAGGAGACCCCTCCTTGCTGCCAGTTCACTCCTGGTCCTGGGGAGGCATTGGACATGAAAACTGCCAGGAGGAAGGATGGCGTTAGGAGGCTGGCAGGCTCCTGCCCACGACTGCGCCATGCAGAGCCTAAGTGGCAGGTGACTCCAGGGCCAGGGGCTCCATTTGAAATGGAGGTGCAAAGGGAGCTGGGCAGCGGGCTGCAGGGAGCGACCACGGGCACCAGCCCAGTGAAGGCTACGCAGTAAAAAGCAAAATCATGACACTCTTCTGAAATGAAACCTCTCAACTTTGTGCGGTGACGATTCCTAGAAGAGAGAACTTTCTTGCAAGATGTGCATTAGTAAATAATTGAATAACAGTGACTCATGTTTTATTATCAGACTTGGCTGTAGCAGCACTTATGCTCGTTTTAGTTTTGTTGACACGTGTTTCTACTGATGCCTTCCAATAAGGAAGATGCCGTGAACAAGCACTACATTGTAAGACAGATACTGGAAAATGCAGGTGAGGACTGATCGCAGCCTGAGCCCCTCGGCACAGGAGCAGCTTGAACGGCAGGTTTTGGGGACAGGAGGGTTCGGCTTTGCTATACCAGCCACCGAAGGCAAAGTGCTGGTGGGTTTCTGCTCAGGGGGGCTGACAGGCACAGCACCCACGTGGGCATTTTGGCATTTTGCTGACTGACCCCTTGGGTCCTGCCCGGGACTGATGGCTTGTTCCTGAGTTGCGCTCCGGGATGTGTAACTGGCTCCCTGCGGGAGGCTGCCAGTGACCCTGCCTGCGATAGGGACGCCCCTCGCACCAGCCTGGCCCGGCTGTGACTGAGCCTCCTTCCAACACCGCTTCCTTTGAGGTGGAAGAAGGAAATGATCTATTTTGGGGGAGCATTCATGGCAGATGTTCAGCGACAGCAGCACCATCTCAAGTGCTGCACACTCTGCTTCCGTGCGGGAGCACCTGGGCTCTGCCTTCCTGCCTCTGCCCGGGGGTCACCCGGCGGTGCCCCTGCCCCCTCCTCCTGCTCCGGGGGGTAGGACCGAGTCTGCCTCCCCCCCCAGCTGCTGGGGGCTGGATCCGTGCTACCCAGGTGGGACAGGAGGCTTGTCCTGCTGCCCCACCACCCCCAGGCCATCGATGCCATTCCTGTGGTGCTTGGGTGTAGAGGAACTGTAGAGGGTTAATTAACATTGATAATATACAGTTGTGGGCTTGCTTCAGGGGCGGTGGGTTGGC
>JAVJGI010000014.1:23602131-23630566 GCA_035590275.1 Ibycter americanus | reverse complement strand
GGGGGGGGGTGGGGGCGGCGGCGGGAGTTAATAATAAGTAGATTTTATTTAGTATTGCAGCAAAAGATTAAATGGAGTTTCCTGAGTGTTCAGTGAGGCAGATCCCATTGGCAAGACGCAGAGGAGGATCAGCAGAAATCCCCCGGAGCCCATCCAGTCGCTTGGTTGTGCTAAGGGAGGCGAATTAGCAGCGCAGCTGTGAATGAAAGGGAACGGCCGCTTCTGGCACAGGGTGCTGCAGGTCTGTAGGGATGGAGGGGCTCTTTTGGCTGGTGCGGGGGATGCTGGTGGCATCCTGGGGTTTGTTGTCACCTCTCGGGAGGGATTTTCTGACTGGTCCTTGTGGCTGTGCCAGGGCGGCTCGAGAGCCTTGTGCTGCTCGGCTGTCAGTCCCCCACACCGCTTGTCCCCCACAGCAGGGAGGGAACTGGGATTTGCTGGGGTGGGGGGCTTACGGTCCCTCCAGTCAGGTACCTCCTTCATTCAGGTACTGAATTTCCCTTTACAAGGGGTGCTGGCATTCACCTGATGATGCCTTACTGGTCTGAACTTGGCTGATGCCTTTTGGCTGAATTTCAGCTGAATATTTAGGAGAAACAAATTGAAGACAGTTAATTGCAAGGGAGAAGTGGGTTTAGCTGACATGCTGCCCAGCTGTGAGCCACAGTACACTGATCCTTCCTTTAATGTACTACAACAGGAACGTAATTCAGTTGTAAATTAGATGGCATATATTGGAAATCTTGACGTTTTGTAAACCACATTTCAAAAGGTATTCTATTTATACAAGCATCCACTCATTAGCTGTATCTAAATGCTAATGGTACATGTGAAGGTTCTGCAGGAGCTACTCTCATCACTACATTTCACACCTCCCTAGCATGGGTTCAAATAACCCCAGCTGCGGGGTACACACGGACCTTCCTGGCATCTCTTTTTTTGGCCAGTCCCATGGCTGGTGGGATCAAATGGAAAAGCCGCTTTCAAGTGAAGAGACCCAGAGGGATGCGGTGGGCAGGGGAGCAGGAGGCAGGCAAGCACAGGCACCTCTGCCCAGCTGGTGGATCTGCTGTCTTTGGAGAGTTCCCAAAGTCTGCTGGATGAGGCCCTGGAAAACCCCATCCCTTTCCAAAGCCCTTTCAGCCTCAGTTACTCCACCTGGAGCTTGCAGGCAGTGACAATCTGGCTCTGAGCATCCCAGCTTTCACCATATGGGATGCCCCTTGAAACCCCTTCGGGCAGAGATGCTGAGAGCCTTCCCCCAGCAAAGCCTGGAGGAACCGTCTTGCCCCAGCTTAGCTGATGCTGCGGTTGGAAGGAGGGCGGGAAAGAGCCTGGAAAAGGTCACACCAAGGCTGCAATTTCCAAACCAGTGTGAGGGAGCTGGATGCCTTAACTCTCTCCAGCTTAAACACTCAAGTCTTGCCTGTTAACAGAGTATGCCATAAATTTAGCGTTTCCTTTACCTATTCAAGGAGAATTTGAGGGAGGGATCTGTTAATACCCAGGGGAAATCTTTTTGCCTGCAGTGGCTGTTCTTCCCCATGGGTTGCGGGTAGAAAATTGCAGCTTGTGGGCAACCTAAGGCAGCGTGGCTGTAACAGCAGCAAAAGCTGAGGAAGGGAAATGCAGCCTCAGATGGAGCTGAGACAGTAAGCAGAGAAAGAACAGTTCTGAGATGTCCATAGGTTTCCTGGATTCATTTCTCTCCTTTCCCAGCATTTTGCTGAGCACTACAGGATTCAAGCCATTATTATTTTAAGAAGTTTTTTGGCTTTTCTGCCTGCAAAAATAGTCATCACTTGTAAATTGAAGGCATCACTGTCTTATCTGGTCTGCAGCCAGAGGGGCTGGAAGCAATAGAAGAAGTGTGAACTTTCTCCTTCATCTCAGAGAACATTAACTTCAAAGCTCAGCCATAAACTTTCAGATGTAATGACTATTTGTCCAAAAGAGAAACACATCAGCTTGGTCAATGACTGAAAGGTATAAAACACAGAAGTTACATTTGCTAAACACTTGTGAAAAATACATGGTTATAGCTGGGTGCATGGAGGGGTAAGTTATTACCGAGTTATTTGTGCAGGCAGGCCCTAGGGGAAAAGTCAAGGTTTTCATGGGTTGTTGTAGGTCCAGGATTGAGTGGTTTCTGTCCCCAAGGAGGCTGGGCTGCCATGTAAGACCATGGCCCGGTGTGCCTTTGGGTGCAGACATTTGTCACCGATCGGGGACCTTGCAGCTGTGTTGGCAGCCACACCACTCTGACACTTTCCCCAATAAAAAGTGGGATAAAACATCTCTCCTTCCAGCTGCTCAGGCAAAACACTTAGGACCACCAGCACTTTCTCTTGTGTCCTTGCTTGAGCTGTGTGAGCACTGACCGGAGGAAAAGCCCTCACTGGGTGCAACCGCCTTGCCCCCTGAGCACCGCTGAGCTCCAGGACGCAGGGTCCCTGGGGGCCGATCCGGGCAGCCCAGCAGTGCTTAAACACCCCAGCAGGCACACACAGAGATTTCAGACAACTTCAGTAAGATTCCCCACATCCTTCCTTTTTTTTTTAAGCATGCTTTCCATTTTTCTGTTGAAAATTCCCTGGGAAAACAGACTAAGGTTGTCTTTTTGTTTCTGTGGCTTGCATATGAGGAATCTGGAGGGAAGAAATTTTCTATTATGCTACTTTTTTCCCCAGGGTAACCATTGCACATGTCCTTCCTGAGAACATCCCTTCCCCCCTCAGCCGTTAGGGCTTGCATGAGGAGCCCAGACCCTGCTCTCTTCCTGGGTGGCGGGTGCACAGTCCTTGTGCACAGCACACAGCATCCAGGGAGAGCACTTTGTAGAATTAATCAACAATTTGGTGAAAGTGCTGTTAAAAGAAATAATTGGGAGGACTTGCTGCTAGGGACCGGCTCCTGCTTGCTGGGGCTCTGGGACTGGGGGATGTGGTCCAGACCTGTGTGATTCCTGCCCGAAGATGGAGAGAAGGAAGTGCTGAAGTATGAAAAGAGATCTTGAAAGGTCCGTAACATCTTCTGCCAACATCTTTTTTGAATCAGCTCTGCATGAACAAGCAAGAGCCCAGGAGAGCCATGTCATCCTTGCAGAAGAGCTAGCCTCACTGGAGGGCAGCTCCACGCGAGATGGGGGATGGAGGGCTGCCGCCACTGCTGCAGGAGCAAGATGTTGGTGGGGCTGCTGGCTGCTTCATGGACTTCACCAGCACCTCACTTTCCCCTTGCTTGTGCTTGCATGTCCCCTCAACCCGCTGTGAGGCATTGAAATGCCTCTGTAGGGACCCAAGGAGCAAAACTGAGCCCTCCTTGCTCACCATACGTGCTTAGGTCCCCAAATCTCTTTTGGAGTGGATGGAGCTGGTGGGGTGCACCCCGGTCCTTCACCACACAGGTGGTGTTGGGAGGAGATGATGGCTCAGCTGCTGAAGACTCTCCCCACCTGGAAGTTCTCTGGTCTCCAGCAGGTGAGTTACCAAGTGGCCTTCTCCAGGCCAGTCCCTCTCCCCCTTTGGCGTCCCAAACCGAGCTCCTCCCAGCACCCTGGGGAACAAGCCGTGGGGACAGCCATGGAGGGCTGGAGCTGGGGGTGGCAGCAGGGGCTGAGTTGGCATTCTGGAAATGTAAAGCACAATTGCATGCTGAATCCATCTGGTCACCCTCCTCCTCATGGCACATCACCTTCTGCCCCCCACCCCCTTGCTCTCAGTGGAGACCTAAGGATAGCTGTTAAGGGGGAGCGGTGGGGCAATAGAAGCAACAGGGAGGGCAAATAAGTAATGTCTTTTGAGGGGCGGTTGGCCTTACCCAGGTAAAACCAATGCAAAGCCAGCAGGTCCCACATTCAGAAGATCGCCAAGGGTGTTGCTGGAGCACAGTGCTCAGTTTCTGCCGTAACGCCACTGCTCCAGGGAGGGCAGCCAGCTTCTTGGCTCCTTTCCCCCCTGTGCTTTGTAGCTGTGTTGTGTAAGTCTGGTCTTTGCAAAGGGATCCACTACAGCAATCCCCTTCCCATGCCTGGTGTGCCATTTTCTACCTCCGCTGGATCAGGTCCTGGGCTTCAAAGCACACAGGGAGCAATGACCTGTTTTATTACATGGTCATAAAGCAATGGCCCTTTCTCTGTTTCTCTGTAAATAACAAATAGTAGTTACATTTGTAAATGGAGGCCTGCCAGAGACTTTGAGTATGAGATGTGAGATTTACTCTGAAAAAGGAAAGAAGAAAACAAGAATTCTGACAACGTTCTACCTGGCTGTGCAGCTGAAAAAGGTGCCCTGTCAATCAAAGGGAACCTGCTCCTGTCCTCCCCAGGTGCCACAATGCTTCACCTGTTAGACCAGATATTAGTTATCAGGCAGCGACTATGAACAGCACAAATCCAAACTTTGCTCTTCAGATGCTGTGAAAGCCAGAAGGATGCCAGACTAGAGTTAGGAAAACATCTATGGATCCATTGCCTTCTTCAGCCTTGCACCGTTCCTTAAAATCCTCTGTTGCTCTGGATGAAGACAGAATGCGCAGCTGTGGACAATCACAGCTGTAGAAGCATAATTGCAACTGCTGTCTGGGAGCTGTTTAGTGCTTCTGATAATCCTTGAGACCTGCAGCAAATGAAGAGTGTTCTGGGGCAGGGATACAGTACATGAACAACTCTGCAGAAAGGCTGGAAAAAACCACCTCTGACTTTTCGGTTTTTACTTTTCACTGAAGGAAAAGGTGCTCTAAGGCACAAGCACAAGTTCAGACTGAAGCCCAGATTTCCCCACTCTGGGATTTCAGGCACTTGGAAAGCCTCTCTGAGGCAAGCCCTGTATCATGGCTTACCCTAAAGGCTGAGATGCCACCATCGTTCTGCTCTCAGCCCAGTCACTGGCCAGCAGCCACTTCACCACTAGTCCATCGACATCAAATCCCACCAGTTCATTTTGTATGTTCAAAGGGATGGTCAGCTTCTGGGGAGGTGATGGGAAGGTGACAGCAGCAAAGTCTCATGTCAGCCTCAAGAACAACTGTGTTTCAGCAAAACCTCCCTCTAAACCTCATACACTGCGTAACAGATGGTACATCTGTTTCCATTTCCAGGATGATCTCACTAATCACTTTTTAAGAAACTAGCATTCAGAGTTAATCAACATGAGCTGAATTACAGTAAAGGTTCCTACAGCAATGGAAAAATCCCGTGCAACTCCCTTTCCCCAAGTTATTCTCTTGGATAGCCGGGTTTATCCTCTGCCTGAATTCTGCCCAAAGCCCTGTGATCCCTGAAAAGCCAGGGCCTCTCTCCAAAGAGCTTCTGCCTCTCCTGGGTCTTTATCTATTTGACAAGGCAGATCTGCCAATGGTTGGTTTTTCTGTTCAGTAGTCAAACTAAAAGCTCAACAAAGATGATATATGTCAACCCCAAAACTCTCACAGGAATGGAAGGGTGGAATCCCAAGGTGACCTCATCTTCAGCCACAAGGCTTATGAAGAAAAGCTATTGTCCGCTATGATCCACTGCCTACAACTTGGGCTCAAAGCACACAAGATGCCGGTTCAAAACCCTTCTGATTCTCATACAGAAAAAGATTTAAAAAAAGGTTTTCCAGAAGGAGTATCACACCTGGTGTGCCAGGCAGCACCAGAGGCACGCTGGGGCAGGAGCACAGCAAGGCAGGAGACCTGGCAGTGTCTATGCTGCTCAACAAAAGCAGGCCAGGGAAGAGTGGCACTGCTGGGCTCAGAGGCACTGCACCTAGAGCTAGCTCCTCAAGGAGAAAATTTGCCTTGGAAACAGCTACTTGGAGTGATCCAAACCCGAGCTTCAGAGTTAGCAGAGAGTCCAGCAAAGAATGAGCAGGAGTCCCCAGGGCTGGAGTCCATCTCTCTTTGCTGGTGATGTAGACATGCCTGTCAGATGTGCCTACACCACCAGAAATGACTCCCCCAGATGACCCATGGGTCCTCATCCTTGATTGTCCCCATCATCTTGGTTAGCACATGCCTATGCTCTCCTCTACACTTGGACAAGCAGCTCCCTCCAACTGCCAAGCAGCACTGCTCTGGGCATAGCTGCTCCTGGGACAGCTTTCAAGAGCCTCGTGGGCAAGCTCTCTTTCCCTTCCCTCATGATGCTTCTCCAGCATGGTCCCACCAGCCTTCCATCCTCCAGCTCTCCTGAATGCTCTCACACATCAGTCCAGGGCATGCAATATTTTACACTATGGAAACCCAACACTGGTGAGCTATAGCATCGTCTTCATTATCCCGGGCATTTTGAACTGGGATAAAAAGAAACCCTTTCTCAGTTCCATAGGCACAACACCCAGGGCCAAGTTGGGCTGGAGTCAAGTGCCATGTCATGCAGTCAAAGCCAGTGGGCTGACCCCGAGCAGTGTGGACACAACCGCTCTCAAGCACTACCTCCTGGCTCCCAGGCCAGCTCTCTGGGGCAGACAATTGAGCCTTGCAGATATTCCTGCTCCATCTGGTCCAATAAACAGTATAAATAATTTATACAACATTAAACCCTGAGCAGGAGGATTAGGAGAGCCCTGTTGCAGGCTGTCCCACAGTCTGTGGTTTGGCCACAGTCTTAAGATGTAGCACATGTCAGCTAAACCCTCGCTCCGGCTGAGGCAGGGAGGGTGTTCAAACCTCTCTTCCCAGTGTGACTTGTCTGGGCTTTCTTCTGATATCTGCTTCAAAAAAAGTCAAAAAACACTTCTCTTCAGAAATATCAAACCAAGCCATTTTGATGTTCTTAATTTTATGGGTTAAATCTGATGAATGGATTGCACACCAATTTGCAGACATTTTTGGTCAACCAGAATTGCGCTTTTCAGTGAATGAACTGTTCTTCAGAAACCATTGGCTCTACTTGGACCCCTCTTCCCACTGCCACAGAAGAGGGCAGGGATGTTGTAGGTCATACTCAGTGTATGGATCATCTCTGCTCTGGCTCTAATGTAGCTACCAGCTGGTCTCACTCTCTGCCAGCTCTTCTGCTTGGAGATGCCAAGGATCTTCAGTAGTCTCCACCTCTTGCTGTGGGCAGCTTCTTCCTCAGCCACACCCCTCCCGCTGCCATCAGAACAACCATGGAAGGATTTGGTTATCAAACTTAATTTCCACATTGAGGATTTTCAGCTACTCTCACTGATGTTTCTGTGTCCTTGCCTTCAGGACACAAATCTTTATGATTCCAACAGGTCATAACATCTAATGTCTGTTTTATTTTAAACACCTTCTTAGGGACAGGTACAAACACAGGAATGCTAATTTTTGTTATCAGGACACAGCAATGGGTCTCCACGGGTGGCTTAGCTGAGAATAGCCACACGACCTCTGAGGGCACACTACTTGGCCCTGATTTTTTGCTGCCTCCATCACCATAGCCACCAGCATCAGTCAGCAGGGTTCTACAAAGCTCACCGGAGCCATTAGAGGCTGTTGAAATGGCAGCCTTGGTGCTTCAGGGCAAGCACTGCCTGCAGGAGGTGAAAGCCACATGTTTGCGGTTGTGGTGCTTTTAAAGCTGATTTATTTTAACAGGAATTTCATGGTGTGCAGCTGGCAGCAGCAGCCAGCAGACATGGCAGTGTCCAGGCTCCACTTCAACATCTTCAGGAAGCCTCTGGGGCTGGCAGGGGACCCCTGGAGCCCTTTGGAGACCACCTGGGTGCCACTGTGGTTGAGGATGCTGCAGCCTCCAATGGGGGCTGGCCAGCTCCTGCAGTGCCAGTGGCCTCAGCCCAGGTTGAGCTCCTGAAGAAGGATGCAGCTCCACATGGTTGGCGCTGAGGGACACCGGGGACCTCTCACCAGGGTCAGAGAGATGTTCAGCTGCCCCAGCCCCCCAGCAGCACCAGGAGGAGATGGCAAGTGGCAGCAGTGGGAGACTCCCTCCTGGGGCGGGCCAAGACCCCCATCTGCTGACCCAGCCTGGCATCTAAGGAGGTTTGCTGCTTGCTGGGGCTCTGGTTCTGCTTTTCCATGAGGCCACCAATCAAGCCACCAGGGAAGACCTGGAGCACATCAAGCATGACTACATGTCTCTGGGGGCAAGGGCCAAGGGCATGGGGTCCCAGCTGTTTTTCTACTCAATCCTGCTGGTGATGGGGAAGGCCTTCAGGAGGAGTGGATGGATCCTGCAGTGCAACTACTGGCTGTGCAGCTGCTGTTGACAACAAGGATTTGGTTTTTATGACTGTGGGACCTTCACTGATGATTGGAGGACTGCTGGGGAGGGATAAGATCCACCACACCAAATAGGAGCACCACCACCACACCAAGTGGGCCAGCAGGCTGGCCAGCCTGCTGGGGAATAACTTCAACATAGGAACAATGGAGGAGGGAGTTGGCAAGTGAGGAGGTGCTGGATCAGGTTGGCAAGGGAAGGGTTCAGTGTGATGTGGACAGGAGAGACATCATCATCGACAAAACAGGGCTGAAGAGGTCGAACTTCAATAATATACACATAGATGAGGAAGTGCCTATGGGAGAACTTGGTGGAAGTTCTCATTTCTCTTCCAGGAAATCAGCACGACTGGGTGTCTCTCTGAAGTGCCTGTACACTAACGCATATGGCATGGGGAACAAACAGAAGAAACTAGAGGTCTGTGTGCCATTGTAGGGCTACAGTCATTGGGATCATGAGTCATGGTGGAATAGCTCACTGCTATAGATGCTGCCAGGGATGACTACAGGCTCTACAGGAAGACTAGGCTAAGGCAAAAAGCAGGGAATTCCCTTGATTTGAGGGAACAGTGTGAAGGCACGAAGCTCTGCCTTGGATGGATGAAGGGCCACTTGAGAGTTTATGGGCCAGGAGAAGTGGGCAGACAAACATGAGTGACATTGTTGTGGATGTCTGCTGTAGACCACCGGATCAGGAAGAAGTAGTTGAGGCCTTCTTGAGGTGACTGGAGGAAGCCTCGTGTTTGTAGGATGATAAGGACATGGGAGACTTCAACCACCCCAATATCTGGTGGAAGGTCAACACACCAAGGCACAAGCAATCCCGGAGGACTCTGGAGTACACTGATGATAACTTTCTGATGCAGGTGACTGAAGAGACAACAAGGGGAGACAATGTGCTGGACTCAGAATCACAAAGAAGGAAGAAACAGTCAGGGATGTGAAGGCTGGAGTGGCCTTGGCTGCAGTGACCATGAGATTGTGGAGTTTAGGATCCCGAGAGGAGGGAGCATGGCAAAGAGCAGGACCACAACCCTGGATTTCAGGAGAGCAGACTTCAACCTCTTTCAATTGCTGCTTGAAAGAATCCCATGGGATACAGTCCTGCAAAGAAGAATGGTCCAGGGGAGCTGGCTGATTTTCAGGGACCACCTTCTGCAAGCCCAAGAATGGTCTATGCCCATCAAACAAAGGCAGTAGGAGGCCTGCATGGATAAACAAGGAGGTCCTGACAAAACTCAAACACAGAAAAGCACACAAGGGCAGAAGCAGGGTCCAGTAACTCTGCTAATAATATAAAGACACTATTGGAGTGTGCAGGGATGGGGTTAGGAAAGTCAAAGCCCACCTGGAGTTGGATCTGGTGAGTGACATGAAAAGCAACATGAAGGGCTTCTACGGCTGGAAAATGTGGGCCTGCTGCTGAATGAGGAAGGAGGACCAGCTCATTCCGGACATGGAGAAGGCTTAGGCAGTGAGGGAAGGTGGTTGGGAGAAGTCATTATGTTTTTATGAAGGGGAATCCATGCTTAACCAACTTGATAGCCTTCTATGATGAGATGACTAATTTGGTGGATGAGGGAATAGCAGTGGATGTTGTTTATCTCAACTTTAGCAAGGCTTTTGACACTATCTCCCATGACATCTGCATAAGCGAAATGATGAAGTATGGGCTAGATATGTGGACAGTGAGGTGAATGGAAAACTGGCTGAACTGCCAGGCTCAAAGTGTGGTGATGAGTGGCATGAAGTCTAGCTGGAGGTCACGCACTAGTGGAGTACCCTGGGGTCAATAATGGGTCCAATACTGTTTAACATCTTCATTAACGACCTAGATGATGGGACAGGCTCCACCCTCAGCAAGTTTGCAGAAAAGGAGGGAAGGAGGGCTTGATTCATCATTTGCCTGTGCTGCCATTCAGTGGGACCTCAACTGGCTGGAGAAACGGGGTGACAGTGATCATATGAAGTTCAACGAAGAGGGAGAACCTGTCCCTCAGAAGGAATAACTGCATGTGCCTGTACACACGCTGCGAGCTGACTGGGCTGACAAGCACCTTTGCAGAGAAGATCTGGGGCTGCTGGTGGACAAGCTGACCGTGAGCCAGCAGTATGTCCTTGTGGTAAAGTAGGCCAACAGCCTCCTCGGTTGCGTTAGAAAGAGTGTCACTAGCAGGTCAAGGGAGTTGATCCTTCCCATCTGCTCAGCACCAGTGAGGTGCTGTGTCCAGTTCTGAGCTCCCCAGTACGAGAGAGACATGGACATACTGGACTGAGTCCCTCGAAGACGATTAAGTGATTGGAGCAACTGACAAATGAGGAAAGGCTCAGAGAGCTGGGGTTGTTGACCCTTGAGAAAAGAAGGCTCAGGGAAGATCTTATCAGTGTGTTTAAATACCTGATGTTGGGAGAGAGTAAAGAAGATGGAGCCAGGCTCTCCTCAGTGTTGCCCAGTGACATGACAAGACACAATGAGCACAAGCTGAAATACTTCTACTCTGTGAGGGTGGTTGATGAACCGAAGAGGTTGCTCAGAGAGGTTGTGAAGTCTCCAGCCGTGGAGATACTCAGAACCTGACTAGACACAGTCCCGATCAACCTGCTTTGGCTGACCCTGCTCAAGCAGGGGGCTTGGCCTAGGCAATCTGCAGAGGCTCCTTCCAACCTCAACCATGCTGCGATTCTGTGAGATGCATTTACATCTCCAGCATAAAGCACAGTTATTTTCAAGTATTCCATCAATTCTCACCTCAGTACAGGAAAATTGGCTTTCAAGCGCAACAGCACATTGAACCTTTACCACACCTGTGGGGCCAGAGTTTCAGGAGAGCTTTAACAACCAAACAAACCAAGGAAGTACAAAAGGTGCCATGCAAGTCAGATGTTTCTAGTGCAATAACCATATGATCAAAAGTTTCTCAAACAAAACCATTTGCTGTCAGGATGAAGTGGAACCAAGTCAGTGATATTCAAGTTTATAGAGTCAATTTTGTAAAATGTCAGAAGGAGTTACTTAGTGCCACCCAGTGTTGGCAGCTAGAAAAAGGAAGGTTAAATATGGTTACAACTGGGTGTAGCCTAGTGAAACAGGGAAAAAAATCCCTGCTCTTGCTTTCTGTATCGGGGTGAGTAATGTCACAGAAGCTGTGCAGCACTGAGGTCCAGGAGATAGGTGTCCCGTAGCTGAAATGCAGTTTAGCTGTTTTGTTAAAAAAAAATTTCTACCTTTTGTATTCACTTTTCAAAGCAGGTGATCAGTTTGAGATGTAGATGGCCTCTTTTGTCACAAGACTCACTCCTCTAGTCTCACATCAGTCTAGCGAGAAAGTTGTGCTGACTCTTCTGGTTAGATGTTCAGGAATTTAGATGAGAAACAACTGTATAAAAGTCGTTTCTTTCCTAGGATGAGTACAGTTAAAAGATTACTTTTTTTCCCCTTTATCTCAGATGCTGCATATGACCTGCCTTTTCCTTGAGGTCCTTTAAATTATACAGGATCTCACGTATATCAGACAGAGAAATGCTCTCCCAATTATGATCTTTGGACACCTGAATAATTGCACTTATGCTTTTGTCCTTCAAAGGACTATATGAAGCCGGTTAAATGTCATGGTCCCATTTAACAGACATGGAAAGCGAGGTGCTGAGCAGGTACCATCCTCCCCATCGCCATGGAGAGCTGGGTCCTGGCCAGGAGGGGATGGAGGGGACCCGGAGCCCAGAACCCGAATGGGAAAAAGGGGAAGGGGAAACCAGGGCACTGAGATACCACGAACCCACCAGATGTTGGGGGGTGAGGGGATCCCAGCGTTGTGGTTTCACCTGTAGTGGACATGGCAGAGAAACCCTCCTTCTAGCATTTTTGGCACCTTTACTCTGCCCTGAAGTAGTCTTGTTGCCCAGAGAAAAAAAGACAACACTGGTTTGAGCGGTTCTCTGCTGGTTCTTTATTTCAGCCCATAGAAGACAGACAGCCAAGGAGGGATGGACACAGGAGTTTATCTCAGATTGATACAACAAAGAACCAATGGCAAAGTGAAGGGTGATTACCCTCTGAAACATCACCTCCAGGAGGTAGCACGCTGGTTATCCATGTTTCTGGGTGGGAAGGGTCCCTACTGGCGTTTTTATTTTTTTCTCCCACTCATGGAGCCATCTCCCAGTCACACAGCCGATCCCTTGGATTTGTGCCTGCCAACAACATGCTTCCTTTCTCACTTACCTTTCACCGAGCACTGGGAAACAGGCCAGGCAGTGCGGCCGCAGGTCACGTGCTGAAAACTCTTCTGGGGCCAACTCTTTTCTTGCCAGTCCTGTGAGGTTTCTGGAGGACCTGGGAGCTGGGCTGGGTCTGCTGGCTCGCCTAGGAAGACCTCGATGATCATTAATTACATCTGCGTGTCTCACTAGGGTCCCACATGTCCTAGGTGCTCTCCACAGCTATGAGATTCCCAGTTCTCCCACAGACCTCACAGTTTACAACTCAAGGCAGAAAATCACTAATTCCTTTGACAACTGCTCAGGCCGTGCCTTAGGAATTCATCAAAAAGACAGTTTTCCCAAAGAGGGGCCACAGGACGCAGTGAGCATGGAAAGAGTTGGGTGGGGAAAGGAGACCAGACAAATACAGCATTCATGGAAAAAAATAATAATCTGTGTGTGCTCCCCTAGTTAGGAAGGTTTACAAAGTAGGTTTACAATGAGACAGTCCCTGCTCCAGAGGTTTTACAGTCCCAGCTATCAGGATGCAATAGCAGGAAGAGGAAAGGCAGAAGCAGGAGACCTGGGAGTCCCCGCGTTACACAAAGCAACTCTGCTCAGTGTGCAGGTCTGAGGCATTTTTAAGCCTATAAATAAACTGGGGACGTTAATGATGCCATTAATCTGCGTTGGCTGCCATCCCAGCTATTTTCAGTGGCGAGGTTACCTTGCCTCTCCCAGCAAAAGTAGGTCTCGAGGGGAGGGCTGGGCGAGCGGCAGGGATGGATGCTGTGTGCCCGTGGCGGGGGGGACCGCCCTCGGTGGGGGGACACTGCTGCCGTCCTTGGCCACGCACCAGGAGGAGGTGACCCAAGCACCACCCCTCCTGGCTCCCGGCCTGGAGGGAAACACACAAACACAGTCGTCAAGTAATAAATGACGGGAAAAAGCAGAGTGCTGCCAGCTGCAGAGGGAAGCGCATGACTGCTCCTGCCCAGAGCCCCTGCGGCAGAGACACTTTCTTCAGCTCCTGCAAGGAGATACCCCCAGTGGAGACCCTCTGCTCCTCTGGACCCGCTGGGAGCCTGCTCCCCAACCTCTGCCTTTCCAGTGACAGAAAGTGGCAAGGCTCAGAGCTACAGGAAAGAGGGGACCCCAGGAGGGGACAGCCAGGGTGTCCCAGCACACCAGACCAGGGTGGGAAGTGGCTGGGGTGCAGGTCCCTGGGGAGAACAGGGTCTGCCCTGAGAGAGCTTCTCGTCCATCACTCACACCAACAGCACAACAGTGCTTCCCTCATAGGCAGAGAGAGAGAAGAGGTCCCTTACCTTTCCACCCAGGGGGAGCAGAAATATCATAAACTCAGACATGTAAACATGCTTTTTCTCATTCCCACAAATGCCAGGGGAAAAAAAATAATAAAGAGCTGGATGCATGTTGCTCTTCCATTCTTGCATGAAGCTGACCTGAGGTCAACATATATGCACCCCAACACATCCCTGCCTTGTCATGTATGGTATGACACAAGAGAAGTTCTGTCTCTGCTCTTCACTAGGGTCTCACTATGGGATTCTGTGAGCACAGCAACCCCAGGACCACATCTGCTAGGGAGGAGAGTGGCCCAAAATCTGCCCTCAGTGCTTGCGCTGTACCCACAGCTGGTTTGGCTTTAGACAGCATGGTCCTGAGGTTCGTCTTCCAAGTGTACATGCTTTTGTTTATTTTATTATTTATTATTAAAAACATGCTTTTATTTATTTTATTATTTTTGTCACAATATGCCAGGAAAAATAAATTCCTAAAAGAAAATGAAGTTCACACTTACTGGAAATAGGTGCCTTTGAAAACCAAGTCTACACAGTGCTTTCCTTTGACCTGCCTGCTCAGATATTCAAGATGGTCAGATACCACCACACGTGGTCAGAGAAATGAATGTTCCTGTACCACCAAATAATAATGCCAGCCAACCTTTGATCTTCTGCAACAAGCTCAAGAAGTTGAGACATTCGCTAAGTAATATCATGGAAGTGTTATTCACCCTCTGGTCCCAGGTGACATTTGGCTATTGTAGCTATTGGGACTTACTCTCCTGAAGCATTCAGTGGCATAGGACTCCATTTCCTTATGTCATCAGAAAGCACCCACTGTTTTTTGATCTTTGTGTTGCTTAGTGTTGTTTCTCAAATTTGTAATATCTATAGTGGTCTAGATGCCACTTCCTTAGATCAGCTAGGAAAAATTAAGAGAAATTTGGATGTTTTTCTTCCCCTAACAATGACATTTTGGGGCCAACGTCAGCAATTTCTCTGTGGAAGGTCCAGCCTTGACCTGGCTTGCAGCTCACAAACAATGAGACCTGTTCTCCCTCAGGAACTGCTATGAAAGGCATTTAATTTACTTTGCTGTTTTGCCTCAATTATATCCACCGGACAATCTGAAAGTGCTGTTAACGCCCACAGCTGCAACAACACTGCAACTGTTGTCTACCCTCTTTTAGGGGTCATGCAGCATGTGACCATTTGAAGGTTTCTGGAGGCCTGGGTGGCATGGACGTGGCAGAAGGAGGCAAGGTGCAGTGCTGTGCATAGCCACTTTGACAAGCAGAGACATAAATGGGTCCCGCACTGTGCATTGGATCTGTGAAGGGGAGCTATGGACTCACACGTTGATGGCAAGAGCTGAGACACCAACCCCAGTGATATCCTACTATGCAACGGAGAGGAAGTTTCTTTCCCACCTTACAGAGCCTACACAGTGTGAAGCCATTTTTGCAATGCTTTCACAAAGGCTCTTTCCTGGTCCCTACTGCCTGGAACTGGCACTTTGGGGAGCCTGTCAGCCCCACCACCCACACAGGACACTGCCCTTCTGGACGTGCTAATGCAGTGCAGCAGGGAGCAGGCACTGCAGCAGTTCTTTGGCTCCACAGAGGTGCCTGTTGGTCACATTTCCAGCAGCTTTGGCAGACTTGGTGCAGTTATTATTAACTCCTAATCGCCACTTGCGGACTTTGCTGAGTGGTTGCTAGGATGTGAATTTTTTTTATCAATGGAATTTCATCAGTTGGGTTTGCTTTGCCATGCATTAGTTTGTCACGTCAAGAGATACAGCCGTCTAAATCCTGTTGGTATAAATTGGAGCAACATCAACCTCTGCAGGGAAGTGGGGAAAAAAGCCCTTCAAAATCCCAGTTTTACTCCTGGTATTCTGTGTCTGGAGAAACAGCATGTCCAGTAAGAAATTAGCTTGCAATTGGAATCTGGCACAAGATGCACAGAGGTACTCCAGGCAGACTTAACATTCACCTTGACAAAGTAATCAGCTTGTCAAGCAAAGGAAGTCACCGTGGCCAGCGTGGTGATGGAAGGTAACTAATACTCTCCATCTGCAGCATCAGGCAATTAAGGATTTAAAATCCTACAAGAGAGGAGAACTGAAATGTTAGAGAAGAAAACATAAATACAGAAGTGAACACATTAGCAACATGTAAGGCCCAGAAAAATGGAAAAGAAATGCCAGAAAGGTTTTATATTTGCCCCAAATGAATTAACAGTCTCAAATGAAGTGGTTAAGGCTTGTTGCATATGGTAAAAATACAGACTAAGCCAATCAAATAGTCTCAGGCTAGCTGCACAGAAGAAATTACCTTCCTAGAGCAAAAAAGGCATCTGTTTATTTATCTCAGTTATGAAAATGTCCTTGTCAGAGGTTTGCAGTGCTGAGCTCTCTTTGGGCAGGTCGCTTACCTCCCCCCGGCTCCAGAGAAGACCTGTAAACCACTGCCCCCCGATACATGATGCATCTACCCATCCCAAGCAGTCATCCCTGCTCTTCCCAGGAGCGCTGAGCTCCCTGGGCAGTCTCAGAAGACACAGCCCTCCCTCTGCCTGGAAAATCCTGCTACAGAAAAACAAGCTGGTAGTAGTAGTGGAAGTGGTAGTAGTCACTGGAAGAGATCCCTGTGCTCCCCTGAAGCCTCACCTGCACAGAATAACTCTGTGCAGACAGGATTATATAAAAAGTGCCTTTAAGGGCAATACCAGCTAAAATAATTCCCTCCTGTTGACCCTGCTGCTCACTCACTCCAGAGATGGCTCCTGATGGTGCAGCCCTTCCTGGCACCAGGAGAGGAGTGCTGAGGACCAGGGCCCAGAACTGACCAGTCTTGAATAAGATCCAGCAAAAAGTTCTTGCTGCTTATTAAAAAAACAACATACAAAGACAAAACCTAACTCAGGGAGTTCCCTGCTTGGCACACGGATGACAAGGTGATGCACTGCAGCTCAGAGGTAGGAGGGAGCTGCTAGGGCAGGGATGGGTATTGCTGCCAAAGGGTAGCCTCATACTATGGCCAGTGTTTCCACATTTCCAAAAAGAGGGAGAGAAGGGTGACAGCGTCTCAGATGAGCAACAGCTGAAGTGAGGTGGGAGAGCTGAGCCCTGTACCAAGGCTTAAGGGAACCAATGCACGCAACCACTGACTGGCAGCACCGGCGTCTCCAGGAAGGCCTGAGGACCCACACCTGATCTGCACATTTCAGAGACCAACAAAAGCAGTGATTCATCAAATCAGTCATAGAAATGTGAAATTCTCTCTTGTTAACACTGACAATTAACTCTTATATTTGCCTGGGAAAACAGGTCCTGGTGCCTTTCCTCCAGGAGGCTCAAGTACACAGCAGCGGGAGCCTACTGGTGGCTTCTGTAGGACCAGGATGATGCTGTGCTGGCCAGGCAAGAAAATGAAGTTGCTCCCCGGTCCTAAGTGAGCGCTGAACAGACTATAGGATTCAGAAACACTGGAAATGATCACACCTATGTAAACCTGGCATTTCATTGTGCCCCTGAAGCAGCAGAGCCTCCTGCTGCTGCTGCTGGTCTGAATGGACTGCTTTAGCTAGTTTGTGTTTCTCAGTGTCCTGGAGGAGACATTAGACAGTTGTGAGATTCAGTCTCTAATTAGGTCCCTGTAGTGGTAAGATTGCTTCCTTTAGAATAGCTCAGTGGGAACTGGTACTTTATCCTCTCTACTCAAATTTTTATTTCTTTCACCCTTGTTTTCTCTGCGAAGCCCGGAGTCTCCCAGACCACTGGATGACAGTTGCAAAAGCCTCTGACATTCACTTTAAGGACATTTCCTTTCAGCTGCTTCACGTTTCCTTTTGACAAGCTCTTCCAGTGATATTTACTGCAACTGATGAATTATCTCGCAGCTGGAGCGCTTGCTAGTCTTTTCAATCCAGTGCCGTTTTAAATCTTGATTAGCTGGTTTGATTTTTAAATCTCATAGAACTGCTAAGTCCAAGCTGTCCTGTCACACACCGTGATCGGGAGATGGTTCCCGCTTATGCAGAGCAGCAGCCACAGGCTGCCTACACAGGCGTTAGGCATTCGGGGGGGCTCCACCTCTCCAGCAGGTAGCAAAACAACGTATTATCCAGAGGAAGTAGTTCAGCTCACAGGGAAAGTTATTTAGATAGCTGGAAAGAAAGAGTCTTACTAATTTAAGCGTATGTGAAAAATGATGCAATGCACCACGCACTGCATTTCACAAGCATCTTGCACAAGTGATATTACACAAATGCACCTTTCTCCACATTTTTGCAGATCCTCTTTTCTGTTTCCTGCTTCTGAGCACATCCTTAGCAATGAACAGCAGTCCAGGGTTTCAAATTAGGATCATTATTGGAGTTCTTACATAAGATTAGCCTGATTTGTTTAGATTCTGCCCTCTCAAGTCCCAAGATACTTGCAGGGTCTGCAGGTGTTTAACCGTTGCAACAGCGAAGTCATTCTTATTTTGCCAGCTAACTGTGGGTTTAGGCACCTGATTTTCAGTGATTTGACTTCCAATTCTAAAAATGTGGCCTGAAGGTAAGCAGAAAACTGGGATTTGTAGCCCAGAGCCTGGGAACACACTAGGCATATCATTGCCTAAGTTCAGGCTGAGAAGCCAATGATACACACAGAGGTTCTTCACTTGTCAGAAGACTTACAACAAAACAGGAAGCTATTAATATCAGAGCCTGAACTGACTTGAGAGTCAAACAATATCAAACAGAAGGTGTCTCCCCTTTTTCCTGTTTATCTCTTGCTATTTTAGAAGACAAGGGAAACAAAGAGTCAGAGAGTTTCTCAATTTGGTGCTACAAGGCAGTGAAATCGAACCAGCAGACTATACATCATCACAGTAAACGTACGGCATCTCTCTCCTCAAGACTTTAAAGCTTCTGCTGCACTTTTAAACAAATAGGCAACCGATTTTGAAATGATGGGGTGGAACATAACAAAAAAATGCAGCACGACGGCATGCAGGAGCTTAGACAAAGTGAGCAATAAATGAAACTACAGGGGAGGGTAATAGGCTGGCTTGGTATAATTATCTTAGAAAAACACTGGAACTAAAGAACTTTCTCCTGAGAAAGTGTCATTTGATTTTTAATTAACACAGGTCATTAGGACTACAGTTCATGTTGTGTCTGTGTGATGGTTTATCAAGGCAGGATCAAATTACTGGCAGGGTTCTGGGAGGAAGCTCTAGGGTAAAGGCAAAATACCGCACACGCAGCTTACCTCCGCACAGCATAGAAATGAGCAAAACCTGCTGGACTCATGGCCCAGCCTCATCACATCAACGCAGTAGATGCCAGAGCGCACTTAGACCTCTGTTTTTACTGCTGCCAAACACAGTATTTTCTTTCAAACCAGGACAATTTGAAAAATTGTGTTTTCTAAGAGGAACTGGACGCAGTCCCTCCTTGAAAGGTGAGACTGAGCAGGAAAACCTGCCCCGAGAGCAGCTGGTGAGGGCAAAAACAGAGAGCCAACCTGTCAGGATGCCGGCTTGTTCAGCTGCTGGAGCTCTTCTGCATTTCGTCAGCCGCTGTGGAGGTGACAGGGCCAGGGAGCTGCCATCCTGGCCTCCAAATTCTCAGGGCACTTCTCAAAAGACTCACGCTGTCCTCAGAAAAACTGGCACTGAACAGGGAAAGGGGCTTTTCTTTAAGAAAAAACCCCTACACTCAGCACAAACAGCAGGTATCAGCTCCCTTGGAAATGTTTCCTTTTTCTTGGAGGAACAGGAGATTGTACGTGAGGACTCGTTCTCTGGGCTCTTCCACTTTTTCGGTTATTTGGAGGTTTGGACCTATTTCTTTTTTCCTATCCTATCTTGCTGAGCCACTTACAGCCATGTGACATAAATTCCTAGAAACAGATCACTCCCATAGAGCCCTGTGCGTCTCCACTTACACCAGAAAAACACTGTTTGTATCCGCAGAAGATTAAAAAAATAGCGGTGCATCTTCTTTTCTGTCCTTGATAAGGCTTCACCTGCAAATGCAAGGCAGGAGTCACACTGTTTTCTTTCCACTGGCGTTGCAGATGTCAAGCAAAAACGTCACAGATTTCATCGCTGCCTCAAGGAAATCTGCTGTAAATGGCTTGCAGGATCCGCCACCTCTGACAAGATTTGCTGCCTACAGCATTGATGCAAGCAGCATAATCCTCACGGGAAGGCACAGCAGTCAGCTCTCCACCAAAACGGCATCTTTTCTCCACTCAGGCCACTTCGGGGTGTGTTGGGTAAAGAGCGGTACAGCGAGCAGCTGCCAGGCTCCAAGACACTTTTGTCATCATGGCCACAGTCCTTTCTAGACTCCTTCATTTTCTCAAGCTTCATCCTTACACGGGAAGAAAAAAACTGTTCTCTCTTAACAAGAGGGCACCGGAGCACAGGATGGCAACACAGCTGGCCCCACCGCTGGCAGATGCAGATTCATGTGACAGCTGAGTCAGTCCAACAGCTTCTTGCCGTAGATGTGGATGGGCTCCTCTTCTGCTCTGGTCCTGTGCTCCCACTCCTGCCTTTGCTGACTCCTACCCCGAGGATAGTTTCAGGGATCTACACCAAAGGGACCAAACTAAACCAGGTAAGTGTCCTGAGTCCCAGACTACTGTCTTAGCTGCTAGACCTTTCTTGCAAGTAGGGAAAAGAAAAAAGGTAAGGAGAGGGCAAGGAAAGCACCTTTAAAGGCTTGAATCCACGGTGATCCCTTACTCTTTATTTTTTTCCTTCCCCCCTTTCTCCTCCCAGCTATCCCTACAGCAAGCTCCTGTTTCACACCACAGCACTTCTCGGAGGCCTGGCCTGTCAAAGAGCCAAGATGCTCCCCAGATCCTTGCTCAACACACACCAGCCCCTCCTGCACACGGCGAGCATGGCACAGATGGAAGGAATAACCACGTACCTCAGCCTCACCCAGGCACTGAGCGGGATGCAGGAGCTGGGAAGCACTCCCAGCTCTTGCAATATAGCCAGTGACCAGTTCCAGCCAGCTGCAAAGGGTCTGTAAATCCTGGGATTTACCTACCACGCAGTCTCAGCAGGTACCCCAGTGATGGGTGACTCCCGCCTGAGCTCATAGATGAGGAGGAAGAGAAAGGGAGGAAGAACAGTTTCAGATGAAGTAGAATTAGGCAAGAGAAAAAAGTGGTTACTAGGAAAAGAAAATGAACGATAAAAAAATAGATATGAATAGTTTTCATGTTTTAAGCAAGAAATGTGAGCGAGGTGAAACGAAGCAGAGTGAAGGGAAAGTGTTCTGCAGGGTGAATTAGAGAGATTTACAGCAGAACATCAGTTCCCTGTGTAGCTCAGGTCAAACACTGCTTTGCGTTTGAAAGTCAGCTACACCGAGTGCTCTGAAAGATCCCCTTTGCTGTCCAAGGCGTACAGTCAAAAGGTAATGCAGAGTGAATCTCTTCATGGCCTGATACAGCTCTCTTTCATACCATACCTCAACGCCTCACAGGCTTTGAAGTATTAAACTCATATGCCTCAGGGGCATGGAAGTGCTGTTAGTCCTGTTCTTCCTTGGAGAATGAGGGGCAAAAGGCAGAGGGGATGGGAGCTGCTTACCCAAGGAAGTCACTGGCAAGGCAGAAACCTGGACGTAGAACATCTAAGTCCCAAGCTAGCACCTGAACTTCCAGACACACCCTGCTCTCCCCCAAAACGTGAGAAAAGAAGAAAAAAACCCAAAGCAATACCACAGTGGTTTAAGTCATTTGAGAGTCCTGGCTGCAACCTCCCACACAGCAATCACCGCACGATCCTGGCTGGTTTCACCACTACCACCTTACCTTTCCCCTCTCAGGTTTTCTGTTGCATCTTGACATAAACTGGGGGCTGCCTGAGGCAGAGGCGGTTCAACCTTCCCCATTACTTTGCATGTGGCATGCAGTATCATGGGGTATCTTGCAGGTTTTGACTCTGAATGGAGTTTTTGACTCTGAGAGGCAAATTATTTAATGCCACTTGTGTCTGCCTAGTGAAGCCTTTCCACCCCTGTGAGCAGCTGGCAGAAGCAATACCAGTGAGCAAGAGCCATCCACACACACCACTCAGGTTTTACCATCTCTGCTCACTCTGAGATTTTTCATATTAGGGATATTATTTAGGTTGCAGGCGATAGCTCCAGAGAGTGACAAGAATCGGGCTAGTGAGTCTGCCCTTAGGAAGACCTGCCTGCAGCAGAGACTGCTTTATAGGAATGAGGCCCTGCAAATTTGTTTATGAAAACCAATGTCCAAAGTGCTGCTGTAAAGGATTTATGCAACAGAGATGTGAGTACCAATTCCTGTTTCACTACTGACTATTCCTATGTATTTCCTCTCTCCCTGCCCTTCAAGGCTTTGCTCTGAATATAGGGATGTATACTATTCCTGAGGAGTCCTGGGAGAGAATCTAGAGGGTAAAGATTTGCTTCAAAGCAGATCTTCAAACATCTGTTTGTACTTACGGCACAAATATTTAGCACACTACAGCACATAGCTGTCTGTAGCTTCAAGGCAAACGCAAATACTAAGAGGTATTAAACACTCATAAACATAAACAAGATAGCCTGGAGTAGCTTATCGGTTAGGTGGTAATGGGTGGGGGAAGGCTCATTGTATATTTAAGGCCCAGTCTTTTCCCACTGATTTTTTCTGCATTAGTAACGGGCCAGGGAGAGGAAAACTCTCATGCGTTTTAGCCTGGCAATGTTGCTCAAGTCGGAGTCAGTCCTGGCTCACTCCTGCAGCGGCTCCTGCTTCCTGCTGCACCCGGGTGCAAGGGCAGTCCCTGGCTGTCCTCTGAGTCGGGAGAGGAAGGACACAACCGCTAATGGCAGCTCCATTTCTGGCGGCAGTGCCACCGGCTATGGCAGGTTACTCCTACAGCAGAATGGAGATTACAGCTGAAGGGTAAGGGGTAGCTTCCCCGGCTGCAGAGACCTTGCTAGTTGGCCATACAGCAGCATCAGAGGGAGTCCCTGGCCTCAAATTACTGTTTGATTGGAAAACAGGTGAGCAGATGAAGGCATTATCACCTTCTGGTATCTAGCCACCAAAGGCTAGAGTGGAGCTGAGACACTAGAAGGACACTTGTACCATTGTCTGAGAGAGAGGTACCATGATTAAGCTGATAGAAGCTGGTGATGTTCTAGTCCCCCCCACTCCTCCTACATGAACGAGGAGATCATTTGGCTGATTGAAGTCCCTGAATGATCTCCTATTGGGATTAGACGACTGCCAGTTCTGGTGCAAAGAGAGGAGAGAAACATGGGGCAGAAGCCATAGGACCTGAGGCATGGAAGCAGTGCTGTTCTTGATGGGCATAAACCATTATGGACAACATCTCAGTATCTCTAGTTCACAGTCTTCTGTCTAGTCTAATCCCACCTTGTTGGAGATTTCAACTAAAATGCAAAAAACCTGGAGCAGCTCTGCCCTGGACATACGTTGGCTTCTGCCAGCTCTACTGCAGGGACAGTAATCTTTGCCAGCAGAGCAGTAATAAACACCTCTTCAGTCACCTCACCATCACTTGCTAAAGCTCATTTGTCAGAGCCCTAAATCACAACGCAAACACTAAAAATCAGCCCCAAATGGACATGCCTAGACCACAAAACCTGCAAATTCTCTGAAAACATGCAGTCTAGTCCAATAAACAGTGCTTTCCCCAGGAGAGCTAATTTTGGTTCTGCAAACAAAACAGTGTCAACAAGAAAAGCACTTTTACATCACTATTTTTGGCAGTATGGAAACATCCCTGTATATTACAAGCTACTTACTACATGTGCAGAAGTTTCCGATGTAGATCCACATTCAATTCAGCATTTCTGGAGGTGAAGCGGGTTTTTCAGTCATGTCAAGCCAATGCAACTGAGCCAAGAGGAATTAAAGCTATGCCCTTTTCTGCCTGTTGAGACATGGTGAAAGAAAGCAGCCACCTTAAATCAAAGGGTCCAGATTCAGGGAGGTGCTCCAGCCAGAAATCAGAAGGCAGTTTACAGATACTTTGATAACTTGAGCTTTTATCATTCCACAGGACCCCAAGATCAGTTGGTGAGGGCTGAGTGAGTTTCCTCATATGGTATTCGAAGGCAAAGTCAATCTACATTTTCTTCCCAACAGGCAAGCCCAGGCAGCTACAGTGTGTTATAAAAAGAGGAGATTAAGCACAAGTTTTGCAGTGCTATTGTCTGAAAAGATACAATCAGTTCTATCGTTAGGAGCTTAGGAGTTAGGATTTTAAATCTGATATAGGCAGCTTTGAAGCACCAGTTTTGTGAAGAATATCCCCTGTTTTGTCCTATCTTGAAAACTCAATTGTTTAGCTATTAAAAGAGATTAATGTAATCTCTGTGTCTATGAAATTGGATTTTGAAACTGCTTGCTTACTGTACTATCTCAAGTGCAGTCAATGAAACCTCTGCTCCTATTCACGTTGCTACAAATTACGGGTCACACCATGTTTGAGCCCATTTGCCAATGGGACAAAGTGCCCGGCAGGCTGCAGGAGGAGGTGCACAGCCGGCAGGGCGAGGGAAGCTGTGGTTCCCCTGAGGCCACCGGTGACGTACCGTGTTGCTTTGGACCCCTTGGTGCAATCAGGCCCAGTAGGAGGGATACTGAGATGGCCAAGGCAGAGCGCAGAAGCTAGGAGGAGAGGCTGAGGGAGCTGGGTGGGTTTAGTCCAGAGACGGGGAGATGGAGGGGTGATCTAACAGGAGCCTATTGCAAATCATGCTTCCCTTGATGGCAGTTACACAGCTGATGAAGCCCAACACCTGTGAATGGCAGGTGCAAAAATCAGGGGCACCAAGCCCAGGCTGGAGCTGGAGAGATGAGATGAGACATTGGCAAAAGCATGTCCCAGACAGTGGACTCTCCATCCTTGGAGGCTTTCAAGGCTTGGCTAGAAAACGCCAAGGCTTACCTCACCTAGTGCAATAGTCCTGTGCTAAGTGGGAGCCTGGATGAACTTGAGCCTTCAGACGACCCTTCCAACCAACACTTCTGTGTTTCTGTGCTTTTTCTAGTGAAGGAGATGAACACTGTTCAGCTCTGTGGATCTGTGTCCTTTTGTGATAGCTAAGGATCCGGTCCTGCAGTCTGAAAATCCTGAAACACTGTTTAGAAAACGTTTCAGAAAATTTGTTTGGAAACCTTTCTTCTGCTTATGTATTCATCTGTGGTTTGCTACAGAAAGCTCTGGAAACAGACTGTCTCAAACATCTGCTTTCACACAAAATTAAAAGCGCACACAGGATTTTTCTCAGCTGTGAACCACTATCTCCTTGGCAGATGCAAGCTTTCAGTCACCCAGGACAGTCCCTCACATGTGGGGCAGTACCAGTTCTCAGGGCAATCCCACATCTTGTGTGGGGCCACAGTGGCCACAATTTTGAACTCCACTAGGTCAGTTTGGGCTCCAGAAAGACAAACATAGTTACACAGGAGATGTGCTGATGAATGAGATGTGCAAGCTGAAGTCCCATCCTTCTACCTAGAGCAAGAGGATCTCTTAACCTCAAGGGAAGAATTGACTGCAAGGACCAGGCTGTAACAGTGGACATGCTGGGCAGAAAGCAGCACAGAGTCAAGCAAAGGACCTCTGAGAGTTGTATCACTACATTGTCCCATGGCACAAATATTATCCAACGCCTTCTGTTCCTCCTGTAGGACGGAATGTGCTATCAGAGATGGGGACGACCACCCACTCCATCCTAATTATGGACTCCTTGCAAGCTATGTCATTGGATCCTCAAAAGTGTCGCTGAGCTCCATGCTGAGGAGGATGCTGGGACACAAATGAGAAGTATGAAGAATATTCTGCTGACCCTACACCTGCCTTGGGAAACCAGGGAGCTCAAAAAAAGCTGCCTTTGCAGCCTGGGAAACCAAAGCTGAGGCTGGTTCTAATGAATCAGGGGCAGCAAAGAAATGCAAAGCAGCTCTGCTGAGCTCTGCATGCTTCGCCTCCTGCTCTTCCATCATGTTTTTCTTTTCTTGGCATACTCCCCTACCTTCCTAAGGAGGGTAATTTATAATGGGTGTCATTATCCACGCATAAGGGGGAAAAAAAGTAAGCAAGGTTTCCTCTGCTGGTTTAATAAGCTGGTGGCTTCCAAAAAACCTAACAGTAAAGGTTAAGAAATCCAAGCCCCTCCTCCTTGTTGCCTTCCCCTCCCACAGCCAGCAGCAGCATGTTGTGCTCTCCTCCAACGCCTGCTTCGCCTTGGAAATGAGGCTTGTGGTCCTGCGAACATGGTCTAGCCATGAGTGTTGACAGTCCAGTTGCTTCACTCAAGAGGTAAATGGTAGAAGAGATATCCCAGGGCAGGAGGAAATTGCTGCAGGGATTTCTGCTTGTCATCAACCAACCCAGACCATGCCTCCTTGTAGCAGCTTCTGTTCACTTCAGGTTCCTGGCTATAGCAACTGCATTACTGCTTCCATCCATGCATACCACTGCACAGGCACTTCAACAGGCTCCTTTTCTGCTAACAGAGGGAACACAAAGCATCCTCTGGCTATCTGAAGCAATTCCTCTCTCTAGCCAGAGATCAGCAGCTCCATGCCCCAATCTTTGTAATGTCTGCCAGACCCTTGCATCCTCTGGATGTCCTCTGCCAAGTTCCCTTCTTTTGGGAAAAGGGGACCTATTTGACGAGTAAACTCATCATGGCAGCACTGGCTAGAGCTTCTGACGAGCCATCCCTCTGCTGCCCTGGGTGGGTAGTGGGTAAAAATAAAAACACAGGGTGTTTAAAGGGTTATTCTTCCCTTTTTGCAGCAGCTGAAAATCTAACTTGTTTTCTGTCTTTCCCAGAAGTATCTTTGACTGCAGTGGCTTGAGAAGCACCCTAGCAGTAGCAAGGTCGTTGTTAATGACTGATTGCTCCAGGGCAGTGGATGATTTGGTGCTCCTGATACAGGGAGAAGGGCAGAAGAGAAAGAAGTCAAATGAGAGGGTGCCTGTAGTTGTTATGCTTCTCCTGATGCATCTGGCAAAGACTCAAAGACTTCAAAAATGGTTAGATGACTAATGGAAGTGCTTGTATAATATAGGGAGCCCCACACCCCAAAGCACCAGAGGCACAGACCATGTCACCACCAGCAGCAAGCTGCCCAACACTGGTGGAAGGGACAAAGAACTAGCGTTTGTGTCCTCTGCTTTCAAGCAGGAAAAAAAATTAATCTTTTGTATTTTCTCTTTCTTTTGGACTTTGTAAAGAGTTTTAGAGACTGTTTATGCACGACTTGCTTTGTCCGGTTGGATGCATCTGGGTTACTTGTTCTGTCTGTCTGTTCTCCCCAGTTTTAAGCACTTCTCCATTAATTGCTGTTTCCTTGACCAAAAGCTTTACTTTTGTGTTCGGAATTCCGTATTGAATTGGCAGTACACACACACGCAGCCCCAATGCCACCCTCAATGCCTCCCAAGGCTCCGAGATGCCCTCAAGGCCAGTTCCAAACCTCAAAGTGAAGACATGGTACAAAAGTGCTGCCTCAGGGCTTCTCTCCAACCAAGAGCATGCCGGCAGCCTGTGCCAGCCTTCTCACCCCAAACTATATTCAGCTCATGATGACTTGCTTCTGGCAGCTTAATTTCTTCTTCTCACCTGGCAGACAGCAGCCCCACAATCTCTGGTCACTGCCCAGGTCCACTGACAGGGCCAGTTGCTCTGGGGAGCTTTTTGCAGCAGTGGTATTGTGGTAGCCATGATGGTCCTAGTTAAAACAGATGGAATGGAGACAAAAGGGATGGCAAAGATGGCATCACAGAAGGATGACATGGAACAGCTACAGTTCCCTCAGGGCTGCACTAGCACCAAATAATGCAACTCGCAGGAAAGTGCTGCAATTAGAAAGCTCACCTGCATATACCACATTTTCAGCTGGCAGGGAGGCTGACATGAAGGCTGGGGGGAGCTGCTACAGGTACTGCATTGTATGCATGCTTTGGAGCCAGAGGAGTACCCAGTCAGTGTTGGGAACTAACAACATTTTATATGCACATACAGCTTTACGTGGTCTTACTGGTATCTGAACATCTGCTACTGCTTAAAAGACAACTCAGTCCTGACCTACCTACAGAGATCTTGGGTACTGTTTTTAAAAGCAATGGATAGGTCACAATGCAATCATAGAACTCTAGCATCCTTCAGGTTGAAAAAGACCTTTAATATAATCAAGTCCAACCATTAACCCAGCACTGCCAAGCCCACCACTCAACCATGTCCCCAAGCACCACATCTGAACGTCTTGTAAATACCTTCAGGGATGGTGACTAAACCACTTCCCTGGGCAGCCTGTTCCAATGCTTGACAACCCTTTCCATGGAGACATTTTTCCTAATATCTAATCTAAACCTCCCCTGGTGCAACTTGAGGCTGTTTCCTCCTGTCCTATCGCTTGTTACTTTGGAGAAGAGACCAACACCCACCTGCCTACAGCCTCCCTTCAGGTAGTAGTAAAGAGCAATAAGGTCTCCCCTGAGCCTCCTTTCCTCCAGGCTAAACAACCCCAGTTCCCTCAGCTCCTCCTCATAGGACTTGTTCCCTAGACCCTTCCCCAGCTCTGTTGCTCTTCCCTGGACACGCTCCAGCACCTCGACGTCCCTCTGGCAGTGAGGGGCCCAAAGCTGAACACAGGATTTGAGGTGCGCCCTCACCAGTGCCCAGTACAGGGGGGCAGTCACTGCCCTTGT
>JAVJGI010000014.1:23568424-23602031 GCA_035590275.1 Ibycter americanus | reverse complement strand
TCTCCAGGAGAATGCTGTGGGAAATGGTGTCAAAGGCTTTACTAAGGTCCAGGTAGACAACATCCACAGCCTTTCCCCCATCCACTAGGCATGTCATCTTGTTGTAGAAGGAGATCAGGTTTGTCAAACAGGACCTGCCTTTCATAAACCCATGGCTGGCTGGGCCTGATCACCTCGTTGTCCTGCATGTGCCATGTGATGGCACTCAGGATGACCTGCTCCATAACCTTCCCTGGCACCAAGGTCAGGCTGACAGGCCTGTAGCTCCCCAGATCCTCCTTCCTGCCCTTCTTGTAGATGCGCGTCACATTGGCCAACCTCCAGTCTTCTGGGACCTCCCCAATTAGCCAGGACTGCTGCTAAATGATTGAAAATGGCTTGGTGAGTCCTTCCATCAGCTTCCTCAGTACCCTCGGGTGGATCCCATCCGCCCCCCACAGACTTGTGTCTAAGTGGTGTAGCAGGTCACTGACCATTTCCCCTTGGATTATGGGGACTTCACTCTGTTCCCCATCCCTGTCTTCCAGCTCAGGGGGCTGGGTACCTGGAGAACAACTGGTCTTACTATGGAAGACTGAGGCAAAGATGGCATTAAGTACCTCAGCCTTTTCCTCATCCTTTGTCACGGTTTCCTTCCACATCCAATAAAGGACAGAGATCCTCCTTAGCTCTCCTTTTGTCACTAATGTATTTAGAGAAACATTTTCTACTGTTTTCCATGGCAGCAGCCAGATTATGTTCCAGTTGGGCTTTGGCCCTTCCCTTCTAATTTTCACCCTGCATAACCTCATCATGTCCTTACAGTCCTCCAGAGTTGCCTGCCCCTTCTTCCAGAGGTGGCCAACTCTCCTTTTTCCCCTGAGTTCTGGCCAAAGCTCTGTTCAGCCAGGCTGGTCTTCCCCATCGGCTCATCTTTCGGCACATGGGGACGGCCGGCTCCTGTGCCTTTAGCACTTCCTTCCTGAAGAATGTCCAGCCTTCCTGGACCCCTTGGCCCTTCAGGACTGCCTCCCAAGGGACTCTGCCAACCAGGCTCTTAAACAGGACAATGTCTGCCCTCCTGAAGTCCAAGGCAGAAGTTCTGCTGACCCCCCTCCTTACTTCTCTTGAGAATCAAACCCCCTATCATTTCGTGATTGCTATGCCCAAGACAGCCTCCAACCAACACATCACCCACAAGTCCTTCTCTGTTCGCAAACATCAGGTCCAGTGGGGCACCTTCCCTAGCCGGCTCCCTCACCAGCTGTGTCAGGAAAGTCGCTTCCACATGCTCCAGGAACCCCCTGGACCGTTTCCTCTCTGCTGTATTGGACTTCCAGCAGATGTCTGGTAAGGTGAAGTCCCCCACGAGAACAAGGGCTAGTGATTGTGAGACTTCTCCCAGCTGCTTAGAGAATATTTTGTCTGCCTCTTCATCCTGGCTGGGTGGTCTATAACAGACTCCTGCCACAATGTCTGCCCTGTTGGCCCTTCCCCTGATTCTTACACATAAACACTCAACCCTATCATCACCATCATCAAGCTCTAGACAATCAAAACACTCCCTAAAATACAGGGCTACCCCACCGCCTCTCCTTCCTTGCCTATCCCTTCTGAACCACTGCAGCCCTCCAGTTGTACAAGTCATCCCACCATGTTTCTGTGATGGCAGCTGTGTCAGTTTTCCTGCTGCACAATGGCTTCCAGCTCCTCCTGTTTGTTGCCCAGGCTGTGTGCATTGGTGTAGATGCACTTCAGTCGGGCTATTGATCTCAGGGGAGAAGGCCTAACTCCTACATGGCCATTGCCAAGCACTTCCGTGGTTTCTAACACATCAATAAGCCTTGCGTCTTTGCTGCCACATGGATCTCTATCCCCTACCTCCACAGACACAGCAGATTGAAGGACCTCACTAGCACAACGTCCCTCAAACAGTGACATGCTGCCATCAGGCTTATCTCTAGCGAGCCGTGTTTTATCTGCTTCCCCCTTCAAATGCAGTTTAAATCTCTTTCAGTGCGGGCTGCTAACTCCTGTGCAAAAATAATATACCCCCTTTGTGACAGGTGTACCCTGTCTGTGGCCAGCAGGCCTGCTGTTGTGTAAACCAATCCATGATCAAAACCCTCAAAATTCTGCCAGTGACACCAGGCTCGGAGCCAGGTATTGATCTACTGGCTCCTCTTGTTTCTTCCCTCACCATTCCCTCCAACTGGAAGGACAGAGGAGAACATCACTTGTGCTCCTGATCCCTTAACCAGTCATTCCAAGGCCCTGGCACCTCTCTTGATTGCCCTCGGACTTCTTGTTGCAACTTTATCGCTGCCCACCTGGAAAATCAATAATGGATAATAATCCGAGGGCCACACCAGAGTGGGAAGCTTTCTCTTCACATCTTCAACCTGGGCCCCAGGGAGGTAGTGGACTCCCTAAGTGGGTCCAGTCTGTATGTTAGGCCTTCTGTTCCCTTCAGAAGGTGGTCTCCTATGACAAGGACCCATCATTTTTTCTTGATGGAAGCAGCTTTGGTGCAGGGCATAGGCTGACTGAACCTTCGCAACACCTCCATGCCAGATCAACTATTGTGCTCTTCACTGTTCCGTTCCACCTGCAGAGCCTTGTGCCCATTACGCACGGGCAGCTGGCAAGGTGGGGTGGTCACAGAGGAGACGTGCCTGCAAGGTGGGGTGGTCACAGAGGAGACATGCCTGCTGAAAATGGCAGGAACTTGTCGCCATTGCCCCCTATCCGTTAAGTCACTGTGTTGAGCCAGGTGGAGAGAGGACAGAGAACCCTCCACATCATGCATCCCGTCTGCCTGTTGAGCCTGTCTCCGAGGAGGCAGGGTGTGATTCCAGCAGTCTGTGCTACTAGGAAAAAGCCCAAGTGAGCACTATACGTTACGTTTGGTGCGTTGGGTCTGGCTGAGCTCCACAGCAGCCCTCACAGCGCTGTGCTTGTACTGGTAGCTAGACAGGCGGTGATAACACACCAGTGTTCTGGCTGCTGCTGAGCACCGCTGCACAGCACCAAGGCTGCCCCTCCAACCTCCCCCCGCCCTCACCAGCAGGCTGGGGGTGGGAAGGTGCTGGGAGGGGACACAGCCAGGACAGCTGACCCAAAGTGACCAAAGGCATATTCCATACCATATGATGTCTGCTCACATATAAAAGCTTAGAGAGAGGAGGAAGAAGGGGGGGCATTCATTATTTACAACATTTTGTCTTCTGGAGCAACCACTACGCATACTGAAGCCCTGCTTCCCGGGAAGTGGCCAAACATCACCTGGTGATGGGAAGTAGAGAATAACATCTTTTGTATTCCTTTGCTTCTATGTGCGCAACTTTTGCTATTGCTTCATTAAACTGCCTTTATCTTGACCCACAAGGTTTTTTTCCACCTTATTTTCTTCCCACCCTGTTCTTCTGAGGAGAGGAGTAATAGAGTGGCTTGGTGGGCACCTGGCGTCCAGCCACGGTCAACCCACCAGTTTGGCTTTACCTGCTCCTGGTGCCATGATCCTGCCCGTATCCATCAATATTTTCTCACAGCCAACTCCTGCGGAATGTGTGTGCTTTGTTCTTTGTTCAGAGTCCAATGCAGCATGATCTTGGTCATGAGTGTTGGGTCTTGGGGACTGTAGCAGTGACATTAAAGAAGTTAGTAGAATCCCTATGACAAAATAACTGGCTATATTATTAATAAAAGCCATCCACATATCTATAGAATTATCAGTAAATGCTGCTCTCTCTTTCACTAGTGTAGCATAACTAGGATATAATGATAGTTTTATATCGATAAGGCTTCTAGACTGAAGAGTTAAATTATATTTGCCATCAGCAATGTGATGTTAAATGTATGAACTGAACACTCACCAGCTACCAACCAGCAACACTGTCTAAGCACCAGAAAACATGGGAAAGAAAAGTTCTTGACTCTGACCCAGTAGGGCCGCCACTTAGATATTTTTGAAATTTAATTAAGCAAATATCATCATTCCTAACACAAACCATCTTGTGGTGAGCATGCTTTTGAATGCTCAGAGCAAAGCAGAAAGGAGCACTGGAACCCTGAGGAGTTAGGAATTATTCCCATATTAGGTACTATTTCCACAATGAGCTGCATTCCCAGTTTATCCATTTTCATTATACCAATTTATTGTATTTATGTATGAGGGATGAGTGTTTAGATTAAAACCTCATTTTTGTAGGTGCTACATGAACAAGTCATGAGACAGTCCCTGCTAATGCAGACTCCAATGTAGTGTCACAGTCACCTGGAAGCAAAGGATAAAGGATATGGGCAATGGGGAGAAGGTGCAAATTGATGTGTCCAGCGAAAAAGCACATTCTTCAGAGCAGGCAAAGTCTTGCTTTTCAGGAGAAAAGTTGTATGGCATGAAAGTGCACGTGGGCTATGCAGACTGTCATTATATTTAAGGGTGGATGTAGTGCTTACAAAATGAGGCAGATAAATAGCCTAACACATTTCAGTCCTCTCCATCTAGAGAAGAAATGTATCATATAGCCGTGTTCCTCCACAGTGACCTGCCACGCCTAAATTTAAAAGGATCTGGAAAGGAGAGGACAACTCAGGCTCTGCACTCATTGCAGCTTCAGCTCTCCGTTCCCACTGCCATCAACAGCAGCACCTCCACCACTGCAATCTCCCCATCCTCTGAAAAAGGGGTTAAAGGAGCTAACACTTGCAGAACTCACATGTGAACCCCCACTGCCTCTGGCGATTTATAATAGCAGCTTGCATTTTCCAAAGAGATTTGGCACGGAGGAACCTGACTGTCACTCTAAGTGTGTGAAAGTCTCGAGTAAACGAGTCTGTTTCGAAAACAAGATCCACCCACATAGCCAGAAAGCCATGAAGGACTTCAGGATGTACCTACACCGCACCAAGTGAAGGTGGCCTGCAGATCCCAAGCTGCCCCTGGGGCTAGGACCAGCATAGCCAGGTTGGTCAAAGCCTGGCTGAACAAGCTTTGCTCTTCTGCTGCCACGTAACCCAGTGTCCATGCAAATATGCTGCCCTTCCTACTCTCATTAGCACCTCTGCACCGCACAGCAGCACGTGGTGATACCAGCTGGAAACAGCTGCTGCCAGGTGCTGTGTGGACACATCTGCAAGCACTTACACCGTCCCATCTATGCTGGGACCTCGGTCACTCCTTGCTGCAGAGAGATGGCCTAAAGCTGCATTTTAAAGGAGCTGGTGGGGCCCAAGGGGGCAGGTGGGACAACTGAAAACAGCTTTAAATTCAGTGCGGGGGAGAAGGCAGCTGAGATAGCAAGCAGAGGTCAGACCAGATGCTGGAATCTGAAGGTATAAGGCAACAGATTATTAATGAAGAGACTTGTTTAAGTGTCTTGGTAATGCGGCAATGAGAAACCTCGTATTACTGCTTCAGCAAACAGTGTGTATATAATATGCCATTGTGAAATCATGAAATCATTGTACACAAATACAGTTAGAAGAAAAAAGGAAAAATTGGCCATATTTCTGAATATACTCTCTTCTTTGGGAAATAATGTTGATGCAGCCAGAACAGGCCTGTTATATCGAACTCTCGTGCACATGTCCTCATTCCTATGGCTTAATAATCATAATGAACTATGAGGGAAAGGTAAATAGTCTTCATTCCACATCTCCGAGGATAATAAGAAAAAGGAAGAGATTTCAAACATTGGTAATGACTTGTAGAGCTGCACATTGCTTAAAACATCGACCATGAGCCAAGAAATACCCCTCAAGGCTGCAATCAAAAACTGTTTTTGGCTCTGTGCTGTGAACAGAAATCTTATTTGATCAACAGAGTTATTGCAACAGACTTGCTGCTCAGAGTCTGGAAGCTTGTCTCTAAAGCAGCACCCCTCACTGCAGCTCCTGCATGGCAAAGCTTTGGGCTCATGGAACGCAGCTCTGGCTAACAGCTTCGGGTTAGTGGCAACCACTGAGGAGTGTCTTTGATGCTTTTCCCTTCGCTAGTTTAGAAGTCTGCATAATTTTTCATGGGGAAGTAAGTGAGATCTGAGAGGAGCAAAACTACTCCTCTCTTTTTCTGTCAGTGTATGTCACTTTGGAGAATGAAATTAGGTGAACTTTGTGAAAAATTGTGAAGAGGTTCAGCCTCCTGCTCTTAGTAGCTGTAGAAGGATAGAGGCAACCCCTGCCCTAGAGGACTTGCAGGCTAAAAAGAAAACAGACATGTATGTGTCCGCCCTGCCACAAGAAATCATCCATCTGCCAGATAACACTGGTAGGCAGAAAAGGTAGGAACTGAAAGTTATTTAACAGAGGTTCTCAAAAAATGACAGACCTCCTCAAAATGTTTTAGGTATTTTTTTGTTGAAATGTAAAAAGTTGACATTTAAGTTGAAATTTGGAAAACTAAATGTGTATTATTCATATATATATATATATGTGCACCATCATAAATGTTGGTATCACTAAGGAAAAAGAAAAGTTTTGAGAAGGGAGATGATTGTTAAGAGCAGAAAGCAATTTTCAAGAAGGAACAAGCTATACTGATCCAAGAAAACCCAAGAATCATACTGACTGCTCCTGAATACCACACACTGGACCCTATATCCAGCTACTGACTTAGGGACATATGGATAATTGGCATCTCCATGCTGACGGTTTGGTGATCTGGCAAAACAGAACCTTCTCTAACCATGGGAATAAGGTTAATAAATAAATAAATAAATAAATCACAGGCTCCTGTTCAGCAAAAAGAAACCAATGGGACACAGAGACCCTTACCTGTGTCAGAGACACAAGAGCTCCAATGCAAACCAGACATGAACTGCCTGAGGTCCTTGGGAGAAAAGAAGGAATTTCAGACACACGTGCCATAGGAGAGAGCTCTAGAGCCCAGAGAAGCAACTGGGTCCTCACACAGGCCATGAGCAACAGGGCAGAATACTACCAAAACTAAACAAGCTAGAAATAGACACATTTTGGGTGTATGATATATGCTGACTGGCACCCCAACACTGGAACAGGTTGCCCAAAGAAGTTGTGGATGCCCCATAATTGGAAACGTTCAAAGTCAGGTTGGATGATCCAGTGAAAGATGTCCCTGCCCACACCATGGACTAGATAATTTTTGAAAGTTTCTTCCAACCCAAACAATTCTATGATTCTCCAATTTCCCACTTAAGCACTGAAATAAGAAGCCTGAAATTTGCTGGTTACCACAGTTTGAACTACCATTAAAAACAATGTGACTTTTCCAAACATCATCTCTGATTTGTATTTTTTTTTAACAGAAAAGCACTAACACAACTTTTTTTTACAAAGAATGGGGCAACTCAACGAGTTTTAGATGCTGTGACTTCCTTATTCAAATCCAGGCAGTATGAAAAGAGGTGATGATAAACCGTTATGATCAAAGATTTACCTTTCTACAAAGAGGAAAGAGAGAGTGGCAAAGTACAGAAAAGGGGAAACACAAGGGAAGAGGAAAAGCAAGCACTGTGTCCACTGTTGTCCTCAGGCTTTATGTCTGACAAAACCAAACCAAACGACCTATAGGAAAATAGTATGTTTATTTCCAGTGACAAACACACAGCTTAACATCCCAGCTAAAGCCACGTGGCAGTGGGAGAGTACAACCGTTTGCATCCTTGTCCTATGGCCAAAGCGAGCATTTGCTTTCTGCAGAGTGACCTTGGATGGGCAGAGAGACATTTTCTGGACAGGGAAGGTAGAGATCACGATCCTTGTATGACTGTTAGCCCAACCCCGACCTCAAACACCATGCAGTGTCTCCATAGCATGGTGGTGTCTGCAGGTACAAGCACCACCAGCAAGCTAACAGCAGTGAGCCTTGGAGAAAGAGTAGGGGGGCTGCCCTAGGCTGCTTGGTTAAAGCCCATAAGAAAGGTTGGCACCTACTACCATGAACAAAAAGTTCGTTTGCAATTAAAGTCAAATCCCAGGAATGGTGTGTGTTGCATCACTTGGAAGCACATGGAGATTTGGGGCGGAATGGGGGGAGATCAGTAGCATTGACACTGTAGCTTTCATCTTCTGCCTCAGTAAGCCACAGAGGTGGTAATGGATAATTGCCACCAAGGTAAACGTGGGCATTTCACACCTCCTGTGCTTCCTTGCCAGCATGCTGAGGACAAACTGGGCAGCACTGGTTCCCATTCATGCCTCTGTATAACCGTGGACCTGTTGCTGGGCTCCAGGATCATAAATACTTCACGTGAGATCAGATGCTGGCCTGGTGCCAGGCCAACTCCAGCAGCAGGGGATGGTGAAGGTATCTCAGAGGCTTGCCTCTTCTCGTGTAGCAAAGGCAGTCACTGAAGCAAGGGCTCCCCCCATCACTCACAGGAACTACTGAGACCTGAGAGGCAGCTGGGACTCGGCTCAAGGCAGTGCACGCTGGTCACAGAAGGACACCACCAGGAGGGCCACGGTCCTTTCTACTCCTTCAGTAAAAGGGAGTCCCCTTGCTAACACCTGCTTTCCTGCAAGGGCTCTGCATGGCCCCCTTCATCCTCTGGAGCTCCTTGTCTGCCCAGGAGGGAAGGGGCCCCATTACAACACGGTGGTTCCCCAGCATGGGTAAGATTTGATCATTCAGGAGAGCTGGGAACAAACACCAGCGCTGAAGCAAACAGCCCCATCCAGTCCAGCCACGGAACATGACTGAACAGATCTGCACAAGCAGAACCGTGCAGACTGCCAGCAGAAATCAAACACAGAGCACACTGCAGGCTGGCAAGCCCAGTCTTTTTTTTTTCTTTTTCTTTTTTTTTTCTTTTCTTTTTTTTTTTTTAAGTGGAGGCTCATCCTTCCCTTTTATTTAAGCAACAGTTCCAGTGGGAAGAAAGGCTGGAAGAAACTACTGCCTCATCATACGGCCTCTCACCAAACTCCATGGTGCAGCTAAGAGGAAGTATGCCAGCTTTCCTGAAAATGAGTACAGCTGATGCCTTTGCAAAAGGATGAACAGGAGGTGCCATGCATGAAGGGAGAAGGCATGGATAGGTAGGATATGCTCTGGCAGGGAAAAGCTCCCCAGCTTGCGTAACTTGCCAGGGTAGAGAATTGCTCTGACAAGTTATGCCGGCTTCTACAGCAGCTATGAATGTGATCCTATAAAAAAACAAGTATCAACAACTTAATCACATGCCTGGGTCACATGGCAGCAAGGGCAACACACACTAGCAAATGCTGATTTTTTTGTTTGTTTTGTTTTGTTTGTTTTTTTTAATATGAAGTGAGAGTGAGGAGCGAAACTTGGGTGGGGCTTTCTACTACTCACTGGGAGGAAAAAAAACGCCTTTGCAACAGCTCCTGCCTTGTTTTTGCTCTCCCTCAAGAGCACGGGGCTCTCCAGGCTCTGCTGCGACTCGCAATGCCACAGTTTTTCCAAGACTCACAGAGCCCAGCTTGTTCTGCAGCCCAGACTAGCTCTGATTCTGCCTCAGCAGGTCTCGCTGACCGAGCTGAGCTGGACTGGGCTGAGGGCAGGAGCTTCGGTTTAGTGCCTGGGATGACCTTGAGCGGCAGGCAGCAGCGTTTGGCAGGACTGTCTTCCAGAAAAAGAGGAAGGTATCAGGAGTGGGAGATGTCAAGGTTGCGAGGGATGCGGGGAGGAGGGCTGTGCAGGGCGGGCAGCGGCGTGACGGGGAACCTGAGTCATGCCAACGCACCGCGCCTGTGCAATGGTGCAGCCCTCTCCACCTCACCGCAGCCGGGGGCACAGACCTGGGGTGGCCCGCAGCTGACAGGGCTCCCATCAACACCCGCCTCTTCCCAGCAGTGGTATGAAAGAAATCCTGGCTGGCTGTGCATCCTGCAGCCAGCGGTAAGGCAGGCCTCCCTGGGGAGGGAGGTCTCACCGGTGGTTCTGCCTCAAAACCAGATCACTGGCTGCCAGGTCAGATTTTAGTGGTCATAGGTGGTTATTTTTTTCCGAAGACACATGTCAAAATCATCTTGTCTGAAAGCATCTCAAAGTGAAACAGTTTGTTTTAACTCACAGGAACCTCTGGGTTTTGTAGTTCTGTCTCCACCTCTCTTCATTTTCTGCGGTGGCGGAGACCCCAAAGACTCAAATTGCCCAACAAACCACTTTATTGTTCTGACAGTTTTCAACTGAAAGCCCTGTCTTTTCTTTACCTACTTCTCTCATGCAGTACCTAGTTACAGGTCTACAGGTCTTACATTTGGGGTGCATTTTCAATAATTCTGTTCACATTAGACATAGATTACTGCAATGGGCCAAAATAACAGAAGGTCAGCGAATGGTCCACCTGCCTCGTTCACCACAGGGAGAGCAGCAAACCAGCCTTTCCAGACAGAAACCAGTCCAAGCCTTGCCGTCTTACACCAGGAGATCCTCAGGCAGATGCAGGTTCTCCTAGCAAAGCCAAGCTTCACTGATGAATCTGGTGTGCACACATGTAAAACAGCCAAAGTGTGCACACCCGAAGGTGGCAGGGCTGCGTGGGGCCAGGCTGCTGCCTCCTCACACCCTGACCCCCGCGCTCAGCCAGCAGCTGGCTCAGCTCCTTCCGTCTCACTCCTCTGGCGCAATTAAAACAGCACAGGCTGAAATGCGGCTGCAGTGATGCTGCTATAAAAATACAGGAAGGGAAACTAGATTTAACGGAGTACGGCACCTTCGCGCTAGCATAACTGTTCACGCTGGTAGTTGTACCAGCATCAATCTCCTGGCGAAAATATAAATTATCTCCCCAGCTGAAAGTCCTGTATGGGCATGGGCGCTGTGGGGAGGTGAGACCCCTGCTCTGCTCAGCAGGAACAGTTTGTCTTGCAAAGTATCCTTCTGGTTTAGAGGAACCAGAAACGTAAAGGAGGGTATTTGTTTTCCTTTTAAAAATAGCTTGTCCTAAGGAACGCCTTTTTCAACCGCAAGACGATACAAGATGGAAGGGATACAGTACTGAATAACCCACCTGGAAACACTTTGTACGGAAAAGCTGTCCAGTGAGTTTGGGCACTGTGCCAAAGAATTATCAGACAGGCCTTGCTTGATACAGTTTGGGTTTGTGGGCAGCTTTTACAGCCCAGCAGGATTTCCCAAAGCTGAGGTGCTTTTAAGCTGCCTGTGTATGTGCCTGGCCCTTATTGCAGCCCTGGCTGTTGACCAAAGTGAATCTGTTTGTGAGAGAGGGAACAAGTGAGGATCATTACGACTTGGAAGAAGCTCAGTTCTTGCTCACCGAAGACTCTGGAAACATAGAATGGGACAAAAAAGGAGTAGAGAAATAGAGAAATGTATCTGAACGTGGTAGCCTGTAAGGAGATGGCATGCTCCTGCAAATTTCAGATACTTAGGACATGGTCTGCATGCTGTGGGACAACTCATATGCAGAAGTAGGTGAACCTGAATGCAGGAAAGTAAGATGCTTCCTGCAAATCTGTATGTATCTCCCACTCTGAGGTGACCACACATCAACAGATCTTTATTCTGACCGTGGAGTGATGGATTCCAGTGGCTTCTCCACCACTGTGACTCTGTTCCTCATCCTTCATGGTCACAAGTGACCATACGGCCTCAGGAGCAGCAGTATAGTGTTAAAAAACATGAGAGTTTCCAGAAGTTTACAGCAGAGCCTCTGCTGCACTCTCTTCCAGAGGAGGGGAAAACAGTTCAATGAAAAGGTAAAGATGGGGGGACACACACACCTTCCCCCTCCCCCCTATTTTTTCAAAGTAAAAAAGGACTACTAAAGAAACCATTCAGCCTCCTGCAGAACATGACAACTGAACTCTGACATCCACAAGGCCCCAGGTAGCATTTCCAAATGAAAATCTATGGAATTTTTAGCAATCTTATTTGGGGAGTAAGGGGGAGAAAGGAGGAAAGAAGGAAAGAAAAGCAGGTTCCATGGAAAGCTGCCATTCCTCATTGAATCAAAACCAGAACCCCTTGAAAGTTTACTGACCAGGCATTTCTGTGTGGAAAACACCAACTCTGCAGACTGGGCAGCGTCCAAGGAAAAATACACACCAGTTTTGGACAGGAATAGAGTTAGGGGTCTAGATGTGTTCACTCCAAAACACCTGCCAAACAGCGTGTGAGACACTCGCAATGCCTGCTATTTTTCTGCAGCACATTATAGGTCTGGCGGTTGGTCTGTGACTGTGTATCCACAGGGTTTTGGGGAGCTGTTGGTGAGTCCTGGAGAGCAGCTTGCCCATTACAGTCAGTGGAGATGGTCAGTGCACTTACTGGAGTCCCAGGGGCTTTTCACCTGAGCTTGACACCTGCACGTGGACAGATGACTTACGCCCCGCCACCACGCTGCACTGAGGAGCCTGAAGGGATGTCGGAGGGTGGTTTTTCAGGGGTGGTAACAGGACTGTTTTGTTTAGCCCACAGGTATTTTTCTGAAGAATAAATCCATATTTAGCATGAGGCAGGGCACAGAAGGAGCAGGAAACAAGCTGGAAACTGGCCATCCCCTGGGCTGTGATGGGATTTGGTGTTTGCTTGAATCTGGGGATTGCTAAATTGATAACCACTAGGGTTGGTGTTTCACACTTGATATTGCTGCTTGCCATGAGCCTTTGGGCAGTGGATGAGGACAGAAAATGTGAGCAGAGTTTTTACACTGAGGGGCTTTCTCCTCCTACTGGTAAGTCCCAGACCCACCCTGGCTCTATATTTGATCTCATGCATGGTAGGGAAAACATTGAGGTTTTTTCTAGTTCTCTTCAAACTCTCCCTCTTTCTTCAATGCTTGCCATCACAGTACTGGAGCACCCACCTTTCCATCTGTTTGTCTGCATACACCTGCCCATGCAGCTCCTCTCCCCTATGTTTCACCTTGTGCTGAATGCGATGCTGTTCTTGGTGAGTCAAATCCAACATGGCATCAAGATGACCTAACGTTCACTCCGGGAAGACACGGTGCTGAAACTCCTTTTTGGTTCTGCACCATAAGCAAACCCTTTACCTAGATGGGTTTACGTTCCTTTGCTCCACCTGTCCCCAGTCTCACATCGTCACCCTTGGAGCCACACACTGTATGTACCGCCAGCAAGCAGCGCCTTCCACCTGGGGCTGCACTGAGAATACCTGGCTGTTTCACTTTTATTTGGAGAAGCCTGTGTTCCTATTCTTGCCTGGGGCACAGCACAGCTAGCTCTTAGGCAGGACTAGTATTTCTGGTTTCTTCACAATACTGACTTTATCAGCCAGAAGAAAGCTGAACTCTTGAGTTTTTCCAAAGAGGGTCACAACAAGCTTGGCTAGAGCCTTGCGACAGTTGGCTGTGTCCTCTGAGTGCCTGCGGCTGGGATGGCACTGCAGAACACGGCCACTGGTGCAAGTAGGTCTTTCTCACTCATAACACATAAAACAGCTCAGTATCCTTTTCCTTTCCTACTTTCCTTTTCCTACTTTCTTGCTCCAGTTGCTCAGGAGGATGCCAAAAATTGGACAGGATTCAGTAGAGCCATTATATGTATGTCTGTACATGTACGTAAGTAGGTATGCATCTGTGTATGAAAGGTGAGCTAAACACCATTCTTACTTTTGGGTAGTATAAAGCCAGCATTACTGCTGGTGGTAACTTCCACAGGGTAAAGAGCAGGCACAGCAGAGCTGACCCCACACGGTGTCATCACTGACAGGGCAGGAGAACTAGTCTCAGTCATACCCTTATCAGCTCAAGGCTGCATTCCCTGGTGGAAGTCAAGTGAAAGGTTATGTGCCTGTTCGGCAGCCTGTCACTTAGATAGGAATAAGCTCAAGGAAGACTAACTCAAAAGCTAATGAGGAGACCGGGACTGTACTGAAAAATGCCCTGGGAAGGGAGGAAGAGGACACAGAAGAGCCAAGCCTGTCCCTCTGTTCCTGTGTTGAAATATTCAAGTCTGCAGGGATGGGGGAGTCAAGTGAGCTGTGGAGGAGCACAGGTACCTCTCCTGCAGAGCGGCCAGGCGCTGCACTAGGTCAGGACAGGGCACAGCCAGAGGCTGAGTGCAGGGAGAAGGACGGGAGGTCCCCAGGGAGCAGTACAACCTGCAGCTCGGAGAGGCTGGGTCTGGCATGAAGGTGTGAGAGGACTGGGATTTTAGTTGCTCTGGAAGAGGTAGAATGTAATGACTGAGCAGAAAAATTAAACTTAAGCAGTTTTGAGCAACTGAGAAGCACTGGAAGGAGGTGGCTGGCCCTTAGGAATAGCATGAGCGAGGAGGTGTTAAGGAGGTGGAGATGCTATTAATGTGTTATGTCAAGGACTGGCACATGCTCCCTTGTGTCTGGGTGTCTAAAGCCTGGGGACCTGATCCTCTCTTCTTTTTTTTAGGCTGGCAACTTACACTGGTGTAGGCAGGCCCGTTTCAATGTGGCAATGGCAGAGGAGTTTTGGGAGAAATGGGAGGTAGGAAGAAGGTTTGCGAAGCAGCCTGTGCATGTCTGAGGTGTGAGGGTAAGCGAGAGTCAGCTGGGAATAGGTGATATGGTTTTGGGGACCCTGGGTGGGTAAAAGGTCTGGAGGACATCAGTGGGGTTTTGAATGATTCTAGGCAGGTAAAGGCATACCCAGATGTACAGGGATTTTAACAGCCTTGGAATATGGCTGGAAATAGGGATTCTCTGTTTCTCTCCTTCCCCGCCTCTCCCAACCCTTGATTGACACCAATTCCCTTAACACAAGATTTCCGTTCCAACCTACACATCTTCCCGTTCTGCTTCCCCAGCAAGATGACTCGTTTTCCCTTTCCTGCTCCCCACATAGTGGCTCTTTCTGCCCTCCGTGGGCTGCTGGGAATAGGTGAGGGGCCAGGCATCTTCCCTTCAGCTGAGTGCAGTAGGCACAGATGAGCTGTTCCATGAGAAACATCCATTTTTTCCTCTCCAGGCATAAGCAAAATAGGAAGTGTGCCATCTCAGGAGGTGACTTTGTCTCTGCCTTGAGCCAGCTCTGGGTGAAGGAAAGGGAGACCTGCTTTTGGGAGTTCCTGCTGGGTCTTCTCCTGTGGCCACAAAAGCACAGTCATGCTTGTGGAAGCCACTGTAGCTACTGAATGCTCATGACAGCCATGTGCAGAGGACCCTGAAAGTCAGGAGGTCACGACAGGAGCTGTACAAAAGCTCTAGATAAGACCAGCTTTCCTCCAAAATGCCCGACATCCAAGAACGTAGTAACCGAAAGTTTGTTCATTTGAAGTGCAACAGTATGGGACAGTACGGGACTGTTCCAAAGAGAGATGTCAAGTCCGGGACCCTGGCTGGGATCCACTGGACACAAGCGGGGTGTGCTGGCAGCAAGGCTAATAGTGCCTGTGCTGTTACCTGCTGGTGGGAAGGGGTGCTGCTGCCTGCCTGCCTGCCAGCCCCCACCAGTGTGGGGCTGTCCACACAAGGTGATCTTGCAACACTGCCGGGGCAGAGATGGCCAAGCAACCCGAGCTAGGTGTGAAGTAAGGCATCACAGGATAGCGGTGAGATGGCCTGGCATGTGCCAACACAACCCCCAAAACCAGCAGACTCTATACCCAATGGATTTACTGTAGCTCAGAGGAGGATTATTTACTAAGACCACCTTTTTTTTCCTTTTTAAAGGAAAAAGTGGTGCCTCATCAAAAGATAGTGTAAGGCAAACAAACCCAATACAGTAAAGTCGCTGTGTCAGGAAGTACAGAACAAACCCACATCCCATCAGAACTAACCCGCTTGTAGCTTTGCATTCAAAAATATTAGTCCATTTATTGCCCATTAAAAATTCCCTTTGTCTCTTCTCAGTTGTGGTGCATGCTTGAGATGTTAAAGCTGGCACTGTCAGACTTTAAAGTAGTGTTTGAGATCTATTTACTCATTAACTTTCAAATGCAGGACACTTTCAAAACCTTTTCCTAAGGGCATCCCTGTGTTCTGTTTGAGAGTTACTGTTGTTTTCCCACCTACCCTGAAGGGCTGTTTACAATACCATCTCTCCCTTTTAATCCTCTTTTCCTTTCATGTCTAACAAACAGTGTTAAACAGAACACAGGGGGGAAAGGCAGATCTCACACATTATTATCATCTATAGTTAACTGAAGAAAAGAAATGCTTCACAATTAGAGGTCTCATTTTGTAAATTAATGCTCAAGAAGCGTTTTCCTATGTGTTTTCCCGATAAAACCTCTGTTCTTCCAAGCCAAAGGTTTGTATGGATAGTAATTCAGATAAAGGCTTTCTAGAATTGATCCTGGGAGTTGATGTGCACTCTGTGCAGTGACTGGGCTGTCGCAAAAAGGATTTTTCTGAGGAGACCCTACACAGAGCGATGTCTCGAGATGTACACACGGGAATGTGGGCAGTATTGAGATGCTGAACTATGACAGAAAACATTACATTTCACAACTGGCCACTGCTGCTGGTAGTTTCGGTATGTTGCCAAATGCCTTGATTTCTCTAGCTCTTTGCGCCTTGTAACTGAATACCTCAAGACTGAGAATATACTTTTCCATGGGATGGTGTAGGACTCCACGTTATACAGATCTGAGAGGCTATAATTTGATAAGCACTTCTTTCAGCACCAGCACCAACATAAGGATCCCCTGATTTCCCCCTCCCCTCTCCTACCACTCACTCACCACTCGGCTCTGCCCGTTTCAATGCTGAGTGGGAGACAAATCAAAGAACACATCCAGGGTAAAAATAGCTGGAAAAGAGACAGAGAAATTAATTCCAGAACCTGAACTGACATCCTACGTGCACATCCAAAGCCAATACAACAGAACCTTTTCAGCTCAGATTCAATCTGTTTGTCCAGCTCCATCAATAATTTTTACCTGATTTCACGTACGACAGAAAGGTAGAAGTTTCAAAAGCTATCGATTTCCTTTCTAAATTTTGTGCAAATTGATGGCTGGGTGAGGGATAGAAACCTTAGTTAGAGAAATGCAGCCAGCAGCCAGCTGGCTAGTGAGTGTGTGCATGCTGGCTGACCATGTATGCATTAGCTGGTCAGCCAGTATATACATACCTGACTAGTGCCCAATGAGAAGTCTTGGAGCATATAGGCAGGGAAGAGCTGGGCTTGTTGCAGCTATTTTATTTTAGGAGTATGGGGGAGAAGGGAGGTGACTATGAAGCAAGGTTCACAGGACCACAGGAAACCAAGAGCCATCAGTTCCACTGCTCACAAAGCAATTTATTTCAAAAAACCACAAAATCCTATAAAATAAGACCTCTTCTGCCAGTGACCCTGTAAATCAAGTGAATAGTTTCTCATCCAATTTGGGAGGAAGCTGAGAGCTCAGCCTCAGATTCCTGTTCAGACTCCAGCAACCACTTCTGCTTTTAGCACTCCGCACACCAATGGAAACCACGGATACCACTTTCCCATACTCAAACGTCACTTAAAGCCCGTGTTTCTCCTGAATAACTTCTAAGCACTTGCTTCATCTCTGTTCCTATCTGCCTCCTTTCTAATGGACAACAGCTTGCCGAGAGCTCAACTCCATCCTTTTCTTTCGTACCCTCTGTGCCTCCCTGTGGCCGATCAATGGCCACAAACTTTGGTACAGGGCAGTACACAAAATATTCAGCGTTTTGTATCTGAAAATGATTAGTTTGGTGCAAACAAAAGTTGGCTTTTCCTGCCCACCTCTTCTCAGGGGAAAGAGACTTTGGGTCTCCTTGACACTTTTCCTGACCCATAGAGAGGACTGGGTGGGATGGGAACCACAGGGTAGAGCAGGGGCCATGAGATACCCTATGCGTCCAGGCACAGAAGTGGAAGGGTCTTTATGTTCATGTGCTCACGCCTTCTTTTCAGCAGCCCTCTCAAATGAGTCTTTTGCCATCAGCTCTCCAGCACTTCAGGGTATGCCCTCTGCCATGCCCAGGAGGCCGAGTGCCAAGCATGCAGCATCTGGGTGCACATGGGGGATGCAAGCTGAGCTGTGTAGCTGCTTGCTTCTCTTCTTGGGAAGGGAGTAGCAGACTATCTCCATGTCAGAAGCAGACATCGTCTTTGGTAGGGAAAGCTTTAATTAGAACAAGTCTCTGATAGAAACAGGGTCTATTCCTACCATTTCTGGGTTTCTGTAGCCTTTGCTTTCCCCAGTAGCAGAAATTATCATCACCACAGGTAGGTCTTGTGCTTCTCCAGGTAGAAAACCAGAGGTTTTGGGCAGCTGGAGATTTTCCTGGTGTGGGAAATCCCTGGGTGGCAATAATCCAGTGTAATGGGCTCTGTGCCATCCCCGCTGCAGACACCCAGGAACATTACTGGGAGTTGCACCCAGTGTGATCTGTTTGCAGATACTCCAGCCTCACCACAGGTATGGAGCAAGGTGTGATAGGAACGACCTGAGATGGTTCCCAGGTGATCTGCCTGCATTAATTCCCTTGTCATTGCATACCTCTGGGTCTGCTCCACTTGGCGCACTGGGGTAGCTGCTAGGTCTGCTTGGCTCCTGCAAGAGAAGTGCCTTCATAGACCTTCCTAGCACTGATTTAACTTCCAGAAGTAGTTTCTGTAGGGATTTTTTCCCCCCCAAATGAAAGAATATAGCCACTATGCAAAGGCGCCACTGGGGACCTGTAAAGGAGATCTGAAGCAGAAGCTAGGGCTGCCTTGCTGGCAAGGAGTGCTGGAAGGTCCCATCCCATCTCCTCATCAGACACAGGAGTGTAGGAGGTGCTGGTGAATCCTTACCAACATGGAGCAACCTCATGCAAAGCAGAGCAGCCCTGACATTGTTGTAAGTGATGTTAGGATCTCGCTTCATCCTTGGGCAACTACAGAATTTGGGGAAGTGGTGGCAGGGGGGAATGATCAGAAAGCTGACAGACATTGTGTAACTGGTGTATCAAAGGCTCTTCTCCTCTCTGGTCACATTTTACCAGCACCCTATTTTATTCTACGTGTCAGTAAACAACAAAATCATTACTGATAAAACTTGCCTTAAGCAACAAGACACATGTGAACAATAAAGCACCAAGAGCCACATTTTCAAAAGTGTGTGTGCAGAAATGTCTATTGTACAATGTATAAGCAGCATGTGGTCTGGATGTGGCAAGCAGCAATGGGAGAGGAAAAGCGGAACAGATGGAACCTGTACATGAGTGACAAGAGCGGACGTAGGCTCAGATCGAGTTTTGTAGTGTTCAGAGGCTGAGCTTTTGAAAAGCCTTAAATAATAACCACATTTTAAGGAGGACTGCACTAATGGGGCATGCAGATAAGCATGCCGAATGGTGAAACTGCAGAGGACACAGCAGTGCAGACAGTGATATATACAGAGCATATGAAAAGTTTGGTCTGACATGCCAGCCATGCATACAATCAAAGGTGTGCACATTTTAGAAACATCAGCCTCTCTGAAACCTCAATGACTTAGCAATAAAACATCAGGAAATGATAAGTCGAGGTCAGAAAGGTCTGAGAATTCCACACAGCTGAAATAAAGATTGAGCAAGAGGAATTAGCATCAAGAAATGAGATTCAGATGTTTAAAGCTGATTGTCTGAACCGAGTTAATATAATGCACCATGTTTCACTTCAAAACGTTTGGATCGTGCAGCTGGGAAGCCCTTCCCATAATTGTGAAATGCGGCAGCTCGCTGCATCAGAGAAGGCTGGGAGAGATGTGTCTGCCTGGACACGAGCAGGCTATAAATGATGAATTGGGATTATAGCCTTTACTGTCCCAGGCCAGTTTTACCAGTTCCCCGGGCCACTAGCACAGAAAACAAGCCCAGCAGCAAGGTTGTATGAAGCTCCTACCTTCACTACCCTGGACTTGCCCTTTCTCTCCATCCATCTCCCCATGGACTGAAAACACTTGCTGTCTGTTTTCTGACTGCAAAGCACTCCAATGATCAGCATCCCTTGCTTTCTTACTTTCAGCGTATTCAAGCGAACACCTCTTCAGCTATCCAGCCTTTTCAAGGGAAATTATCCTCTCTCTGTTGCTTCCACCAAGTCTAGTCTTGGGGTTCATGGCTCTAGAAAATTATATTTACAGACCTGCAACAGTATGGGACAATCACATTTTTACTCCTCACGTGCACAGAAGGAAGCCTTTACCTCTATTAATGCAGTCCAGTGCCACGACCATCTGTGTGAGACACTGCAGGTCTGCAAAACTTGCACGCTTTCAGTGTTAAACTTTTTATTCAGGCAAATGTCAGACAGGTTTCTATCAACTTACAGACACACATGTATGGCATAAGCTCCTTCAGCCTAACAAAGTAATCAAAGAGGCCGAAAGTGCCCACCTGAAAATCACACCTTGTGGGGAATGAGAATCCCACAGGCATGAGTGTTTCACAGGCTGGCAACTCATTTGGTTCGTAGCTTTGTTAAATTATATAGCTGGTGGGAGTGGCTCTTTCCTGGGATGAGACGGCATACTCAGCAGTCCTGGGGTGAGAAACTAATTAGCTGGAGCCGAGGGTAGGTTCTGTAAGAACAGTCCATGCACTATCTGTTCATGGTGACCAGTTCTCAATTGGGGTATTGACATACAGAAATATTAAGACAGTACAGATATTTAGCTCTCATACTGTAGATCTTCTCCCCTGCTCTATTCACACGCGTTTTCAGGGCAGCTGGACATGCATGATGCCATTATGGTACAAAACACTCTGGTACATCTCTAGTGAAGGTAAAGACAAATTTGACACTGTGATTTATGTTGTAAACAAAACAGACCAGGGTGTGTTCTCTCACCCATCAGCAAGTGGCACAGCAGAGCTCACATACGGCAAGTTCCCTCCACAGCTACCCCTCAAACAAAACGGGTGGCCAGCCCAGAGGAACAGCGTCTCAGGGAGGGCTCAGAGGCACAGGGCAGAGCCATGCCAGGGGATGCTCAGACCCGGGCCTAAGCCTGTCCCCTCTCCTGGGACAGACACAGCCAGGACAAAGTCACTTCTGTCACAGTCTCTCCAGCGCTTGCTGATTTCAGAAGACTCCATGTAAAGTTCAGTGTCTCCTACCACTTGAAGCTGACGTGCATGGCCTGGATTATCCACCCATGCTGTGGGAAGCTGGTTGGGGTTTACTCTGTTGCTGATGGCTTGAAATTTCCATTTGCAGCTCCTTCCCGTTTCCTTTTCAGACATGCATCATACAGACCCAGAGAGGCTGCACGAATTTACCGAAGCAGTGAGAAGAGAGGACATTCCTCACCACAATGAAGCCCAGCCAACATTGAAGCAGCAGAGGCAGACCTGGGCAAGCACTCCCTGATGTCCCGTCAGGTGCCTGTGCCACATCCTGCAGATATGAACCTTGGTGCTGATGGCTACCTGAACCCCATATCCACAGCTCCCATCCCTCCTGGGATGCCACCTGGCAGACATCAGCACTTAGGGGCTGGGAAGCATGCTGGGGCATTTTTTGATTTAAAATTTGCAGCACTGCTGCTGCCTCATACAGAGCTGGGTCATTTACTGCTAACAGTGAAAGGGACTGTGTGTGTGCCAGGGTGGCATACGTCCCCATGCGTCCCGTGAGACCTCTGTGAGAGATCACATGGATATATACCAAACGCATCCCTGATACAGTCAGGCCTATTCCCACTTCATATGCGGGCCATGTGGGAAGGCAGGACTTGCTGCCTGGAGCCCATACCGGCCCACAAGCCTCACAGTCCTGAGACTTCCTAGCCATATGGCACCTAACTGTGTCTGGGGATCTCCTAGCTATATGGTACCCAGCCGCACCCGGCAGAGAGCTGCTGGCGCCTGTGGCACTGTCCCACCTTGCTGCAGCTATGCACAAGAGCTTTGGTTGCCTCCAGTAGCTCCTCTCACCCCACCCCATCAGCACGGAGAGCGAGTGGTGCCAGCCACATCACAGAGCAGCTGGAGATGAGGTACCTAAAACAAGGGAGGGATTTTAACCCCCTTGGCTTTCCCCTCACCCTGCCATATCGCACCTGCCATTAGAATGACCAAAATTTACGCAGTGATGTCACTCATCAGCCACAGAAAAGCTCAAAACAGGCAAGTTCCATGTGGAAATCACCTGAGGAAACAGGCTCATCTCAATGCTCAGAAGAACATTCCTGGCTGGTTGCTTCTTTCCCAGGCCTGTGATTCACCGCTCACTCAGCACTGGCTGACCGCATTTCGGGTGCCTTGGGATAAGAATCATGTTATTCTTTGCTTGTGTCCAGGAAGGCTCTGATGTGCGTTGGAATGCCTCTGGCTTTTTACAATTAAAATTATCGCTAATTTTCATGCACTACCTTTTTATAGAGGGCTTCGGCAGGGTCCGCCCAACACACCAGAATCACAACACAAAAAAATCAGTAACCATCTTGGCGTGGTGCTTTCCTCGTCTAAATTTGCATCAAACTTGTTTACAGCCAGCAGGCCAGGAGAAAAGGGTCATTTATAATACGTGCCATGGCACTGCTCGCCTGAACTTTAGGAGTCAGCAACTTTGATGAATTCTCGATGCAGCTTGCGGACACAGTTAAGAATGTCTCTTCCGCCTACTGCAGGAAGCTGGTCACTGTATCAAAGATCAAAGTTGCTCACACCAACGCAGGAAGGTTATATACAAGCAAAAAGACACTACAAATGCTTGTATTTGGATGCGGGGGTTTGCCACTCTGCACATATTGGTCTCTAAATTTGACCATAAACCGCTTGAATCAATTCAGGAAAAAAACCCACTTGCTGCAGCACCACCCAGATTACTCACAGACTAATCCTCCCGTTGCAGAGACAAGATACTCTGTTATCAAGATGTTTGATATGACGTGGAAAAGATGGGTTTATGGAAAACTGTATTGCAGACTTCTTTAGAGAGTGTAATGACCTTAAGTGGCTGCGGTTTAAAAAGGCTAACAAAAGAGTATGCAACCTGAAATGGGCATATATCACAGGAAAGTAATTTCCCTCTGTTACACACACAGCATCTGCAGAACAGGCAAATGTTTATCAGGAACTGAAGCTCATCGAATCAATTAATTTAATTGTTTCACAGAAATAAGCTAAGAGATGGCTTTTTATACACCTCAAAAAATCACCAAGGTATACAGGACCTTTTCAGAGGTTATTCCTGAAATCAAGCATCCCTGGGATAAAACACAGCTAGGAATTACCGTTAAGAAACATTTGGTCAGCTCTGGCAGTTTTGATGCAAACCTAACTGCTGCTGGAGTCACATGCCCCGCTGCTGCAGGGCTGCCACGGCAGGAAAGACCGGCAGGGGAATGCAACCAAGTGTGTCCCCCCTCTCTTATCCTCTCTCCTCCCCTCCACTACAGGATAGGAAATCTGAGAAAAGACAAATAAACCAGATTTTTAAATTGTCTCAGTGGCTCTACTGGGCTCTTGCACACAAGCAGGATTCACGAGCGTTATGGGTTGATTTCCTTTCATTTCTGGTCTTTCTGCATCCCTGCTCTGTTCTGGTTTACTATTCTCCAGCTCCCTGTACAAACAGGATCTTTCCTCAACAATGTTCTGCCACATCATCTTCCTTCCTTTGTATACAGGCTGATACTGCACGTTACACACCACGCGGCTTCCTAAGGCACCTCGTTTCTCAATGCTAGCAAAAACAGGAACCAAAAGCGAAGCAGCAACAGAACACTAAATTCTCATTGTAGTTTAGAATTGAACCCTTGGAGGTTTCTGATTCAAGATGACTTTTCAGTTAACGGATTTTTTCTAGTTTAGCGCTGTGGGCGTCGCACTGCAGAATGCGTGCAAATGAAGCACAGACTCAAATGCCTCTCCGGCAAAGTCTACAATGCTGACCCATGCTTTTCCTTCTCTTTTTTTTGGTGTTGAAAAAGTAAAGCCAGCTGAGCAAAGTGCACGCTGCTTGACTGTTCACCTCTTTTCTCCTGTCTTGTAAGGTTTGCTGTCTGATTTTTTGCTCCGAGGAGATAAGATAGCACGTCTTCAGGGAGAAGAAAAAACCACAGGGCGCACTGTACATTGCACAAATGCTCTTGTTATTCTGAGGCCTGAAGAAACGAGGAAGGAAGCTTGAGGCTGGTGGTTTGGCAGGTGTGGGGCCTTTTTTACGCAGACATCTGTTTTAAGTGGTAGCTCTGGGCTCGGGGATAAGCAGGGAATGCCTGTCACTCCCACCCCTTCTCTGTGTCACGGCACAAGGGGTTTGGGGCTCCCAAAGAACCAATGTCACCCACTTGCTCAAGTTGTGCTTTGGGACTCTGCTGTCACGCATTTGTGGGGCCAGGTTGCAAAACGAGCCGAATCCTCCCTGCAAACTGGTGACTGGGTAACACAGCTGCTCCTCTGCTGCCCGAGACAGAGGTGCTGCTGCCGCCGCACCGGCACGCACAAGATGGATGGGGTTAGAGCACAAAATGGGTGAACGACAACACATATGCTAAGCTCGACGCAAAGACCTGATGAAAACGGTTTGGATGATACCACATACACCACATCAAACTGAACTTTTCTAATCCCACTAGATCATTTCTAGTGGTTTGGGTAACATTGCTAGCGATCCGTTACAGTTTTGAACGAATTGCTTGCTTTGGAAGGATGCTATGGCGTACTCTCTGCTAAGCCCCGCAACATGTTAGAAGGAATTCATTAGTGCTTGGTGGTTAATCATCTATGGCATAACATACCTGGGATCCCCACCTTAGAAATAATCTAGAAAGAAGCTGCAGTTTTTAGGGCTGGATCATGCTCTGCCAAAACACATGTGCAAGGAGGAAAAAAAGAGTTTGCATAATATCCTCCCTGGTGGGGATTCTCTGGGGCAAGTAAGTGTTGAGCTACATTGTTATTTTAAATGACAATAAGTTCTTTCTCCTGTAGTTCACTGTAGGCTTTAATGAACATTTAGCAACTTAATTATCTTTAAGACTGCTACTTCTCTGTTACAGATTGCTGAAATTGGTCAGTGAATTCAGAAGTTACCAGGGGAAGGGCAGATACGCAGAAAAGCATAGAGTGAGACAGACGTATACAGCTGCCCATGCGATCACCAACCCTCATTTCCATAAGAAACCAAGCTGAAGCCATTTCAAGGTGAGGGACTGTTAATCCCTCCCAACACACTCATTAATACATCCCAAAATGCATCTCCTTGTCCACCGACAAGGAGAGTCAGTCAAGTACCACTTTAGTCTAGTTACGAGAGGAGCTACAGTTTCTGAGATGGGCTTCACGGGAACTGCTGGGCTTTACGGCTTCTTCAGAGGTTTTTAGCTGTTCTGTGCTGATGTGCCTTCGTTCAGAGCTGAGGAAGGGGCAGATGACACGGTGGGAGAACTCAGCTCCTGTCTTTGCTTCATGTTGCAAAGGTCAGAATAAAGTCTGCTGATGTCCACACCAGAATGGGCAAAATCCTGGCAAAATGAAAGGCTAGGCAGCATTTTGACATTCATGGAAAGGAAGACACAATTTCTCACATGACAGACTGCTGCCATGCTTAATGTGGTCTCTAGAGCCACCACACCATTTGTGTTGGTCATCTGTGAGCAGCACCATTGCAGTGCTCACAGAAATTGAATAAACTTCCGAGCTGGTCTCCAAAATAAAATTGTTTTGTTCTGAGGATTGGAAGAAAAAATAAGAAAAGCAAGCCACAAAAGGAAGCCTGATGTTCCAGCTTTGGTATCCTAATTTTCTCCTCCCTGCACACACTCCCCCCCCCCCCTTTTTTCTATCTGACAAATATCAGCATGACAGCAAACAGAACCTTCCCAGTTCACATGGTGGTACAGCTTAACTGTGCTGGTAAGCGGTGAATCGACACTTTGCTCTAGCATGGCCCTAAATTGTACCATTGACATGTGGTTGTAGTCAGAGAACACATTTGGTAGGAAATGGCACCTTGTTACTTCCCAGATTATCTGCTCCCTATGGGGTAAATATTTAAAACATCATGCAGGGTTTTAGCAGCAACATCCCTATTAAAGTAAATGGGATTTGAGCGAGGGTAAATCCAAGCACGCAGTGCTGGGACGTTATACCTATAAATCTTCCGTGTCTTACGCTCTGTGCTTTCTTCGCTGACAAAAGACAAGTGTTTGCTGCCTTTGTAAGGTTCATAAAGCACAAAGGGAGGGTGTGTGCTCAGCATTGCTTCCTGTAGCACTGGCTGCAGCTACAGCGTGACAGCCCAAAGCAGGAAGGACTCGGAGGGATTCCTCAGCTCCTCGGCGCAGGCTGCAGCCTTACCAGTGGGAGGAATCCAGCTTTCGGCTGCAAGGAGTCCAGCTGTCGGCTGCAAGGAGTCCAGCTTACTTCTGCGCCGCAGATACACAGTGATAAAGTTACTTTTAAAACAGCAGCTACCTTTAGCCATGAAGTATTTTAGGCAACCGTGACCTTGCAGGCTCCTTCAAGGTTACTGAACATACACTAAACAATTTTTCTGTAAATTTTCTCTTTCGCTTGTATCTATCCCATCACAACAGTGGTTGGTAAGTGCCTCAGTTTACATTAACAACAAAGGCTGGGAAAGGCCCTTTCTTTAGGATAGCTACCTTAAAAGAAGTAACTTGACTTTGAGAAAAATAGCCTGCTCTCCAGCAGACATCGTTTCATGGCTTAATACAACAAATGTAACCTACATATGCACGGTATGTCTAGCAGTGTTCTTTGCTACCTCACTAGATGGCGTGTGGCTGTGCCCGGTATCGGCCAGAGAAGGGAGAATTAATTCAGCGTGTAACCGGCTGTGCTGCGCTCCTGCCCGTGATGTGCCTTTAACAATGTGGATCAACTAGTTCATGTTTCAAGGGTGAGAACAGAATTTCCAGAATCAGGAATAGGACATCATGCTGAAAACATCTTCATTTTCAAAAAGCTGAAACTTTTGCCTGAAAAGTACCCTTAAATCAGCAGTGGGGCAAGATTGGTGGGAAAGAGGTTTATTACACCAACCTATTTCCTAGGCAAAACATGCTTTCAGAGACACAAGATCTTCAAATCTGAAGAAAAACAGGCCTGAAGAAGGGCTTATGTGTCTGCAAGGGTGTCTGCTTTCTACAGCGTGGTCAGCTAGTCTAGAAGACCTTTGCTCTTCCTATAAATTCTGCCTGACATTATCACTGCTGCAACACTACTGAAACAATGTCCAAAACTTTGGTTCTTCAACAGGCAAGCCATAAGATTAATTTGTATTCTCACTTTCCCTGGTGTAAACCCAGGCATAGCTGCCCTCTTCTGTTGTTCTGTTAACTATTTATGTCTCCCACCTTGGAGGAGAACAAGACCCAGCTCTGCCCCGAGGCACTTACTCTCATGGGATAACATGAAATCACCCTCGCCGGGTGTTCGCAGTGCACGTGCAGTAAGGATCTGCTCCTTTCTTGCTTGGGAAAACAGGCATTCACACTCTTCAAGGTCTCAGACATGAATTGCAGAAGTTACCTAGATCCATTAAAGATGCTACGGGTTCCCTAGCACACATGCCAACGGCAAAGCTTGCCGTGGCGAGGTCTGGAAGGGTTGGGTGGCCGGCTGCCGGTGAGCACGCTGGCACCCCCAGCAGCTTGGGGGCTGAGCAAATGTGCAGCTTCACAACTGGCCGAAGCTGACCCACAGCTGGGCTCCTGCCAAAAGGCAGCTCCCCCCCGACCCTCCGGTGACACTCGTGCTCCTTTGGCTGTGGGGTCAGCAGCGCCAGGGGCTGATTGGTCTCGGTACAATCCTCCCCTCGTTTCTTTTCCCTTTTGGTAGGGTTAATTTTCAGTCAGCTCAGTTTGCTGAACTGGCTGACCAAGCGGCTGGGTGGATGCTGGGGCTGGCACAAGGAGACGTGGCGGGGTGCTGAGATGGCAAGTGCAGGACCGGCCTTTCCAACGGAGCGCAGGCTCCGCTGGCGGCAGTCAGCGAGGGCTGCGCGCCCGCACTGGGCTTCTGCCGTGCCCGGCAAACCTCCCCAAACGCAGGGCAGGCAGCTGCCTTGGGATGGGATGCAAACATTCCTCTGCTCCTTTGAACACAGAGAAAAGGGGTTTAACAACCATCTGTTAAAGAGCAGTGCCATGAGAAAAACACATCTGATATACATACAAGCGAGGGGTTTTCCTGTGGTATTTAGGCCTAAGGTGTTTACTGTTTTACCTTCAGCTACGCACCCAACCTTCAACAGTGTTCAGTGCAACACATGCACTACATTTAACATCTGCTACACCATGGTATACCCTGGCTGTATCAGCCACCAGTGCCACAACATGCGCAACACTCTCTCCAGGGAACAAAATAATGCCCAAAATCCAGTGGATTCCCTTGTCGTTTATAGCTGATGGCTCTTCCTGGTGGGAGAGTGTACTTGTGGTAGGTGTCTGGCTTGGGGGAGAGGGTCTGGTAAAGTGCCAGTGCTGCAGCTGCATGGGGAGCTATGCAGAAAAGGACGTAATGCTCACACTGATAAGGGGAAACAGGGGCAAACACTGGTAACCAGCTGAACAAGAGACCCCCTGGCATTCCCTGAAACGAGAGCTTGTTCTGCCCTTGTGTGTCAAGTTTTTGCAGCCACTGTAAGATGAAGCTACATGGCAAGACAAGTTCTGCCAGGGTTAACCCACAGCAGCCTCTCCACTAACCTTCCCCTGAAGCAAAGGAGGATTAGAGACAAGATGTTAATGGGAGAGGAAAATCAGGGTCATAGGATGGCTTATAATCAGTTCTGTAGGAGAAGGCAGGTTGCTACCTAACTTTCTTATTATGTATTTCCATGAAATGCACCTCCATGTCTTTGATCAGCTCACTCAGCCACCTTGGCCTCCAAGTGCAGTTGTCTTAGCTAACCCATTTGGTTCCCATTTCCTCATGCCATCACTCAAATTTATTAAGTTGAAACATCTGGATGGACCCAAAAAAACTTGCAGGTAATGTCCTTACTGTATCTATTCCAATAGCCTATGCTTTGAAAATCATTGTAGCACTTCTATGTATGTAGTATGTATATATATGTAGAAAATATATAGCACTTCTCTGCACCTAGCCACCAGTACCCCCTCAGCTCAGGCTCCTGGTTCTGGGTCCCACTCTCCTATTCTTCTGCTCAGTTGCTCTTGGGCTCTCAGGGTTTAAACCCATCTTACTGTCAATATATTTTGTCTGAATTCCAAAAGTTTTCATATACTTTTCTCCCCTTTAAAGCAACAAGCAAAGATCCCATTAAGAAAGAATTGTCTGGGCTATAGAGAAATGCTGCCAACTACTGTAACAGGAAAACATTACAGCTCCCTTTTGCCCCCAAAATAACATTTTCTTGCTGTGGGTAAATAGCTATTCCAGTTTCTCTGGGAGCAATAATCACAGCCCTCTCTTTCTCCAAAGGCAGCATGCCATCCTGCATCCTATAGAGCAGCTCGTTTTCACATGGCATGTTGGGACCACATCAGCCTCTGCCCAAGAGCAGGGGGAGCAGAGGATGAGACCAGCAGAGGCAGCTGAGGGGGATGCTCTGAGGAAGTTGCTCCTGCAAGCGGATCACACAACAGAAGCTAAAAAAGTGTTCCGCACCAGAACAGCACTCAAAGGACTTTGTCTGGGCTCCTCTTTGCCCGGGAAGGGATCTTACTTGGTTTCTTTTCCCTCTACTCCACGCCCTGGAACCTGTAATTCTAAAAGTGAGTCTGTTCATGTAGATGTTAGCAGAGAGGCTGATTGTGTCCTGGGATCCAGAGACGTGAGCTGTGTTTCATGCGGTGCCATCTCATTTCTGTTTCTTGAGGCAAGTCCCCTTGCCTCTGCCATCTCCTTGCCTAGATTTATTGCCTCTGCTGTTCAGGAATGTCACAGGGCCCTGGGACATCCACTGTTTTCAGAACACCTAGCAAACAACAGGTTCATTTCAGCTGGGGTTTCCAGGTACAAAATAAAGTAACTGTAAAACAAGGAAAGCAATGCCATTTATCAATCTCAGTTATACCATGAAGAACAGATAAATAGATACCATAATCAGAAGAACTTAGCCCTTCAGCTACAGTCTGGTTTTAGTTTGTGTGAGTTCTGCCCATAGAACCACTTTCCTCCCCAAAATGCACAGGTCTTGACCTTCCTGACTTTATTGGGGTGTCAACCTGTAGTAATTCCAAAGCAGCTACTCAATTTCCAGTAGTATTGATCTAGTTTGAGATGAACATTGGCCTCATTAGGCTTTACTTTGCTTCCTGCCCCACTGTTCATCAGCTAAGGGTTGGAGCAAAAAATCAGGACAAGTGAAGCGAACCCCAGCTCTGCCACTGACAGGAGACGAATCCCTGCCCCTTTTGTTTTTCATTTGCCTATCTGTTAACGGGAGTAACACTGATATCTCTTAAGGCAGAGGCATGACTGCTATGTCAGTTTGTAGAACACTTTGAGACGGTCAAAGCACATCTCAACAAAAGTACAAAGTGCTACTGGTGTTTCCGAGGTGTGTGATGTCTGTCCTAAAATAACCCTTTCTGACCTGACACTTTGCATGTCTGGTTCCCTATCACATCTCTACTACAAAATAAGCTAATAAGCTGTGTTCTGGGTGAACTATTTGTTAAATACACAACTTTAAAATTAAAAAAAAGACTTTTGAAAAAGTCTGCTTGTTTTTAAGTCACTGCACACCACAGATTTTGGCTAACCTGAGAACACCAAATGTATGGCCACAAGCAGACTTCATGGAAGACTCTCTGACCTTTCCACTGGTATGCATCATGTTTAGTGCAATATAGCCCAGATCCTTTGTGCTTCTGAAGGCTAAGAAGCTGTGTAAGATCTTCTGGCAGAAAAACTACTCTTAGATCATGACAAGAGCATGAACGAGCAGATTACATAACTGACAAGCTAGTCACATCTTGGTAGGCATAAAAACATTTATTTTCTTGTCACTTAGCGATACGACAACAGACCATACTTGCTTCTTTCAAGTCTCACTGCAAAATATGCTTTGTCTGTGGTTGCTCCTCCAGCCACAAAGGGTGTACTGTAGAAGGGCACATGGCTCTGGATTCCTACTGTAAGGCTCTGACTCTGAGGCTGCAGATTGCCACCGTCAGCAACAAAACTCATTTAAGGTATACCCACCTCCCTTCACAGCCCAGGCTGTGCATTCCCACGTACTGCTGAACCCGACCTCCACCATGCTCCTTCTCCTCTGCATCGCTTTAGCAAAGCGACAGGATCTCCAGCACAACTCAGGTTAACTGGTCAAGTCCAGGATGGGTGTATTTGAGCAGGTCCTCAGCACTCTCTCCTCTTCAGCATCACAGGGTGCCTTGCAGCGTGCATTGCTCCTCATCACTGACACAGCAGTGGCTGGAGGGCGCTTCCATGCCAGTCCTGGGCATAGGGTCTGATTCCTCCGCTCCTGCAGACGTGACTGCATTTATACTAGATCTTTCAGATGTGTAGAAAATGTGTCATGTTCCTAGCAGACACTGCTGAAGCAGGAAATGCCTTAAATAAATATCTGGCCTTGCACCGTGCAACACCAGAGCCACAGCCGTCTGCAGCATACCGAGATACGCATGTTCTCTGCTCATCCAGAACTGTTCCACGTTGTTCATGCACATTACAGCTCAGCCTCTCCAGGGAACACTATGTTTGCTGTTACATTTGCGCACCAGCCAGCGCTTTGCTTTCTGGTCTATGAATGGTGTATCCAGAAATTGGCTGCTATGCTGGTACGCTTCAGAGAGGATAATGCTGTCCTTTTCCCTGCTGTTTATTGTTTACCAGAGGTGCCTGATTTCTGACAAACAAAAGAGACGGATTCTGGGCAATTTAGCAATAATCAAGAGCAGGATGAGCAGGATGGCTTTACAATATGTACAGTGCTGTGTGTAGGGCTCAACAAATGCCTGCGGTACCAGGCAGCTGGGGGCCCTTAACACTGCTGCATTAATGATAACAGCAACAAACCTTGTTTGCCCTGCAAATCGCAGTCAGAGAGCGGAGAAACCTCCAAACTAGCAACAGAACAACTGAATGGGAAGCCTATGACATTAAATACATGAAAGGGAAGCCTTGGGACTATGAGAAGGAATTGAGTACATTCAGCACAGAAGGGGTACTCGGCAGGGGACCATTTAAAAATCATTGCCTAGTTTTGCCTACCAGAGTAGCTCTGTCAAAGTCAACACAGACATCAAAAGTTTGTGCAGATGAAGTTTACTCAGGTACAGAAGAGCAGAGCAAGACTTCCCACTTTGATCAGTTGCCTGGCTCTGCCCCTTGGTGCAGAAATCCTTCAGAGATCTTTTGGGGTTTCTTGCGTCATTTGATGGGCTTGCCTCTGACATAGGGCATCATGTGAGTGCAGCTGTACAACTGAGGTAGGGCGGTAATACTAGGCATGGTTAGGATGTGTGTGGCAGGGTTTATTTCATGCCAGAAGCATAACATGTGGCATGCTCCCTACCTGCAGCACAGTCCCAAGTGCTCTTGGTCCAGGACCCAGGTGGAGAACCCAGGTGATCTATTCCTCAGCTGCATTACACATGCAGACCTCAGGACTGCGAACTGCTCTGCCCTGCAGATGCCCGAGATAGAGACTGGGCTGCTATTACCACAGCACATAAAGCATCCTGTCCCCCCTTCCTTCTGCATGCTTCCTTCCCTCCACCAGCCTCCTCCGCTCCTGTTCTGTGCTGTCCCCCATCCCGCCCTCCTTACAGATAGCCACCCCTCAGTTCCCCAAGCCTGGCTGGAGCGGTGATGTGGACAGGGCTGTCAGCATGATGCAGAGGAACGGTGGCAGGGAAGGGAAGAGGCTACACTAAGGTAAATACTCTGCACCCTCTAGCCCTCTCGTTACTTATGTCTCAATAAGCTACACCGTTTCAGCTAATTTGTCTTGGTCCTAGATACAGGGTGCATGAAGGCATAGCCTGAACACAGCAGAGAGACCTCTAATACATAGCCTGCACCAGCATAATGCTAGTTGTTTGGGTAGAGTTCATTGAGCAAATGTCGATGTTTAAACCATAGGTGTCCATTTGTGAGTTAGTCACCTTAGGATGCCGTTTCAAGTCGGAGAGAAATAGACACTTTTGGCATACGGTAGAAATTTACACTCAGTTGAGCTAAATTGCGCCTTGTAAGCTCCTGCTGCTCCCCACTGACAATACAGGGAGTCAGGCACGACTAGCTCACAGGTAAATGTCTGTACGGCACACTTCAAATGACAGGTGAGATAAATCATATTTCATATGGCTTTGTTTTGACACAGGGATGCTACACGCTGTGGGGCTGCCAGGAGGGGGCTTCGTAGGGTGCCTGGTGGGGCACGTTCTGGCATGTAACCACAGAGGCCAGGGAGCCAGATTCAGAGGAGGAACAGAGAGACGCAGTGACAAGACACAGCAAAACCCTTTGGGAATGTGGCTACTGAAGCAACCATGACTTCATTAGACTTGCTCAAGATGCCCTCTAGCCTAGACCTTTCACCTCATTTAATGGTTTCTTGGCCTCAATCCCTTATAATTCTGAAATGAAAAAAAAAATCTCTTTTGACTCCTGTTTTCAAGCTAGGGCTGTTTGATTTGGAACACTGCATTGAAGTCTGTGCTAGTGATTGATTTCAGGTTTATTATATTTTCCCCTTTGAAACATGCTACAGTAAAAAAAAATATCTGTACACTTTGTCGTTTTTCCTGTTGGGGGGGGGGGGGGGGGGGGGGGGGGGGGGGGGGGGGGGGGGGGGGGGGGGGGGGGGGGGGGGGGGGGGGG
>JAVJGI010000014.1:23555936-23568324 GCA_035590275.1 Ibycter americanus | reverse complement strand
ACACTTTGTCGTTTTTCATGTAACCCACCCCCCCCCCCCCACTCCACCCCCCTTTTTTTTTTTTCAATCTTAGCAAATGCTCAGTCTTTTCCACTTCAATAGCTTAAAATTCTCCCCTGGGAGCCCTAAGCTCTTTAAATATTTTTAGGTTGCCAGATTTCTTATGTTCTCTCTCCAGGAAGCCAATTTTGTTTCTAAGCTCTTGAGAGTAGTCCAGCTTCATCTTTTGCGCACTCACTGCATCACAATAAAATGCTGCCTAATTGCTGCCTCAGCTGAGTCCCAAAGGTGCTGGAGTTTGTCTCTAGGCTACAGTTGTGGGCAATAAACTCTTCTCAGACTGGAGTTAAGCCTTTTTATTATTTAAATCTGAGTCATGTAAAATTAGTTTACTAGCAAGTAACCCACAAAGATCTAGTATGGAAAGAAACTCCCACATATTGTTTTCCAACACAATGAGAGAATGATCAGATACAAAGATTTGCAAGCAACTCATAATACAAGATGTAATAGACCAACATTTATTTCAGCCAAATAGAGATGAGAATGTTTCTGTAAGCCCACGAGTTACTCTCAGACCTTGGCTGTTTGGTGTGCTTTAGCTTCAGATTGAAACTGGCGATACGAAAAACTTTTTTCCTTTAGCTTATCCATAACCTGAAATACCTATGAAAGAGGAAAGGCAGCTGTAGATAACAAATACCAGATGAGCAAAAGCTTTCTGCTCTTAGTCTAGCACAACAGCCAGAGGATTCAGTGAGCATTTCATTCATTTAGAAAACTATCAAGAATATACTAAGACTGGGTGGCTGCATCACCGTCAAGCTTGAGAAGACCCCTGCAGCAAGGGACAAAAGAACAGTACAGGGAGCAAGAATGATCAAACGCTCTTTTTCTCACCGGGACCATATTCAGCCATCCCCTATAGCAGAAGATATCTGTACACTGCATACACAGGCATTTTCTCCCTTCATGTTCCTTTTTTTAATCTGTATTTTAAAGTGCTTATATTTCTGTTATAAAATAAGGCTTCTGATGATAGTGCATACTCCATGGACATTACAGTAGAAGAGACCTATTGGTAATTTTTTGAGACTTTAATTCTTTAAGACAGCACTTGCTTTGGGTGCATTTGGTGCTGTGTGCCCAAATCCATGGTCTTAATTAGGAAAAAATGAAGCTGGAAGAGATCTCTAGATTTTCTCAAGATGGTTAACCACCCTTTAATTAGAAAAGGTCAGACATGATAGCAGAGACCTGGCACAGTCTTTGTGGTGATGTTGGCAGCACACTTGCAAGCTGGGCCACTCATGAGCGAGCACAGCACACGTCCGCGTCAGGGCAAGCTGATTCCAACAGCTCTTCGTACGGCTCCTTTTGTCAGCACAGAGTGCATGTGTAACAGGCAGATGGATCCATCTGCAGTAACTGCGAGGAGACTGTTCACCATACACACTCACTGTGCAGAGACCCCTCCGGTAGCTGGGGTCCCTCATTCCTCATTTAGATTTGTCTTGATCACTTCTCGAGAACGTAATGGCAGACACGGCACGGACTGCAGAGCCTTCATTACTAAGGGTGACACGTAAGACAGGGAGGATGCACAGGTCTGAAGTCGATTTTGGCACGCAGCGGTTAGAAAAGCTAGGACGCAATTTCTGCCTTATTCAGATCAATGGGAATTTTGCCACTGATGTCAGTGGGATGAAGACTTCGCTCCACATGTCTGCCTGTAATCTGAGAACATGTATTCCACAACTCCTGGAGACTCAGGGAAAATGGGAGCGCACAGAGTTCATCTTAGATTCACTGTCTGAAATAAAACTACGTGGATTCTTTGTGCCCTTTTTAGTTATCTGTAAAACAAGTATGATAATGCTTTGACTGCTAAACAATAAAAGGTGTGTAGGAAGACATAGTATCTTTTATTAGGCCAACTGAAATAGTTGGGGAAAAACAGACAAGCTTTCAGGCTTGTCTGAAATGCTTTGAGATGCTCTGATGAAAGGTGCTCGAGCTGTGCAAGGGATCATTAAATTACATTCTTCCTCTCTCTGGAAATCATTTAGTGATATTTCAAAGGAAAGATGCTGTACAGAAATAACTGATTTCTATTGCAAGTGCTGTCTGAAGCTAAATATCTTCCTTCCTCTCTCTTTATGAACTAATCTAACGAAAAATATGTTTTAAATTAACATGTTAAGAATAATTTTGTGGTATAATGTATAGCCCTGTGAAATGTTCTGTGTTAAGGGTAACTCACAAATCCTTAAGCGTATTTCAGTACACACAAACAAAATGGCTGGATTTCTGTGTAATGCTTTGCAGAAATTATGAAAGTATCACTGTAACAAAATTAGAAAGCATGGAAGCTCTGTGAAAAAGGCAAGTGGAAAAAAAAAAAAAGACAGATATGAGTCAAAAACTGCATTACACTTGTAAACGCTGCCTAACAAGCCCCCAGATTTTCACTATTGAGTGTGGGCATCATGCCTTCAAAAGCTGTGAGCCAGTCATTGTCCATAAAAGTGTGCCAGAAACAATCATTTAACCCTTTCCTCTCCCTGATTTACCAGGAAGGAAAACAAACTGGGAGTGCTCTCTTGGAAGTCAGCCAGAGATGACAGACTCACAGCATTACAGTATTGCAACTGCGAGCGCAGCAAAGTGTATCAGTGCCATCGTGGAGGCAGTGGACCGCTAAGGTTACTGGGGGCCATGAAGCGGTAGGTGAGGGAAGGTTTAACTGTACATAAATCCTACTAGGATCACGTTACTAGTATTTTAGTTCAGTGTCAAGACACAAATGATGTCAAGAACAGAGAAAATTGGGGGAGGGAATCTTTAAATACGTAAAAAGTAGTTGCAAAGATGGATGAAATAAACTGTTGTGTCTATTAGAACAACAAGCAAGGGGGATAAATTGCAGCAAGGGAGATTTACATTAAACCATGAGACAGCTGTCCAGGATTAAAGAAAATTAAGCATTGGTATAGACTACCTAGAGAGATGGTGAAAGTTTCATCACTGGAATGTGTCAGAAATGGCTTAAACAAACACCATCAAAAGTTTCATTACATATGATGGTCCAGTGAAGCAATTAGTCTTGGGAGATTCATCTGAGAAAGGTTACAGTGTGTGACCAGGTTTTCCTGAATGTATTCTTTTTTTTCCCCTGATAGATGTTGTTGAAGATTTTCTGTTCATGTGAGATTTTGAAATACATTCCTCTGAAAATATTTGTCTAAGACTGGAGGGGCCATTTATCTTCTGAAGTGCCTGTTCCTCTCTGCTGATCACAGACGCAGTCACAGATGACTGGCTCGGTGTGGACACCTACTTACTGAATCCATGAAGTCAGATAGAGACAATTACCATCCTTAATGACAAATTGTGTCCTTCCTAATATATTCCTAGATATAACACTCAAATCTTCATTATTCATTCCAACTATAATTACTTGTTGTGCATGTATGAGGTGGCACCCAAAACACATAATCATTGTTACTTATTGTCCCATATTAGTAATTTTACCACATTATACTTAGATGCCATATGGTGTGATGAAGAATATAATGAAGGTTTCCTATGCGGTGGATAGAAAGCTTCTAGACAACAATTAATACAATCTATTCCACTTTTGCATTCCATTCCTACCAACAATATCATGGAAATGTATAGTATCTCAGGAAGGAAAATTTTACTTTTACATCTAAGAGCCAGCCAAAGATCTGCTGAGCTGCAGGCAGAGCTACGAACTAGGAACGTAAGTGGCTTTACTTCAGCAGTATGTACAAAACACTAAGGTGCTTCTGATATATAGTACTAACCACTTCTGTTTTCAAAGTCTCTATACAATTAACATATGTACTCAGCTAATCTGTATGAACTTATGTGTTTATATTGTACTCATCCCACTGCAGGACTAAAAGTGGGCACTTAACACGTCTACACTTTGTCCTACACTGAGGTCAAGGGAAAAAGCCTGAGTACCCAATTACCTCTGCTTAATTGTTAGCTCTCCTTGGGGACCTGTTCAGGTACATCCCATGCATTCAAGATAAGGCACAGATCTTGGGTAGTTCACTCTTGGGATTCCCCCCAAATGGCAGTAAGGCCAAGAACATTGTATTTGGCTCCCTCAGACCCATTCTGTCTTTCAACACTATTCCCGCAGGCTCCGCACTCTTAGAAGGGCAGAGGAGGGACACCACAAGGTGTGGACAGAGCACTCTGTAGTAGCCCTAGGCTGCCGAGGTGTGAGTGAGCATGCACCACTGAGCCTTGAGACGGAAAATTGCTCCCCGTCTTGTGGGATACACACTTTGGAGCCACTTCCAAATAATGGCACAGGGAGTCCACCCACGTCAGCCAATGCTGCACTCAGCAGTGGTGCCAGAGGCTGCTTTTGTAATGTAGGAAGGTCCCAAGGACTGTGTCAGTAGGAGAGTGATCTTTTGGTATCTCAGAAAAGCAGAAACCCAGAATACAAACAGCAAAGGTGACCAGGAGAAACAGCACAGGATCACTTTCCCCACCTTGAGAAAACTGTAGAATATTATTCTACTGTACTTTTGGAACAATTATTCTTAATAAACTTTGCTCTTCTTTTGTAACCTGTAATTATGGAAGCCCCAATCTTGTATCTTCTTATGCACAAGTACCCTCATCATACATGTATTTCTCCACTGTAAAAAGATGTGAAGAGTTAAAGCTCTGTACTGGTTTTGGCTGGGATAGGGTTAATTTCCTTCACAGGATCTGAATGTTTTAGGTATTGCTGAGCAGCACTTACACAGCATCAAAGACTTTTCTGTTCCTTACACTGCCCTACCAAGTGAGTGGACTGGGGGTGCGCAATAAGCTGGGAGGGGGACACAACTGGGACAGCTGACCCAAACTGACCGAAGGGATATTCCATACCATATGACATCATACTCAGCATATAAAGCTGGGGGAAGAAGGAGGGAGGTCTGCAGCGATGATGTTTGTTGTCCCAAGTAACCATTATGCATGATGGAGCCCTGCTTTCCTGGAGATGGCTGAACACCTGCCTGCCGATGGGAAGTAGTGAATGAATTCCTTGCTTTGCTTTGCTTGTGTGTGCAGCTTTTGCTTTACCTGTTAAACTGTCTTTACCTCAACCCATGAGTTTTCTCACTTTCACCCTTCCAACTCTCCCCCCACAAGCCACTGGGCAGGGAATGAGGGAGAGTGACTGTGGTGGGGCTGAGCTGCTGCCTACTGGTGTTAAACCACACCAGGCTCATTTTGTAACTTCATTACATTTAAAAATGCATCAAGCATGAAAATTAAACACAACACATCCCCTCTCCCCCCCTTTTTTTTTTCTTTTCAGGTGATATGAAAAATTATTTGAATGAGGAAATGCACACAAGAAGACAACAGCATATATAGGTTTAGCTCCAGCTTAGCATATACAAGTTTAACTTCAGCTGCACTTCCTTGTGGATTTTAGCTTCTTCCTTGCTTGATTCTTTAGGAATGTTTTCATTCTTATTTTCATGGAGAAGAACCAGAAAGAGGTGAGTACTTCAACTAAAAGAAGCAATTAGCCAGGTTGAGCTATGGAAGGTCACAAATAAATAAAACCAAACAATCTCTTCCCAGGTTATTAAGAAGCCTACCTGATGGCTAGTGAACTTTAAAAAGCAGCACAAGATGCCACGCAAAAATTAATAACTTTTAAAAACTATTAGCAATTCTCTCACCTCACTGGGTTTGTGGCCAGCATTCCTAATACATGCTTGTTTTAAAAGCATACTGTTTTAAAACAGGACAGTTAATTCTGTAACAACATGAAATATCTTAACTGCGAGACACTGGAAAGTAGTGGTCACTAGTGGCATCAAATCTCTCTGAACTGGAATGACTTTTAACAATCAGAAAGCACAAGTTTTAGTCACATATTTGCAGCTGAGCCTGGGTGGTTTTAGAGGTTAGTATGCAAGGCAATTGAACCTAGCTTGTTGTAGTTGGCAGTGCTTTACATACAAGGAGCAGCCGTGCAGCCTGTGGGTGGGATTCAGCTGGCCAAATGCAGATATTTCATAGCTAATATGAATATCTCATGCGGGTCATACGAAGCATCATCTAAAAGGCCAGATTTTCCATTGATTTTGAAAAGAATCTAAGGCAACTAGCTTATGTGCAGATGTCTGCACTGTAAACCATTAAAGTTAGGTAAACTGGACAGTGTGTCTGTCAAAACATCAACAGCTCTTGGCTGATGGGTGGGGAACTTAAGCTACTCAAACTTGAATGCAGTTGCTCTGTTAGTGGCAACACCATGCTTTTAGGCTTATTTACAAAGTTTAGCATATATTTTCATGGTACATTTGTAGATCCTATAAATTATTTTGTTTAAATTATGACCCTTTTTTACATGGATAACAGAGATATAAAGCTATCTCTTTCTTAAAGTGATGCAAATGGTAATAAACTTCCATGATATTTGTGAAACCGTAATATTGTAAAAATCATGTACTTGAACAGAACAATGCTCTGATACAAGAGTCAGTCTCCTCCATTTACATCCCAAAGTTAAATGTATCTTTTTCTTGGTGGCACACTTGGCAAACAGGTCCCTGAGTTCAACAACTCATTTCTGTCTCTTGCCAAAAGCTCATCACTTCCTCATATATGCAGGTTTAACTATTTACAAGGTCACACGATGAACAAGATCAGAGACATGACCTAGGTTAAAAGTTACATCTTATTTTGCAGGGTTCCTTTTAACCCAGATGATTTCACCAACCTAGTCGACAGTGCCACCACATCAACAGCTGTACTAGCACAAGCAAGAGTGGTATGTAAAAGCAGAGGGCAAGAACAAGTTTTGAGGGGCGGAGATCAGTTAAGTCAGCTTTGTTGCCAAGGAAAAGATGCAAAGAATAGCACAGAACATTCAAAGTTGAAGAGGCTCCTCCAGATGATAATTCAGAGCAGAAGCCTAACTAACAGTGTGAATTGCTCTCTGGAGCAGCCTCTCTCACTCCTTCAACTATGCAAGGCATCTAGGGAGACAAGCCTCCTAATTTAAGCATCTAAGTTAGGTGTTTAAACGTAGGCAGTGAATATCCCCCCTGAGAATGTGAATGAGATGTTATAATAATTTAAAATGTTTAACCAAAGCTGTGATACCAATGTCTGTTCTTCTATGAGATAGTGTTCTTTGTGCCACTGATCCTCTACTAACACAATCATGTTTCTCATTTATTAAATAAATGAACAACATTAACAAAATGCACATTGTCCAAATACAGTCCAAATTTTGAAGTTAAAAAAAGATACTCAATTTTACCCTCAAAATACGAACCAGATTAAGTTGTTCACATGGAAACTACTGCATGTTCCCTACAGTCATCACATCAGGGGGCCAGAAAGGGAAGAGATTCTTCACAATGATCACCAGCATATATTTAACTTTCTTGATCTCCCTAAACTTTTTTTTTTAAGTTCTCAATTGGGAACTTTGGCTAAACTTTCACCTGTAATTACATCTTGCCATTACTACACTGCTTCTACCTACTGAACTTTCTACATACTCAGTGATGGGGGTTTAAGAAGTTATCGATAAATGACAGAAGTTGTTCTTCCAACACAGATGCATGGCCTCCGGTATGTTTAGCTCCTGCCTTGCAGAATCTTGATACTTAGGCACACACCAGAACACCAACTTTCAGTGCACCTTTCTCCAACATAACCACCAACACTGCCATTGATCACAGCCCTATTCAATGGACTATTTGAGACAAATCTGTAAAAGATTACCGATATGTCAAGGAATACTCCTTAAATGTAGCTATCTTCTGTCCTGGATGAATGTGTTTACGGGAGCAGATTGTTAAAGCCAATTCATCTTCTAGTATCTCACACTGCAGAACTGCAACTAACATGCCTAAGAAATCAAAAACACTGGGCAAGCCATTAATATGAATTAGACTGTGCTCTGTTTATTCTAGTGGTTTGGCCATCTAAACGGTGTGTGCAAAAAGCTGCCCAACAGCACCATTATTTGAAACTGCCACTTTTAATTCATAAAAGTATCTAGAGGGGAAGGAGAATATATACCAGCATGACTTAAAATTAATGGCTGTGTCTGAGTTAACAGGCTCAACTGATGTAACTGTCTGGTTCAAACTATCAAAGCCTAGTATTCTGTGGTTTTGTACCACTTAGCCCTCATCACTTCGATGAAACAGCTGCCTATGGGTCATACATGGTATTACAACTGTGCACAGAAGCAGGTGCTCCAAGTAGCACTAAGTGTGGAGCTGTTGGTCATTTTACGTGTGCAGATCAGGCAGCTTGTTGCCAGATGAAATCTTTAACAGCTAAGCTCTTCCTACCTTCTGTTTAGCAGAGGCAGCAGCTGAGTCCATCTTTTCTATCATGCTACTTGCTACGAAACTAAATGGACCACCACTTACTATTAAGACCACCACTCTTTTGCAAATGTAACTGAAATTGGCCAATGAGATTCAAAATTAATGCAGTGGGGCAGACTGTGCGACTCCAGAAGTGCCGTATCTTTAACAAACCAGCCTAAAATTCACACTAAAATGAAAGAGTTATGCTGCCAAACATTTTTTTGCTTAATAGTGCATCACGGGAGATTTCCTCTCAATTGTTAACCCTAGCAGACTGATTCAGGGAACTTTGCCGCTTGATACTGTCTAGTGGGCTGCCACAGGACTGAGATGCTGTGAATAAACTCTTCTTTCCCTGTTCTGGTTTTCACTTAACAGTTGACACACAGCTCCCTGGGCCTGACTCTACTTTCTCTGAGGTTTCTGTCTAAGTCTTCCTCTTTGTTTTGACTACTGTAAACCACTTTCTTATTCCTTCTCCAAAAAGTAATGCTCTAACATACGCGAAATGCTTCTCCATGCTAAGTATATACAGAAAAGAAACACAGTATCCTAGTTCCTTTTAATTCTTCTAATTTCTGTCCACAGACTCAAAGCAGAAGAACTGGTTTTTTTCAGCCTAACGTGGGCTTGCTTCAACCCATCTTAATCTTCTCTTCTACCTGCATTTTCCGTTAATCTGGCATTGGCTTGTTCTTCGTCATTTTAATCAACCTAGTCATAACTGCCATGACAGCTTTCTCTCTCTATGGCTCTAACAATGCAATGAACACATTAGGTAGGACTTTTCTCACCTACCTTTAGGCATCTACAGTGCAAACACTTCTATTTATGCTGATGAGCTAAGTCTGCTTAAGCACTGATGAGCTAAGTTACTAAGCACTGGAAAAAATTAAACACAGTCAGGGCACAGTCCACCTGGGTCAAAGCGGGAATTGTATTGCCAAAGTACCTCTCTCTCTCTCCCCCCTATGAAAAAACTTAAGAGGAAAGCTAACTCAGAGGCAATGGTCTATCTGCAGGACAGTTGTCTACATTTGACCAGATAAATACAAACACCTGCGTCCATTCCTACTCTAATTTTCTGACTGTACTGAAATCTCATTTGAAAATCAGCTGTTTTCCCTTGAACTGCTGTCTATTAACAATTCACTGCATTTTGAGATGTACCTTTTGTGGAAGATGTTGACTAAATCCTTCTGTGTTGCCACTCCATCACAATTTCTCAAGGTTCAGACTCTGAGGTTCTTTCCTAGGACAGAATTTGGTGGATGTGTCATACTGATTAATACCATACCTTAAAAATATCTACACAGAAGAACAATTACTATGTGTGCATGAAAATTAAGTGTGTCTATTGATGCCTTTACTGAGTTGTGCGTAACTTCCCTTGGAAGGTTAATGTCCATGAATACGTAACATGCACCTTCTTTTCCCTACTGCTTCCCTATTGTTTTTCACCCTCCATTATTCCAGCATTTCTGAAAGTAGCCTGTAACACCTTTGGTAAAGAGTTATGTTTGCGTGTAGGCATTAAAGATTATTACGAAGGCATAATAATTCCTGTAGTCTAGCTAAATATAATTGCAAGGGGAAGGGAAGATACAAGCAAAGGGCAGTTTATAATTCACAGACATGTATGTTTTCAACCTTCTCTTGCAGAAGTTTGTGTGGGGGAGGAAGTAACAAATGAAGCTCTCTGCTACTTTGTGCTAAAAGCCTGTGCCAGCATCTGAGTTAAGACACAATCTATGGAATTTATGTAACGATAACCAAATCAATTCAGAAACCAGTTTTGTTAATCTGACACAGACCCTAAGAGTGGATAGCTTTAAACTTATCTGACAGTGCCTTCTGCAATTACTCTAGCTGGAGACACTTTTGAACCAAATCAAACGTTCATGGCAGAAGAGTTATATTAATTTATATCAGCTTCTGATTGAACTGACTAGAATAAATCAGAGAGAGAGTGCACACAATCAGCTCTGCTGGCAGATTTGCAGATTGCTGGAAAGGGGCACGATAAGTCTCTGGGGTTTGGCTGTGAGTAATGCTCTCCTCCACCAACACAGCTGGAGCCTGCCTAACCACTGCCACTGCCACCCACCAACATCATGTCTTATCCAGAACTGCTAGGTTTATAGCCTCTATCAAAAAATACAAAGATGTAAGCTGTGAGAATATACTCAGTAGAACAAGCTTCAGTGGCCTAAGGTGTCACACCCCCTCCCAGCAATTTCTTACCTTCTCTTTGCCTGAGATTACTGACGCACAGCAGTTGGTGGAATGAAACGCACGCACTAGTCCCAGCTGCTTCAATACCGGGTCCAGCAAATTAGATTAAACTGCTGATAAAGATGACTTTAATGTCATATTTTGTATTAAAATGGATTAGAAACTTTAATGTTTTCCAATCCAGGGACTGTTGTGGAGGCAGGAACCTTCAGTAAAAAGGCAGAATAGATGGTCAGAGAAGCAGTATTTTTTGCATCACTCCAGCCAGACCTGCTGGAGTTTGACTCCAGCAACAGGAAAGGCTATGAAATTTCACACTCACAGCTACCATTCTTTTGCCTTATTAGCAAGTTTATGAACTCCTGACTGCCTGGCTGGACTAGATGACCTCCTGAAGTCCCCTCCAACCTGAATTATCCAATGATCCTTACACATACCTAGCGGGCAGGGCTAGGAACCTGGAGATGTGGTTCTCTTTCTGCTGACCCAGTCACATAGCAGATCTTGGCAAACTGTGTAGACCAATGCTTTCCCTCTGAGGGGTCTAACTGGGGTGACGCTGGTATTGCTCTGGCGTTGAGCAACTACTTTTCAAAGGGAGATCAGCAGTAGTATGGGTACCCTCTTTCACTATGAAGCAGCTCCACTTGGCTCGAGCATTACTAAAAAAAGTGATGGGGAAAAAAAGTCCCAAACTAAACAAATAGAGATTATGACTCAATAACCAACCCCCTCTGTGTCACCTAACGTGATAAGAGGTATATACTCTTGTGGGAAGGGATATTACGGCAGTGCTGGGAGCAGGCTGCTTATGATCTGTTCTCCCCAAGAACTGTTGAGCTCTGTACAGTCTGCACAGCATCTATGCTTTTGGGTATGTGAAAAACCAGCAGGAATTGATGTCATGGGCAGGCAAGTTCGAAGAAATCTGGAAAAAGGGGAAGCTGGAGTTGCAGCTGTTATGAATTCATCACGATTTTGGCCCCAGTTCTAAAATACTCACAACAGCGTAAGAATCTCCACATGATTTTGAGGGAAGCAAGATCTGTAGATATACGAGTGACACATTCGCACATGCTGTATTGTTTAAGAGGCATACTGAGCTTTTGGTTTCAATCCCTGCTCTTTCACTTGTGTCAGTTAACATTTCTGAGAACCTTATTGTGAGATACCTCATGCTGCTACCTCAAGGTAACGACAATTGACATTTTCGGGAGAAATCACGTGTCATTCTTGGGAGCCATCACAAGATCATCACCAGTGGGGCACTCCCAGAGCTGTCACGAGGCAGCTCCAGCAGTCAGGACTCATTGCAGCGGTGCAGCTGCAAGGCAGAGTCAGCTCAGATCCGCTGGGATCTGTGGGCTGCTCCTGCCTCCCCGTCTCCTCCGCCTCGCTCGTGCCTGCGGCAGCTCTGCAGGATCAGCTCGTTGGGGGACGCGATCCCGCTGAGCTCCGGTCATGTTTTGGAGGGGCACGACGGGCTTTCCACCAGAGCAGAGACCGGGCTCGCCTCGCCAGATGGCAACGTGTTACTGCGGTGTCGGTAACAAACAGGGGAGCGCGGCCGCGATCAGAGCGGCAGGCAGGACTGCCCCTTCTGGGGGCAACACAGACACGGGCTGGCTCGCACTGACCCAAACGGCATCCTGAGGCTGCCAGCCGCCCCGCCCCGCCGGCAGGCCGGGCTGCCGCGCTAGCCGCGGGGCACAGGCTGCACAAGCGGCGGGCGACGCGCACCCGCGGAGCCGACACACACA
>JAVJGI010000014.1:23528443-23554739 GCA_035590275.1 Ibycter americanus | reverse complement strand
GGCAGGGCAGCGCGGTGTCTGCGGGGGGGCGGGCGCAGGGGCGGGCGCGGGGCGGGCCGGAGGGTGGGTGGCGCAGGAGGCGGAGGAGGAGGAGGAGGAGGATGCTGGAGGAGGGGCGGGATGCGAGGGGCGGGGGGGGCTGTGCCAGCCAGGGCGGGGTATGCGGCAGGCCGGGTGGAGGGCAGCAGGGGGAGAGGCGTGTTGCAGGATGAGTGAATGCAGGGGTGGGGCGCGGTGGGAGAAACCCGGGTGGGTGGATGCAGTTAGGAGGTGTGTTGGGGGATGGTGCGTGGTTGCAGGTGGAGAGGGCTCTGCTGAAGGTGGAGGAAAGCATACGAGGAAGGGGAAACGTGGGAACATAAGTAGACCGATGAGAGGGGAAAGATCTGCTGGAGGGAGGGTGGGTGAGCAGATGCAAGGGGAGGGCTTGCAGAAGGCAGAGTAGATGGGAGGCTGGGTAAATGGGTATGGAGGAGGCAATGGTCAAACAGAGCCAGGAGCTGGTGGCCCTGGAAAGTTTCCCCAACCAGTTTACTTCACAGTTTGCAATTTCATGTGACCTACGCACTTAGGCTCTGTTGAGCTTGTTGCCCTAGGTCATCTTTACATGCACGGGCACGGTGTTACTTTTTAGAATAATTCTGCTTCATTTCTATTGTGCCCACATTTCTGTCGTGATGACAGTATTGGTGTTTGTCTCTTTCCCTTCTCCGTGTCCTCTGATGACAGTTATAGTGTTATCCTTTATCTTGTGTTCTCCAACAGGCATGAGGGGGAATAAAATTACAGTTCCTGTGTTCCATATCATATTTCAAATATACATATTTATGATTGGTATATTAGAGGGAGTTATTTTTTCTTCCTGAAAATCTGTATCTTAAAAGCATCAATGCATTAGTACTCCCTTGTATATGCAGAATATTGAATGTCTGTTCCTTATACAGTTTCAAATGTCACAGACGTAGGTTTCTTTCCAATGGATGTTTGATTTTTATTGCAGTTGAAGGGGTTTTTGCAGTTTCTTTTTTTTTTTTTTTTTTCATTCCACCTACTACCATGTCAGATACATCCTAGGCAGGCTTAGGCTTCTTGCAGCTCCTGGTACATGCCAGGCTGCAGAAGTGACCACTGCTGCTGCAGCATGCTTCCAGGGTGCTTTGCTCTTGGAGACTTGGGCTTTTGAGCAGGTGATGGAGAGGAATGGATCCTTCCCTGAGCTATTCACAATCATAGAATCGCAGAATGGTTTGGGTTGGAAGAAACCTTAAAGATCATCTTGTTACCGAAAATCATAACCAAGAAAACTCTCCAAACCAAATGATAGTTTAGAAAGCTGACAGTGGTTTATTGCAGCACTGGGTGCATGGGGGATATTTCCTCCTAACATGCACACCAAGTTACCCGAGGGTACATTATATACAATAGAGTACTTGGCATATTCATAATACATTGCATATTCATTTTCATTCACACAGAGGATTGGTTACAAGTTTCTTGCTTCTAATGCAAATTAGTATGCATCCTCAGACAGCACTACTGAAGTTTTTTTTACTAACTACTCATGCTCCCCAAGCGGGGTTTACCCTCTTTTGGGGATAGGGATGGGACTTATTTGAGTCAGAGGTCACGATCTCTCACTACCACAATTACTTTTGTCCTGCTTTCAACTAATTTTCTGTGGATTGCGACATCTTATCGCTTGTCTCCTCTTTTGGCCAGAACTTTCTCACTTGGAGATAATATATATTATTATATATTTCTGCATAATGTAAATAATGGTGTTCTTTTCACTATCCGTTCTTTGTTTCCCAAGGTTGACTCCCTTGATTAGAAGTCCTTTCATTCATCAATTTTGACGACTTTAGAGGGTCAGCTTGACCTAAACTCTGTGCACAGATTTGTTTAACATATAGTTAAACACTAAATCAGAGTTTGATAATTCCAGAGTTTAGGCAACAATCTAGTTCCAACCCCCCTGCCATGGGCAGGGACACCTTCCACTAGACCAGGCTGCTTGAAGCCCCATCCAGCCTGGCCTTGAACACTTCCAGGGATGGGGCATCCACAGCTTCTCTGGGCAACCTTTTCCACTGTGTTACCACCTTCACAGTAAAGAATTTCTTCCTAATATCTAATATAAATCTACCCTCCTTCAGTTTAAAGAGTTTTATCTCAAGATTGAAAAGCCAATGGAAGACAGGGAAACAACAATAGGCCTTTATCTAGTTTTCTGTGTAAATAATTGAGAAGTTGTAGGGATTTGCTGAGAAAGCTGAAGACTAGATGTCTGTCGCACTAGCAGCAATATGCATATAAATGTATGTTTAAAGAATGTATACTATTTTGTAGAACAATTTAAAAACAGAATTCTAATTAAAAAAATACACATTCATAGTCCTAAAGAGCCAGTTCTTTGGATTCAGAGGGGAATTCAAAGGATGGAAAAGTATTCAGGCCTAAATTCTGATCGTATGAGTCAGGGTTATAAACACGTGTGAGTCCATTAAACCTGCAATTATTCATGGAAAGTTTATCTGGGTTGCAGATTGGCTGTGCTAGGAATGTAGCAACACCAGAACTGAACCGTTGTAGGGCTGATTATGGTCTAGCAGCGCTCATGAGCTGCAGTGCTGTGGGAACATGGATATGCTGTACTCAGGATCAGGTGCAGAAGCAGTTTAACTGCCTTTCTTGGCACAGAAACTGACCTAACAAACACTTTGAACCCAAGCTGGCTCTGCACAGACCCATCTTGGGAGTCTTCGGTGGCATGTTTGCTCAACCAGAAGTGCTTACACACGTGGCGTGCAGAGAAGCAAGTGGCTGCACAAATGGCCAGAGGGATTATTGATTTGGGCAGAGTTCCACTTTGTTGAGGTCTGGACAGGCCCTGCAGAATCCTTCAGGTATCTGAGCCCTGCATCCTGTCAGAGGAGGGATCAGTCACCTCAGGGCTGGTGCCACCTGAACGCTAGCTTGGCTTTGGCCTGGTGCTAATACCAGAAGCCCTGGAGACTGTGCTGGAGAGAAGAGCGATGTGTGGAGCCAGCCTGGGTCCAGCAGGCTAAGATGGAGAACCTAGCAAGCCTCTCACTGCCTAAATTGCCTGTGTATGCAATTACGCTCCCTAGAGTGCCCCATAGTGTGTGAGTTGGCTGTTTTCGTTTCTGTTACTCAGCCTAGCTGATGAACACCTTGTTATCCTGACTAATGGTGGTGTGACCCTGTGGATATGCCTGAAGCTGGTACACGAGGTGGTCTGGAGAAGGATACATTTTGCAGCCAGTTTTAGGAATAGCACAGCCATTTCTGTTTCTTCTCTTTCTAGTTCTTCAAAAAATTGAGCTCAAAGGCTTTGAAAATGGCCATTTCATTCTCCAGGGTGTTTTCTGTTCGGTGCAATAGTATATTACCTCTAATTAAAACACTGACCAACTGTTTAGTGGTTTCTTATGTATTTGTGTTTACTGTTAACTTGTGGTGAATGTCTTCATTTGAAGATTATTTTTTTTCCCCACTTGCATTTAAAGTAACATTCAACTCTCTGTTTCAAATTAGCTCTTGGAAGCCTCCACACAGAAATAGTTTGAGGCCTGTGTGCATGCTGCTTCTCCTTCCCACTTCCATACATATTTCCCCATTAACTCCATGTCTGCTGTTTCAAAATAGAGTTTCAGTGCAAAGAAGCCAAAAAACAGCTAACAGAAAGCTCTTAACTGAATTGAAAGATCCCTCAGTGCTGGGTTTCGTGGGCCATGGTGGGTGTGTATGCTTTATCTGGTGTGTGTGCTGCTTTGAAGTGGCATGTCAAACAGGGAGTGAACACTCCAATGACATTACCTGCTGCAACCCCCCGTGCTGCTGCTGTGTTTGTAGCCATTCTTGTTGCTGCTGATACATACAGCAAAAGGGAGAAAAAAGAGCGCTGGAATAGCACACTTCTTGTCTTTGATTTAAGAAGCCATTTAAATGTAGTTTAAATCCAAATCTTCTGGAACTGAGCCACGTTCTTATTTTTATATACATATATTTTAACAGGAGTTGTGATCTTGTGAGGTAATGATCATTAGCTTCCACAGCAGTCCATGGGACCACAGCTGCAAGTTTAAACAAAGCCAAGTTAACAGGGAAAGATAAATTTGGCTGTGGAACTTGGCAAGCCTTTTGTTTGTTTTTTATCTGACAGTGATCAGTTAAAATGTTGGTTTTGACATGTGAATGTAATGCCTGATAATTGTCTGCAGCATCAGCGTTTGCTTCTGAACAGGGACAGTTAATTACTACAAATGAAGACCAGTTGTTCTGCACCCAAGTCCAAAATAAAAGGGATAATCTTTCTAATACAGCAGGCAAGACTTATTTACATTTTTTTGAATAATTGTATTTTTGAAAAATTTTTTTTAAAAATCAAAATACATCAAGAACATGAAAAAGAAACACAGTCTCTATTTCAGTTAGAAATAGACTTCTGTAGGCATCTAGTAAGAATTGCATGTCATGCAGGGAAAAAAATGCATTTTTCTTCCGCTGATAATGTTCCAGTGTTGCAGTTTATGCTTTTCCAGGTAAAGTATTGTCATATTGTTATATGTCTCTATTTTAATAAGTTTTAACTTTGAAAAGAAAATGAAAAATAGGATCGTTGTACTGTTTTAAGTGAAAACATAATCGAGGGAGAGGAATGTGTTCAAAACTGGTTGAACCTGGCTTACAGGAACAATATGGCCTTAAACTAAGAAGGGCAGGTTTAGATTAATTGTAAAGAAAAGCTTCCAAGCAGTAAGAACAATTTGAGAAAGGAACAGCTTCAATGCATTGCTTAGACTCTGGTAATAGAAATAAGTGCACACAAAAAGTGGATAAATCCAAAAATCAAAACCTCATAACTCTGGAATTTGCTTCCTTGCTTTGCTCTGTGGGGCAATTGACCTGTTCCAGGATTGTGCAGTGGAAGAGGGCCATCCTGGCTCTATTTTGTAGAGGTGGAAAATGTATAGTCATACCTCAGCACTGGATTTCAGAACATGGTGCCTAACAGCATGGCTGTCTGTCTTGTGACGTTATTTGGGTCTGTTACATTGCATTTCAGGATGCCTGGCGTGATGTTGCACGACTGACTTACAGAAAATAAGAAACAGAATTAGTAACCAGCCTTCATCTGCATATGTCCAGGCCTTTCCAGATGTTCAGCAGTCCAGTCAGCAATGCTGCACAGCTGCTATGATGTGAGACCATATGTCCATCAATCTCAAGGAGCTGTGGAAAATTTTTGGTCTGCCTGGGTAAAATTTTGGTCAGAGAAAAGACACACATCCAGAAAAAACCACATGTATGTTATAGCCCTATCAGTGAGGAATTAATAACTGATTTGGAGAAAAGTCTGATTGGCAGGCAATAAATAATGCTGGATGTGACTATTGAAGCAATAAGAGTAAAGCAAAAATTAGTAACTGCTCATTTAATGAGTGTCATCCATCCTGTGCAAAAGTTGAGTGCCTGTGGAGAAAATGGGACATAGTTGTGTAACTGATTGTGTCAAAACGCATCGGTATAAAAGAGACATGTAAAGACAGCAGAGATGCCTTCTGTTTTGGCAGTTAGAGTTGAATGTTCAATCCTGAGCAATAGGAGAACCCCTGCTACAGACCCCATCTATAGGAGAGGGAATTTATTACCTCTGGTAGCACTGTGGTGAGGTGAAGTCAGAGTCAGGGTGAAGGGGGGCAGTCGTCCTACATTTGCACTGGTGTTACACGCAAGTTTGGAGTAGCGTGCTAAACAAGCTGTCCCCCTTTGCCCACCATTCACACAGTCACTGTAGCTGCCTGTGGGTGTGTTTGTGTGTGTCTAATGCTTCAATGTTAAAAGAGAGACCGTCTTTAGGATCTTGCTCAATTGTGCATTGCTTTAGTTCTGGGAGAAAAATTCTTTTCTGACCCCAGATAGGGATCAGCTCAGCTTATGCTCCCAAGAATAGAGATTAATATCCCCCGTGACCTTTTAGCCTAGCTGCTGCAGGGTTTTTAACAAGTGGGCTTAAGACCCCATGTGTGGCAGCTATGCTGACATGAATGTCTGTAATGTCTCTTCTTGTCAATGATCCGTGGACTAAGGAATCTCCAAGGATATCTTGACATGCCGTGGAGCTGTTATGGTCTAGTGCAAGGAAGAACCACGCAATGATAGAATGAAAAGCGGATGTCACAAGTAATATGTAAGTTGTTCTAAATGTACCTGACAAGAGTTGTCCCTGGCTGTGTATTTACTTAAAAGATGTGGCTGTGATATGGTAGGAAAACCAAATATTTAAACAAAACCCTAAACAACAAAAGCACTATTTATGACTTTTATATTTCTGGTTCCTATGATGTTTGCAATGTTGTATGAACTCTATAATATAATGTAGAACGGATAATAAAAAATAAGTACATAACATGAAAAAGCCCCCACCTAGTTCCAGCTATCTCCTTTTCCCTACCCCTGGTGCTGAAGAATGGGATTGTCCAGAAGACAATCCAGGAAGGAATTCCTTCCTAAAAATAAATTTTCCTTAATTTTGGATATACTTATTTTGACTTGCTGTGGCTATTCTGAACTAATGTTACCATCACCAGTGTGTGTAAAAAAGTTTGTAGTTTGTTTAAACTGTTTTTAGCCATTAGTTTAAAATAGCCAGTCTTTTGCAATAGGATTTCAGAGCACTTCCTGGGGGCCAAGGGAAACACTGATTTAGGACTGAGGTCTACAGTTGCTGTTTCAAACATGTCTCAGGTATATGGGTGATGTTATATTCACCTTCTCAAGCTATATTACCTGCTTTGGTGTCTAGGGTAGGTGATAAGTAAAAATTGAAGTGCCTGAATCCAAGAGAAAGGTCCAGAGGCTTTTGTCAGCCTAGCTCTGGAGGCATCAACAGCTCAGTAGGTGCATACGTGTACATCCACCAACCTCCCTGTATGCTCCAAGTTTCAGTGCCTGTCAATGTTTAGAAGCTCTCCAGTGTGACACACAGGGCATCAAGCTCTTGCTTAAGCTTCAGTGTCACCAGCATGGAGCCAGAAACCTCCAAACTCTTGGTTGCTGGACGAAATGGGATACTCTCATCTAGTTTCCCCCTGCGGTTTTAAGACCATGTAAATTTTTCTGCCTGCTGCTTCCCAGCTCCCTGTGCTAACCACTCTTCTAAGTGAGCACGTGTTTGGGTGGCTGCTGTGCCTTGTCTCCTGCCCATGGGTTGGCCCAGCTTCCACTGGAGAGACAAGGAGGTTGTCTCCTCTTCTGATGAGCTGGGCACTCTTCTGGGATTAAGGCGAGCTGGATATGAAGGTCAGCCCTCTTAAGGCAAGAGAGAATTAAACACATGCCTGCAGGGTGGAAACTAGCTGTAATAAACAGATATAAGAGATTGCTAAAGTACATACGTGTTCTGTGTTCTTTTTAATGGATTTCTAAGCATTGAATGCAGCAGTCCATTAGAAATGTTTTATTTACTCTCTACACGTGGGGAAAACCTCCAGAGATGTGAGGACCGTTTTCCTTATGGGGACAAGCTGGTTGTGTAGCAGATCCTAACCCAGATGTGTTTGAAGACAGGGCAATGGATTCTGTCCCAGGGGGTGTTTGGTTCATTTGTAAGTTGACTCATCAGACCTGAATGGGTCGTAACCTATATTCAATTCCTATCTTTTTATCCATTTCCAGTGCAATGCAAGTAACATCACTTTTTCCTATCAGTTATCATCTTCTGTATTTTAAAATTAAATGGTCTTAACTGCCACAGAGCTAGAGCTCTCCAACACTAGTGTAACCTGCCCTTCCTTAGCACTGAGAGGAAACAAAATTAGGGTTGTTGCCCTTTCCACCTTAGTTCTGCTCCTGCCCAGAAATTTATAACAGTCCATGGGAATGATCTGGAAGCTGAAATGTGTGGCATGGCACAAGTACAAGTAAACCCCAATGCATCTTGGTGCGCTTGGTGGAGTGCCAGCCATGGTGTAGCAGCATGTTCTTGTCATCAGTCTTCAACCACGTGGAAGCTGTGTGGTCTGTGGGTTTAAGTGAGGGTAGCAGGTTTCCATGGCTTAGTTGAAGGGAGCAGGAATGAAGAGGTGGCGAAGCAGACCTGGTGTGCAGCTGCAGGTAGCAGTAAGGACCATCGGTTTGGCACTGTTGAGAGGCAGAGTGCATGTTTGCTATAGGCAGCGTTCAGGGAGGGCAGAGTGAAGGTCATGTGGATATACGTTTAACTTGTTGTCAGAGGTGTGAATTTTGCTAAGCGTAAGGGAATACAAAGGCGTAAGATACGTCCTCCTTAATGCCATCTTGATCTTGTCTTGTCTGTTCTATAAAAACTACTAACGTTTTTATAACCCACTATGACATAAAAGGTTGCTTCTCCCTGTTCTGGCTTCTCTCTGCTCCCACCTGCTCCTACTGCATGCACTCCCATATCACAGACTGTTTTCAGCTGTGCAGCCTGAACTGTGTGCTGCACCAGGCCCTGTGCCTGGCTCTCTCCCTGTCTGCCTGTATCCCTCCTTCCCAGTTTCTTTCTCCACCACCTTGGTCTTGCCAATCCCTTGATGCAGCTAGTTGGATGACCCTCCCGAGCTGGCCTCCTCCCCCTTGGTCAGTGCAACTCTCTGCATTGCATAGCTATGAATTGTAGTTTTTTATTTTTGATTTCCAGAGGTTTATATCTGGCTGAATGTCAGGGACCCCACCCATCCTGAGTCAGAGGACAAGGGAGAGGAATTGATGCTCTTTTTGTGTGGTAATTCCACATCACTTTGAGTCATGTGGGATTCAGATAAAGGAGCAGGCGCTGCTTCGATCTTGAACCTTAAATACAAAGCTAGCTGAACAACACAGCTTACTTTTGAATGTGTGGTCTAATACTGCTTTCTTGAATGGTTACTGGGGAAAGCTGGGCTATGGGTTTGCCTTAAAGTCACACTGTGATTTACTACTTGTATAAAAAATGTTAGTAAAATCTGTAAATCTTAAATTGTTTTGGGGACTAGGGGAAGGTTGTACTTTGGGATCACTGTTTTAAGGAGTCTTGAATTTGTATTGCTAACTCTGCCGTAAATCCCAAAGTGACATATTAAATTTAATGAAAAAAAACACAACTCAGCATGTGGATGTTGGAGTAGTTTGAAAGAATATTTGAACAGAATGAAGCTCTCAACTTCGTCTATAGTAGAGCTGTCATTCAACCATATCATAATCTCATTAGGGTGAGGGCTCTTGAAAGTGCTGAGTGCAGACTTCCCTGATGCTGGTTGGCACATTTAGGCACGTATGTAATACAACAGTATGAAAAGCAATTTAATGCCTCGTGTGATTTGTGATTCACGGGTTGATGGCTGCTAATATATTGTGGTGATCTACAAATTAAAGTTTGGCTTGTTAGGTTCAGTGTGGGCAGGGCATTTAATTTTCTTGCATTAAACAGGATTGGGGCCAAAGGCAGCAGAGAGTTGTGTTTTTTATCACTATAAAAGAGTTGTGATTCGTGATCTGAAACCTTAAGCTAGTGAAGAGATACACCAGAGCTAAATGGTTGAAAAAGAGGGGGACTGGGTGGGAATGGGGGGTGGAAAGATACAATTCAGCTATGAGAGGAAAAGACAAAACTAAAGTGTTACAGTCTGAATTATTCTACAGCATGTAAAATTCATTTTTCTGGTGATTATATTCTCCTTTAGATTTCTGAGTGAAGATGAATTTAGCAGAGATTTGCGATAATGCCAAAAAAGGAAGAGAATATGCACTCCTTGGGAATTATGACTCTTCTATGGTATATTACCAGGGTGTCATCCAGCAAATCCAGAGACATTGCCAGTCGATCAGAGATGCAGCAATTAAGGGCGGATGGCAACAGGTAGGGTGAAATAAGGTTGCCTTTATTCTGTTAATTGATATTTGAAAAACACACTACACTTCCCAAACCTTTTAAGACGTAGAGGATGTATGTATATTTCAGTTAAGTTTGCAACGTTTCTTTTACAATATTTTGTTGATATTTATGGAAAAATATTTTTTGTGGTGTATTCAAAAGGAATTCTTTTGTTCTAATTGAATCAATTTTTTTTGTTGTTTTCACTTAGGATGATTGGCTAATCCCTGGTTTGTTTGTGTGTGATTGCACATTTTGGAAGAACTCTTTTGCTGAGGACTTCCTTTTGCTGTTCTCTCTTTTGACCATCTAATGTCCAGTAAACTAAGATGTGAAGTGGACAGGTTAGCATCACTAGAATGGTTGTCTGAGTAGCAGTTAACTATAATGCTACAGTGTGCAAATTTGGATCAGGTTTCTAAAATTCCAAGTAATACTCTTATCCTCAGTCTTGCACACATGCATCTCCCTGCTATACAGAGTACTGCTGAAGCCAAGGAAGTAATCTGCAGGTGAAATGTAAGAATCCTCATTTAGCACTTTCAGTATTTGAGTCTTCCTTACATTTTGTGGTCCCATTTTTCATGGTAAAAAATGTATTCCATAAAAAAAAAAATATAATTGGAGGATAAACATACAAAGCTGTATTCCAGAATAAAGCATTCATGTTGCATAAATATTATGTTTTGAAAGAAGAACATAGCTCGCATAAAAGATATAATTTTGCAGTAAGTAGCTGAAGAGATCATTTCAAGAAGAGTTTTTCTGAATACAGTATGTTTAAATGATGTCAGTTAAAAACAGAAGCAAATTTTTCCCTTTTATTGCAGCAGGTGCTTTGGTTATGGTTTTGTGCTTGAAACGTCTGGCACTGACATAGAGTATTTTGTGTACTGATAGCTACAACACTGTTAGCAATCATTTTGTAGTGCAGTACTGTTCATAGGTATTTATCATAGAACAGCAGAAATCTGTCTGCTTATTGTCTGCAAAGCATGTGTGTGTATAAGCAGCAGTGATAGTGCCTAGCTTTTCTGATGATGTGATAAGCTGAATGTTGTATAGGAGATATTCAAGTATTTGTACTCAAGCTCTTCCCCACCTGAGGGCACGCTTATACAAGGTACTCATGCCCCATCTGTGACCTTAGTTCCTGCCAAACTTGTAGCTGATGTGAAGGTAGAGCATAGGCTTTCCTTGTTCTGCAGCTGCATCGCTGCATTGTCTTCACTTCTAGTATTTAGTGTTTCCTCTGATGACATTGATTCTTCCATTAAACTTTTAACAGCTCTTACCTTGTGAAGGTCACTTCAAGTCTCATGATGTTGTGTGTTGTTTGGACTGCTTCAGAGAAGCCTGTGCACCATGGAATGCATGCTATACTTTGGAGACAAGCCTCAAGTAAAAAAGGACCATTGACAGTTTCCAGGATTATTCGCTGGGGAGGGCAGCTGGCTCCTTAGCAGAGGATCTGAAGTTGGCACCTTCTCAGAAATTATCCCTTTTAGGTAAAAACAGAATGGCCCCTGACCGTGTCCCATAAATGCTTTAGAGAACTGTCCCCAGAAAGATCAGCAGCAGGTGGGGTAGCGTCTGTCACGCTGTGCGCTCATGTTAATTCTGAAACTTCCCAGCACAGTAGTAGCAGATGAGCTTTGTCAGAATATTGCTTTGCTGTTACTGGTGCCAGTCTCGGCTCAGGGACAAACACCAAAAAGTCAGAAGCATGATTAAAAAAACCAAGAAGTGTTTCATACACAGGCTGTTTGCCTTCTCATTCATTTATGGGACTACCCATAGCCCTGGGAACAAAATGATACAGCCCTGAGAGCAAATGCTATAGCCCTGGAACCTCCACCTAAATGATTTGGTGAGACCTACAGAAATAGATTTGCTTTCTTACCGACTCTTGATAGATAATTGTTGTGCTTTGTCACTCTATGAGACAGACTAAGAGGGAGTCTGATGATCTGGATGTTAGCACTGCTTTCCAACTCCAACAGCAGCTACATCCAAACTGTCAGTCACATTCAGTAGCTGTCTGACAGACAGCCTGTTCTGAAAAAAATTAAACCGAACGTTGGATCACAAGAAACACTCATTCACAATATTAAAATAGTATTTAGATTTTCTTTTTAGATCATTGTCATGAAAGAATTATGCCATAGATATTTAGCAAAATTCAGGTCTAACCCACTTGGTACCAGTAATGTGCAGAAGCAGAAGACTCCCATACCTATATGCTTCTTGCAAGTGGCACAAGAAGCAAAGCAACCCTTAGGTTAAGGGGATGTCTGCAATTGATTTTTACTTGAAATTGTGTCTCCTCTGGCATATGGAACTAGTCTATTCTTTAGGTTCTTCAGTTTCTCCTGACGAAGGTACCACCAGTTCCTTTTGGAGGTGGAGTTCAGCAATCTCTAGCAGACACTGGGTAGATTGAGCTTTTACTGTTGGGAGTGGTCCACAGAGTGAATGTCCATATAGATAAGTGCTCAAAGGAGAAGACTGTTACTTAAGGCAATTCATTCCTGAGATGTACTGTCTGCATTCACATTCACAATCTTGAACCTCTTGAAGGGTTCCTGGGACACCGATGCTGAGGGTATATGGCAGTATGAAGCACGCCCTTCCTTTCTGTACCTTAGTGCACAGCACACAAACAGGATGTTTGTCCTATGGATATTTCTGAGGCAGTGAACTCAGTTTCAGGTGTTTGTGTACATGTTCCTTCATAAAATGGGAATGTTCACATGAGTAACATCTCAAAGAATAGTTACAGCTGTGGCTCTGGAGCTGACCAACTCGCACCTGTTTTATGAACTTACCTGGTCACTTCTCTGCAGTGGGTGATCCATCCTGAATAGGTACCTCATGCTAGGTGGATTTGTTTTGTTGCCTTGTGTACTACACAAGATTTTCCCAGCAATTTATTGAGCAATGTAGAGCAGAGGTGAACCAGAAGGACTTGGGATTTTGGGTCAGACTCCCAAACACTCTTGATCTACCTCTCTTTGTGTAGGTGTTATTGTTTTCAAATTTCTACAGGTTGGTCTGGACAGAATGATATTCTGTGCATGTATTTGATGGCTTGTATTTCATATCACACAGTCAGACAACTTCAGCTTTGCAACTGAGCACCCTGATTTCAAGGGTTCCTTGTGCTTGGTGCTGATAGTTAGGAGGAGGAATGGGAACATGTGTCATCTGCTCCTCTGGGATCAACTGGCTCAGTTCCACTTGATGCAGTACTGCTTCTGGGACTTCAGGCTCAGTGCTGACGAGGTGAGAGGGATTGTGTTACTAGTCTGGCACAACCTGCAGAATTTCAAAAGGGCAAAAGATGCATCCTAGAGGGTCCGCCAAAAGTGGTGTGACAACATAAGAATTCCTCTGACCCTTTGGAAAATTCATTGTCATTGTTAATCTAATAACTAGCTTGGCTTGGGGATATCAAGAGTGACCTGCTCTTGAGACCCTTACTTGTTTTGCATCCAGGGAGTGCCCAGCTTGCTCTTGGGTGGCTGAGTGCAGCTCCATTGTTATCCTCACTCCTAGGCTCTGAGCTCATTTGAAAAAGTTCCTTCTTTGTTGTGCTTTGAGGTTTGGCTGACATGTAGGCATATTCATCCATGTAAATGCAGGCTGGGACTGGAAAGGTTCAAAATCTGAAACAACTCATCTCTTTTTCTACTTAACAACAAGAAAAGGTAGGTTTACTCTTATGACTGCTACTGTGAACTTTATTTATGTTGACATTCACCCTGTTTATTCTGAGAGAGTTTCTTGGCTGTTGCAGTCTTTTTACTAGACAGCTGGCTTGTAGGAAAGAGCTGCTTCTGTGACAGTTCAGCAGCTGCAGAATGACAGCAGAGCGTGCCCCCGGGAGACAGTACTGGCTTACAACAAGGCCAGCGGCTGTTGAGCAAAACCTGCTGCATGTTACAACCGTGTGCTCTGTGTTGCACAATATCTGAGAGCACAAGAGCCTCAGCCGGAGTTGAGGCAGGAGTTCAACGATTCTCAGAGAGCTTGGAGCAACCAGCAAGGCACCATGGTCACTGGAGCAGGTGATTAGGTGCACTGTATTCTTGCATAAAGACTAAAGGATGAATTTTACTTTTTCTAAAAATTTTAAACAGGTAATCAGTCAATATAAGCAACCTGTGCGTAGGTTTCTTTTTGCTTCGTGCCTGTTTTATTAACACTTCGTAGGTTACTTCATGAGTAATTAAGGAATACACTGCAGGTAACTCATGAAGAACTGTAGTTACAGGAGCTATACTTAGACTGCATGGGATCAGATTGGGTTACAGGGCATCTGGTTTGGGTATGATTTAGAGAATTGCTGTTTTCACTTTTTTAAAATGGAGCTTGTTGAATAACTAACACTAATTGCAGGCAATAATTTCAAGTTTGGAAAACACTTTTACAGAAACTTGATTGGTTTTATTCCAGCATGATATATTAAAAAACCCCCACACATTATTTATATTTACCAAAGTACAAATACCCATGCTTATTGCTATGGGAAGTTGTGCAGAAGTACAAGCTCTGGCACAGCAAATAAAAGCTGGTGATGCCAAAGATGCAACAGTTGCCAGATTGTGGAATACAGAGGAACTCCCTGTCACCGGTTTTGGAACTGCTACTAAGAGTGAACTCAACTCTTGGTTACTGTGGTTTATACCCATATGTTAGGATGTGTTTTCTGCTTGGTTACTGTAAATCCTTAGGGCTGGAATGTCAAAACAAGCTGTGGGGCCACCCCTTGGACTGAAAGGCTTTTTATCAGGCTTTTCAACATCACGCAGTGCCCATGATGCCGCTGTGTGGAGGAGGTGATGTGACTGGTAGGGGTGGCTGGTATACCAGCGTGGCTCAGGGGAGCAGGCAGTTTCACATGGTAGCTGAACCTAGTTAACATCCTGCCGTGCCCAGAGAGGCCAAGCTCTTCCCCACCCAGTCACCCCTGCAGCTGCACCAGCTTTTCTCCCTTCTCTGCACCCTGCCATTCTTTGTCTTGGGATTCACCTGATCACAGAGTAGCAAGCCAGTGCAGCTTGCTAACCCATCAGAAGTGTCCTTCATGTTCTTTTTACCCTCCTAGACTAATTTTATGCCATTTTACCAAGCTGAGTTACTGTATTGAGATGCCAGAATTGAATCCAGAAGAGCAATGGCAGAGTGTGGTTGGGGAGAAAAAGTGAGGAGAAGCAAGATCTTCCTGTTTGGCACTGGTGAGCTGCTAATTCAGCCTATGCTATCTACTGAAACTGCTTAAACATTAATAACCTAAAAGCTTTCTTAAGGTTCTTTACAACCTGAGCCGGAGCCCTGTGAGGGCTCTGGCACCCAAGGAAAGGGTGTGATGGAGGGGCAAAGAGACTGGGTGAGTCCAGACCAGTGATTTTCCTGTTTGCAGCCTTCTGAGGTTGCTTCAGAGTAGTGCTGATTGCTCAAAGATGCTGCTCAGTCACCTCTGTAATTATACCACAGCCCTACTTGGCTTGCGTCTGGGTTGTGTCTCAGCTGCAAGAAACTCTTTCTGCACCTGTTTCATCTGACTTGGTGTCTTTAAGGCCTCTAGGAATTTATCAGCTGGTTTTCCTTTGTGGTCCTGTTGTTTGAGTACATTGAAGGGTTGTTGTTGGTTGGTTTGCCGGCTACTGACTGCTTAGTAAGGGGGTGTTTTTCAGAGTTTGGTCTGCTCAGGTCTGGCTAAGAGATGGCCAGCAGCTGTTTGTCTCTTTTCAGCTTCCAAGTCATCTAAGGCTCACTTTCTCTCAATTTTCAGATACTATCCTCCTTGCTGGTCCAGAGAGCTGAATGACAGCACTCTGGCCCTCAGTGCTAGCAAGTTGCTTTCGACCAATTTTTTCGCATGTGTTGGAAGGCTAACAGGAGGAATCCTGTCTGTATTCCTGGAGCACTGGAGTAGGAAGTGGCTGTCTCTCATGGAGCAGTGCCCTAGAGGATTTATGCTGTATCATTCCTTTGTACCTCACAGCAGCTGTTCAGCTGGATTTATTTTTGGACAGGAGGGATGCATGTTAGACAGTTTGAAGTAACCAAGTTAGTAATCAATCACATTTGTAACTCAGCTGGAAGTTCTTGCATGGGGGATGTGTCTGCTGATTGTGTGATGAGAAAGCAAAGACAGCAAAGCAGGGCAGGAGCAATCCTGTCTGAGCTGGATGTCCTGTGTCTTTGAAGAGACAGAGCTACCCCATCTGGAATAAGCAAGAAGGCTGCTTTGCCCTGTGAAATAATCAAGTTCTTCCTATACCTAGGGCTCCTTTTGTGCAGATGCACATAGAGCATCTGGTGAAGTAAATGCAGTATTGCAAGAACTGTGCAGGGCCTTGGAGATTTACCCTTCACTTTTCCTCTGTCCCTACTGGTATCTTGCTGACAACAGTGACGTATATTCTTGTTCTTAAACAAGGTTTCAAAGCAGAGAAGAATTTCTTTGTGCTGCTGAAATCTCCTGAATTGTCCTTGTAGTGGGAAAATTCCCCAGAGCAGAATGATACATTGCTGGGGGATGTACCTGGTAGTATTTTAGGAGAACTGTAGCTTCCAGAAAGAGGTGATGTGTGTTTGTTACTGAGTACTGTTGATTTGATCATTCATTCTTTTATATACCTTACCCACCAAACAGTTATGTCAGACAGTGCTTTCAGTCTTGAAGTTGCCCCACCAAAAGTGGGGGGTTGCTGCTGCTGTTTTGAACGTGTGGAGTGGGGTGGGTAAGGAAAGATGCCATTCTGAGAGGGGAAATGAGAGTGTGAGAGACAAATGGGATGAGCAGGTGAGAATCAGGCTGGAAGAGGCATGCTTCTGGAAAGCATGCTGACAGGACACAGCACTCTGCATGTGCCCAGTGCGGTTCATTTCCAAACACACAGGGAGACAGGAAGATTTCAGGCTAGTGGCCACATCTTTTCACCAGTAAGCACCATTCGGAAGAACAGTCATAAGACGTGATGCTGTGTACTACTAGTTCCCTGATTTGCTGCTGTTATAACCTCAACAGACAGGCTGGATTTGCAGACCTCCATTCTCTTGATCCTCTAGATTACTCAGAATCTGCACAGCAAAGGGAGTCTGGATTTCAGGCTGAATTGTTGACATCTGTTGATGCTGTCCTCAGTTGCCTTCCTGGGCCACAAACTGAAGTTTGGTTGCAGCCTTCCCAGGCAGTATTTTTCCCAGCTCTTTTTCACATGGACACATGACATGAACACAGCTGGGTGCCTGGTGTCTTTCCTTGGCTTTCTTGTAAGCTGACTTCAGCTCCTGGCTTTTGATTCAGCCTTGCAGTGTATGCTTGTTGTAGCCTCACTCAGTAGTGTGCCTGGTGGCAGGCAGCCTGTGAGTACCCTGGCCGTAGTGTTTCTTCACGAGAGCTTTTAGAGCCTATGTGCATTTCCAGTGGATGGAAAGGTTCAGGATGCCCCTAGCTCCAGCTGCAAGCTTGTAACAGGCAAGATTCACACTGGCCTAAGGTAATCCGAGCTGCAGAGTGCCAATACTCATTTACTGGCATGCACAGCAATGCATTAATTAGTTTCAGCTGTGCACCAACACCGACCCTCGAGCAAGTAAAAACCAACCTAAGTGTGGAGGTTGATCCACAGGATGGAAAGCATCACTGAGTGATAGGTGATGACCAGATGACTGGTAAGATGCAATACAAGTGCACTCAGGTGAATCCTAGCACATCTTAAGCTAATGCACTGAAAGCTTGTGCTTCTAAGCAAGAATGTATAATGCAGTTTTTTGCTGCTGGTGTGTACTAAGAACTGGTGACCTTAGCATACAAAACTTGAGCTTGTAACGCCATATCACTTAAAATTTAGCAATTTTCTACACAGATTTTGTTTTTCCTAGGCTTCGTAGAAGAAAATTGAAATGAAAAATATCAAACAAATACTCTTTCAATTATTGCAGTAGTTTAAATTCCCTGACTCGTGGCAGTAGAAACGTCAAGTATAAAATTCAGCTGCATAATTCTGCAACCTGATTTCTTTTTGAGACATATTTTCCTCTTCTTTTTATTTTACTTACTTTACTTATCAATTGAACTTATGCTATATGGTGTTAAAGTTCCCAATTTCTGTTCTTATCTTTGCAATCCACCAAAGAATTGACTTGTGCTTTGGTGATGTTGTGCCCCTCACAAAGTTAATTTTGTAATACTATATTTTAATTATTTAGCCAGTTTTATAACCGGGACCCTGGAGACTGTGATCAGAGAAGTTCTTTTATGCCAGAATAGTAGCAAATATGTTAAAAGATCTGCCAACAGCACCCTTACTAGATAAAATTATGTGTATGTGTGCATACATGTCAATGTGCACACATAAATCAGCATCAGCACGTTATGGAAGAGTGATCCCTCTGTCTGGTCATGACACTGACAAGCAGGAAGATGAACTCAACAGAGATTCAGTTGTTTATGCTGTTAAGGATCTATTGTCAGCCTGATAGGTCTGGGGTTTGTGAAAGGAAGGGTTTGGGAGTCCCTGCTTTTGAGGGCAGTGTATGTTTGGATTAGTTTCTATGATTTTTTTTAAAAAAAAAGTTTGAATTGTAACAATTTTTAAATAATGTATGCATTTCTCAAGGTCCAACAAGAATTAATTGAAGAATATGAAAAAGTTAAGAGCATTGTCACCACTTTAGAGAGTTTTAAAATGGACGGACCTGCAGATACCCCTGTATCCTGTCAAGATGAGCCTTTTAGAGATCCTGCTGTTTGGCCCCCTCCTGTTCCAGCTGAACACAGGTAATGAGAGGCTCAAGCAGAGTGGGTGGAATAAAATTAGGTTGCCATAATTTTATGTTCTTTTTGAATGCATTTGTAACAGGAAAATCACATTTCATTTACCCCTTAGTCATTTGTAATAAACAATAAATACATTGGGGAAAAAAGTAATTAAAGTACAGTCACATTTATTGCTGAAGTTCTAAAGAAAGTCACTCCTCCATTCTTGTAGGAGTGACTTGCTAAGTGCCTGGAACTAGAGTCTGCTGGAGAGGTAAGTGGGCTTTTGGTGACAGTTGCCTTTCTCATGTGTAGGGAGAAAACTTTTCCATTTCAGTTTATTTAAGCAGTTAAATTCAGTGGTGGCAGAGGAGTCAGTAAGAAGCAGGAAGTGAAGGATCTTGAAAGGACATGGTGGTTAGAAATCACTCCCTAGCTACAGATAACATGACCTGTGTTTAATCCATTGCTTAGGTTTATTGCTGAACATGTTCTGTTACACCTGGTGTTTCTCTTCTGTAACCACCTTTAAGGTAACTTTAGTTAGCTAATAGTTTCCTCAAAACAGATGCTTGTGCATTTTCTGAAATCCCTATTTTCACCCCAATAGAGCCTGACACAGGTTGTTGGAAACAACAAATCTGATTTAAAAACAATTACAACATTTATCATGCCAACATTTTTCTAATATTATAATACCAAAGAATTTTAGTGTGTGTACTCACATAAGCAAAGGAACAAAGTAAAATGAGAGATCTTGGTTAACAGAAAGAAATGATGAGTTTATTTGTAAATTTATGTGCTTTATGATTACCAAACAACTGGATCTTCACTTTTCAAAAAACCCTAAGAATGTAAGGGTAAAATAACAGTAACACTGATTACTTTTGTGAATGGTAGAAATTATTATCAGAATTTTTGTGTTAATATTACGTGAAGTGCAAGATGTATTTATTCTTGTATCTTTCATAGAAGTAAAGGCCCAATAGTTTATCCCCTCTTTTAAGCTGAAATTTAATTTTTGTGCAAATAAGTAAGGAAAATTAGCCACTGTTCTATGCTGTTGAGTTTGATGAAAATGTATACAAGGCAAAGTGTAGCAGTTGTATCCAGCAGTGTGTTTAAGTATGTACGCTTTTTTTAAGCCACATTCCAGGAAACTGTTTTTGGAGTTAGCAAAGTTTGAGTTACTCAAAACAAGAATCAGTAGGAGAATTAATAGGGGACAGTAATTAAAGCTAGGTGACATTCTTGGCCATTTATTTTAGTTCTATATTACAACTCTGACCCCTAGAGCAAAATGACTATGACACCTCATTGTAAAACCAAATTCTTTCTCCTCGTGCCACTGCTGAGTTCTCTTTGACATTGTGGGTGATGCACACAAGTATGGGTGGTTGCAGTTTGGCTCTGTTTGCTTTTGCTTTCTAGGCAGTTTTAATGTTTTGACATTTTCACGCAGGAGAATGAAGTCAGAGGAAGGAGGATTGTTTTACAATTCTCCCTCCTCTGTTTTGGGGCCTGACAAAGCTATTAGCCCGCTTTTTTTTTTTTTTTTTTTTTTTTAACCCAGGGATATCATCTGGTTGCGTGGCACCTGTGCATATGAACGTAGCCTAATACAATCTCCTGGTTTCGAGTCAGAAGGAATTTGAAGACTTTCACTAAATTATTTCCTCTTTTGTTACATGTGTGTTGGTTTGTTGTAAGATTGGTTAGGAGTACTGATTTAATAGTATTGTTAATTTTCTCTTTTTCCACTGTTGAAACTTTTTTTTCCCCATTTGTATTTTTTTCTTACTTTGGGTGTCAGACAAAACCAGAAGTATGTTGCTGGATTTGCAAATACAGGGAGACAAGACTTAGGGGCTTGTCAGCATTTGTAATAATGCACTAAGGGAATTAATGAAACAGTAGAATCCTTCCTTCTTCATGTTGCTCTTTTTTTACTGGTTTTAGCATGGTTTTGTTGTGTTTGCTTGTTGTTAGGGCTCCACCTCAGATAAAACGTCCCAACCGAGATGTAAAACCTTTGAGGAAAGAATCACCAGGACTGCAGCCCCGTGGGCCTGTGGGAAGAGCACACGCAGTATCCAAGGGTGAAAAGTCTGCAGGCAGCCGCGAAAGGGAATCTAGAGCTAGAGGAAGAGATGACAAGGTAAGAAGTAGGAAAGAATGTGGTGGGGAGGAGTTATGGTGCAGCAGCTGGCAAAGTGAAGCATTCTTAGTTTTAGTTATTTAATACAGATAATAATGAAAAGCCACAATAATCCCATGCAAGAAGACTTGGTGCCTTCCTCTTGCCTCATGGACAAAGCATGTATCATGGGGATATTTAGTAATAAGGACACCAAATTAAGGAAAGTTCTGTCATGTTTGCTCTGTCTTGATTTGATATTTTTTGATGGGAAGGAAGCATGGTAGCCTGTTGCTGGGGGGTTTTCTTACTATCTCAGTTAGACCATGGGCTTGACTCTGATCTGTCAGCGTCAGTGAGGCATAAAGTCCCTTCCCCTCCTTCTTCCTCACCCCCTTTTTTTTAAAAAAAAAGGAATCCAAGTTTTTTTATAAAGATTTTCATGTAAAAAGTGCGAAGTGAGACCAGTGCCCTTCTCTAGACTTCAAGCATTATGAGTGGAGTTCCACAGTACCATTGCCTCTGCCATGCATAGCGAAATTTAGGTGTGCCTAGAAGTCTAGGACAGTCTGTAAATGCATTGATGCTAGATAAATCTGTGCCAGATTATTTGAAGTTAGATATTTGAAAATTATATGAGGGAGATGTAGTAAAAGCAAACTTTTAGCAACTTTCCTTTTCTTTAGTTTATGAAAAGGGGTTTGTATTTATTGTAATGTTTAGGAAGATGCTTCTTGGAAAGGCTTTGTTTTGAAAATAAAAAGAATGACATAAATCAGAATAAATTGGGGATTCTTTCCTCTGAAGACCCATGAAAATGAAGCAGCACTGAAGTGAAGGAAAAGGAGAAACAGTGAATCAGTATCAAGTAGTGATGTCAAAGGCAGGACTGTTTTGTGGCTGAAAAAAATGTCTGTGTGCAAATTGCTGTTTCTGAGACACCTGCAGTTTTAAATCTAATTGTGGAGTCAGTGACAGGAACCCAAGGAATCTGTGGTATAAATGATAAAAGTCAAGAATGTACTGAAGCAGCTTTACTTTCTCGAGACACAGAGATATGAGAAACCCCTTCCTATGGGGCACACAGTATTGTACAGATCTTGATAGATGAATAAGAAAATATTTAGGTCAAGTTTTTTTCCAAATGAATTTGGTTAGTCCCTTCATGGCCTTTCTATTATAGATTACTTATTTACAGCGCAGAAAGAGCTCAAAGATACGCTTTTTCTATCATGAATTGCTTCTCTGATACACAGGAAAAGTATCAAGTAATCTCAGCCCTTATTACCATCAGTAGGTAGGGCCAGGCACATTTTCAGCAGTGCTGCTGAGTGCGCAGATCAAGCATTTTAGAAATCTCTCTACCTGGGATCAGTAAGATTTAAAATAACAAGTGTGCATCCTGCAAGCTATAAAAAGCTTGTGAAGATTTGTGAAATTATTTACAGTTCTGCCAGCTACATGGGGAATTGGAGTTGTGGTGTGTGACAGGTTCACCGGATGTGCTTGTGTAAGGCAGCGTTTAAAGTCTTAGCTCTAATGAGGGCGAACTCTGCTCTTGAAGCTTTCCGCTGATGAGCATTATAGAGCTTTACTATAGGGAGCCCACAACAACATGACTTGTACAATACCTGTCTCTGGGAATAATGTGATTAGCAGCACTATTGCTGTGAGGTGGAGGAAGAGTCATGAAGGTGTTCCATTTAATATGGTACATTTTAAACACTACTCTGATCTGAATAAATTGGTCACTAGGTGGCAGGAGGAAAATATGTCTACTCTTCAAAAAATACCAATACACATGCTCTTGTCTTCCCCTTTGTATAGCTACTTGGTGGTTATTTTATTTTCTTTGTCTGGGATATGTATGCAAAAATCACCCCAGGTTACAAATTCTCATGTGTTATATGAGGATTCTTGTAAGGGATCCGTGATTTTCCTTTGAAGAAAATTTTGAATGAAAGAGGAAGTAGCCAGGCATAGGAAGTGAAAGAAGTTAATGCAACTTTCCATATTTTACACACAGGCATGAAAATGGGTTTAACTTCCCTTTCAGTTTTATCCTTTCTTAGATTGCAAGTGCTTATGTTCTTCACTTTCTGAACTTAAAGCTACAAGAAGCTTTCCTCTGTAGCCTGCTATGTTGAATCAAACAGGTTCTGTAACTCCTCATGTTCCGTTAAAAATAATAGGGCAAAACTGAAGCTTCATGCTAAGTAACCAGGTACCTCTTTCCTCATAGTAAATATTTCAGCTCTGTAGTTCTTGGGTTTAGGTGCTTGACTAAGGCTACTTAGAACATGCAATGAACTTGGATGACTTATCCGTTTCTTCAGATGTTCGTTGCAGTGTAGTAGGTTGTATGCTGTCCTGGCTATAATATCACACTGCATATTTATTTGTGGTATTTTTTCAAGATAAATACAAGTAGAGTATGTATGTTTTAGAAGCGTTTTGCTTCACTTGAGGCAAATGCCTTCTCTCACTGTTTCTTCTCCCCAGAACATATCTTAGAATCGCAGACAGTGACCATTTTGGGACAAGGTGTTTTAACCTGACTATGCCTGTAAAATGACCTTTTGTAGTGCTATATAAAATAATTTTGAACTGCAGCCCACCGAATGGTGTTTATCCACTAAACCCTTATATTTATGTGTTCCTTTTTTTAAAACAGTGCTTTCAAGTGTTTCTTCCTTCTTAGTTCCACTGGAAATTATTAGTCTTGTTCGCAGGCTATCTTCTGCTGGATTATTGCCAAGAATTCTAACTTCTGTTCAATAGTTCAGCTTAAAGAGGCAGCATGAATGCTGCCTGTATGTCTTTAAGAAATTGCATAATACCATATCTAAGCACTAGATGACATTTTTAGCAGTATTCTTTAGATTATTTTAGATTGTCAGTGGATGAGGACAGTAAATATTGTGAAGGATATGAAGTAGCCAGGGGCTTTGCTGCCATATCAGTGAAGCAAATGTTAAAACTGATGAAGATATGACTTAAAAAAATTAAATTTTTTTGCTTGATTATTCCAATGTGCATCATCAGGTGTGAGATGAGGTAGTGGCATTTAGGTGGAAGCACAGACCTCCATGCATTGGGACCAGAAGGCTGCATAATCTCCATCTGAGAACGCTGAAAGAACGAGTAGGTGAAATTGCAGGGTTGGGAGCAGAGATTTCCAGTAAAATTTATTGGGTCAGTCTGCTGTTGTCTCATGTGAATGGTAAGTTGTGTTGACCATGCCTGTATTTAGAAGGTGAAAGGAAAAGTGACTCAGAAAACTGGAGTTGTTAATTTTACCTAAACAGTGTGCAATGTTTTACAACAAATTTAGAATGGATAGAATCATAGAATCATGCAATCGTTTAGGTTGGAAAAGACCATTAAGATCATCAAGTCCAACCATTAACCCAGGACTGGCAAGTCCACCACTAAACCATGTCCCTAAGCACCATATCTATGCATTTTTTAAATGCCTTCAGGGATGGCGATTCTACCACCTCCCTGGGCAGTCTGTTCCAATGCTTGACTACCCTTTCAGTGAAGAAATTTTTCCCAATATCCAATCTAAACTTCCCCTGGTGCAACTTGAGGCCATAAGTTAAATGAAATGTTAAAGACTTGGGACTAACTGGAAGGCGGAATAAAGTGAAATATGGTTTCTTAAGCAAAGGTGTTGCCTTTGCCAGCACTTTAGTGTTCTAGTTAATGTCTTAGAGAAAGAAATTAATCTACCTGGATGCCACACGGGAAGCAATTACTTAATCTAGTGAGTGTGTGGTGCAGAAGAATTGTAGAGTGGGGAGGAATTAGGCAGTAAGGGGAATGTAAACAAGTGGTGCTGACTGGCAAATCATTTATGGATTTCCTCAAGACTAGAGACTGACTCTGGTTTTATATTTAAATTAATGACCCTGGCACAAAAAAGAGGCACGTGCTAATTAAATTTGCTGATGACACCAAGTTGGGGAGCACCATCACCAGAAGAGGCAAATGAGGCTGTTGTACAGGAAGAATTGGATGACTGTGCTGGAATCATGGGAATGGGATAATGTTCAGCAGTGCAGAGCCGTAGGCTGTGTATTTGGGAGGTACAAGAATTTCTGCTAGAAGCTGGGAGCTCAGCAGTGGAGGAGAAGAAAGATTTGGACATACCAGCAGAAATTGGATCAGGCTGAACTTTCACTGGGCACAGCACCTTTTCCTGGCAGTGATGGGAAGGGCTGGCTGCTGGAACGAGGCACAGCCAAGGCCTACCTTTGGCTCTGGCAAAGGGGCGGAGAGTGCATCTGGCAGTTTTTGGTGTTTGTGTGTAGTGAGAAGAGCCTGCAGAAAAGCAAGATGTCTTCAGGACCCAGTTCTGGTCATTGCAGCCACCGGAGTTACCCTACATGATTGATCTGTCTGAAGTTTAGTGCAAGGTGGCAGTATGATATAGCCATGGAAATGAATGTAAATGAAATCCCAGGCCCAGTTTACTGAGGTGCTACCAACAGAGAGAAGAGATACCCATGCCGTTATAGGAGGCCCTGGTGAGACAGCAGCTGGAGTATTTTGCGTGCATTTCTACAACCATGGTCAAGAAAGCTGCATTAATAATCAGAAGGGAGGAAAAAACGGGTTGCCAGAGTGAAGAGTGAACAGGTAATTGTGTTCAGGTTGTGTTCCAAGAGGAGACTAACTTAGTTTGGGAAATGAAGGCAGAGTACATGCGTGCTGCAAGTACATCAAGGTGGTGGACGCATCAATGAGACAACTGCTGAAACTAAATGCATGAACTTAGTACAAGAGTGGAAGTACATTCATTTTGGAAATAAGGTTTTTTGTTCCAGTGGGTTAGTGCAGGTCTGGCAGCTCTTCCCGGTGGAAAGCCCTGCAAATTTCTAAATATGTTTAAGTCAGAACTTGGCTGAGGAGAAGGTTACATGACGGGATTGCCCAGGGCACTAGATAGAAGCAGCCTTTTGCAGTCCTGTGTACCTCTCTCTGTTGGCATACCTTCTTAGAGAGAAGCCATCGCAGCAGCTTTATTTAAAGCTGTTTTGGGAAAGTAATACCACAAGAAGACATGAGGGTATGACTGAAAAATTATGCTTACTCCTGCTGCCTGGATTCAGGTGGCATTTTTTTATTATTTTTTCAAGTTTCTGCTCACTTACCTGCTGACTGAGGATTGCATGTTGGACCACCATTAATAATCTTATTACATGTGAAAACTGTAAATACTTTAAATCTTGCTTTAATTCTGCAACCGGAAAAAAAACAAACCCTGAAACATTCCGTGTCACTAAAATGATAGCCACGGCGATGCTGAAAGCACATCTTCCGGTTGGCCACCCCTCTCCCTCTCTTTGTTGGCAAGCCATGCCGCAGGGCGCAGGAAAAATACCCGTCCCAGGAAAAGCGAGTAGCCCAGGGGCAGGCAGCCGGGGTCTGGGGCTCGGCCCCGCAGGCAGCCGGCGAGGAGCCGCCCGGGGCCGGGGCC
>JAVJGI010000014.1:23482709-23528410 GCA_035590275.1 Ibycter americanus | reverse complement strand
TGCCGCCCCGCGGCTGCGCCAGAGCTGCCGGCCCCCTCCTTGCCGCCGGGCCTTTCTCTCCCCTTTTATTTGTGGTTCTTCACGCTTCTTTGAGCAGCGTCACACGCGGGCCCCGTGTGGCCTGCGGTGGCAGGTTTGCGTGTTCACCGCCTTGCTGAGGCACAGCAAACGCGCTGTGCGCGGATCTGCCAGCCGGGCTCGGGAACCGGGGCTCCAGCTGCTGCTTCAGCCTCCTCCACGGTACGCTGCAGCGATCTGCCCAGCCTTCTCCTGCTGCCTAAAGCCTGCCTTAACGCTGTTTCACACAGAACAAATAGACCACCCGATTTGTTTTGAGATATGCGGAGAAATTCTTGCACTGAGAAAACCAGTCCATTGCAGAGAGATAGAAGTGTGTAACAAAGAAAGAAAACAAATATCGTTAATTTAATTGTCTTTTTTTTCCCCCCTTCCTTCATTTTTTCTGGTTACATTTGGATTCCATTTTCTCTCTCCTGAAATCCTCCAAACTCTACAGGGCATTTTCTTCTGTTTCTTTTTTATGCCAGACCGTTACATTTTTGACACCAGCTTTTTGTCTAAACACAACTTGCAGCTTCATTTCCATTGCAAAAAACTCATCGGCGAGTACTAAACAACACAGAGGTCACTTGGAAGCAAGAAATAAAAAGAGTGGGAAGATAAACTGTGCTCCCTTGTGGGCAAACGGCAACTGGGAGGGGTGTAATCGCTACCTTTTTCTACTGCAAGGTTATTTGTGTGTCTCCAGCTGCCTCTCAGCCTGCCTTTGCCTAGGCTGCTTTTGTCCAGCCAGCTGGGATTCTTTAACTTGCTGCTGATAGTCTTTAGAAGCTGAGTTAAGAGTCCTAAAGTAGCTCCCCACTCACCCTCCTTCTTTAAAACAGCGCAGCTGCTTTTCAGGCACTGCTGAACGCTGTCGTTGAGCTGCGAGGGGAAGCGGTTTCCTTCTGAAGTGGGAGAGGAGGAGCATGAGCCCTGATGCTTTGAAGGGAAAATATTACTTCACCCCCATAAGCTTAACGGCACTGTGGAAGTATTAACCAGAAACTCTGGGCCATCTGGGGCAGAGGCAGCCTGTGGCTTGGTTGCTGAACAAGCATTGGCATGCTGCAGAAATTACTGAAGATCAAAGAAGCCTGATTGACTTGGGAGCTTCTTTAGGACTTTTGGTGCAGCCCTTAAATAAATATGACCTTTTAAAAGCATTTTAACTGTGTGTGGAGCTGGCCTGTGAATGAGAGGAGGGAAACAGTGTGCAGTTGAAGAAAGGAGAAATTGCTGGGCAGGAAAGCTTTAATTAAACAAGGAGAGAGAACTATGGTTTTCCTCCATCAAAGGCAATGTTTTGTGTTCCTTTTCCATGATGATGAGGTGCCAGTTATTTAGCTCTGGTAGGTAGTGTGGCAGGTGTAGCATCATCAAAATATGTTTTGGATGCTCTGGTCTTCAGCCAGGAGTTAATGTACTGTTAAGTTGTGACCAGCAGCTTGCTTTGTGAGGCTGTTCCTGCATTCATGCCTTCAGCTGACCAGGAAGTGTGTCAGTTTCTAGAGAGTGGTTTAGTACTGTCAAGAGAATCTGGTTTGCTGCTTTAAAACCAGTGAACCACCCAGCCACTGTGATACATAAGGAACTCTGTCGGGGTTTTATCACTGTGAGCTGCATCTATGAAGGAAGCATGGTGCTGTTGTGGTAGAAGCAACCACAAGTGTTTGGGGACTCTTTGTGGTGTGTAGAGTGTGGGCATGTTGGTTTTGCTGGCCATCATGGTGCTGATATAGCTGTGTTAAAGCTTGATACCTTTCTGTGGCTTCTACAGAGCTGAACCAGACATTTTTGTGTTTTGTATTGTATTTGTATTGTATTTGTATTGCTAGTGAAGGATATGTTGAAAGAATGATGTCCTTATGAGACTGCGTGACTTTTACTTCTAGGGAAAGAAAATACCCCAGGAAGTCAGTGATGGGGAAATTCCAAAATTTGATGGAGCAGGTTGCGACAAAGGCTTGGTTGAAGCTCTTGAAAGGGACATTGTATCAAGGAATCCAAACATACATTGGTATGAGGATTTTCTCAATTAAAATGTTTTTACTAGTGTGGAGAAGAAGAGAAATTATCCTTCTTCTAACTCGTAAAACGGGAGTCATCATAATCTTCTACTGATAGGCAAAACAAGGTCTTTTTGTTTTAACAGTTTATTAATTTGATTGCAGTTAAGCTTTTGTTTCTAACTGATATTATGTGCAGTACATCCGTTACAGGTACTGCTGAAATGAAAGTACACACCAGAGAACTTTAAAGATACTGCTTTGGTGTTCACATGTCCAAAACAATTTTTAATTAAGCAGCTCTGGGTAACTTGAATTGAAAATTTTTATTCCCTACGTTCCAAAAGTGGATTCAATTTTAGGTCACAGGATAGTAAGGGTGCTTTCATGAGGCATATACTGACATGCTAAAAGAGATGGTACTAAGTGAAAAGTTTTTTCTATTTCTCTTGTATAAAAACAGAAGAAAAATTTTTGTACAGCGATCTTATACAAGTTTCTTCATCTTGCACAGGGATGACATAGCAGATTTGGAAGAAGCCAAGAAATTATTAAGAGAAGCTGTCGTTCTTCCAATGTGGATGCCTGATTTTTTCAAAGGGATCAGAAGACCTTGGAAGGTGGGAATTTATTTGATGTTTTAGTGAATGGCAAGCTGTAGTTATGTATGTATGCTGCTGCAGTATGTGTGGATGCCTGTAGCTGAAGGCCAAAAAGGCAAATGGGAAAGATCAGGAATTTGTTGATAAAATCCTTTCATAATGATTCATGTAAAATGCACTGAAAGAACCAGCTGGAAGTGTGTGTGGGCTTTACAGTAAATAATAATTCTTTTGTATTTACTTAGTCATAGCTTGTTGACATTATAATACTTTCTATATGTACGTGTGAGCCTGTACATGTGAGCAAGCATATAGGGTATACTGACAGAAGCAGAAATGCTCAATAGACAGCTCATATTGATATGAGACATATGAGTGATCATGGTGGTCACTCTTCAACACTTCACGGAGCAAAGCAGTCCTTGGACTGTTTTATTTTGCATGTGCCAGCTGTCTCTCACTCAGACTGCAAACTGCAGGCTGGATGGTGCAAGGAAGCAAGGGGAGAGGGGGGTAATCTGAGTGATGATTTAGCTTTGCAGTTACGCTTGCAGCTGGGCATAGTTACTGCTGGAGCGGGAGAAATTCGAAGTGGGAGAATGATCTGCAAGTGGGGTGACAGGAAGGATATAGGACTGAGCTGGCTTGGCTGCTGGGCCAGAGGTGAGCTCAATCTGGACCTTGCTTAGAGCTAAAAAGGAAGAAGAGGGAGGAGGTCGCTGAGCATTTCTGTATATCATGCTTTTGTTGTGGGATGGATTTGCACTTGTTTTGGGAATAACTAGTCACAACACAAAAGGTCTTTCTGGTTGCTGAGAGGGATTACTGGGGAAAAGAGACTGTTGCAAATTGTTATTCTGAGTCTGCAAGGCAATGGCATGTGCAGAGAATGCTGTGGACGTGAGTAGTTTCTGTGTTTAGTATGCTGGTTCAGCAGCATGTATCAGATCTTAGGTTACTAATGCTTGCCCTGTCTTTTCCTGCTTGGTCCTTGTACTTCCCTGGCTTATACTTAGGTCTGACACTCAAAGCTGTCCTCCTCCAGCCTGAGCCAGTCCTAGATCCCCATTATTCTGCTTATTTACAGAACAAAGCCCTGCCGGGACTGATGAGTGGAAGACTTGTCATTCTTGGGGCTTCTGTCTACGAACAGTAAAGAGGGGAAGTCAGAAAAAGTGGGAGCTGACAGCAGGAGCTGGGAGGTGGCTACCTGAGGGCTGTTCATAGAGGTTTTACTGAGTTGCAGGGGGGGGCGGCCCAAACCTAGCCCCAGGCTATACATGGCCTTTGGGGTTTAGAGTGCTTGTGGTCACTACCAGTTAACCTTAACTGAGCTATCAGCTTGGACAGAGCCTGGATATCGTGGGTTACAAGTGTAGGGTGAGGTTTTAGTGTCTTTTGAACAGCAGACTCTCTCTCTTTCCCTCTTGGCATAGAGGAAGTTGATCCATACCCTTATTATTGACTACGAGGGCCCTGTCTGTCCAGTCTTCAAAAACTTTTAAGGAAGTGAAGAGCTGCTATGCTTTTTTTTAACCTGTTAACATGCCTAGAGGATGTAGTGGCCAGTAGTGGTCTTTAAGGCAGGTATCTCAGCAGACTGCAGGGAATGTGAAGAGTGCCACTGGCCTTGTCTCAAAGTGTTGTGGCAGTGCCTGAAGAAACAACCACCTGGTCTTTCAAAGAGTTACCGTCTCCATCTCTTCGCATGAGATTATCTTTTCCTACTGAGCAGTGTTGCCTTTGAAAAGTAGGTGGTTGTGACATGAAAAAAATTCTGAGATTATTTCCTCTCTTCAGTCTGAAATGCAAATTGATTTCTGACGAGTCCATGAAGAGTCTTCATTGTTAGCCTTTTCCCTGGTGACTTGTGAAGCTGTAACTCTCCTGAATTTATTTTTCACACAGAACAGCATGTATTTTCCCTACTGTTGACCTCTGACTGTGCTACAAGGATGAGAAGTTTTGAAGGGAAGACTGTTTCTTGCAGTAATCAGTGTGGCAGCAGGCATTTGTTGAGCCTAGGCATTCAGGACAATAATTCAGGAAAAAGGCAGCCAAATCTGTTTTTGGATGTTCAGACTCTCCTGAGAACAATTCCCAAGACAGCCCTCACAGTTTGTGCCTCCATTCAGAGGACAGTGCCTTGTATGCAGGAGCCAGCTGTCTTCCCTGATACAACACAGGTGCTGTGTAGTTGCAGCCATGGGTTTCTGAGTGTCCACGGGCTTGCTCTTTCTTTTTCTCCGAACTGTTTTGTGCAAAGAAGGCCTGGTTGCTTGCTGTGCTTCCCACTGCTCTGCTAGTGATTGTTACAACAACAAGAAGTAACCCTGCAGTGATTTCATCAAAACACTTACTCCCTGTGGTGCATTTCAGCTTCTTATTGGAATAGTTTGGATTAACAGAGCCTTAGAGGAAGAATAAAGAAGTCTTTGTGTTTGTCAAGGATTTTAACTGGTGAGTAAGTGGCAGCCTCTGAGTTTGCAGAGAGAAAGAGCAACTTGATCCTGTGTGTTTCTGTTTGCAACCATGTACATTTTGTTTTGCTGAGAACCCATGTTATTTTTTTCTTCCTTTTTTTTAACTGTCATTTCTACAGTCATTATCCCCAGAGAGCTTGGTTTTCCCCTAGCTTTATGCCTGGTGTGGCTGCTTTGCGTCTGCGTTATGCACATATATAATGCCATCAGTATCGCATACAAGGTAATGCTTACTGTAATAGTTACACAGCACATGTAAAGCGATTGGCTTCGGTTTCGGTGGTGAGTGGCACATGTAACTGAAACCAGAATTTGACCTTCCATAATAATGGAGGACCAAAGCAATATCCAAAAAATTACATTAGTCCCTTGTATGACCAGGTAGTGCAGTAATGCAGTTTGTCAAACACGGTGGTCAAGTGTGATTTGAACTAAGGTGCAGCTTGTTTTAAAATAATAAATAAGCACATTTGAAACTTGGAGAGAACAGTAAGTCATCTCTGACCTGCATATCACAGGCTGAGTAATTTTCACCCAGTCACTCAGGGTTGTAGTTGCAATTTTATGATAATATCAGTATGACTATGCAGCAACTCAAATCACAGTATATATCTGGATGTTCATGGAGAGAAAAAGAGTCCATTTAGTTTTTATGCTTGCTGCTCTGGAGCTTAGGAAACCTTGGGCAGTCTGAGGAGTGACATTGGACTGTTAGCTGTATGGATGGTGTGTGAATGTTTCTAATTTAATTTACCGATGAATGTATGTTGAGCTTGCATTAGCTAAGTGTTAAATGACAATAAAGGTATTAAGAGTTAATGGAAATGGAGTACAGAGAGGCTATTGCTTTTGAATAGTACATTTTTGAATAATTGTGTTCCTGGTTGATTTGTTTTTATAGATCTCTTCCATGTCATTCTTTGTGCTTTTTGAAGTAAATTTTAGTGAGGAACAGATGAAATCTAATTTGCTATGTGGCTTGCATTTGACATATATTTTATTGCTGTGGCATTTTATGTAAGTTATTAATTGCAAAGCACATTATGATGTGCAATTCTAATTATAGCTAATTTGATTACCCTTGCAACACAGTACAACTTTACTTTAGGAAACACTTGTTAGCCTGTAATAAGATCTTGTAGTTGTGTGTGTGGGGGGAAAACCCAAGTGCTTGAGCACTACATTTTCATAGTGCCATGCTTAAAATCACAGTGCCCTATTCTAGTGCTATGCAGGCATGGAACAGCGTGTTGTCCCTCTCCAGCACTGCAGCTGAAAGTGTTGGAAAGACTATCCATAAAGATAACTGTATTTAGAAATACTATCAAGAGTGATAAATGACTCTCAGTGCTACAGTCTTAACATGGGTCCTGAGAGCACTGTGTCTAGCTAAAAACCTGCTTGCATGGTGGTGGGTAAATGTGCTGAGCCACAGAGATGTGTGCTCCTCACTCTGGCTTTCAGACAGACCATAGATGGAAAGACAGTCTGATGATGTGGATGCCAACCAGGGACTTAATAATTGTAGTTCAGTTTTCTAGTTTAAAGCTTTCTGAATAATCACTGAGGTTCATATTAGGCTTTTGTGGGACTGAGTGGTAGTCTACATGATATACAGTTGCTTATCTGTGAAATAGAGATAGCAGTGCTCTGCTGCCATCCAACAGCGTGGTGAGGATGGTGTTTCATCCAGGAATTGCTAAGATGCAGTAGTATGGCCATAGAACTGCTGAGATGGAGGGACTAAACAGTATGACAAACCATTGTATCCAGTGAATGCTCTCATGGATTACATACTTAAATATAAAAATCAACCAGATCCATACATACACTTCAAAACCATTTTTTGGCAAAATGTTTTGCTACAGAAAAATGCTCTACTGAGGGAACACAACTTTTTGGAAAAGTGTTTTGGTTTCTGTGAAGCTTTCTTCATGAAGGGGCCTTTGTTAGAAAAAGAATTCACAGATTTCATCTGCATGTGCAGCCCCCTGTGAGTTGGGAAAGGCCTAAATTCAAGTCCAGGCTCTGTCTGATTCAGAGCAAGGCTGTAAATCTGTCATCTGCTACCAGGTGATAGGTGCAGCAACAGTTACTGGCTTTTGTGATTTGGACTCCAGTGGAGTGATAAGAAGAAATTGCAGAACACTTCCACGCTGTTCTCAAACGCAGGATTTTTGTCTTTTGTTTTCCACTGATGACGATTATGTTATTAAACAATTTAAATACAGATCTTGGATCATACTGAGATGTAGTGTAGAGTACCAATTGCAAAGTTTCTTTATTTGTTGATCATTACCTTTGGTTTTACCTTTCAGGGCGTGCTGATGGTTGGTCCTCCTGGCACTGGCAAAACAATGCTAGCAAAAGCTGTTGCTACAGAATGTGGAACAACATTCTTCAATGTGTCTTCCTCTACCCTGACATCTAAATACAGAGGCGAGTCTGAGAAGCTGGTCCGCCTCTTGTTTGAAATGGTATGTCCTTGATGATATGGTGTGGGGATCACTAAGGTGAGAAAGGGCATCTCTTGGTTTCCTGCCCCTCCAGTAGCATGTTGGAAGCACAGAATTCATTGAACTGACACCCCGTCAACTAGTTAGAAAAACATCTCTGTGTTTCCATCCTTTTCTGGGTGGTTGTTGAGGATGGGGAATGGTTCATTACCCATGTTTAGGATAGCATTTTCCAGACTAAACGTTGAGTTGTGACATTGACAGAAATTCAGTTCTTACTTTGTTATAACAAGCCCATAGGAAGTAGATTTGAAATGGGAGGGATTTGGAACTGTTATTCTGGAAGCAATACATGTTTTAATTCTGTCTCTGTTTTGAATGATGCACACAAGCCTCTCAGTGCAGTTGTGGGTGTGGTCCGTCATGCAGGGTATGTAAAGGACATGCCCATGTGGACCTGTACTGAAGAGTCATTCACCTCTTTGGGACCCTCACTGTACTTCTACAATACTCTCAGTTAAAACCTGTCTCTGTTAAGATAGGCTGAGCTCCCTTCTGGCTCCTATGTTTACCCCTCACCAGCATAAACACCTGGACATGAAAACTGCTTATATTGTGGTTGTGTTCCTTTTCCCTTCTGCAAGACCAGTTGCTGAGGAAAGCCAGCCAACACTGAAAGACCCCTGGACTCAAGGAGTACAATTTAAAGTGTATAAATTCAGCATATGCCAGATAGTTTGTAAATCAAGATCTTGAATTACTTTCTTGTGACAGGCAGGGAAGATACGTAGTATATCTAGTGGGACTGGATTGTGGTCTGATGAGGGCCTGTGCTTGCTGCTGCAGCCTTAATAGTGACGTTTTCATTTGAATAAAGGCGAAGTTTTATGCTCCGACAACAATCTTCATTGATGAGATAGATTCCATCTGCAGCCGCAGAGGCACGTTTGACGAACACGAGGCGAGTCGCAGAGTCAAGTCAGAGCTGCTTGTGCAAATGGACGGTAACAAGTGTTTAGATCCAAGTTTGGGGCTGGGGTGCTGTTTCTTTACAGGTGAGAATGTAAGAACTTGAGCAACCTGGAAACCCTGGCTTTATGGATAGGGGAAAAATAAGGCAGAACTTGAGAGTGTATTTTTGAAGTGTTTGAAGGCAGATAACTGAAAACGGTGTTCTGCTTTATTTTTTCTAAAATGGACAGTTTGATGGTAAATTGAAAACTCAAATTTAAGCAACAGACTCTAGGAGAAGCAGATAATGGAGATTTGTGCAGTTTAATACAGGTCTTTAATTTTGATGCAATTTAAGCAAATTTCTCCCCTTTGCTAGAGTCTCCAGCTTGGGGACCGCCATTGTGAGATCTGATTTTGCTGTATTCTGTGGTGGCAGCGAATATTACCTTGTTAGTTGGATTTAGTATCTGTTCTGTACAGGTGCACATAACAAGGATGACCATCTGAGGAATATTGTATGGCATAGTGGTTTGGTAACTACCTCTGTATTGCAGCTATTGTTTAGCTACTATTTATAATTTCCTCAAATGTGCAGGTTCCTTGTGGTAAACTCAGGGTAGGCAACCTTTTGCCCCAAAATGATAATTTCTTTGCAGTCCTCATTTGGGAGGCCAGGGAGTGATTCCTATTTCTTCTATGGCCAGATTTGACAGAGATAGCACTTTTGGTGGCACTAGTAGGGCTACACTCACATATGACTGTTATTAGCGCTATCAAAGAAAGCCCTCCCCTGACTCAGCAAAAGAATGAACTGTCTCCCTCTCTGTGACAGTGATGGTCTTGTCACACCTGAGCTATGGGAAGTTTGGGGAGAGGCACTAGGACTATATAGAGCTGTTGCTTACCTTTGTCCAGGCTTTTACAATGTTTGTTTGTGCAGTGTTTCTTAGCAAGCATTTCAATCAATAAGAGCTGTGGAGTGAAATTGCTCTAAACTGTTGTGCTTGCAGGGGTAGGTGGTGCTCTGGAAAATGATGACCCTTCCAAGATGGTTATGGTATTAGCTGCTACAAATTTTCCATGGGATATCGATGAAGCTCTCCGACGGAGACTGGAGAAGAGGATTTATATACCTTTACCCACAGGTATGTTTGCTACGAGCATTTTCCTTTAAAATGGCCTTTGCAGGATGAGCTTAGGATTACTGCAGGACTGTTGGATTTTGGAGGAATCTTGATGTTTTTTGTGATGAGCAGTGAAATTCAGGGGTTAATCATTTGGCTGGGTTGCTTTATTTTTAAAGAGAGAGAAAGAAAAAATAATACTACTTGCTTGGGGGCTTAAAAACAAAGAGCTGCGGCATTTCATTGCAAGCCCATTGATGAGTTCTTACATTTTGAAAGAGAGTTAGTTTTAATGAGCCTGGAATTATTTTAAATGTTTAACAGTCAGTCCTTGAGTGATCATCAAAGGCAGCCTTTGGACATGTTCACAAATATTGCAAATGCACTCCGTGCCCTTGCAGACAAATGCAAAGAAGTGGATCCATGAATTTTCACTTACAGGCTTAGTTCATTGTAAATCACTGCTTGCTTGCGTCTGTGACTGCGCTTTGAGTCACTCAGGATGCAGCAGGCTGATTGCTTTTCTGCCCTAAGACGTCTTGGTTTGTATTGTCTTTCCTAGCTGTCATTCACCTGTCCTATTAATTTTGAGATTCCTATCACTTGAAGTTTGCATAGCTTCGTTTCTTCTTGGTACAGTGGATGCCTCATCTCCCTGCATGAGCACTCAAGATAACAAGATGCGTGTTCACGGTGACAGCAATTGTGATTGAGTTTAGCAGGTATAAGGACACTTAATAGTTCTACAGCTTGTCTTTGCAGCTTATAGGCGGTAACAGCTCCTAAAAGGATGCCTGTCTTTATGACCAATTAGTCTAAAATCCTATCAGCTTTTGCTCTTGTTTCTAATTAAACCAGATTGGGTTTTGAGACAATGTATTGCCCCCTGGACAACATTTGAGATGTACTCAAGTTTTATTTCCAGTCTTATGTTCTGTTGCATCTATTCTGTAAATAAGAATATTGAGCTGTTCTGGGCATGTCTAAATGATGCATTTATAACTGTGCTGTGTGATTTGATGTGGTCAGTCACTTTAATGGAAAAAGTGTTATGATAGTCATATATACACCTGTATATTGTGGAATTTGATGCAAGTATGTATTCTACCATGTTTCATTTTCAAAATACTGCAAGGACTTGCCTAGCCCCATAGCAAAGATTAGAAGAGTGTTCTCTGATACAGGATGCTCTCTGCAGGTATGCCATATGTACATTGTGCTCTGCAAATAATAAATCCCCATTTTATAGGTAGTGCCAGTTGTGCGTGATTGATAACTCTTCTTGACAGTTCTGCAAAGCACACAAAATCAGCTTGAGGCAAGCTGTCTAATTTCTTTCATATTTCCCCTCTCCCCCAAATTAAAAAAATATTATTTAGGGACATCAATAAATAAATTGTAAGCGTGGACATGTCCTGAAGACTTTTAGCCTTTCCTACTGCTACTTCTTCTGTTGAGGTTGTCCTCTTTTCTAGGTCATAAAAATTGGTCGCTGTGGAAACAAAGATGCTGAGCTGGTATATTTTTCTGTACAGTAAAAGCCAGGAAAGCATTTGTCCTCTTCTTTACCACCCTTGTGTAGAGTAACACTGAGGCCTAAGCTGTCGAATGTGAATTCTCTCTTAGAAACCTAGGCTGCTTAACATATGTACCCAAATGCACGTGTGCACATGCCCTCTACAAGAAAAACGGTTAATTGGCTGCATAACTGCTCTTTTACACAGCTGGTTATCACTATGTGCATACTGCATCTGGATCTGAAAGTGGGATACCAGTACATTTGTATTGTAGATATATTAATACGTTTACTGTATTAATGTATCTGTTTTCTGTCAGGCTTCAGCAGCTTTCTTGGGTCCCAACTGAGTAAAGTGCTTAAACATATGCTTAAAGTTCAGCCTATTGTTAAGGGGTTTGTGCTGTCTGAAGCTCTGTTAATAGAATCCTCATTGTGGTTCTAATGAAACTGTGTGAATAATATGCAATCAAACACTTGAACAGCAAGTGAATCCAAAGGGATGTGAGAAGAAGCAGACATTTGTAGGATTGTGCTTTTGTGCCCTTGGGTAGTATGTGACCAAATGCTTTGTCACCTGAGACATAACAGACATTTTTAATGACGTATGACTTTGGAAAATGGCTCTACAGCATACTGTTTTAATATACTGCTTTTAACTGTGTACTTTACTGTATTTGATTGCACACTTTACTATGATTTGTTCTGTCTCTTTCCTTTTCTTATATTAAGCCCTTTTGGTTTTACTTTTCACTGAAAAATCTAAGTTGTGTTTCTATCTGATTTTAATGTCACAAGTCTTCAAACAAGTATTTGTGTGTTGTAGCAAAAGGCAGAGCAAAGCTACTTCAGATTAATCTTCGGGAAGTAGAACTGGATCCTGATATCAGTCTTGAAGAAATTGCTGAGAAGATCGAAGGCTATTCTGGTGCTGACATCACTAATGTTTGCAGGTATCTCATTCCCCTTAATCTGCAAATAAAACTGCATGGAAAGTTGTCATTTGCATTATGTGATAAAAGGCAATCCCACTACAGCTGAAGCCACGCTAACAGTTGACTATGTTTGAAGGCCCAAGTCTACTTACTGGAACCGTGCATGACTGTCATGTGAGCAGTCTAAAGACCATGGAGTCTTTCTGTAAGATGTGGTTAAGTTTTCTGAGATCTGAAGAGAAAAAAATTCTCTGAGCAAATCTCATGTTGGCTGCATTTACTGCATTTGTCTGCATTTGTTAATGTAGTGCAAAACCAGGTTTGGATTTTATTTCTTTTTAAATACCATTAGTTTAAGAGTTAGAATTTTGTGATGCAAAGGAACCTTTCACAGAGTACTTCTGTGGAGCTTATATATGCTCTATGTTAGGACAACCCCAATGCAGCACTGTCTTGGTTTCTGCCTGAATCTTCTAGGTGCAAGGGTGATACAGATAGTTTATAGCATTAGTATTGAATTTATTTCCATCCTGTTCCCACAATTTGTTTCGCTTTTTGACAAATGAGTCTTTTCTGGTGGAGGGGATAGGTATTTGAAAAAACTTATTGGAAGGAAGTCTGTGTCCCTTATAATATTAGGATCCCTGCCAATAGAAATTGATCCTTTAAGAACATGGCTTGGGATTAATTATTTTTTCTTCCCCTGCTGCTTTGCTGAAATTGTGAAATGACTCCATGGTTTTGAAAACCTGGTGTGTGTCATGCAGTGCAATAGTTAAATTACCTGTTCTCCCTGAGGCCTGTGTTATCCCTTGCTGGGAAAAACTTGGGGAAGGAGAGAATGTAATTTCAACCTGCATGTGGGCCATGGTATGAGAAATGAGCAGTGTTCTCTGTGCCAGTGGGCCACGCTGGCAGCATCCAGGCTGGGGAGGAGACACGGAGCAGGCAGAGCATGAGGAGCCATAGGCACCGATAGCCTCAGCCCTGCTGGGCCACATGACACTAGTGTCTGATGCCTCCTGCTCTGCCCTTTACAGATTCAGGCACTATGTGTGAGTAGGCATCAGAGCTGGGCTGCACTCCAGACACTTGCTGACTGTCCTTTTGGGCTACATGGTAGAGAGAAGATTGAAATCCGAGAGGGTGGGAGTGCAAAATCCAGGCTACTCAAAAAAAAACACCAACAACAAAAAAGTCTTTGAGTGCCGTTCCTCTCCCATCCTGCCATTTCCTGCACTGAAATTGTAAAATTTCATCTATGAATCATTGTAAAAGGTTTTCAGTTTTATAGTTTTAATTATCTGTGCACATTTACCATATGCTTGAATGGGTTTTGGTGCCAATGCATTCTTTACGTTGAATTAATGTAGTGATCTGGGAACATGGAAGCTAAGAAAGATGTGAACTACATCTTCTATGGTAAATAAATGCTCTCTTAAGTGTTCCTGCCAGTGGTTTCTAGCAAGAGAATACAATCAAAATTCATAGGCTTACAGCGCATGCTGCTAGCAATTAGCTCCCATACATTGTCCTGTGTTTCCAGGGATGCCTCTTTAATGGCAATGAGACGACGTATTAATGGCTTAACTCCAGAAGAGATTCGTGCACTTTCTAAAGAGGAACTTCAGTTGCCAGTTACCAAGGGGGACTTTGAGCTGGCCCTGAAGAAAATATCCAAATCTGTTTCCGCTGCAGACCTGGAGGAGTATGAAAAGTGGATGGCGGAGTTTGGATCTGCTTAATCTCAGTGACAGCTCTTCTTTGCAAGAGTTTTATGGCTTCTGTTGTTTTCACTTGCAAAATGAGTTAGAAATCTTTTTAAAGGTTTAATAAAAGGTCAGGTCTGCCTCTGCCCCCATCCCGCCCCTTCTGGTGACAAGATCTTTTAAACTCCATTTGCCTTTAAAGGGAATGAACACAATAATAAGCTGATATTGTAAAAGATATTTTATCTCTGTGTCCTGGTTTCAGCTGGGATAGAGTTAGTTTTCTTCTTGGTAGCTAGTGCAGGGCTGTGTTTTGGATTTGGTGTGGGAACAGTGTGGTCAGGGACTTTTTGGTTTCTCAGGCCTCGCTGGTGGGAGGGCTGGAGAGGCACAGGAAATTGGGAGGGGACACAGCCAGGACAGCTGACTCAAACTAGCTAAAAGGGTATTCCATACCATGGGACGTCACACTCAGTATATAAATGGGGAGGTCGCCAGGGTTGCGGATCATTGCTCAGGGACTGGCTGGACATCGGTCAGCAGGTGGTGAGCAGTTGTGTTGTGCTTCACTAGTTTCCTTTTCTCCCAACACTGTGGATTTCATTCCTCTCCCCTTCCTCCTTCTTTTCATTATAACTGTTGTTGTTGTTATTATTATTATTATTCTGTTTGTGTTTTATCTCAATTGTTAAACTGTTCTTATCTCAACCCTTGAGTTTTATATTCCCTTCCAATTCTCCTCCTGACCCCTCTGGGTGAGGGGAGAGTGAGCGAGTGACTGCATGGCACTTAATTGGTGGCTGGGGCTAAACCATGACACCTTGAAATGGTAAAATAAGACAAACAGGAAGGGAAAAATTATATTTGTGAGGATAATCTTTTTTATTTTTCCAATGAAGAGCAGTGTTACTTAACCTCCTCATAGTCATCTTTCATGGCTGGAATCAATAAATTAGCTGGGGGATGTGACTCCAGAGGAGCTAACAAGGGCTTGCTGTACCCCCTGCTCTTAAGTGCTACATTTCGGTTTAGTTGCTGACTCTGCCTCCCTTGAATGTGGCATTGAAGTTACTGTTCTCTCTCTCTGCTGGGATATTCAGAGCAAAGCCTGTGGATTAATTGGTATTACACAGAAGAAATGAGGATCAGTTTTCCATCAAGGCATGGGCTTGGGTCTCATCTCATGGACACCCATTTGGAACTGATGTTAATTCAGACTGGATTGATGTTACCTGTGATGACTTCTGATGGAAAGGAAAGGAAAAAAAAAGCACCCTGATTGCTCTCAGCCTGGTTTGTGCTTGATCTCTGAACACAGTTTGTACCAGTTTGACCAGTAGACACTCTGACTTGTTACATCTTGCACTTTTATGTTTATGTGTCATCCTCTACTTTGTGCTGTCTAGATAGTATTATTAATTATTATTTTTATTTAAGTACCAAGAGTTTAATACAGTAAAGACACTAATATCAAGGCTGTCCTTAAAACACAAGGCTGTCCTTAAAACACGTGGCTGTGGACTGTGGACTTCCACGTCTTCTGATTAGATGTGAACTCTTTCCTAGCTTTAGCAGGCAATGGGATTCACACCTGTTTATGTTGTAGAACTGTTCATCCCTAATTTTTTTTTAATGAAGATTTCTTAAAAATGTATACATGTTATTGAATTAGGGGAAAATAATCTGTATGATCTCATTTATGTTCTTATCTGTTTCTTCCCTCATACAAGTGCAGAGATGAGAAGGGTTGCGTTATAGATTCTAGCATGAGCAATCCTCTCTGGAGTATAACTGTCATGCTGACTATATGAGCTTTTCACAGACTCAGCCTGCAAGTCTGACATATAAAGGTTTCCCATGGTAGGAATGAGAAGGAAAGGTCGAATTTACAGAGGAGTATGCAAGCTCTCAAATTTTTGGTGATTTTGTGAGGTAGACCTAAAGTATCTTGATGGATGTGAGTTGCTGTGCAGTTCAGGAGGTATCAAGCCCTTCAGTGCCCTGCTGAGACTCCTAGTGGCATACCCAGATGTAGAAAACTGGAGTAAGAAGCAGGTAACACACACACACCCCACCCTTGAATGGGACTATATCTTTATTTGCTCCTTTTTGCTAGTTCTTTGACATTCCCAATAATGTCAGTAATTCAGCTGTGGTGGTTTGACCCTGGCTGAATGCCAGGTGCCCGCCAAAGCTGCTCTGCCACTGCCCTCCTCAGTGGAGGGAAAATAGAACGAAAGGCTCCTGGGTCGAGATGAGGACAGGGAGATCACTCAGCAATTACTGTCACAGGCAAAACAGGCTCAACTTGGGGGAAATTAGTTTAATTTATTACCATTCAGATCAGAAAAACACCTTCCCCCGGCCCTCCCTTCTTCCTGGGCTTAACTTAATTCCCCATTTCTCTACCTCCTCTCCCCGAGCAGTGCAGGGGAACAGGGAATAGGAGTTACGGTCAGTTCATCACACACTGTCTCTACTGCTCCTTCCTCCTCACACTCCTGCCCTGCTCAAGTGTGAGGTCCTTCCCATGGGAGACAGTTCTCCATTAACTTCTCTGGTGTGAGTCCTTCCTACTGGGTGCAGTCTTTCAAGCACAGGCTGCTCCAGCGTGGGTCCCCCATTGGGTCACAAGTCCTGCCAGCAAACGTGCTTCAGTGTGGGCTTCCCTCAGGGCACAGCCTCCTTTGGGCACCCTGCTCTGGCATGGGGTCCTGCACGGGCTGCAGGCGTCTGTCTGCTCCACCATGGACTTCTGTGGGCTGCAGGGCACAGCCTGCCTCACCGTGGTCTTCACCATGGGCTGCAGGGGATTCTCTGCTCTGGCGTCGAGTCCCCCCTGCCCCTTCTTCTGCACTGGCCTGGGGGGCTGCAGGGCTGTTGTTCTCATGTAGGCTCACTCTCTTGCTGGCACATAGTTTTTCCACACCCCCCCTTCTTAATATGCAGTCCCAGAGGCACTACCACTGTCACTGATGGGCTCGGCCTTGAACAGCAGCAGGTCCAGCTTGGAGCCACTGGCATTGGTTCCATTGGAGATGGGGGAAGCTTCTGGCATCTTCTCAGAGAAGGCACCCCGGTAGCCCCCCCGCTACCAAAATGTTGCCATGCAAACCCACTGCATCAGCACGCTGGTCTCTTGGGCCATGACGTGTTAACCACTAAGGCAAATGCTGTCCAAGTGTGTTTACTGTTCAATAGCAAGGACTGCCAGGATATGTGTGACAGTTCTGCAGCACCTATCTGATTACGTGAGCAACTTTTGAAGCTGTTTTACTATTGCTGCTTTGTCTGTCGGTTTTCCTTCTTTCTTTGTAGGTGAAGACCACGTCTTGGATTGATCCTGTCATTGTAAAGGGCTGCCCCAGTTTGCATGGAGACACACTATGGAGATTCTGTCAGTCTTGCATTTGACATGAAAATCAGGGCTTTAGAAGCGTTTTTTCATGTGGCACTGCGGAAAAGTATCTTCTGGGGCCCCGAGAGTGTTTGAGACACAGCTGCTGTTCATACCTTTCCAAGGACAGAGCATCTCCGCTGCCTAGTGTTAGGCCCTGTTACACTCCTGGACAGGGAGGTCAGTGCAGAAAGAACAGCAGCTTTTACCCTCTTCACCTACAGGGGGAATAAATGCTTCTGTCCTGACCAGTTTGCACTAACTGCACAGTAGAACCCTTGGGATTCACAATACCTGTGGCCATCAGACTACAAGGAACAGTTCTGCCTGTATTGGAAGATGAGCAAGCAGAGGCAGTGTTGACTCTATAATTCTTGGATAAATTCCTATCAGGGCTAGTCTGTTCCTCCCAGGGAATAAGTGGACCTTTATAGAGAGAAAGCTTTGAAAACATTGCTACAGCCGGTCATTTCTTGCTTATGAAAGTTGTAGGCTGCATACGTTACTCTGTTTGTTTTACTGCAGTAGAAATTAGTAAAGCTGTGTGAATCTTTTGTGGCCAATGCCAGATTAGCACTGCATGGTCTCTCCCTAGAGAGGCCATTGCTGCCCAAGGAGCTTAGCCTACACAGGCAAGATCTGGAAGGGCATAGATATGGATGCCAATAACTTAACCTGTTCAGCTGCCCAAGTGCAGTGCTGAGATTCAGCAGCTGCTGCTTAGAAAAGTCTTAAGTACCAGTTTTCTCAGTTTCGTATTACGAGCAGCAGTGCCCTTCCTACTGATGAAAGCATAGCATTTACCAAAAAAGTCATTCCTTAGCTGTTTGATGAACCTTCTACCTTAAGGTATTAAACCTCCCTCCTGGATGTTAAGCAAAATTCACTGTACTGGGCATTCCCTCTTGTGGGAATTATTCAGGTGCTACAGTCTTTTTCTCTAAAGGTCATGATTTCTACCCCGAATATGTTTTTCCTGTACGCATCCATTCATCCTTTACTGCTGCAGAACAGAAAAGTGAAAGTTTCCAGGCTGTGCACATTTATATGTACGATGGTTGTGCCCATGCATTACAGCCGTAACTGGGGCCCCACTAGATCAGGCACCCTGGAAGATAGACACCATCCTTTCCCTGCTGAGGCTTTTCAGGATAGAGATCTGACCCTATGTGCTGACCCTTACATCTTTACCAAGTCATGCTGGTGCACTCACCTAGGTGGCCTTGGAGACTGGGTTATTAACTCGAGGGGAGCCAGCAGCGTGGTGCAGCAAGGAACCACCAGGGAAGGAAGGCCAGGCCAACAGTGGCAGCAGCTCAAGGCCCTAAGGATGAGCTTACGGCTCCGTATAAGTGCATTTCATGTCCCACTGGTGGAAACCCTTGTGTAGGGATGTTGGATTCCTCAGAGAACAATGTTGGAGCATATCACAGCCTGCTGCAGCAATTTGTTCAGTCTGTGTCTGTATGTGTATGGAGATCCATGCGCATACGTGTGTATGTGCATATATACACACACAATGTGTGGTGCTTCAGTAGTTTGTACCTAAATTACACAAAAATGATGTTTTAATGCTGTGTTTACGTGTCTCTTTCTAAACATCTGTGAAGACCCTCTTGGGTGACACTTTAATTTTTGTACAATGAGCAATCTGGTTGTATGAAGTAATAAATGTACGTGTAGTCTGTTCGTCTCACTCAAGCTGGGCTGTGAATGCTTTGCTGGAAACTGTTTCCAAAGGCTGCCGTACAATGCAGGTCTTTTTTCAGCATGTCACAGTTGTGGTGGACTCACCAAAGCCCTGGATGGAAAGCAGATAAAGCAGAGTCTGGTTTTTTTGGATAATGCTGTCAGCAATACTTTTCCTTCTTAAATTGGCCTTTCATTGCCACAAGCTATAAAACAGAGAATGCTCCAATGCCCAGCACATGGATGGAGGGTGGGGGAGAGGAGAGCAGAGGCCCCAGCAGATGTTCAGTGTTAGCACCTGATTCAGACCTCACAGAGCTAGGCAGGCTTTTTTATTACTTGCCTCTGGCCTGGAAGTATAATCAGGCTCCAGAGAAGCTATATCATCAGCTGCCTGCTCACCAGAAGACTTTCAAGAGCAAAACTTCTGTTAGGAAAGAGCTTTCAAACTTGGAAAGAGACCCCAAGTCTCCTGGGACTGAGTTGATTATTTGAATTTTCTCACTAACTTCCTTATGAAAGAATGTGTAGTTTCCAGGGCTTCATAATGCCTCAGACATGAAAGAGCGAGCAAGGGAAATTGCTGATCAGGGGATTTTGGGAGAGGTCAAGTCTTTGCATAGAAAGTTCAGCTCACCCCAGTTTAAAAGAGCCTGTGAAATAGGAAAGGTGCACTGACTTGTTCTGATCATGGTAAAGATGAAAGAGCTTGTGTGCTGTAAAGAAGTCCTCCTTCGAGCGAGCAACGACTTGGCTGTACAATCCAGGCACAAGGAGGTGGAAGCAGTGGAGGAAATAGTGAAAATTTTTTGTCTTTTTTTGGAAGAAGCCACCCTGAATCAGATGGTGGACCGAGATTTTTTTTTGGATCTGTAGTGGTACGTGATGAACTTGCAGGTGACACTGTGCTGCTGGGGAGTGCCAGAGCAACACGCTGGTGTAAAGTGGGTGTCAGCACCAAACAGCGCAGGAGGTGCAGGCTGCGGCCAGGCTGGGCAGGAGGAGTCTCAGTAGCCCTCTGATGGAATAAAACAGATCGCATAAAGCCACCCAAGCTGGTGATAGCAAAGGCAGAGGGATGCTGCTGTTCAGAGGACGCAGCACAGTCTTTTCCCCGCTCTTGGTAAATGTTTTGTGAGAGCACTGTGCGAAAGCTTTGCTGTGGCTGTGGCTGCCTCAATCACCTGTCTCAGAGCCTGGCTTCCACACAAACCTAACAGAGCTGCAGCAGCAGGTGATGTTCCTACCTCCCACTGCACAGGGGCATTTGACCCTCCCTGCTTTCTAAGCCAGCCTGCTTTTCTATGCTGGTTGTGACCTGCTCTTCTGACCCACTTACCACACACACACGGTTGTTCAGTCCCTCTAATACAGGAGCTCCTTTTGTGCAATACGGAGGTGTCTTTGGATCAGCTAAAGCGCTGTGCTCCTACACGTCTGCACCTAGGTGTCTCGGAAGGATCCAGGTAATTTTCCTCTTCTTTTGAAGGCCCCAACTAGTATTAAAAGCATATGGGATGAGATGTATTGGCTAGCCTGGTTGCCCAATGCAAGAACACTTACCTCAACAGCCAAGGAAGTGCCACGAAGAAAGTTCTGGCTTTGTTATGAAGAGGCAAAGTGTGGGGATGTTCCTATTCCTACTGCCTGGGCAGAGTTAGGGTCATATTGTGTCCGAGCTCTATTTTCTGCCTTTTGTGTATTTGTGACTTCTTTTTTGTAGTAGGAACATTTTTCTTGGAATTAGAGGGAAACCATGGGGTTTTGTTCAGTGTCAGGGTTAGGGTTTTGAGGATCCCATGATCTGGTTGGTACATGAAGCTGCTGAGCCCATTCCCAGCATGCTTACTTTTGGGAGAAGGCATTATACATCCCTCTTGGCTGTCTGGCTGTACAGTAAGCAGTGTAGCTTTGTGCAAAGTCACTTAAATAGAATATTAGTTTGGCAAAGAGAGACATTCTTACTGCCAGTTTACAACTGTGTTGCTCCCATTTGTGAGCAGTCCCTTGGGTAATTTGTTCAACTGATGTAAAAGAGACTGTCTTCGAAGTAAGAATTTTTTGAACGTGACTTTGGAGAGCAAGAAAGGTAGAAAAATATTTGCCTAGAGGAAGATACCGGAGTACCCAAGATGTTGAGAGCTGAAATTTCTTCTTTTTGTGGCTTTCCTTTTTGTCTAGCAGTTATAGCAGTTATACTGCTGGGTTGCACTTTCTGGTTCCAATTTGTTTTGAAATAATTACCATTGTTTATCCATCTCTCAGACAGCCTTTGCAGATGAATTGGTTCCACAGAGCCCTCTTTTGCTTAGCGGTTGGTGTTCTTGCACAGCGTGTTGTGTGACATCTAATTGAACAGGCTGATGGCATGAGATCTTCCTTGTGAAGTAAAGGTCACCCAAATGGTGAAGGTGAGAGAAACTGCACTGAATACCAATTGGGCTGGTGGTAACAGAAACCATAGCAACTCTGCACAAGGTTTATAAATATAACGGGGAAGAAAAAGGAAATAACCTTAAGGAGCTGCTGACAACACTGCAATATGCATGTTGATAAAAACGGTGGTCTTTGCATATTTGCCAGTGAGGACAACATATGTAAGAGGGTGGAAGTGGCTTGGTGAACAAAGGGAGCCAGCTGCAGGCACTGCCTGCAGGTTTCATCGCCCAGCCTTGCTGCTTAAAAACATGCCAATCTCCAGGGCCAGTTTGTTACAGCCACTACAAAAACTGCCTTTTAGGTAATCAAATTTGACTTCCTAATAGCTTGCTTCCCATCTTGAAATGTTTTCAAACTTTGGGATGTGCGGGGACCAGAGTGTTTTTGGAGGACTAGAAGAATAAGGTGATGTTTAATAGTGACGTGTTTCTGTAGAGTCCTGGGGCTTTGTTGTGCTGGGTGCCATTCAGGTGCACCAGAAGAGATACTGCAAATGCTTATGAATAGTTGAGGTGGTAGAAGAATGAGAAGTGGAAGTGAAGTCACTCACCCAAGGTCCTGGGATCAGTGGAGGAGACAAAACTGTCCCTCTGACTCCCAGTTCCTGATTCTAAAGCATACAGCAGTGCTTTTCAGTTGCTTTTGATTTGCAGCCTCCTAGCATTTTTTTGTACTGAGGCCAAAGATGCCTGTATTGTGAATTAAACACAGCAACTTTTTTTTAAAATAACTTCTGCAGGCCCTTAACAGGTGCTCCTGCAGGCTGAAGATGATAGTTTGAAAAGCACTGGCCCATGTCATCCTAAACTTGCCTGAATTTCTTATGGAAGGGAGTCTATAATGGATGCTGTTGATTTTATTTTCTTCTTGTTAGTTTGCTCAAAAAGATGAAAGTCAGTGAATGTGAGGTGCTTCTGGGGAGTTTATTTACAGTGGTTTTTTTCTGTGCAGATTAGCATTTCATCAGCAGAAATGCTGATCAGCATATGGCACAGCCATTTAAAATAAATATTTGGCTTTTCTTAATTTATGCCTATGTAGAAAGGTCCCTGAGTATGCATATCTATCCCTCTGTTGTATCTAATTAGACATTTCTACCATGGTGCTGGGGGACCGGGCTCCTTCGCCCTCACCGCGGAGCTGAGAGTTGTGATCCGTGTAGTCCTCCCCTGCGTGATGGATCCGCATGCCTTGGCTCTGGGGGAGCAGGGCAGGTGGCCGGCCCCTCTGCTGGCAGGGCTGCCAGCAGCACACCAGCGGCGCTGCCGGGTCAGCCTTCCTCTCTAAATCCTGGGAATTTACATTTATTTAAACTGGGAACCAGCCCAGTTTAAGCTAATGCTTGGCACCCCATCCATGCTCACCTCCTTCACCCGCCAAGGCAGCTGTGCTTTTGCAAGATACAACCCCAAGCGAAGGCTGCGAGAGCAGACAGCTTCAGCTGGGGAGGGAGATGTTCGAGGAGGAGGTCAGGCAGTGGTGGGGTAGGGTGGCGTGCTGGGCTGCATCCAGGTGTGTCCCCAGATCCAGGCAAGGGAAATCAGTAGTGAGGAGAGGGAAATGCACTCTCCCAGGTATGCGATACGGATGTGAATGAGAGAAGAGCAGGAGACTTATTTTAAAACAAAGGAACAAATGACAAACTAAACAGTTTTAAGATGGAGTGGAGCCTGCCGCAGCCAGTGACTCAGGAGGCCTTTTCCAGCTCTGTGGCATATCCAGATGTTTTGTGTTCTCACAGATGATTTAGAAACTTTCTACTAGTTTCCAATCTAAATAAGTTCACACTTGATTTGTATTCATCTGATCTTGTGCTAATGTCATCTTCTAACAAATAGTTCTTACTCCCTGATATTTATCCTACATCCCTGAATGTATTTATAAGATCATCATATAAAGCAACACCTTGTGCTTTGTTAGACTACACAGGCTCCTTCGGTCTCTTTTATAAGACAGATCCTCTTCAGCAACCTTTCTTTCCAACTAAGCCTGTTTGGTTTTTTTTCTAACACAGCTTCCCAGAAGTGTACATGATGGGTCCATAAGCTGCATACAGCAAGTTACCGAGTAAGGCAAGGACAAAAAAATATTGCCATCGTGGGATGTTGCTGTAATCAAGCAAATAAACAGAATATTTAGTTGTATGACCTGCAGGAGGGCAGAAGGCTTAAATATATTGTTATTGCACAGCAACTAGGGCTCATTGGATAGCTGAGACGATGGTAGGCAGTGGGATACACAGGGAAGCGGGCAAAGATGCAGGAGCTCTCCATGTGATGGCAAGAGAAAAAATTTGGCTATTCTGTTCACAGGGGATGAAGGTAGGTGCACCCCCACGATTGGAGACCACAGCATTTCTGGGGGTGTTTGGGTGCTGCTCAAAGGGGAAGAAGAGATTTGGGACCAGCTAACAAGTTCCAGGGGTAGCACAGCCACCAGTAACCAGGGATGAGTGTGAGTGTGGAGTGACAGGATGGATCACATCTACCTTCTGCCAGTCTCCCTGTCTCTGCCTTTCTCCTGTGCATGCACAGAGCCCTGCCAGGCCTGGGTTATCCTGGGGCTTGCACTCAGGTCCCCACTGCCACGAGTACCCAGCTGTTCTGTGCAGGACCCTGCTGGTACATGGTTCTCCAGGGCGTGTTCCTTCCTCTTGAGCTGTCCAGGAGCAAAGCCAAACTGCAGCCTCCCAAAGGGAGCCGTTAAGCGTTTGGCACCAGGAACCGTATTATGCGAAAAATGAACCCACTTAGATTGAGTCTGTTCAGCAGATTCCCTTCATATCTGGTGGTGGCTGTTACCGCCAAGGTGGGAGTAAAGCTATTGCGCTTCTGCTTCTTGGTGATGGGGACTATTTTGTGGCTTTTTTGTTATGCTGCTCTGCTGGGACTGTGCGTGGGTGTGCTGGCAGCCTGCAGCGTCTGCTTGTAGACATCCATAGCAGAGTGTTTGGGGACCCCAGGAACATGAAGGCTTCATCTCCCGTTAGAGACCCAGCAACTCTGTTCTCAAAGACTTCTTCCAACTAGAGGGATTTTATACCTTGTTTCAGCTCTCAGACCTTCTGCTAGGTGTTACCTGCAGGCTGCCTGGCCAGTATTTTCCTTTAGAGTGGAACAGTTTTAAGAAGACAAAAAAACTTGTCACACTTAAGAAGAAAAATGCCTGGCCAGATTTGGTAAAGGACAGGAACAAGCTTGTGTCTGAATGCACCTGACAGAGCCCACCACACAGCTTCCCCAAAGGGGAGTCACTCTTGCTTGAGACGGTGTTGAGTATAATCAGGGAAGGACTGTGGGACAGGGTGAGGAAGAGATTGGTGGTAGGAGTTCCTGCTGCTGGAGCTAGTCCTGGGATGATGATGCAATTGTGCAAGTGAGGATCCATGGCTGCTTTAGGGGGCCAGGTTTGGAGCTCCTCTTGTCCAACTGCAGATACTTGTGTCTGAGCTGGTCACTCAGATTCCCTGTAGAGCGGGTGGAGAGACATGGGCAAGGTTAGGATGAGACTTCTCTGGCACATCTGGGATGCCTTGTCCAGGATCAGATGAGCAGCGCCTCCGGAGTGCCATGTATTATACAGGGAGTCATGGAGAAGCAGTTTAAATTATGAATTTTGGGTGGGAGGAACCTCTCTGTGTTGGTCTGTGTCTCCTCAGTGCTCCATGCTGTCCCACCAGCATTGCAACCTGGTGGTTACCTACCTTCAGATGTCTCATGGTCCCTCAGTGTCTTGGGTGCAGACACAGAGCACACACACCCTTGACCACCCTGCTATATGAGTCAATCCCAAGCTCTGTCTCAATGCAGTTCTCCTCTGCAGACAGCTGAACCCCCTCCTCGCTCCCTGGAAGTCTCCTGATTTTAGTTTTCCCTGAACCAAGGTTAGCCCAGCCTGGCCAGATGGGACCAGCACACTCCAAGTAGTGAGGCCGAGTGGGTCGCATGGAAGTGTTGAGGCTGTGCACCTTCATCCTGGCCCCTCCTGGCAAACACCATGAGCAGAGGGAGACGGGACGGGACACTTTTCCAGGGGAGCTGTAGATACTGGTACTGCTCAGGCAGGATCTGCCAGGAGACAGCAGAGGGGATTCCTCCATTAGCAGCAGAGGGGAAGGCATGAGAAACCTGGGAATTGTCAGGGGCCTGAAGATGGCTGCACACCAAGAGCTCAGGCTGTTGTACAGATGCTTCCTATCATAATTCCTGCAGCACCTTTCCCTCAGACCACAGCATCCCTCAGGTGCCGAAACAGAGTCATCTTTCCCTCAGACCACTGCTGCCCAGCAGTTGCCAGTGGATCTGCCGTGCAGGTGGGCTGGGCACTGGGAAGGGTGGGATACAGCCCGACTTTCACTGCGTGTCTGGTTGATCCTTAAATGTGTAACGTGGGCATGGTCCAGCCGGGGTCAGCAAGTGACTTTCTGACAATGCCCTGCAGTGCAATGGCTGGGCGAGGAGAGGTGTAAGTGGTGGACACTACCCGTGTCTGCTCCTTCCTTAACTTATGAACAAACCTGAGCCTCAGGAGGGTAGGACAAGGGAGAAGGGGGTGTTGGAAAAAGATGTTTCTTTGCACCATCCTTTATTTTACAAATCTGTCCTGCCTGGCTTCTTCTGGTTGCCTGTGGGGCTGGGAAGCCTTTTTCCCCTCTTTGATATATAACTTCTGGCTCCTTCCTCTCAAGCTGCAGAGTTTTGGCAGGATATAGGCAGGCTGCGCTTGTGCTCCAACCAGCATAAAAGTCACTTAGGTTCTCGTGTCTTCTCATTCACTCTGGTGAAGGGGATGGAGATGCAGGAGAGGAGGTGCCAAGTGGTGCACTTGAGGTGATGCAAGGAAACAGCCTGGTCTCTGCATCCTTCAGGATGGGGTCAGGCTCATTTCCAACTAGTTCTACCCTGCACGCTGCTGAGGGCGCTCCTGAAGAAGGCAATTGGAAATACTGTTACTTACACCAAATGCACTAAAAGGGAGATGATGAGTGTGCTCTGACTGTGGTCTGTGCTCTGCGACAACAGATTCATAGTTTATATGGCTCTGGTGGTTAAATCGTGGTTTCTCATAGCTGGTGAGTTTTGCTAGCATGTGGTAAAACCAAATCCCTAGATTTGGGTTGCAGAAGGACTCACATGCCCTCACCTTCTCCTGCTTGGACAGATGGTTGTGCTCTGCAGCTGGGGCAAGATAATTCACCCCAGAAATCCCCCTGCCGCTTCAGAGAATTGGTTGCCCCCTTGTCTCTCAGTGCAGCGCACTAGATTTTTGTTTCTTTACAAGAGTTCTGAAGCTGATTCAGAAGACTGCTCAAAACACGGTTATTGCCAGGCTGCCCACTCCCACCCATCTTCACCTGGCAATGCAAACCCATCTCTGAAGGAGATGTGGTATCTTTCCTTCCGTATGCCGGTGATCCTCTGGTCCTGCCCAGTGAATACCCGTAAAGCACGTGTACAGCCCTCGCCCAAGCCGGCTGGCCCAGCAGGCTGCGTGGGAGCCCTCGTACTGTGCTAGACCGAGGTGTCTGCAGAGTAAGAAGCTGTGATCTCTTCTGAGCTAACACTGGAGGGAAATGTCCAGCAGCGAACCCATGGGGATCCCACCCCATACATGAAGCGTTTGAGCCTTTTGGCTTCCCCCCTAACCCTGTTCAGCAAGTCCAAGATGGAAATTAAAGCTGGCCACCAGCAGGGACAGCAGAGCCGCTGAGTGAGCTGCTGGGAATCAAATAATGCCGCTTGGTCTACAGACTGATTCTTTTCTTAAGGCTCATTATTTGTATTTTTCCAGACCCTCTCTTCTAGCTCTCCGTGAAGCCTTGAACACCAGGGCTGTCACCCACGAGAACGATCCCTGTGCCAAAGGCACGGCATAGAAGGGAAGGCTGAAGCTGGGGGAGGAATTAGCTGCACGTGGCAGGGGGCTGCAGCGGGAGCCCCTGCCGAGGAGTACCTTTGCCGTGTCGCTCAAGCCCATGCCATGGATGATGAGGCCAAGAGTCCGTTGCCCGCTGTACGGCGTGGGAGCCGTGCCTGCTCCCTGCCGCATGGGACATGCTGTGAGGAGAAAGGGGAACACAAAGGAAATGCTGCCGCTGCCAGGTGACGGGCCGCTGGAGGCATGAGGCGGATGAAAAAATGTCACTTGCTGGGCATCAGAAATCTTCAGACTCTCCTCCTGGATGACAGGCTCCTTGCCAGGCTGCCTGCTCCCACCCACCTGCCCTGCAGTGGGAAAAGGCACAAACCCACCGACCTTACTCTTCTCAAGGGAGAGGGACAGGGTCCCACGACAGGAGTGCTGCTAAGAAAACTGATCTTCCTGTGGGCACAGCATCTCCTCAGAGACCTGTGGCAGATGAGTGGCCTGGTTGTGCAAGGTGCTGGACAGGCACACAGAGAATGACCACTCCAGCCTGGATGAGAAACCTGGGACACCAGGGAGACAAGCCAAGACGTGCAAAGGAAGAGGCAAGGGCAGCGATGGGAGATCTACCATGGATGTGGCCAGGGTGTACCGATGGCTTGTTGCAGTCCCTGATGCTTGTTAGCAGATCTATGCTATGGATGGTGTCCTGCAAGAGGTGGAGATCAAACACAGCCTTTGCTGAAGGAAGCCATCCAGACCACTGCCATGGGATGGTTTGTTGCTTGGCCAGGCAGCTCCTGGAGCCAGCTGGAGCACGGGCAGCTGGGCAGGGCTTTGCCTGCTTTCGGTAAAGATGAGGCTGGGACCATTTCCATTTGCTCCCAGAAAGACACAGCAATGTATCTCCTGGCTTGGCTTCCTGAAGGATTTCTGCTCCCACCAGGATTTTCCAGCTGTTGTTATATGGCACAAAGCTGGACCACTTGTGTCTCCAGAAAGCTCTGATCTTCAGTTTTACCTGGAGACAAATTAATTTTTTCCTCAAGAATGAGTTTAGCACGCTATGAAACAAATGTTTCATTATCTCCTCCAGTCTCTCAGGACTCATTATGAATTTACATTTAAGCCTTGTTTTTTATTTAAGCCTCAGAGTTTTCCATGTAATTTTCCTGTACAGAGAGGAATACGCAGCTATTGAGTGTGCGGAACCCGCTTGCTCAGCCAGCACAAATCCCTCGAATGGGGTTTTATGCACCATGTATGCGGAGCTTATTACCCCTTTGATTTAGGGTTCCTGGTGATGTGATGCTCGCACTAGTAAATATTGAAATTTCTTAAGCTGTGCAGAGGCTGCAGAGCACAAGAGCTCATCTGGAAGGGATTCAGAGGCCTGCTGAGCTCTGAATTCTTGAAGACCACTTGACTCCTAGAGCCAACAGAAACCTTCTGAATGCAGCCATCTGCAGAAATATGTCCTTAAGAGAGCAAGAAATCATCAGGGAAAGAAAGGGTTCAAACTGCTTTCGAGTTTCATAAGCACTTGAGGAAGTTTGAAGAGCTAGAATAGCTTAATATTTGCTTTACATGCCCAGCAGCTTTGTTTGTGCATCTAGCAGCTATAGCTGGGGGCTGGATGCTGTTTCCAGCCTCGGGGTTGGGTTCAGGGCCCGCAGCTCTTGCTCAGAGCAGCTTTAGCTTTAAAGCAACTGCAGAAGTTTGTGTACAAACTGCTGACTGCAAACATCCACCACCAGGAAAACCAAGAGGAATGTGTATGTGCCAGGCTTGTTTAGAAACCACAGATGATTTACAAAGTGAGCTTAATTGGAAGTTTCTCTTTGCGGCTTTCTGATTTGTTATTTTTCTGATGTAGACGTGTAGGAGCCATTTAAAAGGTCCATGTTTACTAATGAGGAGTTGCGTAATTGGGGTTATATTTATTAACTGTATACATGTGCAGGACAGGGAAATTACTTGAGCAGCAGCAACAGTGCAGGGAAGGGTCTGGGTGTTGCAGGGCATCACCAGCTGGGCATGAAGTACCATCGTCCTGCTCTCCTGGTGGAAGAAAGGGCCTTTTGTCCTTGTCCCCTGGGCATCTGTCCCCAGTCCTGGCACTGTGATTAAGAGAACACGGGGGATCTGAGGGCCTCCACGGAAAGGCGGTAAGAAGTCAGTGGAGGAAGGTGTTCAGAATAAGGGTCACTACATTTTAAAGGATAAAACTTCAAGGGGGTTTACCTTGATAGTTTTTTAATAATCTCTATTTTTTAAAAAAACCCTGTTTAAAAAAATCTTTTAAAATCTAACAAGGAAAATACACTAAGGATTTGTAAAGAGGGAGAGGGTATACCATTCTTGGGTGTCCACTGTGGGTAAGGCAGAGGGAAACAGGCTCAAGTTAACATATGGGATATTTGTGTTAAATATCAAGGGAAAGAATACAAGCATCCTCACAGGAAAAACTGGAAGTATTGTGGAGACCCATCCCAGCAAGGTGTGTCTGAACTACAAACTGTCTCCCACGAACACTGGAGGAGCCATTCTGCCTGTGAGCAGGGAAGTGGACTAAGTGATCCTCCAGACCTAATCCTGATGAGCTCTGCCACGATTTAGGCTTTGCAGCCTTTAACCCCTTCTCCTGTACGCTGAAGACATGAGTTTATAAGCCGCTTCACGGAGCTGCTGCTGGCACCCATGAACAGAGGCAGTGGGAAAAGCTCAGTTTCAGGAGACTGATGACATTTTCTCACCAGGCTGGGTAAGCACCCCTGGGTACGACTGTGCTGGCCAGAGCATTGCTGTGTGGAGATGCTGGGGCCAGCTGGGGTGCTGGCATTTGCCCTCCAGCTCAGCGGTCCTGTAGGTGTTCACATGAGACCAGCCTTGCAGTATCCATCCTCATAACTCTGTGTGTCTTGAGAGCCTCAGTTCTCCCTCCCCAGCCTTAAAAGTGACCACTTAGCTTACTAACAGTTTATTAATATGTTAGGGGGTGGAGTTGCCCCACCCCATCCAAGAAAGTGATGGGCAACCAGAAAAAAGGGCATATGAAATGAAAAGTAGAATTTCGATTCCATGAAGCTGGATTCTGTCACCTCCCAGGTTGTATTCGAACAAACTCACCTCAGTTTCCATCCCCCAGGAATGCCTGTCTCTATGCTGACATGCAGAATTAGAGTCCAAACTTGTCTCCAACACCTCAAGAAATGCAGTACCCATCACTCTGCAGTTTTCTTCTGAGGGTTAACATCCTTATGTTTAAAATGTATGCCTGGTTTCTAATTCAGCTCAGTGTGTTCTCTGGTGCCCATCACTGCCTATCTGTGTGCCTTTCTCGGACTAAAATTTAGTACCGCCTTAGCATCCTGTGTTTTCTCTCTACACATGTACTTATACACATCATCAAATCACTTCTCGGTTTTCTTTCTGACAAGTTACAGAGGCTGACCTCCAGAAGTCTCTCCCTGTAAGTGGTTTTCTTCAGCTCTCAAACCATTTTTTATGGCTCTTTTCTTCACCCGCTCCAATTTTTTGATGTCCTCTTTAAAATATGGCACCTCAGCAGGATGCAGTATTCTAGTGTCAATCTGACCAAGGACGTACAGAGATAAAATCGCCTTCTATTCCACTTCACAGTCCTGTTGCTTATACACAGAAGGACCAAATTAGCTCTTCCTGCTACAGTAGACAGAAAAATAGGTCCCACATTTAAGAACCAGAAGGCTAGATAGTGGTATTAAAAAGAGAAAAATGGAGCCAACATGAAAGCAGAATTACAAACTGGGGCAGCATTAATAGCACAGTGTGATACTAGCCTGAACGCATTAGTTGAAATAAAATGCTGAGAAAACAGTTTCTTCCACTTCAGAGCCTATTGCAATGCTGCAAAGGCTCCGATGCGGTGGACGGGCTGTGTGCCGGGGCAGGCGGGGGAGTGCTGGGGGAAGGGGGTGTTACTCCTGCATTGCATGGCTGTGCTTGGGAGACCCTTGCTCAACCGTGCCGCCAGGCTCTGTGGAGGCGTGAGGCAACCTCTGATCTTTCCTGGGGTCAGCCCACAGCTGGGTGCCGGTAGATCAGCCCTGCAAACAGTGTGGTGCCGTCAGGGCTCTGCATGCATGAAGGCACCCCCAGCCCTTTAAGCTCTCTGTCTTCTGCATGCAAAATCTTTCACGGGCAGGAGGGTTTTTCCTAAATTCTCTAATTCCTGTGCCTGGTGATACTTGCTGGACACAGAGTCACTGTGTCATGTGCAGATACATTTTCAGGAAACGTCCTCAGCATAAGCCTCATCTTCTTATATTAGAGACAGTGACACGACCCTGACTGCTCTAAAATCTCCGAGGGATTCCCTGAGGCAGCTTAAGGGTAGCACGCCCTGTGCCCAGGAGTCAAGTTTCCTGGTCTTTGAAGGCTTTCTGTGAAATAGTTCCTCAGTCTCCTTCTTCCTTACTTCTTTATCTGTAAAATAGGCTTCACAGTTTGGGGCTGCTAAGATGCTCAGATCCCATCCTAAGTTTTCTTGTCTAGGTGGCAGTTTGTGCTTTTGCAAACACTGTTGCACTGCTTCTGCTCTCACAAAGGGTGACAGGGTGTCTCCTTCCTCCCTGATAGCCTGCTGGTGCAACGTTGGGTTTTGACCCCTGGTGCCTGGATGCTCCGGGAACCTGGACACTGAGGGCACTCCCATTCCTGTGCTTGCTGCATGTGCTCCTCATTGGACCCAATGTGGAAGGTGCCCTTCCCTCAGGGGAGGAATGAAAGCCAGGGAGAGGAGCACTGGTATAGAGGGACAAGTGTCAGGGGACTGATGGACTGGAGAGAGCCTGGTGGAGGGTCACCAAGATGGCTGGAGCACATGAAGTACCGGGAGATGATGAGAGAGATGAGCTTATTCAGTTGTAGGAGGAGAAGGCAAAGGAAAGATCTAAATTTTGCCTACAACTACCCTATGGGAGGTAACAGGGAATATGAAGCCAGACCCTTCTGGGAGGAGCATGGTGAAAGAATGAGAGCACAGGAAATTCTGTTTGAATACAAGGTGTCAGGTTGGCACCGTGAGAGTGGTCAAACACTGGCACAGGTTGCCCAGAGAGGTGGTAGTGTCTCTGCCCTTGGAGGTGTCCAGACTCATCACAGTCCTGATCAGCTTGCTGTAACTGGACCTACTTACAGCTGGGCTGGTACCTGGTGACCCCCAGAGGTCCCTTCCAACCTCAGTTACTCTGTCATCCTCTGACACATTTGAAGTAAACTGTTGGGCAATGGCAGCAAGGTGACAGCAGCTGTGATCTCTTGAAATCCAGGCTATAAAGATGGCTTATTGACATAGGAATAGGATAAAATCCCATTCTCCTGCAGCACCACTTTTATCAGAGAAAGCAGTGTGATCTCAGCCCACCGAGCAGTATTTCACCTTGGACAAGGTCAAGGCACAAAGGAGCTGAGGGGGGAGCTGTGTGGTTGGTAACTTTTTGTCCAGAGATGCCCCAGGTGCCCTATAAGCACTGCTGGGAGTTCTTGTAGAGGCAGCAGCTGCACCAAGACCCTGTAGTAAGACCTGGACACTGACACTCCATCTTTGTGACCTCTTGGCCTCTGATCCTAATTAATGTTCAGGTGAGAGCCTGGGTGAGAGGGTGGGAGTCATCTCACCTCACTTCAGCTCTTGGAGGCACAGCATCCAGCCCAGCTGGCTGACTGGGCTCTCCCTGTCGTCAGTGGAAGGAGGTGTACTCCCCTGGGATGATTCGGCTCGCCCTAAGGTGTGTGCCTGATGTTGGCGAGTTGATAGTGTCGACGATGGTATTTGGACTTTACTGTCTTTCTTTTATGCTACAGTGGGACTCTAATCAGGAGATTAGAGGATCAACCAGCTTGGGCTTGGCCAGTGGAAACAACCCATTTTGGTGTTTCTTAAGAAGCCACATGGCTCCACATCGTTGGGAAGGGACCAAATCCCTGTGAGTGCCAGACTCAGCACCGACCCAATGTCTTGCCTTCATGGGATCAGGAATTAGAGTTTTAGGTGGCTAAAGCAGGGAGGAAAGTCCCATTCCTGATGAAATGTGTCACTATCCTGAACTTCTGTTCTTTCGGAATCCTTTTTTTCACACTGGGGAGCTGAAGAGCTGTGCTCCCTGCTGGAAAAATGGTCACCTTTGGTGGAAAAGCAACACCTCAGCTTGATTTGCACTGGCCAAGCTACCGAAGACATCCGTGCTTCTCATTCTCTCCCCATTTCTTCTTCCATTTCCCAATTCCAGACACCTCCCCAAACTCTCACATCTCTCAAAACGGTATTCATCATTTCATTTGCTGACCCTACCTCCTGTGCTAGCAGAGGTTCCTTCTCCCTCTCCAAGCACAGCTACCACATGACATACTCCAGAGACAGCCTCACGAGACTTCAGAAAGGTTTTCCCTGCTATTCAAAGAGAGAAGAGCATACTGCTACTTCCTTCTCAAGGGCAACCTGTGTGTTGGTCAACAAAACAACTAGTCCGGCCTATCAGTGCAATAAGACTGAGAATAAAGCCAAGAATATTGGGCTACTTCTAAAAAATATGTGCTCTGTCAGCACAAACCTGACAGGTAAGTTTTGTATCTGTGGAAATCTCAAAACAATGCTTTGGAGGGTACCTACAATTGTACAGACAAACCACCGTGCAGGAGCAGGCTGTTTCCAGGGAAGGAGCTGTCTCCCTCAGTACTTCTAGCAAAGCAGCAATGCTGGTGACCCTGACACCCAATACACTTTAATTCATTGTAAAATGGCATTGCTGGAAAAGCAGACTTGAGCTTGTCCACAGGGTACATGAAATGTTATAAACAGAAATTTTTCCACTGTTGCAAAGCTCTTCCTGGTTTTTAAATGTACGATTATGCACTTTCAGCCCTGCGTAATATCATGAAGAATGACAGCATTTCATCTCTTGTTCAGTTCTTCACATCTTTGTAGAAAGTCAGTTGTTTGTTTTCAGGTCATAGGGATGGAGCCAGTGTCCTCTACCCATGAGACTGCTTGAAGGAGGACAGGTGCTTGTTCATTTAGTTCAGCTACTAGGCTGTCTTCACCACGATTTCCCATTCCCCGCCATGCTCCCCCAGACTTGCTGCTCAATAGCACTTCAGCCCTAGGGCTTCTGCTCCATACAGATCTCCTAGCTGACATGCAAGACTGGAGACCTGCATATATCATACTCCAGACAGCAAACTGCCAGCCAGCTCCATCAGCGGCATGTCCGTGGGTCTGGCAGCTCCTGAAGCCACAGGTCACATGGGGACCATTGATTGCCGGAGCCTGGGAACTTCTCTGGAGGCGGTGTCTTGAAAGTGGAGCCTAATGAGAAGCCTCTCTCCTTGCTACCATAGAAACTGAACAGACTTAACAACAACTTGTTCCTTCTCTCATCTTCAACAGCTCAGCATCTGAAGTGACTTGACCTATGAAGGTATTTGCAGTATCACCTGATAGCTGGAGAAATGGGATTGAAGGGAAAAAAAGAAAAAGAGGACGCTCCCAAAGCTCTTGTGAAAGCTGCTGGGCAAAGGGGAGGCTGCTGAGAAGTGGAAGCAGTTCTCTGGGCTGACAAGCAAGGGAACAGAGAGGCCGAGAAGAGATTGTTAGCCAAGAGGAGTTCACTGTGGACGTGGAAGAAACCCAGCAGGGTGGCTCTGAGTTTTGCTGCGATCCAGCAAGATGCAATACCACCAGAGCTGCAGCCTTCATAGATATATTGCTCCTGGACAAAATTTTCCATCCAGCACTCCATTTCTTTCTGATAGTCACACCAGTGTGAAGCTGCATTCCCCAGAGAGCCGTGGTTGTTTCTGGAGTCCCATCTCATGAAGAGTCTGTGGGAACCGAGGGCCCTTGGTCCCCCTCACTCCAGCCAACCCCACCATTCCCGACACCTGCAAGATCAGGCCAGCGACAGCGAGGGAGGGCTTTTGCAGTGAGCTGGCAGCTTTCTGAGCTGAAATGTCCTCTGTCATTCAGCTCAACCCCCTGCTGCTTATACTTTCAGGAAAAAATAAATATCTACATTAATTTTGATTTTTAATGATTTTTGCCAATTAGCAAAGCACGTGATATAATGCAAGCCTGTCTGCTGTTGCTTTTAAAGCTCTGAGACCTACAAAGGCTCTGCAGAGCTCTCAGACTGGCCAGGGACTAGAGCAAGTTTTATGAATTCACAGAGATGCAGGCAGGAGCAGGCTCTGACAGTCTCCTTGCTCCACAGGCAGGGAGAGCAGCCACGCTACAATTTAATTCTTGAAGATAAAACCATTGTGTAGAATAACTCAATGTGACATTAAGACACAGCCCTATTGATGCCATTCAGATGCTTTTCACTGCTCCTGTCATCCCCCTGAGAGCAGCCACCACTGGCGCCATCACAGGTAACAGTTTTAGAGCATTTTTACAAATATGTCTCACATTTTAACTAGCTTTGATCAACCTATGCAAAATGTTAAGACAAGCAGATTGTGAAAAGCTAACAGTACGGAGTAAAACCACCCCTTGCAACCTAGAAAACCATGGCAACGCTGGAGTTTCACCCTGCAGCACAAGACAATCGCAAGCAAGCGTCAGATGTGGCTTGTGTCCGAAGCATTTCCTTCTCCCATCAAACAGCTGCACAGAGCACCCCAGCTAATACCACAGGGTGGCTGTCAGTTAGGGGTTGGCATCTCGGGGGTTGTTGAATGCATCCTGAAAATGCGTGCACTTGTGTGTCCTTTGAGCCATGCTCTCAGCTGTGGTGCAAAGCTGCTGTTGTGGTAGTTTCACGATCCAGCTGCCCAGTGAAAAGCTGGAGGAGTTGAGGGGTCAGGGAAAAGGAGGGGAACTGAAGCCTGCAAGGCCAGAAGGAATGATGACACTTCAATGGCTTTATTGTTAGCCATCCTGGCAAATATGACATTTCCTTCGTTTCAGAGAAACCAGGTGAAATTTCTAGTATCCAAACTTTTCCAGCCAAACTCTGCTGATGCTGGCCTTGCTAGCTTCAAGGGCATGGAGCACGCATGAGGAGTATCCCTCCTGGTTATCAGTGCTCCCCACATGGCAGGTCACAGGCTATCAGCGAGGAGACCCTGTGTGCATGGACACAGAGCCACTGACAACTTCCCAAGCAAGCCTGACTGGGCATGATGATGGTTCCTTGCTGTGGTGGTGGTATCTGCAGCTTCCTGGAAGATGCTCCTACAATCCAGCAGCTTAGGCAGCTGTAGTTGGTGGCCACTGAGCAGAGCCACAGGTGTCTGGCAGCAATAGTCACACCCCTGCGGCAGAGGAGGAACCTTGCCTGCAGACCCCGTCCGGTGACTTGCACTCACTGCTGGCCATACCAGGCTGCAATCCTCTCCACATTCGCTTCTTCAGCCTAAACTCGGGGACACATAGGGGAAAGTGACATCAAAACATAGTGTTTTGGCAGCAACTGCTCCAGCATGATGTCTTTCCTCTTGTTATCTGCTTGCCTTTTCCTATCTCAGTGCAGCTACAGGGTGCAAAGGGGTGATGTAGACAGCTGTGGCTGCTGCTATCGAAACCAGAGGTGAAGTGCTCCTACAGGCAGTATCTGGTTTGCGGAGTCACGCCACCTCCCTCCAGTGTGTGCACAGTCATCACCTGCCTCCCTGCACTGGTGGGTCAGTGGGGAGCACCTAGAAAAGCCAGTGCACTGCTGGGCGTTGAGCTCTGTGGTGGCCAACATGAAGCAGGGACATGTCCTGGTTTACTGGTGACATGCCACCTGCCCACAAGCCACCATTCCCTACCAGTGAGGTAAGGGTAATTGCACCCCCTTCTTCCAGCCTTTGCACAGGATGTCTTGAGGAGCAGAGATCAGCAGGAGTGGCTTGAGGCCACGGGGACCCCCAAGCCCAGTTGGGGCCTGGCCACCCCTGTGTTACAGGATGCACAACCTGGTCATCGTGTCACCATGCCAGCAATACTGCAGTGGCACTGGCAGGGAGCGGCATGCCTGCAGCGTGCACTGTCAGCTGGGAAGGAGGTGGTGCTGGAGGCAGTGGCAAGAGGCAGATGGAAGAAAATCTCAAGGCACTTAGGGTCAACACTGTACACCACGTGTGGCTGCCTTAGCGTGCTGCTGGGTGTCTGGGGCTCAGCAGAGGCTGCATGCTGGGGAGGCTGCCCACTGGCATGGTGGGAGCGGGTGCCTGTCATGCCGAGGATGGCTCGGAGAAGGCCAGAGGCGTGGCTGCCATGATGCTGGAATGAGCTTAATGTTTGTGGATTCTGGGTGCTGCTGTATTTTTGGATGGAGGAACTCCGGCAGTGAGATCGCTGGCGGTGCTGGCCTAACCTCCAGCATTCACTGCAGCTCTTGCAGGATGCTGCAACAGCTTAACTTCCCCTGGGAGAGATTATAAAACAATAAGTTGTTGGTTTATATGTTTAATGTGGTAGTAAATTAGATGAGGAGCTCAGCATTTAATTGTGAAGCTCAGATGTTATTACGAGCCCTGACATCTTCCCAATGTTATTTTGTAGCCCCATGGCACAGGCTGGTCAGAGGCAATCTGCTCCCAACACACCTTTCTCATAACCAGGGACCACGCTCTGGTGCCTGCGGCAAAGCTTCCAGGAATAAACCTTCCCACCGTGCCCCACTGGCACCAGACCCCGCTTCCCTCCAGCTCTTCCGACTCCACTGAGGCTTTTTGCAGCAGGCACTGCTCAGGACGCAGCCATGTGGACCCTGCTGGAGGCTGGGATGCATGGTCTCTCCAGCAGGCAGCATCCCTGAGCACTGCCACAGCTCAGTGCACTGATGACAGCCTGCAGAGCAGCCTGGAGGCTACGGCTATGCTCAGTATGGGCAGGGCTCTGGGCATCCCTGTTTGTCCCTTCTAGTTTTCCTGTTTGCCCCAGCTGGGTTCACCCACCCATGTCCTGAGTGAGCCTGGCCAGGCAGGACTAGGCCGGATCCAGAGGCTGTTGCCTGATGAAGCAATGCCATTTATTTGGCTGAAGAAGTTGCCCCACTTGCTCAGCTGGGTGCCTCTTGCCAATGCAGCGGCATCACTGTGTGCGAGTCCCATCTTTTTGCCAAGGGCCAGAGACCAGAGCGGGGCTGTTTTGGGTGGGACAGCTCAGGCAGGTGAGAATTACTCATGTACATGGGGCATTTTTGACAGAATTACTATTTACTCTGGGTGTCACCTTCCCCCCTTGCAGGTCTCACCCTGCCTCCTTGCAAGCACGTGATCAGAAGCAGTCATGGCATGTAGCCATCATCCTCGCCCCCTTTCCTCCCTGGGTTGTCACACCAATTTGGGCAGCATCCCTGCTTCAGCAGGTGCTGGGGGGCTCAGCTGTGATACCCTGGTTTGGTGTCACAGCTCCTGGAACCTGCTCCAGGAGTTTTTGGGGTGGGGTTTTTTTTTGTTTGTTTTTTATGCGGTTTTTTGTGTTTTAGTTTTCTTTTCTCCATCTTAATGTGAGTTTTAATCTCATGTTGATCTTGTTGGCACCTGTCCACAGAGGGCTGGGCATACCTGTAACAGGATAACCTGCTCCTGAGCAACTTCCACGCGGACTCTGTATTCTGAAGCAAAAGGATTTAACTCTGAATAAATAAGTTTTGGACTAAAACTGTTTTTACTCTACCTATTCAGCCAGCCTCTCTGGAACAGTGTCTTCAGAGGTGGTTATTTTGGTCTGGTGTTCTATGAAGATGCTGGATTTGTGTGCTGTTTACTGAATAATGATGCTTGCACCACAACACGGTCTCCTCCGGAAAGTTTGTTTTTGCATGACAATTTATTCACATACATGGGATCCTCCAAGACAGTGTCTCCCAAGGCAGTGTCTCCCAAGCATTAGATGTTTGGGAGATCCTGCCTTCTGGTTGGACTGGGCTAGGAGTGTAACCATAAGTGGTTTTATTGTTGCTGGACAGTGTCTTTGTCTTGGATCAAACATTAGGGGCTTGGGGCGTGTTTACGGCATAGCAATAGCACTTCATGAAGAGGAAACAGATGACAGTTCTTTTCCTGTGTTAGCTTTGGCATGGGTCGGTCTTCCTCACGAAATAACCTCTTAAATTAAGCTAATGAGGTTTCAAACTAGACAGGCTATCACAGCATGGAGCGGAGGGGAGAAGAAGAAGGTGTGACTCATTGGCCATGCTCAGTGTGGGAGAGGGGTGCATACCAAACAGCTACAGAAGCACACCACGTTAACATGCAAAATAATCAAGTCGAAGTTGTCCCTGCCAAGACTCTACCATGGCATTCACCTTGAAGCTCCTGTGCTGACATGATCACATAGGCAAGGTTGTGGACGCCCCACTGTCTTGGGTCAGAGACCCTACAGGGACCTGAAAGTGGGGAAATCCCAGAAGGGGACAGGCAGTGAGCTGTGGGTAAATACCACCCAAACATGTCTCTGCTTCTCTGGGCAGGGAGCTGACATCCACCCACCAAGGGGCAATGCTGGAGTGCAGAGCTGAAACTTGTGGCTGGCTGCTCGTCAGATGCTTACCACGTCACGGCTGACATGTGAGGAATGGTCTAGATGAAGAACCACAGCCCTGACACAGATGAGGGTGCAATATGACATGCTTGTTTTGGGGGTCTTCAGGACATAGGACATGGTGGTTGTATCTGCATCAGTGACTGGAAGGTGCCCTGGGCTGTCCTCTGGCCCTGCTGCAGCTAGATTGGGGTGGCCCACACCAATCACACCTGTGTGATTGAGCTGTGCTACTGGGACATGTCCTTGTCCCACGTTAACTCCCAGAGCATCCCAGGGAAGGGTTTGGAAGAATCATGGTCAGCATGGATAAGCCATAGTGGGCCACTGAGCTCTAGCCTCAGGAAATGCTGCCTACCATGCTCACCATGCTGACAGGGATATAGCTAACGAGTATCCAGCTGGCAGGATATTTGAAGAAATATTCCAAATTTCTATCCAGAAGAGGTGCATTTTTACTTGGTTTTGTGAAAACCATGATGAGTGCTGATGTGTATTTTCAGAAGAGGTGCAAAGGGAAGAGTTGGTTGCTGGATTTACACTGGCACCACAGATGCTGAGAAGGGCTGCTGGAAAGAACAGAGCTTTGGCCAAACACTATATAAGAAGCTCTTCTTTGCCTTAAACTGGGCAGAATCAGACCCCAGCAGACTGTCATCGTTACATGACGGGGAACTGGCCATCTGAGCAAACAACCCATCATCCCGTGAAGCACATCAACTTGTCAGTAACCTTAAAGGCGGGCGAGTCAGCCCATGCCATCAAGCAAATGGTGCCTGAATCTAAAGACATCACACGTACCAGCCCGGGACCTTCATTCCACATGCAATTTTTTTCTTGGAAAACACTACTGACCTGCAGCCTCCCCAGTGGCATGCTGGTTCAGAGGGCAGCAGGGGCTGGGCACCAGCGTGGGCTGAGGCTTCAAAAGTGTTAATTAATTTGTGACAAATTTATTAGGGAGAAGATGGAGACTGCAAGGGGCAAGCATTGGTGCCAACAAACTTTACCCATCACTCTGCCCTTCCTCCCTGGCAGATCTTCTTTCTGAGTGCCTAGGAAGGGCTGAGCTTGGGCTGCCCCATTCGAGGTGTCCCCAGAGCAGTGGTCTGTGCATCACGCTTATTTAAAAGCAAACCAGAAAGGCTGCAGAAGTGCTAAAGCAAAAACCCGCAACACGCATTGCAAAGCTTGGGAGCTGCTATGTTCCACATGCCGCCAGTTGCGTAGCCAAGTAAATAGCCCCAGGGCGCTGGTGACTCGAACACTGCTTTTTCATGGCTGAAAAGCAATTCTATTTATTGAACACTCATTTTACACTTGAGAACTAAAAACTTCCTTTTCCCACCTTCTGTTGGAGACGCACGCACCTCCGGCATGTAACTGAGAGTGAGCTGCTTCTCAGGGGAGAGGAGTTTAATGATTCATGGAGATTCGCTTGTTGCTCAGCAGCCTGTGGGCTGTGACGTCCATGCAGAAGCAGCTTGGTTCTTCAGCCGTAGAGCCCCCCTAAAACCACAGAGGTCTCTGACTTGAGGACTTATGGCAATTGTATAAACAGAAAAGCTCAAGAACAGTGAAATAAAAATGTGTATCAGATGGCAGCAGCAGGTGGGCGCTCAGACGAGGTGCACAATGAGTGCTCAGTGGATGCATGGTGGCCAAGGGAGCCTCAGTGGGGACTTTGTTTTGGGTTTGGGTGTGCATGCGGAGCCTCCGAGAGGCTCCAGAGCTCCTGTGACCTCAGGGATGGGATTATAACATTTCAGTCGACTTCTGCATCCCCACCGGGGCTTGTTCAGTAAGTGCCTGGTGATGTTTTTTGATACTCATCCAAAAATTACGCTGACATTGGGGATATCTGGTTGCCCTATCACCCCAGTTGGGCAGTGCCTGTCTCTCAGCATCCATGAGCAGATCCCTGAGCTCAGGCACGCGAACAGCGAGGTGACCTGGATTGAGGGTGTCCCCTGGGGTAAACCCAAGCTGCGCAAACCTCTATTAATGGACTTGGGGCCACAACTGTGGGAAATGGAGACAGGCACAGCAGCCTCTTAGGGGTGGGGCATGTCTTCTCACCAGCAAAGGGGAAAGAGCATCTTCAGTGGGCCCTTCTACAAAGGAGGGCTCCAGCTTCCCTTTCTGTTCTACTTTTTGAGTAACTACAATGTGTGTGATACCATGTGTGAGACATCCTGTGACAGCACTGCTCAGCAGAAGCCAGCTCATGTTACTGTCCCCAGAGGTCCTTGTCCCAGAGCAGGGTGTGATGGGCACAAACAGAAACAGGAGGCTCCATTTGAACATCAGGAAACACGTTTGCACTGTGAGGGTGACTGAGCACTGTCACAGATTATCCTGAGAGGCTGTAGAGTCTCCATCCGTGGAGAGACTCAAAAGCCATCTGGACATGGTCCTAAGCAACCAACTGTAGGTGGCCCTGCTTGACCAGGTGACCTCCAGAGGTCCCTTTCCACCTCAACCCCTCTGTGACCCTGAGCTATGCCATCTTGAGTTTACCAGAGACTGGGGTGTCCCACGGGGACACTGGGCTGGTGTTGCCCATCCCCAGCTGCACCATCACCACAGAGGGCTGCCCACAGCCGTGCTGCCACAGCACTCAAGGGTGAACCGGCTAGGAGCCCGGCATGACCTTGTGCTAATGGATGCAACCTGATGCTTACTCCCCCTGAAGCAGAAGCCTCCATGTTTTTATGTGAGCTGTCAGGGCTGGGCAGGCAGCAACAGGGTGCAGAAGGCTGACGATCCTGACCAGCAGACCGGGCAACACCATGCACTGGAGGTCTGCAGAAATCTCCTGCAACAGCGAAATGAAGGTCATCAGTTTTCAGCGTTTCCCAAATATTGTCAGATGTGTATTGCTGCAGGAATACATGTCCTGGATTTTAAACATCATGCTGGACTCTGTTAGGAAAAGGAGTGTTGCATCTGCCAGGTGCCTGTGTTACAGGAGGTGACCCACTGGTATTGCAGCTCAGCGAGCTCCTCGTGCTGTGCTGTACTTGGACTTGGTTATGGCCATGCTGCTCTGCCATGGTGTGGAGCAGGAGCACGTGTGTGATGTGTCTCTGGTCCCACTGGTGTGCACAACACTCCTGGACAAGCAGTGTCTCCTTCCCCCATGTTTTCTTAGAAACACAGTGAAGAACCAATGCAATGAGCTGCAGGCGTTTTTCTATCCTGGAGGTGCAGAACAGCAATAGAGGTTGCCAAATTAATTGTCATAGTTAATTATTTTCCTCAGTTTATTCATGCTTCAAGGGACCTCTTCCCTGCTGACTTTTCAGAGTGGAAACGTGGGCTGTCTTTGCCAGCCTTCGCTAGCGCTGGGGGAGTGAGATTGTATGTTGCAGATGGAAACATGATGGTTGTGGTCGCTGGTTGCTGTCTGATTGCTTCTGGAGTCAAACCCTCCTGGGAAGTATTGCACATGCAGATAAAGCATGGTGAAAGCCAGGATTTAAATTCTGAAACGGACCTCAGGAGATAAGAGAAAGAAAACACCTGCAGAAGAAGATGGACCCTGATGGTACATACCTTTGCATTTGACAAGATAACAAATTTACTACTGAAGCAGGAGCTTCCAGTCTGAGTTTGCCACGTATGGGTGCTGATCACCTCACAGATTGTCTGGGTCCCGGGCATCAGGAGAGAAAGACTATAAATCATTTCCCAGCTAAAATTTCTGCCACTGACCCTCTTTACTAATGTTTCTATAAGAGCCAGGGCTCCTCTGATCTATTATAGAATGATTTGCAGAAAATACATCTCTGACAAGGTTGTGCTCTTCCCTGCGTCTCTGTGATGCACGAGGCGATCCTGTCCCAGCCCACCGCTTCCACATGGCAGCAGGTGTTGGGGGACAGGGATGGGGGAGCCTCTGCTCCCCTGGGGGTTGGACCCACCACACCAGGGAAGGTGAAAGGAGTTCACCCGATTTTTGGCACAGGATGCCTGGACTTTTTCCAGGAAGAGTTCAAACCACCCCCATCAGGACCAGGATGAGGCTGGCATCCTGACTGCCCTGTCACACACCCTTGGGTCTGGGACCCCACACAGGCACAGGGGGTGACATCTGCCCACCCCATCTGTCCCTGCAGATGGATGCCCAGCTTCAGCAGGGGCATCCCAAGGGCCATATCGAGCCCTTGCCAGGCAGCTGGACCATGCTGAGTGTTCAGCAGCCCCAGAAGACATGATGGACCCCAGCATTTTTGTCACTCGGATCACAAGTTACCCTGCAGAGAGGGCAGGGTGGCTCCGCACTGCCCAGAGGCACTGAGCATGGGAAGCCAGGGCAGAAGCCGATGTCTGCCACCATCTTCCCTGTTCTTTTCCTGATCCCGGTGTGCAAAACTACCTCCCTCACCTTTGCATGCGGTGTGTAAACAGCCGCTACTTGCAAACAATATTTCCTGCGTTAAGCAGGATGGAGCTGCCCTCTACTGTCTCCCTTCCATACGACTGCCCGCTTGCTGATTAGAAAACCAAGGGCCAGCATGGATGTGCTGCTCTGCAGCAAACAGGGCTCTTGGGGAATGAGCCAGGCTTCCCTGCGATGCCACATCTGCGCGTGGAACTGTTCAGAAATGGTATTTCTGCCGGCTGGCAACTTACCCAGGCTCAGCCATCCATTGTGCGATGAACGAAAAAGCGAAATGGGAACCATAAGCACTGGGGCAACTGCACTGCACAGGGAGGGTGAGAGGGCAGAGGTGTTTGGTGCTGACTCTCAGATGCTTCAGGGTCCCTGGATGCCACTTATACTTCTGGGTTTTCTGACGTTCCTATGTCATCCCCAGCCATTTCTGCTCCCGGCAGAGGAGACCTGATGGAGGGCTGGTTTAGTTGGTTATAAATCCAAAGTCCCTTGAATCGAATTCAAAAAGCACATTTAAATACTACTTTTTAAAGCAAATCTCCTCTTCTGCCACAGAGGAGAACTAGTGGTGTCATGCTGGTGTATTCACCAGTCAGTGTTGCATTGCAGGTGAACATCACAGAAAGCAGAAGGGATTAATTCCCTTACACTTACTCTGCATCCCTGTCAGCATTTTGGGGGTCTGGAGGCTCAGTGCAGCGGAACAACATCAGCCACAGGCATGTGTCAGCAGAGCATCCAGCCCTGGTGCCACTGCACAGATGAATATGCTGTTCACTCCTGTGGTCTGCATTCAAAACTGCTGGCTGAGTTGCAAGAGCTGGTCCTGACAGCGCACACACACTGCGTGAGTGGTGGCGGTGGGTCTCCAGAATCTGGGATTATTTATTCCCTATGACCAAGAAGCAGTAGGACAAACTGTCCATGCCAAGGCGTGAACACAGATGAAGAACAGAGGGGGCATCTGTGACTATTAGCTGAATTTTAGAGTTGCATTGCTGTTTAGCTTCACCTGACAAAAGGCTAGAATCGTACAATCATTTACGTTGGAAAAGACTGTTAAGATCATCAAGTCCAACTGTTAACCCAGCACTGCCATGTCCACCACTAAACCGTGTCCCCAAGCACCGCATTTACACGTTTTTTAAACACCTCCAGGGATGGTGATTCAACCACCTGCCCGGGTGGCCTGTTCCAATGCTCGTCCACCGTTTCAGTGAAGAATTTTTTCCTAATATCCAATCTAAACCTCCCCTGGTGCAACTTGAGGCCGTTTCCTCCTGTCCTGTCACTTGTTATCTGGGAGAAGGGACCGACCCCACCTGCCTGCAGCCTCCCTTCAGGGAGCTGTAGAGAGCGATAAGGTCTCCCCTGAGCCTCCTTTTCTCCAGATTAAACAACCCCAGCTCCCTCAGCCGGTCCTCATCAGACCTGTGCTCCAGACCCTTCACCAGCTCCGTTGCCCTTCCCTGGACACGCTCCAGCACCTCGACGTCCCTCTTGCAGTGAGGGGCCCAAAGCTGAACACAGGATTCGAGGTGCGG
>JAVJGI010000014.1:23451837-23482609 GCA_035590275.1 Ibycter americanus | reverse complement strand
AGTACACCCATTCACGCCATGAGCAGCCAGTTTCTCCAGGAGAATGCTGTGGGAAATGGTGTCAAAGGCTTTACTAAAATCTAGGTAGACAACATCCACAGCCTTTCCCTCATCCATTAGGTGGGTCACCTTGTAGGAGACCAGGTTCATCAAACAGGACCTGCCTTTCATAAACACATGCTGGCTGGGCCTGATGCCCCGGTTGTCCTGCATGTGCCATGTGATGGTGCTCAGGATGACCTGCTCCATAACCTTCCCCGGCACCGGGGTCAGGGTGACAGGCCTGTAGTTCCTGGGATCCTCCTTCCTGCCCTTCTTGTAGATGGGTGTCACATTGGGCCAACCTCCAGTCTTCTGGGACCTCTCCAGTTTGCCAGGACTGTTGACAAATGATGTAGAGTGGCTTGGTGAGCTCCTCCACCAGCTCCCTCTGTACCCTTGGGTGGATTCCATCTGGCCCCATGGAGTTGTGCATGTCTAACTGGAGCAGCAGGTCACTAACTCTTTCCTGCTGGACTGGGAGGGCTTCATTCTGCTCCTCCTCATCCATCTTCCAGCGCAGGGAGCTGAGTACCCAGATGGAAGCTGGTCTTGCTATTAAAGACTGAGGCAAAGAAGGCATTAAGTACCTCAGTCTTTTCCTTGTCCTTCATGCCAATGTTCCCTGATGCATCCAACAAAGGATGGAAATTATCCTTGGCCGTCCTTTTCTTTCTAATGTATTTGTGAAAACATTTTTTTGTTATCTTTTACGGCAGTGGCCAGCCTGATTCTAGCTGGGCTTTCACCTCTCTAATCTTTGCCCTGCATAACCTTGCGACATCCTCATAGTCCTCCAGAGCTGCCTGCCCCTTCTTCCAGAGGTGGCCAACTCTCCTTTTTCCCCTGAGTTCTGGCCAAAGCTCTGTTCAGCCAGGCTGGTCTTCCCCACCGGCTCGTCTTTCGGCACATGGGGACGGCCGGCTCCTGTGCCTTTAGCACTTCCTTCCTGAAGAATGCCCAGCCTTCCTGGACCCCTTGGCTCTTCAGGACTGCCTCCCAAGGGACTCTGCCAACCAGGCTCTTAAACAGGACAAAGTCTGCCCTCCTGAAGTCCAAGGCAGCAGTTCTGCTGACCCTGCTCCTTACTACTCTGAGAATCAAAATCTCTATCATTTTGTGATCACTATGCCCAAGATGTCCTCCGACCACCACATCACCCACCAGTCCTTCCCTGTTTATAAACAGCAGATCCAGTGGGACATCTCCCCTGGCTGGCTCACTAAACAGCTGTGTCAGGAAAGTTGCTTCCACATGCTCCAGGAACCCCCTGGACTGTTTCCTCCCCGCTGTGTTGTATTTCCAGCAGACGCCTGGTAGGTTGAAGTCCACCAGGAGAACAAGGGCTAGTGATCTTGAGACTTCTCCCAGTTCCTTGTAGAATGTAGGATACAGTATTACCCCAGGTTTTCTGTGAAGTTTCTTTCCATACAAATGTCAGAGAGGCTGGAATATAGGTGAAAAAGTATCTGTCTTTTTAATGCCTGGGTGGGTATGATCTTCAGTTGCACACAATGCCTGGTAATGGCTATGCAGGGAGAGCTCTGGGAATGTGGGTTTTGCTTATCAAAAAATTATGAGAGTCAAACCAGGAAAGTCAGGCACAGACAAAGGCAGCCCCTGTCATCACTGCCTGTGGGCTGTGGAGGAGTGCAGGGGCAGCAGCACCGTTGAGCCAGGGAGCACAGGGATGCCTGGGTGAGGTGTTCAACCACAGCATCCCATGGAGATCTCAGGTCCACTATGGCACACAGTGGCATCTCTGTGTGGGTGACTTTCTTCTGTTGATCTTTGGTTTCCTTCTGTTTTCTCTCCATTGCAGTCCCCAGCAGGCTCAACTCCCACTGAAGCTTCCTGGGTGCCCCAGCCTGTCTCACTGGGTGCTGGGAGAGCAACACGATGGCTTCTCCTCCAAACCCTTGTCATCCTCAAAGGGAAGTCCCCACACCTGGAGGTGCCTGCAGAGCATCAGCAGCAGGAATGGAGGGAATTGGGGGTGAAGTCTGGGGGTGCTAATGGGGAAGAATATAAACTTCATTTCTCTTGCTCAACTTGGAGCAAAAATGATGATTTGAAACTGAAGCTTCCCCCTCATGCTTTCTAATTTAATGCGATTGATGATAATTTGGTTGGACAACTGCAATTCTCACAAATACCTTGGTGTCATTTCAGGGAATGGAAAAAGCATTATGTTGATTTAAGCTGCAGAATTACCAGTGGCCGCTGAAGTGTACAAATAAAAATAACACTTCCAGGACAGTTTGGGATTGGACTATTAAAGGCGGCAGTGGTTGCTGCTGTCAGGAAAATGTAGATGGAGCAATTCATTGTTAAGTGTTTTAAACGTAACTAGCAATACAGCAGTGCTTTGATTAAAAGTGCTCAGAAGTGATTAATTATTTTAACAATTCAAGCAGGAGATAAAAATGAGGTTTTCACCCTTTTGTATATCACTGTACTACATTGTGTTAGCGGGACACTGTTAAGGGATGGTGTTTTTCTGGAGAATTTAAGTATTATTCTGGGTCTACAGTGGCAAGAAAACATAGATGGGATTATTGTTTTGCCCAAGATCAGGCAACAAGTGAACGCAGAACCTGGAAGAGAGTAGCGTTCCCCCTTCAGCTCCTGGGCTTTGAGGCCCAGGTGTCCCAGTATGGCAATTTTATAAGGTGCTGCAGAAGCAGGATCTCTATGGCCCCAGTGTTTTGCAATCATTTTGCCCTCAATTGTGTGTTCGAGGGAGCAGCTAAAGAAGATCCCTGGCAGGGGACACCTGGAACCGGGTCCAGTCAGAAGAGACATGTATCAACATCCTTCACTGCTGAAAACAGGTTTTCAGGACGAAATCCTTTTGAGAAGAAAGAATTACTGCCATCTACTGCCTGGTGAACCTCCATCAACTCCTGATAGCCTCTGGGGCTGGTGGCCAGTGGCAGCCTTCATGGGGTCTTGCTGTGATCATGAACCACAGTTCCCGTGGTTTTGCTGTTGCTGGAACCTGAGCCCATGACTGGAGCTGAGCATCTGCTTAAAGCCTGAGTGCAGGGCTGTCTGCATGAAGCTGGAAATTTGCTCCTTATTTCAGACCTCACAGAGACTCAGCCTTCTCTGGCCTAGAGTTATCCAGAAATTAACACTGCGTGGGATTGCATATCCATCTAAACCTGGCAGCAGCTGCTGCTCTGTTAGCATGGATTTTGGAAAAGGGTCCTTGTCCTAGCTGCACTTCCCATCCCAGAGATAACTGTAACTCTGTGACACCATTTCTGCCTGGACGGCAACACTGCAATAGCAGAAGTGATGGAAAACTGAATGAAGATGCTATTATATATGCATTTGCTATCCAACTCTGGTTTATAAAAGTGGATATTTGTAGCCATTTCCCACCAGCCCTCCATAGGGAGGCACTGATACACATTGCCTGAAGTTTTCCACACATGCAAAATCTCTCACTCAGCTGCGCTCTCGCAAAGCCTTGCTCTTTTGGCTCTTTGCTCATGCTAGCGGCTATGTGTAATGCTGTGGATCCCACTATGTGCATAATTACCAACACAGATGCTTGTGCCAGTGTAGCAAATTACAGGACAGACAGCACATGACAGCCTTTAATTGCAACAGCAGCTTGGGCGCCAGTGCCGAGGGTTTCTTGCACTCAGTGCAGGTATCGCTGCTGGAGGGGACGGCAGTGTGAAAAAGAGAGTGGGGAAGGTTTTGCTGCCCATTAGTGGGGCTTGGTCCCCAGTGTTTTTTTCATTTTCTAATTAGTTTGTTTTTGAAGAGGGCCAGAAGAGTTGGGCGAGAGATGGCAAACTGCTGGCTGGGCAAGCATGTGCCCAAGTTTCACTGCCGCAACACAGCCCCTCCTCCGTGAGCTTCAATGCTTTTGGGGGCTGTGGGAGCAGCTGAAGGGCTACAGCAGTAAACAGAAGTGCTCCAGGCTCACCCCTTTGCTCAGGGACTTACAAGCCATTGCACATCCTCTGCCAGGCAGTGAGATACAAGCCAGAGAGGTGTCCCCCCCTTGCCATGGAAACCCCACCCCGAGCCCCGAGATGTGCAGGCTGCTCCCCACCTCCAGCAAGGGCGAGCAGCAAGCGGTGAACTGGCCCAGCCTGGGGCATAACACAGCTGGCAGGATCATCCCTGCCCACAGGATGCTCTGGGGGGGCCATGCATCCCTGCTCTGCCATCCGCTGGGGACCAGGAGCCTGGAGGTGGCCAGGAGGGAAGGAAGCATCCCCGGGGTGTTTCGATTAGGGCTGGAGGAGCCACTGCCACAGCACTGCGCCTGCTCCCACCGCCTCAGCCAGCTGATGGTGCTGGCAAAGATCTCTGTGGGCACGCTCGGCTCGTCCTGCTGTGTCAGGGAGATTTTTTCAGACATTCAGCCTGCATTTCTCCTTTCTTAATTTCATTCTTAATGTTCTTTGCTTAAGCCCTTGGGGCGGTAAATAGGAGGCAGGTTAGCAGGAATAGCTAAGTAGCGGAATAGCTAAGTAGCTGTAATGAGATTTCTGCTCAGGACGGTCTTGCCTCCCCATTCATCTGCATCATGCTGCTTCTCCCTGAGTCAGTGTCCCCTGGAGACGGTGCTGCTTGCTGAGGTCTTCCCCCGGCTTTATTTTTAGTTCTTTTGAATCAGGACCAATTAGCTCTGTATGCCTCTCCCTCCATTCCCACGTTTCACCTGCAGCTGGCTGCAGGGTCTTCAGCTCCTAAGAAAAAGCTGGAAACTGTAGGTGCTTCCCAGCTCGAGCCTGTCCACCCTCAGTTACAGCTGTTCCTCAAGGTGAGGCAGTTTTCTGCAGCATTTCTGAGTGCAGGAGTAGGGGCGGTGATGTATTTGCTTTGCCATCGCCTTCTCACAGACACGGAAGCGTTTTTGTAGGTCTCAGGCTTCCTTCCTACTATAAAAGCCACTCTGTGCTCTTTCTTTCCAAGATTTACAAGATTCTTTAGGATTCCTGCAGCTACTGCTTTCCAGTGACTTTATTTACTTTTCACTTTTGTCTTGCCTCATTCTTTCTTACTTTGCAATTAACTTCTTTGAACTCCTGCCCAGCTCCTCCTCCTCCCCTTTCACGCCTTTTTCCTCCCAGGAGTGAGACGCTCACGCTCACTGGGGTGGGACAGCTGCTGCAAAGGTCTGCAGAGACTGGAAGTTGATATGAGCCCTAAAATGCAACACTAAATGAGGGCTAACTTCCCGGTGGTCCCAGTTTCACCCAGCTGATGGGAAATTTGTCTCCTGAGCCTGTTCCAAACAGCCCACACTTAGCTATACCATGCCAAGCCTGATGGTCCTCCAGTGCTGTATTCCTGCAGCCCTTCTCCCCTCAGATGCCCCCCAAGGCCCTTTTGCTGCACCCCAAGGCATGCAAAACACACCCTTGGCGCCCGTAGCTATGAGAAGGCACTGCTCTGGCAGGCTGCGATGCAGACCTTTTATTATTTCAGACCCTTTGAACTGCAAAACAACAGAAAAAAACTACACCTAATGGCCGTGGGAGTGCAGTGTGTGGCCCCAAGCCTGAGTCAGGTCTGAGAGCCCAGGCCACCTACCCGCGGGCTGGGCACAAGCCACCCCGTATCCATGTGGATGGGGATGCTCTAGCTGGTGTAGGAAGAAGGTTGAAGTGGCTGCCATCAGATGGAGAGGTGCCTGCATTGCACAGCCACATGAGCTCAGTCCTGCTAAGCAGCACCAGCAACATGGGCTTGAACAGCAAGAGCACAAAGTCTCTTGAGACTGTAGGGTGCTAAGACACGCTGCTCTAGTTGGCTGAGCTCACCTGCACCGGCTTCTCCTGTAGCGTGCAGAGCTCCCTGCAGGCAGCCATCGCTGCTGGGGGCATGCGGGCTGCAGAGGGGCCGGTCTGGCAGCGTAGCAGCAGGGAGGTTTGCTCTGCAACCAGCGATGAATAGCAATGGCAGTGGTGTCATCCTCTTCTCCTCTGACACTGTGTAGCCTCCTGCTGACCTGCCAGCTGAAGGGAGCCTGCTGTCACCTTAGAGCTCAGCACCTGGCGGGAGAGCAGGATGGATTTGTTGTCAAGGGGAGGGCTCCACGCGGTATTAAGCATTTTTTATTCAACATATTCCCTGCTATTGCAGGAAGTTTGGACACAGTGGTGTGCTTTAGCACAGTCTAGCTTGGAATTTGTTCTTTACTAGAGGTCTGAAGTTTATTACAACATGCTGGAAGCTCTTTTTGGCCTGCGGTGTGCAGGGAGGTGTGAATGGGCCATCCTGAGGATGCTGTTGCCAATGAGTGTATGGTCTCTGATGGATGTTGTCCCTTACAGGTCCATTCCTCTGCCAGTGTGTTTCCAACCTCATCCCTGGCCTCCTCCCACAATGTTTATCACCTCTGAAAACACCCACACCATTTGATTCAGTCTGTTTGGGAGGTAATTGATGTTATCAGAGGTATGTGTCAGAAGGAATTTGTCCCTAGAGCAATTAGGTTGGCTGGTTGTCTTTCATGGGCTCTCTCTTGATTTATATAAATTGCAGTAAATATAGGCTTGGCCTCCTGTTAATCAGGCTGTGACTGGTCCGACCAGGGTGATGAAAAGCTCCTGGGTTTAATGACTCTGCATATTTTCTTACAGGTGAATTCCTATGTTTGCTGCCTGCACGTGTGCATGGATGGTCACGAGTGGCCTCTGGGAGCCTGCAAGCGGTGGCCGCACTGCAAAGCAGAGCGAAGCAGCTTCACGTCACCCCTGAGCCATCACATCAGTCCAAAATGGGTGTGTTTGGTTCAAATTCCTCCTCAGAGCAGCTGGCATGAGATGCCCCTTTTTGGCTCTTCTTGCTATGCTACAAATGGATATTCAAAGAATAAGAAGTGATCCAAAATGATGTCCTCTTTGTGATACCCAGGGAAGAAGGGTGTGCTTGTCGTATGCAAACAGGTCCCGGTCCAGGCACTTCAGGGTTCCAGTGAGCCTATTGATACGCTTCAGATATAGCACGTGTGTTAAGTGCTTGGCTGGGTCAGCCCCGAGGAAATGCCTGATGGACCTGGGAGACAGAAGGGCTGCAGGACGGCTGGGGCAGCAACCAGGGGAGAAACCTGCACCAGGATGAGAGCGTACCGTGGCCCCTGTTTAACTGACCAAAATAGCTCCCATGGATCCTGGGTCTGGAGACCCTCCCCTTGCGAAGCCTCTGCTCTGGGGCAGCAGGGAGGTCACATCTCTGGTCACAGAGCAAAGCAAGACATCTCTCCTCCAGGTAGTGATTCTGAAAGAGCTGAAATTGTGCCAAGTCAGAGCTGTCCCTGCCTGGCAAAGTCAGTTTGCCCTCATCAGCCAGACCTCAGACCTGCACCACGCTTTCAGGAGCAGCCAGGTCTCTCGATCCTTCCTTCTCTTGCGGTGCCACCTTATGGTGACAGCCACCCCCTGCCCCATGTGGGACACCCCACTTTCGGGTGCTTTACGAGGTGAGCTGTGGTCTTCAGGTCGAGTTCTTCCATCCCAATGGTTTGAAGAAACGTGAGCTAACCAAACAATGAAGCAGTGCTGAAGGCATTGGCTGCTGAGCCTGGGACAACTCCTGGGTGTGCACTGCCTCCCAGAATGACTTCCTCCCTGACAGCAATCATGATGAGATGTCTCCTCCTTTTTAATTATTTCCTTCCATCATGCCCTCCCTTGTTACCCCAGGCTCCTGGCCCGCATGGCTCGTGATGCCCGCCAGCGCGGAGGTGACTGCAGGGGTGGGTGGGTGTGCTCCCCAACACCAGGGGCTTTCACATGGCCCATTTGCAGCATGGAGGGGGCTTTGGCATTTCCACCCTTGTGCCCTTCCTCCTCGTCTCTCTGCAGCCACTTGATAACCCAGATGTGGGCAGTCACCGCCAGAAGCCATGCCATCACCACCAACTTAAATCTGGTGGCACTAATCTACATGTGTGCCCTTGACTTGCCTACTTGCACCAGAAAATAATTCCATTTAAACTGATCCTGGAAAATGTGATCACAGTGAGTTGTTGCTGCACAGCTGACAGGTACAAATAATTTCCTGAATCGAGGTGCTGCCAGCTGAAACACACTGCATCTGTTACCCAGGATGAAGAATTAAAACTTAGCCAAAAAGAGAAATCTTTGCTATGGTCAAGTGATGATGTAAGTGCCTTAGTGAACTTTGCTGATGGTCGTGCTCTGCATCTGAAGATGATTTTAAGCATCCTAAAATGCCTAAGAGGTTGCATAAATAAATGTTCTAGACAATATTCATGCCTCACATGTTAACACAACTGTTAAGCAACAAACAGCAGGTGAGTAAAGAGGAAGATGCCTGATTGCTGTAGGGACCTAAAGGACAGTGGAGCTGGGGAGCAAACTGTTTTTTCTGGCTTTACCCAGAGGCAATTCTCTGATTTCCATTTCCAGGTTTCATACGTTCCTCTAAGATGAAGGTTCTGAGTTGGGTGCTGTTTGCTCTGGGGCTAGCTAGAGACAGGAGACCAAATGCCTGGATTTCTTCTTGCTGTGACTACTGCACGTGGGTATTTACTATTTGATGTTTAATCAAACAGAAACATGCATAAATGTGATTATAGTAATAATGATAAAAACCAAACCCAAACGACAGAACACAAGAAGACACCAAATTAGTCTGAAATTAGTCAGACTGTCAAAAATGACAAAAATGCTAGATGTCAGTGGAGCCTTAATTCCCACCCACCTCGGGTTGACACGGGTTGACAGTCTGTAATTGCACCATGACACACCAGTTTGTTCGCAGGGCTGAGGTGAGGGGGTTTGGGTGGAGGGAGGCAGCGGTAGAGGAGAAGAAAGCTTCCTGGTGTGGCACTGCCAAGCATGGCTGGTGGTGGCGGTCACCCCAGGTCCCAGCTCCAGCCCGGCATCCTCTCCTGCACCAGCCATGGGTCTGTATCTGGGACATTCACCTCCTTCACTGAGCCCCTTTCTGCCTTTACCACCCATCTCCAGTGCGAGGCTTGGTATTGTGCACCCAGGTAATCCCCACACAGGCTTTACAATGATTAATTTCCTCACAGGTTCTTCTGTGATGCTGTCATTGTGGCAGCAATCTGCAGCCACCAAGTGATGCTGTCTCCTCTGTCTCCTTGCAGGCATGGGCAAGCCTCCCCTCGTGGTTTTGCAGTGGGGCAGCTGGGGTCAGTCCACCCATCTCATCTGGGAAGCTCAGGATGGGATATTTTCAATGTGCAGAGCATGTTTTGGTGCAGCTGTGTGTGCTTAGCCCTCCTCAAAATTACGCATCCTTCTTGCTGCTCACTGCATGTCTGGGAGGTGGGGAGGCCGGGTCACCTGTGGGTTGATGGGCTGGTGGCATCACTTAGAAACATCACAAGTTCAGCAAGGGCAGAGCCCTGTTCTTTGGCAAGGCCATCAGCTCCTTTAACTGGTCACTTTAGCAAGTCACTGTCCCCCTTCCCCTTTCGGTCCCCTTTTTTCCTTCCCAGTTGCATCATGCAGGCAGGGATCCTGCAGGCAGAACCCTTTCCTATGCACAGCCCAGACACAATCCCGGAGCATGGTCTCTCCTGTCACAGATGGGAGCAAGGGTCCCAGCTGATCTCCAGTATGTGACCATGTAATTAATTTTCCTAATGCACAGGTTAAGTGAAAGCTACACAAGCAACTTTACTTGGATGATGCTGAACTACAACTAAGCAAGAGTGATAATATATTGCATTTGTGTACCTTGGACCAGCTATTTGTTATATCATATACCATGCTGGTAAAGCATGTTCTGAAGGATGAAACTAGTGGTTTCAAATGCTGACTTAGCAGTTTTCCTGAGTACTTTGATTACTTTTTATTTTCTGTTTGCACAGCACCATCTAAATCCAGCTTTCCCTTGGGTCTTAAACTGCAAAAACTGCAAACAAGCCCCAATGCTTAGGGAGACACAACCCTTCAAAATGTTCTTCAAAAGCATGGCTGCTGTGGGGGAAAGACTACAGGTGATCCTCACCATCTGGGCAATGATGCTGACCTCCATCAGTCCTCCCAAAGCAAGGAGAAACACTGCAGCATCTTCCCTATCTCCAGCTTTTCCATGGTGGTGATTTCATGGTACACCTCAGCAAACCAACAATTTAGCAGGAGAATTATCCACATTGTAATGACACCTTCCAGCCTGGTGACAAGAGTCCTGCACTTTCTTGTAGTGGTACAAAAGGCACAGACAGGTCACTGGGATGCAGCTTTTTGAAAGTTAATGGGTAAACTCCTGCTGAAAGACAGTAGACCTTGTCTACCAGAGCCTTAAGCTACCCTGTTAGTGGATGCCTGGATGGGGACCCTGGTATAAGCCTGGGTGGAGACGGGCACTATGTGGGTAGAAATACATATAGAATAAATACGAAATTACTCTGTAGTGGGGACAGGTGAATAGAATTTAAAGAAAAACATGTTTATATCTGCCCACCCTTGATCAGACCCAAGGAGCCCCTGTCACTCAGGGTGCTCCAGCTGACCATCTTCTGGTGGTCCAACCAACCTCTCCTGTGGACCTGGCTCTGTAGTCACAGATGAAAGACTGCTTGGAGCTTCATGCTGCCCCAGGAAACTAACACATTCCTTTTTCTTAGGAGAAAATCCCCTCTCCTTCCCTTCTCCAAGCATTATTGATTCTCAGCTTATGCAGGGAGCAGGTTTTGATATTCCTGCTACACCTTTTTGGCAACATTGATATCCACCAGGGAGGGGGGCTGGGTGCAGTCATCCCCTGACCCAACAGTAAGCAGTACCCTTAGCAATTTCTTCAGTGCTGAACTAAGGGATAAACACCTCCTGTGAGATGCTCTCTCCTCTTAACATATCAATGCTCAACGCTTCAGTGCAATGACACCTTAATCCAGTGTGAAGGATCTTCATGATGAGCCAAATGCTGTGACCACCCTGATGCAAAATATTCAGGATAAACTCACTGATGGGGCTCTGCCTGGTGCAGGCAGTGATGGAGAGGCATCCTCGCCTGCTCCGGTGCCAGTGCATCCCTCTGAATGACCCTGCACCACACTGACCTGGCATTAACAGCTGTGGAATGTGGAGCCTCTCCATAAATTCAGCTTTTGGATGAAGGAGTGAACTGGCAGCCAGTCTTTATTTGCAAACATTTAGACATCACTGGGGCTGGACTGAGCCTGGCCACAACAGTGATTGCGCATGTTAGGATGACAGAGCTATTGGAGTGACTGACCTCCCACCCTAGGATTTAAGGAATGCCAACGTTCCTGAGGAGCGGGAGCTTTGGGAATTCACCTCACTGCCCGAGATATACAAAAGATGCATTCAGGTGTTATGAGCAGCTTGTGGGTGCTCTGATGTCCTGTGCTAGACACGTCGGCAGCTGTAATGTTTTATAAATTTATTTCCCATGATCTTTGCTTTGGCTAGTCCCTGAGGCTGTATGGCAGAGACACACTGGAGCAGTAATGGTGGGAGGTGACCCCAGGTCACTGCAAGCGCTGTGTTGGGCACACAAGTGTGCAATGAGTGTGCAAAGTGGCCCAGCTGGCTGCACACCCACAGCCACGGGTGTGGTACCCTGCATCTGTGCACCCTCCAGCTGCAGCCCCGGCCTGGGTTTGATTCGCCCAGCATATTGATTTTTTTTGTTGTTGTTGCTCTGAGCAGGCACATCTTAAACATTTCAGTGCAAAGAAAATGAGGGTCAAAATGAGAAATGAAATCTGGGGGGATCCAAGCAGTGGCTGAAAGGGGAAGCAGCCAAGCTTGCTGCTGCTGCTGCCACCGCTCTCTGGTGAGCAGCCATGAGGAATCCCCACACCAAACACCCCTGAAACCTGCTCCCAAGAGCAGGAGCAACCCAACTCTCCTCCTGGCTGCAGGAAACCCTTTACAGGAGAGGTGGGTGAGGGCAGAGGTGTGAGGAAGAATGAGGCAGTGGTTCCCTGCCATGGCAGCCCTTTGCCGTGCAGCAAAAGCCATGGCAAGGGCGTAACAGGGAGACTTGGTATCCTCCCCACGCACTCTTTCTTTCTTGAAACGAAAAGCTTAAAAATAGCTTTTGCTGCTGTGGTGGCCTGGAGCGTGATGATTTGGTGGTCTACTACTTGTGGTGGACACAGCTCCTCTTCCTCAGCAGTGAAGCACACCAATGGGAGCCTGCTTCATCTTGCCAGGGCTTTGGTTTAAGGAGATGGACGCAGTCTGTTAAAAACAGTGCAGTGCGGTGGCAAGCCCAGAGGCACAGTGACACAGAGCCCCTGAAGCAAAGAGAGCAGCTGTCACTGCCGCTGCTCACCCTGCTGCTGCCATCCCACCATGTGAGGTCAGCCAGGACCAGTGCCAGGGCCCAGCTCCAGAGATACTGGACCGTTGCCTTTGCTAAACAGCTTTCCTTACAGCTCCTATGGCAGGGATCAGTGCTGCAGATGGGCTGAGGCTGCCTGTGCAATGCAGGGACCGGGGGCACCACGACTGGTTGCAGCTTCATCAAAGCCCTTCTTAGCAGGGAGCTGCGGGCAGCTCTGGGCTTGCAGAGAGTGGGGAGACCAGAGCCTGGTGCCCCAAATGGCGTGGCCACGGGTCTCTGCTGGCTCTCTTCCTGCTGCCACAGATATTTAGTCCCTTCCCAAGGGAGCCAGAAAGGCTCTTGCAGTGGGTGCTTGGTGTATTACATGCCCCCTGGGCTCCACCTAGCCTGGAAACAGGGCGGGGGGTGCTTAGCCCGCAGCTCTCCCTGCATCCCAGAGTTGCCCAGGGACCCCACTGTTACCCCAAACGCCTCATTTCTGAAAGTACAATCAAAGGATAAATGGTAAAACACGGGCAACTTTTTTTTTCTTCTTTTATGCTTATTTTTTCTCATGGCCTGACTGCCTTGCACCACGCACGCTGTGCAGTGCAAACCAAAAGGGCGTCATTCAGGGCTGCAGGGCTGCCTGGTGGGGAGCACCTCGGGGTTGGCTCTGCAGCACAGCAGTGCCTGTCTGTCTGACTGTCTGCCTGCCTGCATGGCTGCCTGTCTGTCTGCCTGCCTGCCTGTCTGTCTGTCTGCCTGCCTGCCTGCCTGCCTCTCTGTGGAGCTGCCTGCAGCCACCTCCAGCATGGGAGGCCTCTGGCAGCACTGCCACAGCTTAGCTGGACCGGTGGGATACCAGCCCAGTTTGGAGGGTAGTGGGGAGAAGCAGAGGCCCTGCCCAAGCTGGAAGCTCATGGTGGATGAGGAATTGTCCTCCTGCCTCAGCTGTTGCAACTTGCCCTGCTTGGGCACGTGCTGTGTGCCGGGGTGTGCAGCACGGTGCAGGGCTCAGACCCCATCCCTGCGTGCTGCCAATTAAATCCACAATGTAATGGCACCTTGCTCAGGGCCAGGGGCAGGGATTCCCCGCCTGCCCTCCCCCAGTCACCCCAACACTCACTCGGGTGCTGCTGCATACCCTGCCTGCCTGTGATAGCAGCTCCAGCCCCAGAGCCTGGGCTGTGGGTGGCCTTTGCTGGCATAGCCTGAGCAGGGGACTTGGGGGCCGTGAACAGTAGTCAGGGGAGGTGCAACCCAAACCTGCCAGGGTTAGGCACCTTCCACCCCAGCTGGGCCAGGGGCAGTGCCCAGCCCTGGGACATGGTGGTGATGCTGGCCTCAGCGTGGGATGGTGCTGGGCCCAGTAGAACTTCCCCCCTCTGAGGACCAGCTGCTTGCCCACAGCTACGTCCTGGCTCCATGCTGGGAGGTCATCCTGGCACCCACAGAGGTGCACGCCCGCCAGCACCATGGCCATGGGGATTTTAAGGAGCGAGAGAACGGATGGCCCTTTTTCCCAAGCTGCCTTTGCAGCTTCAGGGCTATGCATGACAGTCAGCCCCAACATTTTAATTTCTTCAGGTACTGAGCCCTGCCATCCCTTTAACACAGTCCACAGCTCTGTCACCTGGTGAAATGATGCCACCTCCAACTGGTAATGGCTGTGGCAATGGTGGGGTGGTGTGCCCTGTCTTCTGCCCCTCTCATGGAGGAGCTAGTTAAGCCGTTTAGCGGGGACACAGTCTTACTGCAAAACAGATAAGTGGTGAATTTGGCTTCCAGGGAGGTGTGGCAGGTCGCATGCAGAGGCAGAGCTGGTGTGATTGTCCCTCTGCTCAGCCGCACATGCAAATTCTTAAAACCAGGCGATCATGAGTGCTCAGTGTAGCCCTGAGGCGTTTCTTATTTGCTTTGCAGTAGCAAACACTCATGTCTGATAAGAAAGTCTCTCTTTTGATGGTTTTCCCTCTTTCAGCAGCAAACCTTCAGCTTTTCCCAAGGGCCTTGGAAAAGCTAATCCTAACATTTCAGCTACCACCTACATGTGTCAGTGGTGGGAATGCTGGATGGTTGGGGGTGGCACATGCCCTTGTCCTTCTACTTTTTGACTGCCAGGAGAAAGGCTCAGGCCCAGGATACACCTCTTGCCAGTGAAGGGAACAGTATCAGATAAATGCTAAGGACTCAGAAATCATCACTTTTCCTCTAAAGGAGGGGGGCTTAAAGCTGTGCCTGGGCGATGCACTGCCCCACGCATCCCGAGAGGGGGACATGGGAGTGCAGATCACTTCACGAAGCAACATCTCACCATGCAAGGGCCAGGCTAATTACCAGCCTGCCACAAAGCCAAGAAACCAAAATATTCACCCTGTTGTCTGTACTGGCTTCCCTCATGCTGCCTTGGAGCATCTGTGACACTTGCTTCTGCCCCACTGAAGTGCTGATTTGTTTCTGCTAGGCCCTCGGAGCTGGTTCTTTGGTACCAAGCTAACTCATAAGTCATCGTTTAATTTGGTGTGGAACATGGTGGAGTGGTGTGTGGTGGGACCAGGGTGACTGAGCCCTGCTGAGGCTGCACACACGGGGCAGAGCCTGCAGCACCTTCCTCCTGGGGAGACAAGCATGCTGGAAAGGTAAAATGCATGAAAGGACAAAAAGCAGCTGAGGAAAGCAACCTGTGACCCTTCAGCATCAGACTGTGCCCCTGGCATCACCCTGTTAAGATAGCAAGAGTCAAAATTAATTCTTAGCGAGCAGAGCAAGCTGATGGAGCTGACAGCAGGGCTGGAGCTCAGAGCTGAGTTGGTGTCCCCCACGCTGCCTGGCTGGTGCCTGGCTCCTGGGCACCCTGTGCCATAACAAACCCTGCATTAACGCATGGTGGGCTCTCACCTCCACCCAGGATATCTCTGGAAAGCGAATGGTGGGTTTACTGGGCGGAGAGGAGGCACACTGGGGGCTGTCCCCAAACAGTATGATGTGGCTGCTCCCACAGGGTTCCTCCTCTTTCCCCACCCAGCCTGGAGCCATCACACCCAGTGCTTTCCTGACTCACCCGCCCAAACCGCCTCCTCACACCCCACTCCCACAGAGCTGCAGTGCGAGGATGCACGTTTAGCAGAGGTGTGATGCTAATAACAAGGCATAGGGCAAAGTAAACAGGAAATCCTGCCACGAGACACCTCCGGCACTTAATCAGGCTTTCAGAGCCAACCATCACCCCAAAGAAATGGAGCAGCCCTAAATCTGTTTGTAATGCCAGGTGGGAAAGCTGCCATTGAGGTGAAGGAGGGATGTGCCTGGCCTGGCTGCTCTGCCTTTGGCAGCCATACCCTCCCAAAAGCCAACACGAGCAGGAGTCAGATGCCTGGCAAATCCAAAGGAGAAAGGTTGACTCGCCAAAACTATTTGTCTATTCAAGGCAGGGTAATAGATGCTTGTCTCAGTTGTGTCTACTATTAGTGGACCTGTTCCAGAATGGTAGGAGATGTGATGAAAAAAAGTGCTTCCATTTTAATAACTAATTAAACAGACTAACTCAGCCAGGGACCGCTGCTGTGGAACTGAATCCAAAACCGAAAAGAAATAGCGGTAGCTATCGCCCGAAGCCTTAGCAGTGAATGAGCGATAGAGCAAAAACATCTGTCCCTTGGAAGAAGGTCAGAAAAGGCTGATAGTCCTCTTCCAAATGGAGAAAACCCTCTCCAGACTAGGAAATAAAACTGCTCCCATTGGACCCGTGCCCCCCAGCCCTCAACAAGCCAGCCAGCACGGTGGCAGATGCTCCGTCTACTGCTGTGGTTCAGACATATGGTTGCATGTGGGCTATGGTGGTCTGGGGTTAGCACGAAGCTGGGGGGATGCTGTGCTGCCGTGAGAGCGGCCAGAATGCCCCAGCCTGGCCCTGGCCCTTCTTGTGGTGTTACTGGTTTATTAAATCATCAGCTGGGCTGACAGCTCCCCAGTGTTCTCGTGGCTTTGCCTGCAAAGCTGGCTTAATTCCTGGCCTTGAAACAGGCTGGGAGCACAGCATGCACAGGGATTTGCAGTTCTCAGCCCATTTATCATGGCAAACTAGGCCTTTTCCATTAACGTCTGGGTCATCACACAGCCTCCCCCATCATATTATGCCTGCATTAGGGATCACGCTTACCTGGGTTTCCTGATGTCCCCTTGACACCAGCTTTTTGTGCAGCTTTCCCCAGTGCACACGGCATCCCGTCTTACCTGGGGGGCTTTTTTTTACCGCATTTATACAAACCTGGTTACCTGGGTCACCTTTGCCCTGCTGTTACATTGGGCTGAAATTCTCAGTAAGGTAAAAAGTTACTCTGGTGAGCAGCAGAGAAGCAGCAAGAAGCAAGAAGCTCGTGTGTGCACGCCCGCAGGAAAGCAGACTGGAAGCACAGAGCGCGGTGCCGGGATGCTGGGGTGCATCTGCCAGTGCAGGGGGCACCAGGCCAGGGGGACCCAGCAGCAGCAGCCAGCGAGGGCAGGGGCAGAGAGCTCATCCCACATGGTTTTGCATCCAGAACGGCGCAGCTAAATCACGTAGGGAAAAAATTGCCTGAGCAGGTGCGTTTGACAGCAAAATATATGGGGTTTTTTTGTCTGACAGGTTCCTCAGGCAAATCTGGAACAACACAGAAAGGATGAGCTGGGCACAGTTTATGCTTAAAGTGGGCAGTCATCTCTCCAGTGATACTGTCTCATTTCTCTCTGCAGGCACAGATGCCAGGCAGAGCAATAAATCTTTCAGATGGAAGTACTTGTTGTGGACCTAAATTTACCTTCATTTCTGAAACCCTCTCAGCTGCACAGCAGCAGCTTCTAACACTGCTCCCAGCCTGCTTACCTGAGCACAGAGCCTTTTCAGGCTGCTAAAACCTGGCTGCCTTGGGTCATATTTACTCCTGCTGTCTTGGAATGAGGCAGAGATAAAGGGACTCTTCCTGCAGGAGGCTGCACTGGTTAATTTATTAGAGGGGGCCATTCTGCATGATGCTGCAGCTGGGCTCTATCTGTAGCATGTGTTTGACCCTTCAGATGCACATGAAGCAGCCCCGGCACAGCCCTGCTGCCAAGGAGGACCACAGTCACCCCAGTACTGCTACAGAAAGGATGCTGGAAAGTAATTCAGCGCTGGGAGTGCCACGTGCGTGTTTATTCCAAAATAATCCACTGCATGCGGGTTGTGGTGCTTTAGGCTCTTGGAGCTGGGGTTTGCTCAGCCGCCTCTTCTCCTGACCTCCAGGCTGCCAGGGTAATGGTTTCTCTCCTCGTATCTCAGCTGATGCTATCGCTTGTTCCTCCCATGCCTGCAGACACGTCATGTGGTAAAAACTCCCTCGGGGGGAAGCCGCCTTCCCAGCGGGGCTGCCAGAGAGCCTGGCGTGATCCTTCATCTTGGAGCGGGGAGGGAAGGGGTCAGAAATACATGCTTAGTCCCTTTTAAAGCATCTTTGATCCAAAAAAGCCTGCATGGTATCCTGCCCTTTGATCTGTATATGTGAGCTGATAAGGGAAGATTTCAGCTTAAACCCCTCTTAAGCACAAAGCACAATGCTGGACTCTGTAAATCTGAATTGTTCCTGCCTCTGGCTCCCATGTGAGCCTGGGCAAGCCCCTCAGCCTGGCATCACTTCGGGGTATGGGGACAAGGGCAGGTGTGGCTCTGCAAACAGGTTTGCCTTCTTCCTAGCCTCTGCCTTTTGCTGAGAGGGGATAGACTGAGCCATGTGCTTGGGAAGCTGGCCTGTGGACCAGAGCGGGATACCCAGGTCGCCGCCTGTTTTGTCACAGAAAAAAAATCATTGTATGCATGTGCCTGCGTGCACACAAACACACCTTCTCGTGTGCACTCCTCCTCCAGTGGCACTTAGCATTTTTCCTTGCATGCGGGTGTTTTGCTGAGCAAAAATGGCCCTGGCAAAGGGAGTGTCAGCAGCATCCTGCCCAAAGGGACCTGGCGCTGGCAGCTGAAGCCGAGGAGGGAGGAGTAGTGGCCCAGCTTTCTGCTAGCCGACAAGATGAGTCATTTGGGCTCTTTCACTCTCTTTACCTTTTAAAATAAGGTGGTGAGTAAGCCTTGTAATACCCAGCTTAAAAGACAACTCTGCAGTTAAAAAAAGTAGATGGCAGGTTTGCTATATATACTTCTTATTGCTGTTTTCCTGTGTGCCATAATTGCTCGGTGTACGTGTCCCAGGCAAGCAGGTAAAAAATGGAAATATAATGTTGGTTCCCTGAGCACGTTGTGTGCAAGGCAGGTGCAGGGCAGGGGGAAAGGTGGACAAATTCACTCCTTATTACCCGTCTAGTGATCAATACTGTCTCCTAAGATGCTAAGGCAATAGGCAATGGTCAAATATCCCAAGCAGATGGGCTGAGTAGCTTTTCCATGCAACAGGATTTTGGAAAGCAGCCGGCCATCTGGGCTCAATAGCCCTCCTATAACACACAGGTGAGATCCAGGGCCAAGGGCTTGCTCCAGCCTCTTGATTATAAAGGATATGGCCTCCCAAAGGATTTGGGTGAAGGCCTGATAATGGCAGGGTTGAGCCTGGAGCAAAGGTACATGCTGTGCCTTGTGAAACCAGCTTTCCTGGCCCTGCCTCAGCAGCCTGGCCAGAAGCTGTGCCAGCAGCCCAGGATGCAGCTGGCAGGAGCAGGACCAGCAGAGATGGTCACCTTGTTTGTGGGACTGCCAGCCACCTGTAGAGAAACCTCCTGGGGCTGGCTCACTCTCTATATATATATCTCCTATGTGATGCCCACGTGGATCCTTCTCAGGTTTCTCCCCAGCACATCACTTAGGAGAGATGTGGGTTGCGTTCCCTTGATCCTGGTTTTGTTCTCGATTTGACAGGGGTAAAAATAGCAAAAGAGAAAGAAAGGGAGTGTGTGGGAATGGTCTCCTTTTCATGGCACATCCCCCTCAGCACAGAGACTGAAGGTAAACCCCCACCAGTCTGAAGAGCTCAGGACCAGGGGTCACCTCTGCAGTGACTCCTTTGCAATGAGACACAGGTGTGGAGGAGCTGACAGGGCCTCAGCACTGGAGGGGGCAGCTCCCTGTGTGCCTCCCACCCACCCGTGCCCAGCCAGGGCTGTTGGGTGAGGAGCAGAAATCCTTCATTCCCCATCCTGCCACGACTCACAGGGCACCCACTCTGTCCAACAATCATTTTGACACGCACTGTTGTCCAACCCCTTCCTTAGGCAGATGTCACCTCAGCATGTCCCTGTTGTTCAGCATCCCTTGCAGGACACCCTGCCTGGCATGGGACAGCAGCTCGTGGACCACTGTGATGCTCCTCCTAATGTCCTGTGCCAGCCCTTGTCCCTGAGCTCCATGCTTTGTGACCAGCTATGAAAGCTGGCACCACCTGTATGGCCCAGAAACAGGTCACGAGTGTTGCAGAGATACTTGCCTAATCGCCCTGAAAGCTGCCCCTCCAAATTAATGATCATCCTCTGACCTGTCCAGACAATCACGATGCTATTTTTGCATTATCTGGGTCTGTGCTGCAGTACGTCATATGAATACAGGTTGTCACCATGATAGCTCTCTTCCTTCCTAATCTCTTGTTACCGTTGACGGTCACACACAAGAGAGTGACTCCTTTCTGTGACAGAGAAGTGCCATACCTAAAGGATTAGTTTCAGGCAACCCATGGGAGATTCATCCTGGCAGGTGTGAGTTACCCCCTTGTACACTCCAATCCTTAAACCCACTGTTTTGGCTCCCTGGTTTCACACAGAAGAAACTTCCAGGCTTCCTCTCTGCTTTCTCTGCTACCCTTCAGGAGGTTTGGTGCCTGAAATCACATGGGAGTTTGCAGGAGCTGAGCACTCCTTTGGAGAAGCAGGGGAAAGCTCCTGGCAGTGGAGACCTGCCAAGGGGAACCACCACGAGAGCTGTTTTGGCTTTTGCGGGAGCTGTAGGAGCCAAGAGGAGTGTATCTGAGTGTCCCTGGCTTCAGCTGCTACCTCAGGTGGTCTCTGGGCTGTTTGGCCTTGACGACCATCTCAGAGGCTTTGTGTGAAGAGCTGGTGGCACGGGGCAGCCAAGCTCACCATGCCGTCTTGCTGTCTGCAATATTTGTAGAGATCCACACTGTGGGATTTGTTGGGAGATGGTGCAGGGTTCAGTGTTCCCAGGCTCCTCACCACTTTAAACAGCTGATTACTCCCAGGCATGCCTCATTCACAAGGCAGTAAGGAGCTGCCGGCATTTGCACCATGCCTATGCCTACATCTTCGGTGTGGCTGCCAGGGCACGTGCTGTTAGGAGAATCACTGACTGCTGGGACAGAAAGGGCTCCCTGGGTTTGTGCTTGGCAGGGGGCTGAGTGGAGTTCTGGGACTTCTTCCAACACACCAGAAAAGCTATAGCCCCCCTGATACAAAAAACTGATCTAGAATAAAAATGCTCTGCTGGGGGAAACCTGTTCTTTGAAAGTTAACGGGTTAACTCTGTGTCACATCAAGGGACCGTCTGTCCCGCTGCAGCTAGTGCAACCCTGTGCCACCTCCCTGGCTGGTTTGACAGAAATGCACCCGTGTACGTGCCTGTGTCAAATCTGGGTCAGACATGACCAAATAGATGATTATGCTGAATTTAATGATGACGGAGCCACAGGCTGGGATTGTCCACCTGGGGGAGAGCATCTGAATGCCTGCAAGACGGGGTATGCTCTGCTCGAGAAACCCTTGAGTTTCCAAAGAGATTAGAGCAGCCAGAAACACTACCTCTTAGAGGAATTGGGAGAGGGGGAGACTTGAATCTGCATCGCATTCCTGGGAGATTTCAAGAAGCTCCTGTGAGTGGAGTTTTCACCCTGTGAAGGCAGCCCGAGGACCTGGGGCACAAGAAAGCACCAGGGGAGTTTGTAGCAAAGCAGCAAGAATGAAGCAGCTTCTTAGCAGGGGGCAGCACGCTCCACTCGCCTGGCAAAAAGACCTGACGGAGGGTGGGTGCCAGGCTTTTTATCTGCACGTAGGTTTGTAGTGATAAGGCTATGGTTCTTGAGAATGCTCAAGATCAAATGTGAAAATCAAAAGGCAGCTTTATTTCTGTTCCAGGGCAGAAGCAAATAAAATGGCCACGCTGCCATAATGAGCAAGCATTAGCAGAACCGGGTAGCTCCAGCTCCCTGCTTTCACACAGCAAAGCACGCCCGGTATTTGATATGTATGGGGCAGAAGCGTCCTGTATGAATTTGAAAACTAATAAGAAAAAAAAAAAAGGAAAATCTCGTGTTAGGTTTAGAATAAACAATGTTTAGCTATATTTTGCAGTTTATGTTATTCTCAGGCACAACCAACGGCAGACTCATCAGACTGAATCATTTCAGAGCTTGTGCTCTAGACTGCTGCCATCAGAATTTAAACAGAAACAACACATTTACTCTTCACTTTTCTCATAATTTTTCATCTGAATAATAGAATTGTAGAGTCTCAAAATAATTTCAGTGGGAAGGAATGCAGGGCAGAGCCTGCAGTCCCCTTTAGGCAATGGACAACTGCACCAAGTCCCCCTGTAGACAGCATTAGGACCGCCCAGCCCCGACCCCTCCCTCCCAGTATGTCCATGTCTTTCTCATACTGGGGAGCCCAAGACTGGACACAGCACCCCAGATAGGCCCTCATGGGTACCAACTAGAGAGGAATTATCATTTCCCTCGATGTTCTGGGTACGCTGTTGCTGATGTGGCCCCACAGGTGGCCAGCCCTCGCTCCCCACTTAGCAGAGCTCTAAACAAGCAGTGATATGTTAGTCACAGAGTCTGGAGGGAGAATGCCATCACTGATAGAGTTCCTTAAATATTTGACTTCTCAAGAAGCCTAAAGTCTGTATTTGCTTAGAATAAGACTAAGAGGATGACTTGAGAAATGGGAAAGAATAAAGGCGACATAATCTAGTAAAGATATTCAGCCTCAGCGAAAGGTATGGACAGATACTCATTGGAGTTATTAAAGTTTGGTTCCCATTCAAGTCAAGATTCTCCTAAGGCTTAAGTGGAAAAAACTAGCCCAGCCATCAGGATGAGCAGTGTTAGACCTGTGTGCTTCTGCTCCAAAGTCCAGGCTGCTGCCACCCCAGAGCACCAAAGGAGCCAGCCTGGGAGGTGGTGAAGCTCACGTGCCTTCCCTTTCTCTCCTGCCCCTCAAAGCATTGCCAATTCACAGAAAGCAGGGTCAGCCCCTCTTTCTGCAGGCTCTCCCAACCCCTGGACATCCCAGCACATGCAGGAAACTCCCACCTGACTCCTGGGCTCTTGCATTCCCATCACTGCCTACCAGTGCTTGTGGCAGAAAGTCTTGGGCTTCATCAGTCTTCCTAAAAACTCCTCCCTGCAAAACCATCTCTCTTCCTTGTGCTGTCTCTTAGTTTTAATCTGTGCCCCAAAGATATTTTACCAGCTAGGCTTTCAGCCCACGTATGACACTGTGGCCAGCCAGTGGTGGTAAGGCTGCCACATAGACAAACTCATGGCACACAGCAGAGTCTGTCCTGGGACCCCCAGCATTCTGAGAGGGACAGCTGTGGGAGGAGATTGGGGGCACCCCGTGCCCAGGGAGACATGGTGCTGCTGGGAACAGTAGTGTCTTGGAGAGTTTCCCCCATGTTTAACCCCTCATTTTGGGAGCTAAGCATCCTGTTGTGCAGAGCACCTTTGAAACACTCCCTCCTCTTGCTCCAAACTACTCCATCGCCATCACCTTGAGTGCTCTGACACTGCTAGAAGCCTGACTGGGCTCCAGTAGCCATGGCTTGTGCTGACTGGGTGGGGGAGGCAGAGCCTTTACAAGCAGTTGGTGGATATCCCAACCAGCCTGTTCGCACACACACACACGCATACACATTTTGTCCTTTGCTTCTTTCTCAAGCTACAACAAACCCATGCCTGCTGATTTGGCTTCTTGCTGATGGCTGATCTCCCATGCCCCCTCCCCTCCCATCACAGCTTGGCCCAAAACTGCAGAGAGGGAGTCAGGGAAGGTCAGGCACGTTCTGATACCTGCTTGTTTACATGAAAGCATGAGTACAGCAAAGCCTGCACCTCATATCACAACCTTCCTTTCCTTGCTGGATCCCTCACATCAGCCCAAAGCTGGTGGGTGCTCCCCAGTGCTGCTTGCTAAGTCACTTGAAAGCCTTCTGACAACATGTGCTCATTCACCTAATGGGGGGCCGTGGCTGTCTTGCCGTCATGTGCCGTGCGCTGCGCATCGTGACTCATGCCTCTAGTAAAGGAATCAAAATGCCCTTGGGGGGGTTCTGTGCTGGTCCTCTAATTCCTGTGCCTCGCTCTCAGGGTGGCTGGACAGATTTCCAGCACTGTTTTCAGGCTCCTGGTTTGAGGTGGTTGCTGTTAAGACAGTGCCTGGGTGTACCGGTGTCATTGCTGAACTGCGTACGGTTGCCATAGAAATCTGGGACATGTAAACCTGACTGATAATCGTCTTTTTCTCATCCTTTCTTTCTTTTTGCATTAAGTAAAGGAAACTGCACAGCCAGACCTGCTTTTCTGAGGAGCTGGACTCGGAAATCTGGGCTGTCAATCAGTGGTTTCAGACGTTTATGCTGCAAGTAGCCATGCATGTGCTGACAGACGACGCTAACGCTCAGGGAACAGACCTGCTCTAGAATATGTGATGGACAGAAGCTGGAGAAGGCTTCTGCTCAGCTGAGACCTCATACTGCTGCTGGCGACATGGGTGGAAGTAAGATCAGACCCCAGTTTTGCTATGTACTATCTCTTCACCCCCAAAATATGTGATCTTGTAACAGCAGAAATATTCTTTCCTAATTAATGATCCATATTTGTGCCCACAAATCTTTGCCAGACATTTCACAACAAATACTGTTTGCACTTTACAGCATGCTGTGATATGATCTTTAAGCCTATAAATTTTATTTCCTCCTGTAGATCCTGGATAAAAGCAATATAAGGCCTCATTCACCTTGAGAAATACCAACTGCTTGGCTCACGGTTCATGCCCCAGTGCTACTGATTTTTAAGCAATCAAGCTGGTATTACTCTCACTGCAGTTGTGTTTATAATATGCCTGCTCCTTTTGCTTTGAAAGAGCAAGATCAGGGCACAAATAATTATACAGCAAAGAAATAAATGTTAAAAAAAATTACCAAAGACCATAACAGAAGCGTTTAATACAGTGTTGAAGTGTTAAGAGTTTAAAGAAGTGGGGTTTCCTGCCACAGCCAGAATTATGTCCCCACTTTTGTTGCATGACACCCTCCCAGAACAGAGCCCTGACCAAACCTGGTGGTTGCTGCAGCATGAGCTGCAGCCGAAACACCCAAGGCGAGGAAGCCCTTTGCCTTTCTGAAAACTTTGCTTTTTCTCACACAAGCAAGTCACCCCCTGCTCACCTTAGCCAGTCCTCCCTCATGTGAGTGCTGCCATTAATGTCAGAGGAAATGAGTACATGCCCAGCAGCATGGGAAAGCCTTGCACAACCAGGCCTAAATATGAACCGGACATGAAAGATAAAGTCTCCAGCAAATATAATTGCGATAGCTCAGGGGCCCAGCCAGCTTGTGTTAATGTCAGGAGGCGTTGGTTCTCTGGCCATCTACTGGCTCTCCCTCAAATCAAACAGCATCATCAAATTCAGCCCATGGCTGAAAACTAGATTTTTTTCTGAATTAAAAGCATTCTTTATCTGGCCCCTCTTAATTGGTGTTTCAAAAGTGCCGTGGCATGAGATGACGAGCAGCGTGGTTCCTCCTCATACTCTGCAGCCAGGGCTGCCTTCCTCCCTGCATAGCAGTCAGGACTTCTATTGCAGCAGCCTGCTGTGCCAGCCAGCTTGATGTCTGCCAGCCTGGTGGGATGCTCATGGGCACCAGAGCTCATACTTGCATCACGTACACCCAGTGTGCTGGGCCCCATCACAGGGCGGAAATTTGGGTAATTACCTCCCGGAGAGCCAGACTTCCAGAGCGTATAATTGAGCTTAAATTAAATTGCTCATCAACAGGTAATCAGCCGGTCCACTTGATTTGCTAAGAGTCATAGCTGACGCTTTCCTGCCCCTGTGTTTTTTTTTTCGACATGTTCCAGAATTTAAGGTCAAGGTGGGGAGCAATGATCAGTCTGCCCTGCATGCCAAAGCCTGGCTTCAAACTCCAGCCTCATAGTATCTTTAAATGACTTTGGGCTGGAGGGTTCAAGTACACACCATGGTAAGATTGCTCTGGCACGTTCTTTTTCTACTCTTCCTGTAGGAGACATTGCTTCCCAGACAGCTTTCTGGGCAACCCAGTTGCTCACGGTCTGTGCTTATCACACAGTATGGTCATTTTTGCAATACACTGAAACACCTGCAATGATGATCCTTGAGCTTTCTTCCATGGCACTTGAAGGGTACAAACCTACAGCAATAAATGGATCTAATCCTGTGTGATGCTGTGGGCCTCTGAGGATGTGCTGGTGCTCTCACCGGCAGCTGGTGACTTCAGGAGATGCTCCACACCTTGTGAGACATAGGCAGCGTGGTCGGGCTCTTAAAAAAAACCCCAAACATTAAAACAATACATCACTTCATGGCCTGAGTTTCAGACGGTTTATAGGACCTTTTGCACTGCTTTCAGCAGGAGAAATACCATCCCACAGGGTGGTGGTTTGCAGGAGAAGCAGCGTGGCTTGCCTGCACATCCAGGCAGAGTTTCAAAGGCAATGGAGATCAAAGGAAAAGGCTTCAGACAAAGCCACGGCACCAGATGCAAGGCACGTTAATAATTTAGAAACAGTCAAATGTAAGAATAGTCAAGTGCAGGTGCTGAAAGAGTCACAGGGTTTTCGAGGTGAGCCCAGGGCAGAAGACAGGCACCTGTGCAGGGCCAAGGGCTCTCCCTGCCTGGCTTTCCCTGCCTGCTTGCCAAGGGAGCTGACCAGCTGTTCTCCCTCTCTGGAGGGCCTGGAAGCATGATGTGTATGGAAGAGCATGTCTTTGGGAATAAACCCCTCTGTTTTTTGCTGGGTGTGTATGCAGAGCCTATGGAAAGTTGCGAGTGCATAGCCTATGACCTGCTGCCTTGCATTTTGTGCGCATGTGTGACCTGACCCTGAGTATGCTGAGTGTGTCCAGCTGATAAAACACATTTTTTTGGGTCATGGTTAAAGACTGTTAATAAATATTATTAAGGGGATGAAATATTTCTTGGGAAATAAAGGATTTTTAATCAAGCTTTAATTACTATTTAGCACAGATCTTCCTTAAACTGAAAGTAATGAATTTCAGTGTGAGTTGTATTCTTGGGTGACTAATGAGATATTGGAAAACTCATTTCGTGATTTTTGGGGATGAGTGAGAGAGGATGTAAACAAAGAGCCTGTCAGAAAAGTGCTTTTAATCATTCAGCACTGGCTGCATGAAGAGATGAAAATCGGAATCTGAAATGGAGCTCCTTTATGAACCCATCTCACAAGATTAAGGTATAAATTTTAGAGGCAGCCCACATAATGGCTTTAAGTTTTGAGTCACATGTATGATCCATTTTTAATGGTACTATTTCTGCTGTGGTGCTTCTGACAAATGGTCAGAGAAACATCAGTCTTGACAGTCCATAAAATTAGTAAAATTCCCCTAATGAAGCTAAAAGGAGGAGCCACTTTCCGAACCTGCAGGGGCCAGAGCAGCCCTGGGTGTGTGGCACTGCTCAGGCTCCCCAGTGCTGCAGGGACAGCTCTTGGTGGCACAGGAGAGCCTTGCCAAGACCTTGTGCCACAGCCCTTGCTCTTACCGGGTGTGTGCATCCACAGCTTCTTTGGGCCACCTGTCCCAGTGTCTCACCACCCACATTTTAAAAAATTTCTTCCTTACCTCCTGTTTAAACCTACCCTCTTTCAGTTTAAAACCATTACCCCTCATCCTGTCTCTGGTAAAAAGTCTCTCTCCATCTTTCTTATAAGCCCCCTTTAAGTATTGAAAGGGAACAATAAGGTGTCCCTGGAGCCTCCAGGTTGAATGACCCCACCTTTCTCAGCCTGTCTCCATAGCAGAGGTTCTCCAGCCTTCTGATGATTTTTGTAGCCCTCCTCTGGACCCACTCCAACAGGTATGGACCTTTCTTGTACTGGGAACCCCAGGGCCAGAGGCAGTACTCCAGGTGGGGTCTCACCAGAGCAGAGCAAAGCAGAGCAGAGGGTCAGAATCACCTCACTCAATCTCCTGGCCATGCTGCCTTTGGTGCAGCCCAGGATACGATGGGCTTTCTGGGCTGCGACAGCACGTTGGCAACTCATGACCAGTTTTCATCCACAAGTATCCTCAAGTCCTTCTCCGCAGGGCTGCTCTCAATCCCTCCATCCCCCAGGGGTTGCCCCAACCCAGGTGCAGGACCTTTCACTTGGTCTTGTTGAACTTCATGAAGTTCACATGGGCCTACTCCTCAAGCCCATCAAGGTCCCTCTGGACGGCATCCCTTCCCTCCAGTGTACCAACCACACCACTCAGCTTGGTGTCTGCAAACTTGCTGAGGGTGCACTTGATCCCACTGTCTATGTCACTGATGAAGATATTAAATAGTATCAGTCCCAATAAGGACCCCTGAGGGACACCGCTCATTACTGATTTCCATCTGGACATTCCACCGTTGACCATAACTCATTGGGCATGGTCATCCAGCCAATTCCTTATCCATCTAACAGTCCATCCATCAATCCATAGCTCTCCAATTTAGTAGCAAGAATGTTGTGGGGAATGGTATCAAAAGCCTTACAGAAGTCCAAGTAGATGACATCTGTAGCTCTTCCCTTGGCTGCTGATGCAGTCGTTCCATCGTAGAAGGCCACTAGATTAGTCAGGCATGATTTGCCCTTGGTGAAGCCACAGAGGGTGTCTGTGCCCATGGAGTACAAACAGTGCTTTTGGGGTGAGGGTTTCCCTTAGACCAGCTGCAACAGGGCAGAACACATGATGGCTGAGGGTGAGATGCTGAAGCATCCCAGAGCTAGTGGATCAGTGAAGCAGGGGACACTGCAGCTTTCTGCTGCAACTCACTGTTCCAGGCCACACAGAGGTCCCTTGCAGCCTCCTTGGACTTGAGCTGGGACTCACTTTCCTGGGCAGTCTTGTAACCCCATAGCTGCTATTTTTTCCAAGCACCAAGAGGACACTAGCATCTCTGAAACAACCAGCTGCAAGGTGTGCGCGGTGGAAATGTGCCATCAGTCCTGGGCTGAGCCCAGGGACCAGCAGCCTGCACAACGTGCTGTGCCTTGCCATGCCGGGCACAGGATCAATCCCTGGGGAGGAGGACCAGGCTAGGGGTGACAGAGGGAAATGCTCACTCAGCACGTAATCTTGACAGGCCTTTTAGTTTAGGAGTTCCTTAAGGTATGCGCCTATGCCCACACATACTTTTATATGTACATACTTACACAAATCTCAAATCCGAAGTTGAAGTGAAAAGGCTTTTAAAAGCTTTAAAGTATGTAAAGACTCCTACTAGGAGTGAAGCTGATGAGGGAGAAGAGGGAAAATAAAGGTTTGCCTGGCTGGGGAAGCAAAAATGCTAAAGGGTTGTCATGGGGAAGCCTACTGTCAGCTCCTCCTCTTTTCCACAGGCTTTTTGTCTGGACATGAATGGTGGTCAGTGTCTGTGAAATGGAGGCACTCAGCCTCTTCGCCACCATGGTTCCTGATGTCCTCTGCTACGGGCTGCCCCTTGGTGCACAGCACAGCAGAGATCCTGCTGCCTCATGCTATTGCAATAAAAATAACATGAAATAACAGAAAATGAAGCTTCGGTCAGTAGCGACTGATGGAAGAGAATGGAAGGACAGCAAGTTCAGAGAGGGCTGATTTTGGGCAATACAGCCAAGAGCTGATGCTTCAGGAAGTATTCACCAGGGAACGTGGGTTTTTTCTTCTCTTCTTTTTCTTTTTCTCTGCATCTCTTTTATTGATCTGTGAGAGGAGAGAGTTCTGTGGCTGCAATATCTGAGAGCTGGTGGTATCTTGTGGCTTTATCTGCAGCCCCTGTCTCCATACCTGTTTCTGGCTTCCTCTGTAGTGCATCTTGGGCTTTCTCTGGGAGGCCTTTCAGCCATCTGAAATTAAAGGTTTGTCTTCATCAGCCCCGCACCTCAGCTCCTTGCTTCTACTACTAACCAGTATTTTCCTCAGCATCCTGAATCAATTCAGTGTTTCCATCAGAGGTCAGGTGTTCCAGCTGGAAAAAGCCACTGGTGATGAGGCTGTCCACCTCTCTCTTTGGCCCCAGCCCACCTCCTCCTTGCCCAGCACAGGGGAGACTGGTTCAATTCTCCCATGTCCTCCTCCAGCACGAGGAGTGGGAGCGATGCTGCAGCCCTGCATTTCCCTCATTTCAGTGGTTGTTTAGAGCCAGGAAAACAGCTCAGCCCGCCCCCCCCCCCGCCTTTATGTTTTCATTTTTCTGAGGAAGTGAGTAGGTGTTTCTGTATCAGTATCTGTGTGCTCAGAGCCAAAGGAGGGGAAAATGTTACCCTGCCCCTTGCACCTTCTCCCCTCCTCTCTGACCCTCCGTGTCTGGCCAGTGTGGACCCACAACAGATGGCTGCTCAGTTTGCATCAGTGTTCAAGCCCAGAGACACCAGCATTTCCCAGGCAGAGTGGTAACCGGACGCAGAGATTAGCTCTGGCACATCTCCATGTTTAAATGAACTTCCCCTAATTAGGGAAATTGCCTGTGATAACACTTCAGACAGATCCTCCCTGGAATTATATTCATAAACTTCTCGTGCATTGCATTACAAATCGAGCCATGAGCTCAGTGTGAGGTGATGCTCATCCCCGAGCCCCTGCCTGCTCCCACCTCTGCTGCGGTGGCCACGTTGATGCCCGGGGTTTACACCCTTTTGCCCCCTCTTTGCTGACCAGATGATGCTCACCTTTTTGGCTGGAGATGTGCAGGTTCCTCTTCCCCCCTCTCTCAATGATTACCCTAACACCACCAAAATCATGACCCCACGCCTAAACTTTTATTAGCCACACACCCCCTGCTCAAATCCCACTGAAACCTCTACCAGGCCAACTTATAATGAAATTGTCCCTACTTCCCTTTGCTAAACACGCACAATTTTTAGGAGACCTTACAGAAGAACAACTGAAGGCTGTTGTGTGTGTACATATTATATTGCCACATTTTTGCTCAAAACAAACTCTTTTGGGATATGGTGAAGACTGTGTGCTCTGAGACAAATTAAGGCTGGGAAAGAAAGAAAGAAAGAAAGAAAGAAAGAAAGAAAGGAAGAAAGAAAGAAAGAAAGGAAGGAAGGAAAAGAAAAAGAAAGAAGGAAAGAGAGAAAGAAAGAGAGAAAGAGAAAGAAAGAAAAAGAAAGAAAGAAAGAAAGAGAAAGAGAGAGGAAGAGAGGAAGAGAGAAACAGAGAGAAAGAGAAAGAGAGAGAGAAAGAAAGAAAGGAAGAACGA
>JAVJGI010000014.1:23421269-23438566 GCA_035590275.1 Ibycter americanus | reverse complement strand
CCCCCCCCCCCCCCCCCCCGCCATGTTTTTTAATGTACTGGAGTGTGTCTGTTCATATCTGCTTTTCTGGACATGAAGGTCAAGACTGAAGGTAATAGGTTGGGTGTGTGGCACCTTATGAATCCTTCCGGAGTATCTTGACCTCACGGGAGAAGAAAGCTGCCGTAAGCAGAGGGCTGGTCTCTGGGGAGCAGCTTGCTGTGGGAGACGCTGGGTGCAGCCTCCTGGGGCCTCCTGTTTGCTGGGACGTATCAGCAGTATCTGGGAGCAGGGAGCAGGCGGTGTTCCTGAGGCTGGGCGTCCTATGGAGTGGAGCCAGCGTCATTCATCATCATCGCCGTCCCAGCAAGACAGCAGGTAGCAGTTTTATGAGCCCCACAGCACTGTGGTTTCACTGCTCAGCTTTATGTGAGCAGCATTATGTGTGCTACAACCTGCTGTCTCCGCTGGCCTCCTGCATCAGGTCTCCTGGGGCTGGTGTCCCATTTGTCTTTCTCTCTCTGCAGTCTCATTTGACCCTTGGCTGAAAAAAGATGAAGGACTTCTGCAGCAGAGGCTTGAAATTGCATCCCCTGCTGCCTGTACCCATGTTGAATGACCTTGTGGCTATCACTAGAAATGCATGAAAAGCCTTTTCTCTGGTTGACAGGCTCAGTCTCTGGTCATGCATGGATATAGAGCATGGCTTTGTGAAAGTAGCATGTGTGTAGACTCCTGAGCCGACCCCGGCATATCTTTGGTTTCCACATGGCCAGTTTACAAGGATGAGTGAGGCAAAGACCTATTTGGGAGGCATTTCCCGTAGGCACACCTGAGCCAAGAGCCTTCAGCGTGGGGCTGTCTTCAGAGCCCCAGCAGCAGGAGCCTGGCAGTGGGAGCAGTGTCCTGCACCAGCCCCTGACCTCTGCCAGCACTGAATGGGTCCCTGCTGGGGCTTGAGGATGGGGCAGCAGCATCCCTCCGCTGCCTCGATGCCAGCGAGGGAAGTCACAAGTGCCAAATGATTTCAGTCTCTTTCTGCCTCGGGCACAACTGTGCTGATTCCATTTGCCCTTGGTGTAAAAGAGTATGAAGGACAGGAAGGCAAACCTATTAAATTGCAAACTATTTTGGGGAAAGAAAGGGTTTCCATCTGCCCAGGTCTGAGCACAACAAAGCTGCAATTCTGAGTGATGGAAGTTAAATGATGGCAGTGGCCATCTCCCGTTCAGCCGTAGCTTCAGACACACGCAGCTCATACCTGAGCAGAAGGATCATCTGCTCTGGAGACCAGGGGCTAGAAAAGCTGTATCTGATTTCCTTGCTCTTTTTTTTGATCTTCATTTCCTCTCAGCTAGAGCTTTCTTACAGCTGCCACATAACCCTCTCCAGACAACATCTAATCTGTCTGTCACAGATGTAACAAGATGTCCCTTGAGTGTGGTACCTAGTGATGACTGACAACTGTCATTAAGTGCTACTCCTCAAATGACAAGGCTCATTTCGTTAGCAGGATTGCATAGATTCAGCCTGCAATCTTGGAAGGAGAAAAAAAAAGCCATATGTTCACACAGGATTTACATAATGTCTCCTTTTACGATCCCTATCATTTAGTAGCCCAACAAAATGAAGAACATATGATGATACTAACCGTATATTTCATATATATTTTTGTTGGCTTGCTTTTAAGTGCTCTGTCAAAGAAAGGAATGTTTGATCTTATTCAGGCTGTTTTCTTTGACTTAATGTTATCGAAGTCACTGCAAGTCGTCTGAGCCAACGAAGTAGAGATGAAACATCAATGGAAAAGAGGTTTCTGAAAAGCTACTATCTTACAGTAAAGGGGGGGCCGGTGGTGGTGGAAAGCAAATATAATGAACTAGAGAGCAAATGGCAGCATGAATCCTTTCCATACAGACACTGCAATATTTCTTCTGCAGTTAGGGCTTTTTTTGTTCACGCTCTTTTAGGAAGGCCATATGAAAGCACTATTAATTTCAGTTTTTCCTGGTCACCTTCCTATCCTGTGTTGAACGATACCGTGATGACAACACTTCAACACCACCAACTGACATCAGCTCTACTATGAATTAAACTACTTATTCAAGTTAGAGAAGCCAGGGGTTCATCAGACACAGAAATACAATGTCAGAAGTAATAAGTCTTTTGTTCAGGCTAAAAAGGTTCCAGAAATGTAAGGAAATCACCTCCGCCAGCTTCCCTTCCTCAGTGTTGCAAACAAGGCACATGGTGACACGGCAGGAGCCAGCTTTGCTGAAGGAGGGGGAATGACTTTGGGCAAAGAGCCCAGAGTTTCTTGCCTCTGTTTGCATGGCTGAAGCTTACATTTATCGTTGCTTCAGTCTGAACACCCTCCACCCCCTTGCCCTGGCTACCCTGCCCATTGCTGGCGGCCAGGACAGCCTGGAGCCTCCTTTCATGGGTAATGGACCAACCCCACACTGAGTGCTCTCATGCAGCAGCACCTCAGTACATTGGTGTGTTTCTGCCTCATGGCTGTATCCTTTGCCTCTGTGCACAAGCTGTACCACATGCAAAGATAAAAATCAAGTGAGGGCTGTTTCTCTGTGAAGATGTTGGTATCAGGGGAGGACGCTCCTGGAGTGAAAAAAAATCATTTGTTCTCCTTAGTGAGGTCCAGCTCTGACAAAGGCAAGGAGTCACTCCAAAACACATAGGTGCTTCCAGCAGCTGTGATTACTGCCCCAGGAATTTTGTAGGCCTTCAGGATTATTTTCATCCTGACTCTGTGTGAAGTACTGCCCACATTAAACCTTTGGATTTAGCACAATTCTTCTGAAAGTAGTTGTTTCTCCACTCCCTGTCACTGGTGTGTTGGGAAGAATTAGGGGAAAGATGAGGGTATCTGGGCTCCTGGCCGCAAGTGTGAATCCTGGCACACCAGTAAGTCCATCCTGATTCAGATAACCATGCTTCAAGCTGGCTGTCAACAAATCAAACAAACTGGTGGCATTTTCACACGGCAGAACTTTACATGCACTGGAAATAACCAGGGAGGAGAGCAGCTACTGCGGTCATGTATCTAGCAAGCATCGTGCCTGCAGGGATCTCTATCTGCCTACTGCTACTTTTTCTTTCTTCACTCTCCATCAAATCCGTGACGTCTGCTGCATCCATAAGCAGAGTCAGACAATTTTCATTGTGCTTTAAAAGCCGAAGCAGAGCAGTGGCATGCAGAAGTGACTGGAACTGGTAATATTTACTCTGACCACTGCTGCCTTCCCTGTTTCATAGAACATTCCCAAAGGAGTGTAGGAATGGCAATGGACCTTCTGCTGCTGTCTCCAGAGAGAGGAATGGTTTTGCAGGCACTTACATTTTGGCAAACGGAAAACCCAGCACCACCGGTAGTGCTGTGTGCTCACTTTCTAGCGAGGGGCTCAGGCACTGGGCTTTTTCCTGATGTGAAGACAGATTTGTCCTTTCCCTCTTCTCCTGCACTCCAAGGACAAGCCTGAAGGTAACCAGAGAAGGCTTTCTCCTTTCCAGGGCGGAAGGCATTCAGAGACAGTGCTGGGAGTCAAAGCCAGCACATGGCTTCTCTGGGTGTGAAATGTCGAGTTCAACATCGGGGAGAAAATCCTTAGGGGTTCCTGTGCCTGGGCCTCATTACAAAATTATTTCATTTTCTGCTTTGTGTGTGTTTAGATTTTTAAAAGGCACAAGAACTTTCTGGTTTCAAAGTGAGAAGCAGTAAATACACTCATACCAGAAGTGGCTTTTGAGTGTTTCTGAATGTCTTTATTTTTGAGCAGAATGGTTTAACTCCTGTATAAGGAGACACTGCTAGCTTTTGCTGTATGGGATGTGCAAACTACTCGGGGCTCTGTGCCTTTCCCCTGACTTTGCTGTGTATAGATGAGACCATTATTTCCATAATGTACAAGTAAAAGCACATTGGTAGCATGGGTGTTCCCAGTGATTAATGCTGGAAAGGTTAGGCATGGGTCCCTTGTTGAGATACCACCATGCTCTAGCACGGATCGCTTTGCTACCCTGTGCAAAGTGGTTTGTTGTTCTAATATTATGAAGATTGTTTTATTCAGATGTGCTCACCAAAATCACTTAGGTATTCTGTTGTTCTCAGCCCAAGGCTACGCACTGCTCAGCGTGCAGCTGGAGGGAGTATTTTTCTTTTCTTGCATACCAGCAGAGCAAGAGTGCTCGGCAGCCGGAATACTACAGTACCACATCACAGTTGAGAGGCAACCACTTTTTAAAATTGATCTGGTGTGACATGAAGAGCTTGGTTTTTTGGAAAAGGAACAATAAACTCTGCTGGGGTACCTGGAGCCACTCAGTTTATCTTAAGATTAAAAATTTAAGGTTGGGATTCCTATCACCTAAACTTAGCTTTTTGGGAGTCAGGCATCTGATCTAAGCTAGCTATGTTGGCTGCCTGTCTGGTCAGAGTAGATGGGTTGCCAAAATATGGTTTGTCCCTCCAAAGACATCTGCCAGTGTAGATGGAGTGACTTGCTCTCTGCTCTTGTCTTTCTTTGTAGTTTATTTGAATCTTAAGGTAAATACCAACCTTTCAGATAGCTTTGAAGGGAATCCACTTCTAACTGTTCAAAGCTGCTGTGAAAGACTTCTCTCTGAATTGAGGGATTCGTATTTTCTCCCTGAGATTATGTTGTTGGGGTGGGTGGTTTTGACCAGCATGCTTGCAACAAATGTGAAACTTGTTAAGAAATTAACAGATGGGGCTCTCTTCTGGCTTGGTTTGTTTTTTTCAAATGTACGTCAGTATTTTCCGAGGGAGGTGTTTGATCTGAGACACGCTTGTATGTTAGAAAGGGTTTGTACTGACCCCTCAGAAAACAGAATCCTGGTTCCCCCTTGGCGAAGAGAGGGTGGTCACAGAGCTGAGAGCAGGAGGGTAAAAGAATAGGACTCTTGGAGTCTCCTCTCCCATTTGCTAATGAAACAAGCCTACCCAATACTTAATTTGGTAGATTAACAAAAGAAGCTATCCCTGCAGAGTTGGAAACAAGTTTCATTATGCCATGTCTTTAAAATTGCCAACAAGTCTCTACAGGACCTAATTTAACACATTCATTTGCTCACAAAAGTGCTTGAAAAGCAACAAACCCGTCCTGTACAAGGACAAAGAAACTCTCTATTCCCATACTTTGTCAAGCTGAACCAATCATAAAAGCAACTGTGTCCTTCTCTGTTTTATTTGCACATGTATATCTGATTTGTACGATGGGTGAGAGTACCCATAAAACTTCCCAGGGCCCCACATTGCTTTGGACTCTTAACTAAAATGCCCCAAATGCCCTTCACTAGAAGACACCACCAAACATACCAATTACTTCTACAACAACCCAAAACACCCAGAGGGTCAAGCACCAGGTAATAGCACTCACAGGCAGGGGATTAGGGGAAAAAGAACCAACTGGATTTACTCATGTACACACACACATGCACTTCTATAAATATATATTTTGAAATACATGTTTTTCTGTGTTCACCTATCTGATCAGTACTTTTCTTTGACTTCTCTAAGAGCTGCTGTTCCCCAGTAGGAGGAAGTGGACGCCTGGACTCGCTTGGGAGAAATTATCTGATCAATATGTGACAAGAACATCCATCACACATTACTCTACCCTACACAAATTCCCTGACAGGGAGCCAAGGTCACAAGCAGGAAGAAACTGTCACCATGGGACTTCTGACAGATCTAGTCACCTGCTGTGTGAGAAAAGGGCAAAGAGTGACAGAGTCCCTGTTCTCTACAGCTGCAAAGCCAGGACTCAGTCTGGAAAGAGAGAGAAAACAGGGCTGAACCCAGACCTGCCACACTACAGACCTTACAAGCAGAATCCATGCTGAAACATCTAAGATGAACTGAAGTCAACCACTTGAGCTTGACATTTAGACCAGACCACCTGAATAGCTCACTAATCTCCTGAATTTAGTTGCCAGAGCAGGTGCTTAGGCCTGATCTCCAAGGTTGCAGTGTGCATGACCCAAGGGCTGCCTAAAGCCCACAGGGAGAGGATGCCTTCTGCCTACCCTTGCCCAGTGGAAGTCAGCCCCATGCACAGTGCACATGGTATAGGCTTTCCCCGGAGGCAATGGATCCCCTCATAGGGATCCCTCCCACAGGCCAATAAAATACTACAGGCTGTGCTTCATTTCCACACATAAACAGCCCAGGATTAGTGATGTTCTTGGGATTAAGCATGTGCAAAAATACTTCACCAGAAGAAGGAAAGAAAGAGTATGAGAATTAAGGCCAGTGATGAGGAGACAGATGCACATTCTGCTAACTGCTTAATGCAAACAAGATATTCAGGACAAGATTAAACACATGCTGCCCAAAGTATTCAGCTACTTGTTCATCAACCTGTAAAACATCAAGTCAAATCCTGTTAAACTAATTGGAAAATATTTTTGAAATGGGAAAACCACTCCCATCTTTTTCATTTTTTCTAATAAATTCTCAGTCTGTAAAGATCTTGCCTCTACCATCACTTCAAGTGCTTATTTCTATTTGCTAGCATGTAAATCCATTTTAAGAAATCACCTGTCTTTAGATTAGAGGGTTGAATGAAAGGCTTAAATGCCAAAGAAATCAGCACATTCATTTACTTGTCAGCATTCCCTGATAAAGTGATCCTGTGATGCATCACTCGGATGCTCATTACTGAGAAAGAATGGCATTGCAGTCAGTGAAATGAGACTGAATCTAATGATGCATGCCAGCAGCAAAAAAGAAAATTGCTTTGCAAAAGAATTTATAAGTAAACTGTTTAAATTGTTTCCTCAAACCAGTACAGTGTCCAGTGTTGTCCACCTTTCCTCCTTGTTACTCTTGATACAAGTTGCTACACGCTGTTGTTTATTTAAGAGTTCAGCTGCAGAAAAGGGAAAACAAATGTGGAAAAGAAAAAAGCTTACCACTTTGCATGTAAAAGTTCAAATTCTACAAAATATCGCCAATGACTTAGAAATTACAGAAAATGCAGCGGTTGTTCTCACGGGTTCTTGTGTAATTTCAGGAGGGCACACACTGCTGCCATGGCTCACCAGGCAGGGAAGTGATGGTTTGGTGCTGGTAAGACTATGGCAAACACATGATGCCCAACCCTGCCCTGATCTTTCAGCTCTGTACCTGTATTAGTACTTGGGCAATACATAAGGACTAAGCCAAAACCAGATGTAACAATGGGCAGAGCAGTGTTGGTAAATGGCTGTGTTTTCATGAGAATGTATTGCCTTAGTCCCCAGGTTTATGAATTGTTTAACTACGTGTTCCTCTTTATTGTTCTTCTTCATCCTAGAGGCTGCGACCTACTCTAACTTGATATTCTTGCATTTCTACACTCACACTATTTTTCTCATGTCTTTTTTAACCTGACTCATATTTGCAACATTCTAGGTTCGGATGTGATTAAGAGTCACCAGATGGTATTACTGGAGTTGGTTTTGCTGATCTTATTTAAACTGACTTGTTTAAGACCAGTTCCTTCCTGAAGAAATGTTTATGGCCAAGTGTGATACATTGCCAGGCTCAGTTGTGGAGAGGCTGATGAATAAAACCAATTTTGTTTAAATGAGGGGTTTTTTTTCAAAACTGATGTGTGGATTCTGCCTGTTGGTTACATCTATGCAAGCAAGCAGCCAGGAGCCTTGTGAATCCAAAATCAATCTATGGAGAAGTTTGCCTATATTATTACATTTGCTGGGATCCTAGGAAGAATTGTACAGGTCTGATATCTTTGGGAGCTGGAAAAGTCAAAGCAGTGTGAGAGCTCTGCTGGATCACTGACAGCCTACAGAAATGCACTGCTTTGAAAATCAGTTCTTTATCAAAGGGTTTGTGGGCATATATTGCCTGCAAAAGCTAAAATGGAAATGCATTTCTTGTTTCATCATGCTACACACAGTAATCAGGAATAGAACAATTCAGTCTGATGACAGTTTTCATTCCTTTTCTTTTAGGGGGAAAAAAACCCCAACTGAATAGCTTTTTATTTTCCAGTACTTGCCTTGTTCCTCTAATGTACAGCTTTCACCCACTTTTTCAACTGCCACTTATACACTTTCTAAAGCACAGGAAAATTAGTTTTTCATACAAAAGGGAAGAGGTGTTTCATAAATAAGGAAAAGCAGGAGCTCACTTTTACTGCAGTCGTTTGTCACAGAAAGGGCAGGGAAAGTGAACAAGATCTTTGTTTGGTGGCATTTTTAATACTCTTGAAAACACTTTGTAATATTCTGTGTAACCAGTCTCTGTTTAAGAACTACCTCTTGCTGCATCTACAAAGAAATCTGCAACAGTGAACTAGAAAGGATACACGCTACATGCCATATTAAAGCTATGAAGAAAAAGAGATCTAGACATGTTTTCTTCAAGTTTTCATGTCCTCTTGTTCTCTTTCAACAAGCCTTTAACGATCAGCTCCCTCACTGTGTCCTTGGTGTCCTACATGAGGATCCTTCCCGAAAAATGAAAGGTTTCCAGACCTGATGCAACTCTCACCTGGGTAGTGGGACTCTGCCCATATAGTTTAATAGCAGCCAGGCTGCGCCCCAAGGACCTGACGTGGCAGACTCCAGAGCTGTGATCGCTGAGTAGTCTCATTTAGCAGAACAGCCAGCCCATAACCTTCTCACCTCTCTCAGGAGAGCACTGAGGTGTTTTGGGTGATGCCACGATTGTAACGCTTCCAAAGTTACTTCATCATTCATCAGCTTGAAAACTGAGTTAATTAAGTGACAATAGCAAGTTTTGTGCTGCAAAGAAAACAAAAGAAGAACATTTTCTTGCCTCCAGGTGATTATTATTTAAGCCTTGACGCTGCCAAAGTGTATGTACCTGCTTAAGTACGTAACTAGCTCTACTTGCTGTTAAGTAATTAGTTCAGGCTGTGCCCACTGACTCCAGCCATGGTGGTACCGCTTTCATGCTGAAGATCCTGCAAAAACGTTTGCAGCATCACTGGTGTCAGACCTCAGCACTTTGGCGCATGAACAATGCCAAGGTCTGGGTGGGTTTGTGCAGAACAGTCCTGAGCAACAAATCATGGTTAACTTTCCAGCTAAGCAGGGTGTGAAGCTGAAAACACCATCTTGGTGGGGAGAAGTGGAAGAGATTGGAGAGAGATTCACCATGGTTATCTTCAGGTGTATAAAAATTAAGCAAATAGTTTAAATTAATTGTGCAGGCTTTTTAAATAGTCAGTAGAGTGAAGTTAAGTGCCTCCTCTAAGGTGTCAAGGTGGTGGACATTCCTTGCTCCACTGATAACAGATGGGGGCTGGACAAGCAGCTTAGATAAGCTATCCAATATTTTTAGAGGACTAAATTTAGGTAAGTTGAATCTCACCCTTAGCATCTGATAAAGGGAACCTGAAAATGTAGCATAAGGTTTTGCACGTGGACAAACATTGACCCTATTGCTTCTCATTCATTTGTTGTGCCCACAGCTGGCACCCGAGACACCAGCCCATTGCCAATGACAGATGCAACGGAAGTGAGTAGTAAGACTGACGTCTGACAATTTCTCTGTTAATTTAACCTTTAACTACAATCATTTTAATAAATTAATAAAACTAAAATTTACAAAAACTAATAAAGCTCTTTAAGAGCAACTACAGATACATCGAACCAACTCAGATGTGGTAAAACCTGTCCACTCAGTCTTTCAGACTCTGTTGCTCTTTCGCTGACAGTAAACCAATTAACTGGGTTTTAGTGCTGGCTATTTTGGGAGCAGTCGCCTACACTACACAAACACCTATTACTGTCCACATAGGCCTTGGGACTGGAATGAGAAAGGGAGGCTAGAATTAAATGAGGCCCTCTTGGGTGTTATGGTCATGATGAGTGAAAGTGAAAATAAAGAAAAAAATCAATACCAACACTGGCAGCATTCAGGAGCCAGGTGACTTGTAAGCTTGGAAGTAACATGGAATTCAGGCTCCTATTAATTTGCCCAGTCCCCCTCTCACCTTATCGTAAACCAGGAATCATTCAGATTACGTCAATGGAGTCAAACTCATATAAAATGAATGTAAGATCTCAATGCAAGCCAAAGTCTCTCTGTTAAAAACAGTATTCCTATATGCAAGACTCCATTCCCCAGAGCTATTTTTTCTGTATTTTCCCCTTTAAATCTGAAAGAAAGGGGACCATTCAGCAAAACAAAAAGCAGTTATTCAGTGTTTCATATACTGACAACATTCATCCTCAGGAAGTCTTTGTTGATTGTGCCTCGCATGTATAGTAATAAAGTAAAAGAAACACAAAACTGTGATGTCTCCATATCCTATAGATGACATGATACTATTGTCCCGTTATGTTTAAACAATGTGCCACCACTCATGGCGAGTGTCCCCAACAACAGTAACCAGTTACCAGAGAGGTCAAGCAATCTCTTTAGGCAATTAAAAATAGCATTTCTAGACACTGCTTCATTCAGATATTGTTTCTGGTTTGAAGACTAATGAATGATAGAAAATAAGGCAGATGAAATGTTATATTATATTGACATAATGTATGTAAACAACAATTATCTCCTCAGTGCAAATTCTGAGATGGGTTTTTGTTTCAGTTCAAGTAGCACACAATTAGATTTGAGTGTAATCTATCTGAGTGCTACAGTTAATTTAAAAAATATTCAGAGAATTAATACGCATGTGTGCATATAGATCTAGAGCCTATATAAACATATGTTTTTATATATATATATGTACACACACATGCATGTGCATGTAAGTAACAACCTTAAATTCCAGACATATGAAGAACCTTAAACTAATAAACTTGAAGAGTTCTAACATAGTGTAGTGACAGGAAAACCAAATGAGTAAGAATGATTTCTTACTTCAATTTTGTATTTTTAGTACTAATCTTATAAATAGTAAATATGAGCTATAATGGAGCTCACTAATGTTTAGCTGTCCACTGGAGACCCTTACAGTAAAAAAAATAAATATAAATGAACCTAGCCACCTGATAATGTAAAAAATAACCTGCTGTCGTCAGCAGGACAGAGGGATGATAAAACACAGCCAGTACTCCAGGGTCCCCGTGGAATTTGGCTCTGCGTAGATAATAGTCTACACTCAGCCTCGGGCTGCAGCAGCTCCTGTAAGGCATAAATGAAGGCTGGGATCCTGGTAGCACCAACAAGCAATTTGAGCTTTAGCTTTTGTGTTTAACAGTTTTACAAAGCCATGCTCCTTCTACATCCTTGGTCAGACTGAGAGTGATTTCTGGTGCTCTTTACTGTCCTCTCTTGAACACTGTCTTTGTATTTTTCTTTAATTATTTTCTAGGCAATTTCTTTTGCAATGTTGAGTTTTGCAACAGCCATTCCCTGAAGTCACAGATTCTTGTTCCTTTTCCTGCAGAGCTGTCATTTAATTTGATATGGCACTTTGGGGGATCTTTGAACTCCCTCTTCTCTGGCAAATTTTAATAATTTTTGCCACCACAACCCTTATGACCAGTTATATAGGATTTTTTAATTTCCACATATTTGATTTCCTGATATTAAAGAACACTTTACTGCTGTGTTTTGTAAATCCTTTGCTAAATTCAAGTTTCAGGTTCAGAGCTTGAGCGTTATTTCAATGTTCCCCTTAGTTCCTCCTTGTTGCCAGGAAGCTGATCCAGGATGGATGCTTCTCTGCTAAAACTTCCCCTTCCTGTTTCTTATCTATTATAAAATAAGGAACTTCAGCTTCTTCCAGTTATTTTCATGGTTATTTTTCTGTACGGACTGGACAGATATATCTGTTAATTCCTAGATGTACAGAGAATTACACCACCTCAAGAATGCTGGTGATCTGAGCGCACTCCCTCAGACAGGCCTGCGATCTTCCTGTTCTTATTCATGTTATTCTCCTCCTTATTCCACCTTTGTACCCTCCTCTATCAGTCTTCACCCCTGCTCTTAGGAGCTCCCTGGCATAACGTATGACATCAGTAACCATACCACCACCATGTCGTATCCCTGCTACACCCATTAGATTGGCAGAGCATGGCTCCTGCCTGGTTCAGCTGTGTCAGGAAGGTCAGGAATAACCTCTGGCACTCAGTATCACTTGGTTGTTTCTTGTTGTCTTGTATTTGCACACAGGTACTGCAAATATGAGGGGACAAATAAATCCTTGAAGCATATTGGCATGTTCAGGGGCATGATGTGAGTTGTTTTAAATAGCTGTGCATTTTTATTCTCTGGCAAGATCGGTCTGACGAGAAACTTCACATAAAAAGTAAATAAATAAACCATGACTCTGGCTGGCAGTGTGTATTATAAACTCTACAAAACCTCAGAGGTCCTTTTGTTGCCTTCCTGCTGGCTCTGAGGCAGGTAAGAATCACAAAACAGTATTCCCAGAAACCTGCTGGCATCAACAGAGAGGCTAGTAGGACCCACATGCTGGTTTGGCTTGACACAGAAGCAGCAAACAGACAAAAAGCAATGTTTTTCCAGAGGGAAAGGAATTAGTTTAGTATGAAAAAATATCTGAAAACACAAAATCTGAGGTTTTTCCAGGGGCCAGCACAAGAAACTGACAGTGCACAGGAGCAGACAGCGGGTGGCAAGGATGCTGCAGGATCCAGCCTTCATTTCCAGTGCAGCTTTTTGCCTGAACGCTCCCTTGCAAGGGGCCTGAATTCAACAGGACTGAGTCACACAGAGTTAAATGCAAACATGGCTCTTTAAGAGTTAAAAAAAATGGCCACGTGTTTCTACAAAGGTATTAAAAATATCCTGTTAACTAACCCGGTGTGTTCCTTTCTGCCCTGGATATCTTGCCTCTGTGGCTGCCAAAGAGGTAAAGAATCCCGATCTGTCCCACAGCCAAACTCCGGAGAATTAAACCCTTTGTCTCAGGAGCCTTTCACCTTCTCAGGCTGCTCTGAAAATCTGGAGAGAAATCAGAAGCAATGGATGTTCTTGCCTTATAAGAAGTTTCATGGTGGTGTATTCCTTCTCCTGAAGATGCTCCTGTCCACAGCCTGCCTCAAAATGAAAACACTGGAGCACAGTATGGGGCTGAAAGCTTTTAATGTTGGTCTTGGAGCATAGGTTCGATGTGGTTTCCAACCCCAGCAATAACAACTGTTGGAAGAGAGTGCTGCTCTTTTGAAAAACAGCAATAGGTCTTACATGTTATTGATGGGTTTCTGCTGTTAAGGATATAAAAGACATAAAGTTTTGTGCTTCAGGGCATACACCAGCCTCTCCGGCAGCCTTGGCAGTAGTGGAAACTTAGCAAATAAGAAGATTATAACATGATTGTCCATTGTGGGGGTTTGTGTGTCTTTGAAGCATTTGATGCTGGCTGCTGCTGGAGACAGGATATCACATTGGCTGGACTACTAATCTGATTTAGAATAACAGACCTTTTATTCCTATTAAGCATGTCTCAGTACCGAGTCAGGTTTCAACTAGTACTGATGGCCATGAAACACTAAAACCACAGCCCAATCTACACGTAGATACCTGGCACAATTCTTCTCACAGGGAACACAGTGTGGCAAAATTCTACCTACTTACTTATTTACTCATGCCATGTCATATTTTTCAAATGAGGAGCAAAATATCAGTCATATACTTCAGCATTTTCCCCCATAAATTTCCAAAGTAATGATGATGAATGATTTTGTACCTGGATGGCTAAGTTCACGTGACAGTTCTGCAAGGGAGACTTATTGGAAATAAGATATGTGCATCTGAGTACAGGATTAGGTCCCAAAAGTGGAATAGCCTTTTTAGCTCTCTGTGTTGCTAGTACTCCTCTCAAACAACACTTCCCTTTTTGTTTGATCCTTGGATGTGGGAAAGATTTGTTTTCAGATGTGTATGCCTGTGGCACTTGCTCAGGGTTTATCTGCAAGCTGATCCCAGACTCAGCCTGCAGTTAAGCTTTTGCAGGGTCCCTTGTTCCAGCTGACTACTGCTGACCACAACTCTCACTTCCTCTCCATGTGAATATGAAATGAATACTATCATAACAGTTTTTCTTAATACATACCAAAGAGAAAAGATCATTTTCTCTTCTATATTTGACCATGCTGCATTTCAAATACACAACCTCACCTGTACAAAACCAGTGGGATTTACCCCTACCTGTCATACATAGCATAGGATCATGGTGTACCTCTTTTTATTCATTTGCCCAGCACACAATCAACTTAAAATGATCTCCAGCATGTACCTACTGTGCTGGATCCTCCATTCATTTGTGTTGGATCATCATAGCAGAAAGCCAGGGGAAAAAAATCATGCAATTCTGATATAAATGTCAACTGTTGAGTAAACTCAGCACTATGAACCTTTCAGGACAGAAACTGTTATGTGCTTGTACTGTGCTGTGCCTGATACAGTGGCATTCTGGTCTGGAGTCATAATTGTAAATTTAAATAAGTAATAATAATAATAAAGGTAATCCTCCATGCTATCTCTTGGACAGCACAGCTGTGTGTCAAAGAGAGGAGCTGATCCTCCTTTATACAACACTTGTCAGAAAAGTGACCAACTCAAGTGCATACACAAAGTAGCAAGGACAGTCCCCTGACTCCTCCTGTACCCCATTGCTTCAACAAAGAAATGCACCATCGTTCCTTTTAATAGAGTGTTAAACTAGAAGCGAAAAAGCAAAAACCATGCTGGTTTAGGCTGTATGCCTTCTGTATTCTTTCCTATGGTTATGTCCTATGGATGTGCTTATCTTCTGCACCACAGATGAGCTCATCCAGCTAAATAATTTAAAAGAGTCATCTCCAATGCAGTGGATGTGTCCTGCTGCTGCCTGCTTGCCTTACTGACCCCTCATCCAGTTTGCCTGTGTTTGTTAGTGTCCTTACTTGCCTGACTTGCTTGGGCACCTGAACTCCTTGATACCCAGTCGAAGGGCATTTCCACATAACCTTTGGCAATTCACCCTGCCAGCTGTGAACAATCACAAAGCCCTGCCGTCTGCCCTGCTTCCTGGTAGCAGAGGAGGTGGGAAGGGCCATACAGTGCAGCCAAGGACATGATTTTGAGTTGCCACCAATTTCAGTTTACATGGAGACAGCTGTGAGCTGCAGTGCCTGAAAAGCAGTCATGATGCCTATTTTCTTGCCCCTAGTATGAGAGCGCTAGCAGGAAAGGCATGGGCATGGCACCTCCTAAATTACCCTGAGATCACCTTAAGGCACCTGTACAGGGCTGCAGTCTGCATGGAGTGAAGGACTGGTCTGCAGGATGGCCTTGGAGCAGATCTCAAGAGCCTGTTTACACTTCAGCTGCTGTATGTAAGGGTGTTGTTTTGGGTTTTTTTTCTCCAGGGAAACCCCCACATTAATAACGTTCAAAGTATAAAGTCTCTTCAGCAAGATCTATTTATAATTCTTCAGTCTGTCACTAATTTAACCAGAAAGTCCTATGTGCCCAGGAGCACATATTATTTGGGATGGAGAACCATCCTTCAGGGTTCATCCCTTGGACCCTCATTTATGAGTATTATTATTTAGATGCTTTATGAAAGTAAAAAAAGAAGAAAAGAAAAAAGAATGAGGAACCCTTGCACTTTATTTGTCCCTCGAGGATACTCAATTGGAGAAAAGGTAAGCAATGCTTCAGCAATTTGCTATTACTGCCATAAACACAAGCCTTTTTATCCCACTGGTGGCTAGAAGATCTGACTGAGATTGGGGATGATGATATAAGGTACTATAAAAACATTTATTGGAGAAGAGTCACAGTCACAGCATCATTTGGGTTGGAAGAGGCCTTTGGAGGTCATACAGTCCAACCCCTGGCTCAAGCAAAGTCAGCCCGTGCAGGCTGTCCGTGACCTTGTCCAGCTGGGTTTTGAGTAACTCCACAGACAGTGGCTCCACAACCTCTCTGGGCAACCTGTGCCACTGTTCAGTCACGCTCACAGTAAAAGAAGTCTTTTCTCATGTTCAGATTGAATTTGCTGGTTTTCACCTTGTCCGCATTGCCTCATTCTGTCAGTAGGCACCACTGAGAAGAGCCTGGCTCCCTCTTCTTCATTCCCTCCCACCAGGCACTTACACTGATGAGATCCCTCCAAGACCTCTCTTCATGGGGCCAAACAGTCCCAACTCTCGGCCTCTCCTCCCGTGAGAGATGCCCCAGCCGCTGCCTCCCAAAAATGTTCCATCTAAGCAAACTAGGCTGACAAGGGAGGGAGTGATGTGCCAGAAGTCACACAACGCATGACAGCACAGGATCCTCACAGAGGCCCTGCACGTGGGGGCCACTTCTGGTGGCCCCCAACTCTTCTCCCAGGCATCAGGCAGGGCTGCTTGCTGCCAGGTCTGTTTTCTGAAGTCGGCAGCTTTGTGCTGCTTTGGAGCAGAGTATAAAGAAAAGAATTATAACCTCTGCAAGGGACGGGAGCTTGCCAGGGGTTGCATTTGCTGCATGAAGTCCTAAAGAGGAAAAGCAGCCTCAAACTTTTAGTATTAAAGGGAACAACTCTGTCTTAATTTCCTGTGGTTTTACATGAGATCTGTCCCCGAAGGAACCAGGCTGCATCTGTCGCAAGCTCCAACTACTTGGTTTTCTTGATTATTTTTTTCTTGGACAGTTTTACAATACTGGCATATGAATGTGTCTCTCCACACCCCTCTCAAAAGGCCTTCTCATTTCTTCAATAGATCTGCACCTTGTGTAGGATTTTTTTGTATCTTCAAGATGGGATGCATTTTTCATCACAGCCTTTGTTGAATGCTGGTATCCGGGAGCAGCCTGGAATCAGGGATAAAATGCCAGTTACACACACCACTTCAGATGATGTGGATCCGTAACAAACACACAGCCTTTGGGCAGTGGGACAGCTTCCGAAGGGGGCATTTTACATGCTAAGGGCCTTTTCTCCAGACACTTCCAAGTTGGAAGCCATCATTTTCACTGTGAATCTCACAGGAGCTTTTTTGATTAATGAGACTACACAGTTCGGGGGTGAAAAAACAACAACAAAAAAAAAAGCACAAGAAGAAGCTTGAGATTTTAAACTCTAAAACCTGAATGTAACAGCTGAGGAACACAAAGAAAAGTTGTACAGGCCCAGACTTGCAGATCTGGGGATGCCAAAAAAAACCCCCAACAGTAACATAAAAAAATTCTTTTTTTCTTTTTGGAAGCCGTCTGAGAGTCGGGCACAGGCCCACACGCTGGGAAGGGGATCCATGGAGAACAGGCTGCCAGGGGAGCCCCAAAGCCCTGAGGAAGCTGCAGCCGCCCTTGGGAAACAGAGGATTTATTCCTGTGGTACTCGCCCGGGGGG
>JAVJGI010000014.1:23358404-23405158 GCA_035590275.1 Ibycter americanus | reverse complement strand
AAATATATAAATATATTTATATATTATTATATTATATATTTTTTTATATATATATATATAATAGTCTTCATTCCTTTGACAAGGCTAATCTTTGCATTTTCGCTTCTAGCAGACCTCTTTTGGATGGCTAGATTTCATGCCTGAGGGATTAATCAAAAATTTACAAAGCAGAATTGATAAATCTGGAACCCTGGAAATAAAAATTATTTTCATAAAAAATTGGACTCTTCAGGTCAAGTGTCAAGTATAAAGAAGCAAAGAACTAGCAGTCCATGAGTATATTCGTACAGCTCCATCCATTTTCTGCTGTCGATACATGGGCTGTATTATAAAGTGTGTCATGATTGTTGAATGCAGGCAGTTTATTCAAAAGACTTTTATTGTTCAGACTAAGCTGAAAATGATCTGTAGGGTAAAGCTGTGACCTAGTTCTGGATTTCCATGCTTTGGAAAGTGTTATATTGCCAAATCTGTGCACGTGTAGGTCTTTGTTTAATGTCTTCTCTTTGAAGATTTATGATTAATAAATTATTTTTAGGTTAATAGTCACATATCTACAAATAGAATGTGCAAAGTATTCTATTCAATGTTAAGTTCTAGGGTTTAATTTTTGTGGGAAGATAATTTTTCATGCACTGTAATGTATTAGAGAGAAGGTCAGCCTACCTAGCTCCTACTGGCTCTGAAGTAAGTATCATGCACATTTGTAGCATCAGCATGCTACATATGTAGGGAGAATTGACTGCCTGATCTGTAACGATAGATATTAAGTTTAATAATGTTCACATTTCGTTTTCAGGAATGGTCAAGTCTCTGTAAATAAGCAAATTTATTATTAACACATGTACGAATATCATAGATTTTAAAAATTGGAATGAAGAGTTGCAGTTAAGCAGTTATGTTATGTTCTGTTTTGCTTTGCCTTTAAATCGGTGAAATTCGGGGCTGTGCTCCTTTTAGTAGTAGCTTGACCCCACATTGAGCTTGATTTTTGTGGCATTGAACTTGCTGGTTAAGAGTGTACAGGACTGACAAATGTTTATTTCTAAGTTTAAGAAAAATTCGTAATATAAAACAATGTTTTCTGAGAACATACCTTCAGTTTTGCTCGTACCATGTGAAAAGGTTAAGACTTTGATTCATAAAGTAATAGAAGGGAACTATACTTGTTATTTAAAACAAAGAAATCTCCTTTCCCCCAAACCCTGTGATGTAAAACAAAGATGATGGAATTATCCTTTTCTCTGTGAAAACTGGGTGTGATGTCATGACATTACATGCCAAAGGAATATATATAGAAGGAAGCTTGGTGGATATAAAAATGAGGGGAATTTTTTTATTGTTTTGTTTTGGGGTTTTTTTTCCCCCAACAAGCAATATGATATTCAGGCATGCCTCTAGCTTTCTTGCTTGGCATATCTCTAACTTTTTTGCTTGAAGCACAAGAAGATAACCCTAAAACTCCTCATTTTTCTGAGCAGGGAATTTTTTTTCTCAGCAGAAATGTGGAATAGGATATAATCTATAGAAACATGTTTTTAGTTCTAAACATAAGTGTATGTACTACAATAAATGCTTAGTTTTGAGTTGAGAAATATTCTAAGGCTATTTGAATATTGTATCTCCATTATGTTAAAAAATTATATTTGGAGACTGAAGCAAAGACCAATTTCATAACCTGTGCCATCTGTTAAATACACCAGAAGCTTATTTTTTTTCTGGATGGGTTTAGCCAGCTGTCCATTTTGCACTGTTGCCTGGATGGAGGCGTGCATTTAAGAATAACACAGTAGGTTTTATGTTAGTTGACAAAAAAGCGTTTTTTTTTTTTTTTTTTTTTTTAAATCCGAGACTCCTTTAGCTTGTCTGACACTTCCTTACATTCCTCAGCCAGAGACTAAATATATGTGAAACCTTTCCCCTGTTGCACTCCTCTAGTCTGTGCTTTTATCTTCTCACACTTAGGTCTGGAGCTGCTCCACAGGCTAAGACATGTGCCTGTCCTCTGAACCCTCTGCGAGGCATGTGGATGTATTTGCTAGCAGCAACCCAAAGTTCATTCTAATCCTATTGACATCTAACCCAAGTGGCATTTAGTTAATCTGTCTGGCACTCTCCTTTCTTTATATGACCCTGTGATATGATACAGCTTTTTGTTACTTTATTTTCTTCTAGATGAGTGTTTTGGATGGTAATACAGGCCAATAGAGTTTACTAAAATCATCTCTCTTTTAAATGTTGTCTTCATGATAAGTAAGACCTATTCAATAATGGTATCAGGGTGACCTGGGAGCTTTTAGTGTTCTGTTGTTATGCTTAAAATTAGCTGATGTAAGGGCTGATGAGACAAGGAAAAAAATTGGTATTTTCAAAAGTCTGGAAAGAAAGTTTTACAAGTCAGTTAATCATTCTATTCTGCTGTTCAGTTTGCAGCAGAACAACCTGTATTCAGGAAAAAAAAAAAAATGCAGAAAATGGTATAGAATTAGAAACCAGCTCCTTGTGACTGAAATTTAGATCTGGCTTTAACTCTAAAATGTAGTTTTAAAAATCTATTTTCTGACTTTCTCAGGAGTTTTTCGTTATTAAATTGTAAAACAATGTCCAAGTAAAATCTAGCAGACGTCAGTCGAAGAAGCTACCTGAGGCAATGCACTGTATTTTCTGATTTAGATTTCCATGAAATACATTGTGTGCTGCATCTGATCACTCACACTTAGAACGGCAAAGCTCCTTTCCTTGGCTCACGCCATTCTGTCAGGTTGAGACTGTTGGGTTGGGAAGGGATTTGGCTTCGCTTCATGTGGAAATCCTTGTTTGTTTATTTTTCATCACAGTGTTAACTAGAGGTGTCTGCACCACTTAAAAGCATTCAGTGATTGTCTATGAATACCCCAGTATATTCTCGTCCTGTCCAGCTTGGTTTTCTGATCTTCTCAGAACAGCAGCACTCTGTTTTGGTGCAGCTTGATGGGAGTAGCATTTTGCTATGTCTCTGAAGTGTAGATAAGCATATGAAATGGGAACAAGAATTTGTCGCTATTGTATGGAGGACATCTGTGCTACTAATCAAGCTGTGGTATCAAAATATTTGAAATGCCTGCTTTTCTTACATGCATGTGTCACTTGGATAAACTGAACTTGAGAATTAATTACATCCAGTCTCTGCTGCTTGTACATGGTTTGCTTTGGCTTAACTTTATTGGCCCAGTTCATCAGAGGCTTATTCTAGGAAGATCAAGAACCTCAAATCTATGCTTTTAAAATCTCCTTTGCCCCAGCCCTTGTCTTCAAAGTCTCACTGGAAGCTTTATAGCTAAAACCAGGGTATGTAAGGTGATTGCAAGACAGGCCATTTATCTGTGTTCCTGGCAGGTGGACAGCCAAACCAAGCACGTAATGCCTTCATTCAAATGTTTTGATGAACTAGTGGACAAAATTGTGCTATAAGCTCTGTTTTGGCTGTTCAGTTTCTCCCTCTACTTTCCCATGTAGTCATTACATCTATATATGACTAGCCATGTAACAATTGTCCTCCACTGGCCGTGTTTCCACCATGTCCTTATAGTAGGATTTAGTTAGTGGTCATGCAGCTGGAAGAGGAATTGACCACTGAGTGATTTGATGGAGTAATCTACTAGAAATTCCCCCCAAGCTTTTCCATACGTCCAGCTTAAAACCACTCATCTCATGATACTAGGTTCACTAGATCTGATCCCAGCAAAGGGGAGAAGGTGGGAGCATGCCTTTCACTAATGGCCTGCATTCATGTAAGTTCAAATGTAATGGAAAAGGCGCTCTCTTTATGAAGAGGCAAGCTAGCTGAATGTTATGAGATCCAAGCATGCTTACATTTACGTAACCACCAATGTACTGAGACAATATCAATCTTCAAGTAGGATCGTAACAATGAATATAGCTTAAAGGATTAGTTGCTTGTCAGGCAAAACAGAAGCACTCTCTTAATATTTGTTTTGAATTGAGTATTAATTGTAAAAGGCACATGAATACCTAAATACTCTTCATTTTAAATAGTTATTGCTGTTGTAAACTTCAGATGGAATTGAATAACCAAGAATAGAATTAAGGAAATACATTTCTTTCATTTTAATACTTTTTTGATGCAATATTTACTCACTCCTTTCTCACATTCCTGGAGCCATATTTATCAGACATTAATCTCCCTACTGGTGCTGCTTTGTGTGTGTGTGAAAATAAATCAGAGGAACAGTGAGAAATCTGTAGCAATAAAAATCCTTTGGCCTGACAGAGGACATTAGTTTTAATAAAGATATAATGTGCATGTGTGTGGGAGGCATTGGAGGTGTTCACCTTTCCTGTAAAATGTTTTTTTGTTTTGTTTTGTTTAGCCCTTTAGATATCAGTTATAGTAATGAGATAATAGTATAAATTGTTAAGGTAGGATTAAAGATTTTTTCCTTTTTAACTCTTGGAATCTCATAAAAAATTTGTGAGTCAGAGGTTGTTACACAAAGATATTATACCCATAATAAATTATTTTTACAGAACTAATTAATTGGGCTTAAACCTGTTGGTGGGGCTGCCAAAAGTGATCTTTGAAGTCCTGCTCAGTTTAGCAGTGCCTTGATAGTGGAATGTGTTTAATACAAATGATATTCAAAAGTAAGAAAATCCATATTTATAGCTCATGGAGTCTTAAGGTTAGAAGAGGCCTCTGAAAGTTGTGTAGCCCAAAGCAGAGCTAGCTGGGATGGTGGCTCAAAGCAGGGCTAACCTCAAACTTAGGTCATGTTGCCCAAGCCTTGTCCACTTGAGTTCTGTGTCCAGACATGCTGATTCTGCTGCCTCTCAGGGCCAGAGCTTAAACAGACCTCTCTGTGCCAGAGCTTAAACTACTGTCACTGGGAGGGTTTATCTGCATGTGCGGTGGGAAATTCCCTTGCTGCAGCTTGTGACCATCACGATGGTACAAAATGCTGTTAGATATTTAGTTCTGTGAATAAGAACATGCAACCAAACTAAATCAGAATTCTTTGTATTTTAGAGTCTGTGACTGATTTGAGTTCTGTAGCAGATAGCAAGTTTGCCTGTGCGTAAGGAGTTTGAAGAGATACCTGTGAGTTTTTTCAAAATAACCTATCATTCTGCAGTTCTGATTTCTCTTCATGAGGGTATTTGCCCTCATCCATAGATGGAATGGTTGTGATCATGCAGAGTTTTATTGAAAAATGGGCTTAGATATAATACCAAAAAATTGTCCATCTGTCATGGTTCAACCCCAGACACCAATTAAGTGCCATCCAGCCGCTCACTCACTCCCCGCCTCACCCAGAGGGATGGGGAAGAGAATTGGAAGGGAATATAAAACTCAAGGGTTACGATAAGAACAATTTAATAATTGAAATAAAATCAAACCAAACTAACAATAATAATGATAATAACAGTTATAATGAAAAGGAGGAGGAAGGGGAGAGGAATGAAATCCAAAGGGAAGGGAGAAAAGACGACTAGTGATGCACAATACAGCTGCTCACCACCCACTGACCAATGCCCAGCCAGACCCCAAGAAATGATTCGTAGCAGCCCCAGCCACCCCCTGCCATTTATATACTGAGCATGATGTCCCATGGTATGGAATACCCCTTTGGCTAGTTCAGGTCAGAACCCGATTTGCTGTGCCCGTCCAGCCCTCCTGCGAGCAAGGCCTGAGAAACTGAAAAGTCTCAGACCCAGTATAAGCACCTACCCTGTAACAACCAAAACCATCAGCATGTTATTAACACTATTCCCACACCAAATCCAAAACACAGCCCTGCGCTAGCCAACAAGAAGAAAATTAACTTTATCCCAGATGAAACCATCTCAGCTACTTAGGTGAGAGTAGGAAAGAGAAAGTAAATTTATTTTTTTGATTAAGAAGGACTTAAAAATAGGAAGACACCTCAATTAAAAATACATAGCTAAATAGGAACAAAGAAAAGAATTCTACCCAGATGCAAAACAGGCTTTTGTATATGTGAAGCTTTGGAGATGAGCCGTTCATAAGATTTTTGTAAGGCAAAACCAATAAACAAGGAAAAATTTTATTCTCTTTTCATTGTTTCAGTTTTCCTTGTTTGTAATGGGAAAAAGTACTTCTAAAATGTTTGCACAATGTTGTGTTCTCCCTTTCATCTTTTTGGGTCAGAAGTTAACCTTTTGTTCCTTGCATGTATAGTAACCTGCATTTTGTTCACTCATATAGTCTGTTTAATGTGTTGGGGTTTTTTTTGTTTGTTTTAAATTTAATTTGAGCATTCAGGCTGTTGAAAGAAACAAGCAGAAAAAGGGGAAAAAGACACCATCGAAATGTCTTATTCAATCTGTATGGTGTCAGTGATACTAAAAGAGGTGGAAAAAAAAGTGCAAATTGTGTTTTAAGTTGTTCCCTAAAATAGTACATTGCACGTTTCATAAATTTTTGAAAATGGATATTGCAAGAAAGTTCTCATCTCTGAAATATGCATGCTGGTGGAATTTGGTGCTTCTTGCTGGAAAGGAGGAGCATCTTCTGGAACAGAATATTGCTTTTTGCTGTTGTTATGGAAAGGGGCCTCACTTAGTGATCTTGTCCCTGGTTGGGCAAACGCTTGATACATGCTTCACTGTGCATGCTCCACTTGGATGTCCATGCTGTTGATATACCTTGCTATTTGTATATAACAATATTTTGAATATTGTTATATATGAATATCTGTTCCCCTGGCTTTATTTATGAAAACCTCTTCAGTTTTCTGAAGTGTGATAAAACACAACAGTTTTAGTTTAATCCTGCAAGACCACTGGGACCTGTGCCCCTCCCATATGCATAATGCCACATCAACTGTACGACACCTCCATCTGCATATTATTGTGCAGTGTCATCCTCACATCAGGTTGTGAAATTGCCAGGTAGTGTTTTAGATGATGTGACAGTATTTTAGATAATCTTCTTCACTTTATGACTGCTTGTGTGTGTCCATTTTGCTATCTCATTCTAATACCAAGTGTAAACAGGCAATGAGCCAATGAAGAAAAGCACATTTAGTATTTACAAATCAAAGGAATGTGAATGATTGCTTATACCTGGTGACATTTTTTGATCCTTTCAGAGTTACAGAAAAAAATATCTATGCCTGTCACTCAGAGAAAGAATTTTAATACTGGAAATAAAATTATGACATAAGAAAGCACCCAAACCACCTATAAAGCTTTGTAGACTCAGTAAACGGTTTGGGTAATATTCTAGGGACATGAAGCTTCAGAAGATCTTAATTTTAATGAAAGTGACACAAGGGTGGGTTTTTATCTCTCTTCGGATATAAACCGTGAAAAGAAAAGTTCATGCTGTTTTAATGAATTTTAAAAATGACCTTTTCATAATCTTAGCAGTTATAGGAAGAAATAATAAAAAAAGCACAAAAAATACTTTCAAATCCCAAACTACTTTCTGAACAGATACTTATTTCCTGCAATATGTTTGCCTTTTAAAACAGATCTAAGGGTTGGTTTATTAAATTTACATTCAATTCTTAGTGCCAAGAGAGGATTATGAGTAAAATGAGAATAATTTTTAAGTAGGCTTGTATACTAACAGTTGAAAACATTATGGTAAGACATTACTTTCTTCTCTGGAGTTTTGCTTGGCCTAAAAGTCCTAAAAATCCCAGGGCTGGTTGTAGGAAAAGCTATGTTAATTCAGGTATTATGTAGACAGCCATATGGTAGGAGAAGAAACAGAGGGGAATTTTTTTTTTGTAATTAGATAATGGTGGAGATACTGTAGACTACAGCATCCTACAGTGCCAGCTGGAAACTGTGCCGTGCCCCTTGCCAGACTGCTGAAGCTTCCCTTTTCTGAGCTTCATCAGGGCTTTTTACAAGTTCCAGTTCCTCTAAGCACAGGGACTGTCCATCCCAATAATTGGGAACATGAGTAGGTGAGCCAATAGACTGGCTTAGCTAAATAGGGAACTCATGGTTGGATCCTTAAGCTTAAGAGGTAGTGCTTAATGGTGTTTTCCTACCTGCAGGTTGATTACAAGCAGACCCACAGGGGTCTGTTGTAGGACCTAGATTGTTTAGTGTCTTTATCAGTGACCTGGAAAAAGGGATGGACTCATTAAGTTTGTGAACACCAAACTGCAGGTGCAGTGGACCTGCCTGAGGGCAGGGCTGCCATTCAGAGGGACCTAGGCAGGCTGGGGAATGGACCAGGAGGAGCAGCAAAAACAAATGTCTTGCACCTGAGGTGGACTAACCTCCAGAAGTGATGCATGCTGGGGACTGACTGACTGGGGAGAACAGCGGGCCAGACATGAGCTGCCAGAGTGTCTTGGCAGAACTGAAGGCTAATGGCATCCCAGGTGGTATCAGGAGCAGCGTAAACCAGGGAATTAAGGGAAGTGATTGTTCTGCTTTACTTGGTACTCAGTAGACTGCGTCAGCGTTGCTGTGTCCAGCTTTGAACGGTTTTTCCTGTACCATGCTGGAAGAGGGAATGTATTGATCAGCTGCAGTATGTTCAGCAGAGGCCACCAAGATGGTCTGGGCTGGAGCACTCCTCCTATGAGGAGAGGCTGAGGGAATGGGGCTTTATCAGTCTGGATGGGGAGACCTAACACTAGCCTCCTAGCACTTACAAGGATGTTATCTAAAAGATGGAGCCAGGCTCTTTATCAAAGTAAAAAGGTGGGAGAATGAAGGACAGTGGTCATAAATGAGAACAGGAGAGGTTTTGAATTAAGGGGCAGGGCAGGAATACTTAAGAAAAACTGATGGCATAATGTTTTTTTGCTTTTGCATTTATCTATATTAAACTTTTTTGACTAATTTGTAAACTTGCTGCACATCTTTAGGGTTCAGGTTTACTTTCCTGTATCTTGTTGCTTGCTAGAGAATTCTTCTGGTCATAACAGTTAGTAAAAGAACTTCCTCCTTTTCCTGATCCACAGTGAACCAAACTACCCTGTGCAACTTCTGAGGGTATGTATTTTATCTTTATTGGATAGTCAGCAGAATATGCCGGGAAGTAAAGATGCTTCATAAATTGGCCAACAATCCTTAAGTTGAATGACTGCTTTGTTGTTAATAAATCACCTTGAAATAATTTTTAATTAAATGTAGGTTAAGGTAAAATTCAAAAACACACTCTATTTATAATATTTCAAGTAGAAACCATAAATTATATAAAGAACACAAATACAGAAATGGATGAGAGGGTTATAGTTAATTGATATACATTAAGATTGAATCTGGAAGACCTCCCTCTTGTATCCAGGTGGTTTGCCGTATTTTATTTCTGGAAACCCACCTTGACAGGGATGCTGTCTTTTTATGTTGTGTTCCATATGTAGTTGCTTCTCCTGGAACCTTGGTGTGGGGGTTTTTTTGTTTTAATCTGTTACCTTTTTAAAAACCCTGAAAGGCTGTGAACATACTTAATCTCTTCCTTGAAACATCTTCATTTATACTTAAAAGAATGTTTTCTGCTGTGCTAACACAAGTACTGTCTTGATTTCTTGAAGATGGAATTGCAATTTTGTTTTATCAGGTGTCATTTTCAATTGATTTTGTCCTGCTAATAACAACTAAGGAAAACTTAAAACTTCCTGTTCTTCTTTCTGTGCCCATTCTAATTGCCTATAAATATTTGGGAGAAATGTCATCTTCAATAACATCTGTGTCCAACATTCATTAAACAATACACTTGTTACTGACATCTAAATGAGATAAGTGTGTGTATCTCACTATTGGTTGTAGATTTGGGACCAGGTGTAGCAATAAATTAGAGCTTTGGGGTGATAGTGGATTTGAGGTAGTGTGTTCTTCAGGGATGCTATAACATTATTTTCGCTTGTTTTTTTCTGCAGTGTCTTTACTGCATTCTCTTTAGATGACTTTTACTCCAAGATTTGTAGAGATTTCACAACACTGTCCTTAGTACTTCACTCAGTCATGTTTGTGCACCCGTCTCTGCTCCATCTCTCCTTGCTATGACTGTACCAAACACTTCTGTGTTCACTGACAGAACCATCTGCTGCCAGGTTTGTATGAAAACTTGTAGTCCAGGCTTGTCTCCTGGTCCAGCTAAAATCTGTCTGTCCCTCTGCCACACCTTTGATTAGCTCAAGCAGAACTGGGCCTAAAGCCATCTGCTTTACCTCTGTTGTGGTTATGTGGGCAGTGTCAGCTTTCTGATCATCTCTTGGGCCTGTAATCTGGGTGCCACTTTTGAATGGGTGTGATTGAAAGGCCTTGATGAGATCTTTATCTAAATCTCTCAGATTCCTGTTTCACAGCAACTCTGAGTAACTTATGTTCTCTTTACTTGTCCCTACAGCTGGAACTCTCAAGGTTCTCCTCATCTCTTCCCCCCCCCTCCCTGTTACTGCAACTTTCTTTTCTGTGACCCCTTTATATGCTTCCAGGGTGATCTGCAAAGATATGAATGTAATGTTTGCATTCTTAATATATCCATTCATGATCTCTTTTTTTCCTTAGTTCGTGAGAAATAGGTTGCTTATCTTTGTATCATACACTTCTGTTTTCTGCCGGGTTGTTTGGCTCTAAATGGCAACTGCTCCAGCACATGCACTTAATGATCCAGTGAGTACATCTTGACCTTTATCCCATACTGCCCATTCTGTTCAGAAATGATATTGTATATGTCTACTGCAAAATTAACATCTTCCATTTCTTCCTCCTGAATTGCTTGTGTGAATTTCTCTAAGAATTTTGACAACGTGTAGGTAATATTCTGAGACCGCTAACCATAATAGTAGTCAGCAGTGTGGTCTTTGTGGTTTGTCTATAGGGTTCTTGTATTTCCGTGACAACCTTGAGTTATAAGGGACAGTTTCTTTATTCTGGTCACAGTCAAGTGTGTTAAACTTTGGTTTCTGGACAATATTGTGATACAGATAAGTAAGGAAAAGGTGGACAGTGTCTGTCTATGTAAAGGGAGGGGGAAATAATACTAAAGGCAATCTGAAAACTGTAAGGTGTGCCTGAGTGACAAAAGTCCTGGTCAGCACCTACTCACAGCATTCAGAAAAATGAGACAGTAGTAGTAGGTGCAAGTAGGACAAGAGTTTGAACTTTGGACTGTGCTGAGACTGAGCTGCCTGCGGATGAAATGGATTGTCAGATATGTAGGAGACTAAACTGAGGGAAAGCAGTTCAATATATAATGTCAGATAAATGTGTGAACACAAATGATTCACCTTGGACTAGGTACTGATAAGTAGAAAACACTGCTGAAAGGGGGAAAAGTTAGGAAAATATGTAAGAAAATTGATAGGAAGCTGACGTGTAGTAAGAGGCAGGGAGCAAAGAGCACATGAGATCACAGTAGTTGAGAGGAGACTAGGGATTAAACAGTGTCATCAGAATGTTTTATTGCAGTTCCTGTTCACCTTCTGGAAATAAATTGGGTTTTGGCTTCCTGACAGGTCAGTCAAACAGAAAGGGTGATGTAATACGTGTTTTCTAGTGATTTGTGCCGCTTTTTTTTCTAAGGAGCAAGAACTTGCCCACCTAGAAAAAGTAAAGTTGATTGCATAGGATGATTCATGAGGGAATCGGAACATGATATATAATGCTGATATAAAGATTTCCTCAGCATTGAATACTTACCTGTATTGCTATGGATGGTTGGTTTCTTCAGTTCTATTTACTTCATTATGTAGTTGCATCTAATTCATTGTGAAATTAAGTAGGAAATAAACCTTATCTACAGACAGTAATGTTGGCCAATGAATTAATTACTAGAAAGCCATCAGCTAAAATGGCATCCGCAAAGGATGACTTGTTGCAAAGCTTTCATTTAAGATGTAACTCTTTCAGGAAGGAGTAAATGGTGTGTTCTGATATGGTTTCCAAGATAACTGTAAATAGATGAATTTTTTTCTGTTGAGTTAGAAGGTAGCTATGTATATAGATCATCAATTAATGTTGAACATATGGTACATCACTCAAGCCTTACCAGTGGACCTTTAAATTTATTTCCATTTGCCTTGATATAATTGTTTTAAACTTTTAAATTAAAAAGTTGCTTTTTAAGAAGTATGTGGAAGTGCTTCTCCTTTTTCCTTGTCCTTTCACTTCTCTCAGAAGTGATCATTTCGTTCAGATCCTCCCTTTGGACAAACAGAGCAAGCCCATTGTAAGTGAGAACCACTGTACAAAATCTCAGCCTCACAGTTGGAAGTCCCAGAACATTACATGTGATCAGTGGCAGAAAGCTTCAATAGAAAACCTTGGTCAGTGTTAATCATCTGTTTCCTTCTAACACCATATGTATTACTAATGCAGTGAATGTAGGTCTGGCTTTCTCTAAACATGTTTTTCAGCACAGGTTTGAGGTGGATGTACAACCTACAGTTTTATACATAAAAAATGTAGTCTTATTGTTTCAAGAGCAATTATAATAATTGTGACTGTTTAAAAACCAAAACAACTCTACTAACCCTTTATTGTACATAAAAAGATCTGATCTATTAAAAGATACTATTTATTTATAGTTCACGAACACAATGCTTGCTTTTGTGGTAAGGGAAGCAATCAGTGTTATTTCAAGAAATTAAAGATTTGTTCTGTGTTTTGTACTGCTTTCATACTTGAACTTGTGCAAACGGAAAAACGTTTTGATTAGTAATACAATTTCTATGCTAGAGCACACCTTAAGTGTTAAAACAAAAAAAAAGCAGCTAGCATAAAAATATATTAAAATTCTTGAAGTACCACTGGAATAACTGAAAGTTGTTCTCCTTACTAAGCACTGTTGATCAGAAGTTGTAAGGTCTTCGGCTGTGCCTGAATACAGGCTGCTTATTATGGTTCTGGTTTGGTTAGTGCTGAAAATTTGTTAATTTTGGAAGCGGGTGGTTCAGTGGTTTTTTTTCTCTGCGCAGTGAACCACTGCCTGTGGAAGACACTGGTGAAAAATGTTTGGTTTTGTTTTCTCTTGAGCTCAAACTAAAAGCATGTACTTAGAGTAGTACTTTTACACCCATTTCCAGGGACAGTATGTCTTAACTAAAACTATTCAAAGTGTGCACAGGTTCTGCACAGCTTTCAAAGTGGAAATGGAAGGCTTTCCTAGGTTGAGGCCTATGCCTTTGGGCTGTTGCATGAACTTACACTTCCAACTGTTAATCTGGCTGCTTTGCTTATAGTATAGGGGTTTTTTTCCCTATATGTATTTCTTAAGGTTTCTGTCTGCACTGGTTTGTGTGCAGGACAGTTGTATGACAGCATGTGTGTGCTTTTGGAGAGACAGAAGGGGATGGAAGGGGGTCCATTTAGTGGCTTGTCATTGTTAATATTTCTCTTTGGGTTTCTTTTTAATGCTTTTATACAAAGCAGTAACAACTCTTTAGGAGAATCTGTTTGGCTCCAGCTGTTGTTAGGAGGCAGCAGAAACAGCAGCGTGGGGAACTGCAAGTCAAACTTTGGATCCCCCCGAAGCACATAGAAATTATGCAGAGGCTACTCTTGTAATCTTCCCTTCTTGAATCCATGTTAGTTGGACACTCATAATCCATTCAGAGGACAGCTTTGTTGATTGAGAGAGGGGAAAAAAATATTAAGAATCACTATGACTTTATCTCTTGTGGTTTGCAATGTCAGTTATACTTCCTTCCTTTATGAAACAAACAGTATAAATTTGTTTTATTTAAAAATATAAAAAAGAGAGTATTAATTACCATTGTATTTTTGTTTGGAAAGTTTGGAACTCTTTAACTAAGGAGTGTCTGTTAATGTAGATTGTGAAGCAGAGAAGTAGGGTGAAATACTCTTTTGATTCATGTCCCTCTACTCAGCTTACCACAAGTGTCCCTCGGTGCAAGTGCTGTTACCAAACCACAGAAGAAATAATTAGTAGGCAAGAAACATTTGGTTTTGTATTGCAATTTGCAGAGTTCTGAAGAAACTTGTTTTCTCTGTGTATATGTGCATGTGTTTTGTGGTAATGATTATCAGTATTTAAAGAAAGATCAAAGTTACATTCTTTCAAACCTCCCCATGCAACTTAGACTTAAGTGCAGTTGTATTTGACTTCAACTTTATCTATACACGGAAATATCGCACTGTGAATTATGTTTGCTATTAAACATTAACTTAGAAAAGAATGTGTTCTGAGTAGCTATGAATTGTTATTATCCCTTTAAATTCAAGGAGAAATATGAAATTCAGGTATATGCAAGGGTAGAAATGCTGGTTTGGGGGTAAAAGGATGCTGCTGCTTATTAAATATAGTCTTTCAAAACAGACCGGGCTTGAATGGGCCACATGCTGAATTACTGTCTCTTTGGAAATGAAAAATATGCTTACTTCTTTGTTCAAGATAAGAAAAAGGATGGGAAAGTGCTGTAGGGGTTGAAAACTATATAAATCATCTTTGGACAGTGAGGCAAATGAATTGTAAGATTTAAAGAGCATAGAGGTTGTGTGACGTAAGTATTCAGTAGTATTTTCTTGTTTGTTTCAATGAGGCAAAAGATGCAATTTGGTAAGAATCATTGTGAGAACGATTGTCATGACTTATGTCAAACAGAGCTGTTAATTTTCAAGAGCCAAAAACAGTCATGGAAGGCAGGAAACAGGAATACATCCTTTAGTTATGGCACTGTAGAACTGAGACTCCCTGTAAAGATTTCCTTCTTTCTCTGAGATATCCAGAACAGGATTATGTCAGAATAAGACTCCAGCTATGTTAAATGCTTGGGTTGATCTTCACTTTAATCACAAGAGGCCAGAAAAGTTCTAAGCAACTTTTTATCCCTGCCTCCAGGTGCTTTATAACTTCACCCCTATGTTGCAAAATAAGTACTCTTTGTATCTTGTTTTACCTTAATTTTAAATTCTGTGTTAAAAGTTAGACATAGCAAAATTGAAAATTTTGGAAGCTTCTGAAATTTGGGTCAGTTTAATTGGGTTGACTTTGACATTCTTACACTGTAATATAATAACTGATGACATACGGCAGCTTTGCAGTGGGTTGAAGTTCGCTGCAGATATCCATCTGCAAGCTAGTATTCTCCATAGGTAGTTTTTATACTGAGAAGTAGTACTGTAATTAGTAATTATGGAAGTGCTTGCTGGTATATGGACTTCACTTTTTTGTTTATTTAGCAGAGGCTTTAATGGGGAAAGGTGGAGGTGTCTTTTGCAAAATAACATTAATACTTCCCCTGCAACTCAAATATATCAGAAATTTAAGAGAAGTTTAAACTTGTGAGCTGACTTGGTTTTCTTTTATCTTTGTGAAAGCACAAATTACTAATATTTTATGTGGACTCACACTATTAATAAAACTGAATTCTACAAGTAATATATCTCAATTTTTCACAGCGCCAATGAGTGTATGTTATTTTTCATTATAATGCAACCAAATTGACTCAATAGATGTATTCCAGACAAACGCCAGTGTTTTTTAACATTAGTCACTTTTTCACAACTTACATGCACTTGTGTTTGATCTGGTTTGAAGTTCCAGATCATTTGCCATTCTGTTGCACTGATTTTTATAAAATAACTTTATAGAGGCTTATTCTTCGTTTGATATTTAGTGTACTGAAGATTGTTCCATTATGTTAATCTGTTATGTATCCCAATATAGTGTATATAAGTGTTTGTAATGTAAGTAATACTACATATCTTAATGTAAAGATTTTAGCTTATTATGAATGAAGTCCATTCTCTTCACATCTAAAGAAAGGAGAATGGACTATGGCGAACAGATGAGTGCAAGACTGTGAGGTCTGTGCTGCTTTAACATATGAGCATACATGTGAACTTTCCTACATTATTTAAGAACATGACACGGAGGCTTTTGAGATTTGACTGTTAGCAGGTAATCACAATAAAGGTCTCCTCTTCAGAGAGCAAATAGTACCCTGATGATTTTACTGACTCATTTGGAGAGGAAGGTGAATATGATCAGCTAGTTCAGTACTTTCATGAAAAGCTAATTAAACTTTTTAATTCTACCTTTGAGGCATGTATTGGAAAGGTTCAAAATACCATTGGTTTTGAAGAGAGAAGTTTTGCTTACTGTCTGTTAAGAGTTCTCTGTGCTGCAGTTTCTAAAATATGAAACTGGTTTTTGCCAGGATAGAGTATAATCTTTGATATTTGATTAAAAGTTTCAAAATCTTTTGGCTCAGAGGTACTTTGGGCAAACTCTTCTTTGGAGCATAGCATGTTAGGTATATTTAACTGGTATTTCTGTGAAAGGTTTGCAACTTGAGAGGTTCAGACGATTAGTACCTTGGTTTTACTTATTTTTAACCGCTTGGCTGTGATCATTTGTGGCCAGTTACTTTTCATGACTTAGAGCCTCATAGGCTTCATATAGCTTTACAAAGATCGTAGCTGATGGCCATCAGTCTCATTCCATGCCATGTTCATCAGCATTGTACTTAATTTTCTTCCTTTTGCTGTTCTGGTTTCCCTTGCTGATGTTATTCCTGTGTTCTTTGCAGTCTGGAACTGGGTTGTGTGATTGTGGTTTTCTTTCTTTTTTTTTGTTTTGTTTTGGTGGGGGTTTTTGGGGTGTGTGTGTGCGCGTCTGCTGTTGTTGTTTTGCCGTCGTTCTTTTTCGTTTGGTTGGCTTTGTTGTTGGTTGGGTTTTTTTCCCAGGAAGACAGTTTCCAGGTTTTACAGGTTTTTGTAGCCTGTTACCTTGTTCCACTTCTACCAGTTTCCTTTGTTGCAAACAAAATTTTGAGCATCACTTACACTTATTCAGACTAAATCAGAACTGAACTGTCCCAGGTGATACTCACCTGTCAGCTGACACACTAACAAATGTATTTCCAAGATGACAAGATTGAACTTTCCTGTAATGTGGTAATGTTTAGGTCCTAGACAGTACGTGGCAAAGGGTACACTTACCCAGCAACTCAGATCCTTGATTTGTAGTATAAACACTACACAATGTTCACACAGCACTTATTTAGTATAACTTGATAGGCTGTTTATTATAAGTAAATAGTCTTGCCTGTTGAAGTAATCAATGAAATAGTTATATGCACATGAGAATTCATTATGTTCTTTGAAAACTGGTTTCTGAATGAGAATGTTAATATGAAAAGCAGATGATGCCATAGTTGTGTCTGGCACCACCAAGTGACAGTATCACTAGTCGCAGGTTGATGCTGATTGACTCTCAGCTGAATAGTTGCCCAAGCCATGGGTAGCTTAAGACAATAGTTTTCTTCATAGCTGTTTTGTATGACAAATGCACTTTTCTTTCTGAATGCCAGATCGTCCTTTCAGCCTTGTATAATGGTATGTCTCCCAGACTACTGGGGAGAATGAAATAGTTCTGACTATGTGGACTTTCATTCTCTTCCTATAGAGCAGCTGTACTTTGTATACTGTCTTGTGAGTATATGCTAGACCCTTTGTAAGAAACAGTTATAACTACAGTTCTACTACTGTGCTGTCATTGTGACTTAGTAATTAACTAGAAAATAGTTGGCTGATAACTGGAAACTTTTGAACTATATCACTGTTAACATCAGGTTGTATGCACAGAATTGTCATACAGTCGATACATACATACATACTTCCCTCAAAAAAGATTCATACTAATGGATGTTGTGTCTCCTGACAGAGAGCTTGCTAAATCCAATTCTTACGCTCTTCTCTCCAAAAGTATAGTTCCTTTAACTTTTATCATGTCATGTCAGCAAATGCAAAGATATGGCATCTTTCCTTCCTGTAATGAAAAGATGCTTTCTCTTCTTTTGTCCTTTTTTTAAAATATATATAATTATTTTTGTTCAAAATTGGTCATCAAAACTGGCATGAATCTCTGTCTACAGCTCTGAGTTGAACGTGTTGAGTCCCAATAAGAAAGACGACCTTCTGGCTTGTTTGGTTTTGGGGGAGAGTGTTTTTTGTTTCTTGTAACATCAAAGTAATGCTTCAGTTGAGATAATTACAGAAGTTTAGTAATTGAGAAATAATTCTCCATTAACTATAGTCGTAATCAGTGGTACCAGTGAGATTTTTCATAACATGGTCAGTCAATGATGCTGCTATCTTTCTAGACTGTCCTGCCTTTTGCCTTAATAAAAAGAGGGAGTGAGACAGTCTTTAAAAGCCATTATAGAATTTGTGGAACTACTAATAAAACACTCTTAGTTTTAAAGCATCTGTTCTGTAAATGAGCTATAATACAAAGCAAATACAAGCAGCTGTCCTGAAAAGCTAACAATCTGAGTACATGAGAAACAAAAGAGGAAGAGAGACAGGTCATCTCCTTGTCTCAGAGAACTCAGACATGTGGAGGTGGTGAGTAGTATGTGCTAGCTGTAGTGACCACATGTGCTAAAAACATAAGAACAGGAAAGTTTAAGATTTGGAATATGACCTAAGTCTCAAATGATTTTATTCTAGCAAAAGTCACAATGTATGAGGAGTAAAGGCTGTTAAATGGTTTATTCTCCTATTGCCTATGTATATAGATTCAAACAAATTAGGTCAGAGAAATAATACTAATTCTTTTTTGTTTTAAAGGTAAGAATCATGGATACTTTGGGGAGCTTTCAATAACATACTGTAGTTGTCCATACATAGTGTTTTGTAAACCATAATTAAGATGCAAGCTAGAACACATGTTGCCCCAGATTCACAGAAGCCAACCTTACTCACTAGTTTGACACAGAGCAGATGGCTTGTTTTAATGTAGTTGATGCAGTAAGAACGAAGAGCTGGTGTTGCTTATAATTGCTGCCGATTAAAAGACTGTAATGTCTTCAAGAAGGCATCACTATTCTCCCCTCCTGCTAAGGGTTTAAGTGAGATCCTAGACCAAATGATATTCATGCTTAGAAGATGCCTGAATATCAATTGGATCTTAAATTTGTGGGGTGTATGTTTGTCTGTAGATAGATTATTCCAGAGGGCTGGAATGAAGCATTTTTATGTAATTTGATGCTCTTTGTGTAGACTCTGGGCACAGAAGACAAATTAAGAAAGTAAAAAGATACTGAGTGTGTGCTCCCTAAAAAGCTTTTCTTATTAATTCTTTTTTTTTCTCCTTACTAAAATCTAATTTTTTTTTTTGAGGAAGACTGTTTTCATGGATGAAAAAGGTTAAGGTACCTTGTCAGGCAGATGCAGTCTGCTTTGAACGTGCTTGACTACTGTGGTGGCAAGTATTTCACAAAACCATGCGGTAGATGTACAGGGATACTGCATCAGGAACTAGGTCATCCAAGGAAGTTGAGCAGTAAGCTAACAACCAGTAAATTGTATCTTTCTGACTCTGCAGAACGTTTAACAATACTGGAGAAGGAGGAGGCCAGAATGAAAGGGCAGCTTTAACTGTTTTAGTCATGAGTAGACTGGACGCGCTAGTGCTCTTCATGGTGGAAATAGGGTAAGAATTACTATTAGACTGCCAGCTGGTTGGGAGAACACAAGCACTTGACTAGCATACAGTAACAGGAAGGTGGATAAGCTGTGCCTTTTAGCATTCAACAGTGAATGCAGAGTACAATAAATAAGTGGATCAGGCCTTATTTGTGCTATCACTCCATTAACTTCAGTTAGTTGACTTTAGCAGGCTTAGCTTGGGGATGAATTAGTGCCATAATGTTTAAATAGAACAAAACCATGTAAGCTTTCTATAAACATGTATTACGTTTCTGGTGAACGTTAAGGGTAACACATTGAGGAAGGAAAAAATGGAAGGTAAAGAGTGTTCATTATTCTGTTCTGAGAAGTACAGGCGTAGGTCAAAGCCAAGCTGTTTGCTCTTGAAGAGTTGTATTGTGAATAAATTGGCATCAGCATCACAATCCTTGATCTCCTGTCACATAATTCAGTGTTTTCTCTGGGCTGTTTTAGGAGGAGAACAATTAGAAAAGGTTGTGTTCTCATTCATATCTGAGTTCCTTGCTTTCACTAGAGTAAACAAGATCTATGGTCATTGAAACATCCATTTTGATTAAAATTTGAACTACCTTTTGCATCAGAGACAAAAATATATAATGCCCTGTCTCTTGCCTTTGATTATCACAGCTCAGTGATTTAGATAGTGCTTTGGAACGGCAAAACTTTGGCTGACTGCCATGATACACAGTAAGCCCAGAGAAGCTAGGAATCAGTAGCTAATAATGAAAATTTAATTTTATGATATTTCCACCCAGGTAAAGTGAAATGCATCTCTTAAGTCAAGGTGCAACTCTTTGCCCCTTTCATGTGTTAAAAGATATTTAAGACTTTTTCAATGTTGTTTTGACACACTCAAGGCTTGAAAAATTTAATACTTCAGTGCTGACCAAGGTACGGAATCATATGAGGTGAAGGACCTGTCAGCAGAGATCCAAAATGATTCTAGAGTGAGAAGCTGGACTTACCTCATATTGATGGCATTTCCATTGGGATGTAGGTCCTGAAAAATCTTAGGAAAGTTTTTGTGTTTTTTTTTATTCATAGTGTTCTTATTAATAGCTTAGAGCTGGTAAGGGGGGACTTCCAGGCAACCATGTCACTCTTTATTTGTCTTTAGGGAGTGACTTTTTTTTTCCTGTAATTTTTCAAGCTGTGCCTAGTTTAAATGGCAAATACTATTTATATTAGCTATAATCCTCTACTTAGTCCCAGTGTGGTTTTTGTACTGCACGGTGAACTGCATTAAAACCGTACAGTGCAACAGTTATTACAAGAGAAAATAGAATACAAAACCGGATTCCGAAGGTTGTTTCCTTGCTCTGCCGTTATTTCTCTTCTGCTCCAGATCAGGCTATTTTTGTACTTGGTTGTCACTGTCCCTTTTTGGGGGCCTGAGGAGTAGCACAGTTTAAAACCAGTCTTTGTGTTGGAGATTAATTTGTTTCTGAGGAAAAGTGCCATCTCATGAATCTTTGTGCTCTCATAAGGAGCTAAGGGGTGGACCTTTCATTTCCAAGAAAGTAGGGTGTGGGTTTTTTTTCTCCTTTTTAAGTAGATCAATTTTTCCCTTATTTAAAGACTTTCCAAAGAATTTTCTAAATTGAATAATTACTTTTGTCTTTTTGGTGAGAATTGAAAAATGAATAGATATACTCAGTTTGAGGTGATCCTTAATTGCTGTTCTGCAAGTGGGAGCAGGGGGAAGAGCAATTGGGCTTCTACAATAAAGATTAACTCAGGAATGCAGAGAGCCCAATACATGTTTATTATGTTTAAATAACTTAAAATGAGAAATCACTTTTTAATGAATACTCTGTTAAAGAAAACCAAAACACAACACCACCCACCCCCAACAAACAATGAAACGCAAAACAAAACAAAAAAAAACAACCCCACTTGTCTCTCCTGAAAATTAGCATGTAGAACTAGATGATATCCATGACCATGTGGTGCTTGCAATTATCATTGTTTTGATTGCCTCCAGTTAATAGCAACTCCCTTGAAATGTCAATTTTTTCCTGTATTTTTAATGTTTTCTTTGTGATTCCCCTCCCCCCCTCCTTGCTGAACTTAATTTCTGGTCAAATTGAAGCTGATGTTTGTTTTCATCCAGGATGCAAGATTACTTTCAGCTTTGTCTGTAGTCTCACTGACCTGTTCTTGTTATAAAATTATAATACCTCCCAGTCTAGGTGTATTGTGTGCAGTTTTTGAAATTTCCATTATGCAGCAAATTTCCATTACTATTACTCAGTTTTCTGCCTCTGTTTTCTCATAGTGCACAGAGCGTTCAGATACTGTTCCCAGCCCATCATTAGCTTTTCTTCATTCTTTGTAACGATGGAACAGCTGCATCTGAAATTTCCAGGAACATGGGTTAAATCAAATTGAGCCCTACATAATTGGTTAAAGATAAGAAAAAATAATTGATTGGGGATTAAGAAGGGGTGGAGGGTATCGGCTCCTTGAACTTGGAAAAAGCAGCTGTGTATGGAACCAGCTCTTTGGAATTGTATTTTCTGCTTTGTTAGCAGCAGCAATAGTACTCATTTTCAAATCTGAGATGTTAAGCATTTCACAAAATAAGCATTCACAAACTTGATGGTCTTGCATCTCTCTTTTTAAAGATGATGTCATAGCTGTCCTAAATAATATTTTAGAATGTTACGTAAATACTCTCTCTTTAGAATACATTAGAACAAATGTTGATTATATCAGAATTAAATGCAAATTTAAGTGCCTAGCATTATCATTATTCACATTTGTGTGGTGAACTTCTAAGCTTTAAATACCAACTGATATGAGAGGGTAAAAACAAGGTGATGGGCTTATCCAGGGGCAGCTGTTGAGAAGAGATGTCAGGATGGTAACACAGATGCTATGCGCTGATTTTACTTGTAAATTCTGGAGCCAAAGGTTGTGATGCATGTCATTAGAAGGCATTTTTAGGGAGATAGAGATTGAAAATAGAGAAACAGACACCTTCTCTCTCCTACTCACACTTTTTCCCACTTCAAAAGGAAAACCTGGAATGCTTTTCTCGGCTATTACTGTATGTGTGGTCTGAAGAAGTCACACAAAAGCCTGCATTTGTTGCTGTTTCACCACTAACTCCATGTGCTACAGACAAGGGACACCCAGGATATGTTGCTCCAGAATAGGTCAGTTCCAGTTTCACCAGGAGTCCCTCCTGAGAGCAAAGCTCTAAACCAGCTGAGTTAGCAAACCACCTTGCTGTGACCAGGCTCACCAGAGCTAACTGGTTTAGTCTGCAAGCATGAGCTTCTTGTGTGTGCATTGACCTTTGTTGCAGTTTTATTATTCTCACTCTTGTGTTTTGAAACGACTGGTTCAGTGTGCTATACTGATTGCTAAAATGATCTTTACCGAAATTTCATGTCAATCTGAGTATATCAGTTTCTCTATTTTGTGTTTTAGTCACTTTATTTCAAAGTGCAAATACACTTTCACCAGTGCTGGGGAAGATGAACTTTGGAAATAGCAAGCTTGAATGCCATGTGGTTAACTCTTTCTGCCATTTTGGCTGCCTATTTGTATTAAAGCTCAATCCCCGAACATGGTCCTCTCTATGTTGTGATTTACACATTACAATTACGGTGGACTTAAATATATTTCTCTTACATTACGATAGAATTGTTTTGCATGTGCAGGGTGAAACTGCCCTGTCTCTGGCTAGTGAGTAATCAGAGTAGGTCTTTCTCTGAATCTTCCCTGTTGGAGTGGATTTGCTTGGGGGCCAGCAGGAGACAGGTTAATTCTGTACCCTATGATTAAAGCATGCACCTGGGATACAGTACACAAAATGCTGTTTGAGCTGAGAAGACCAGGTACTTGTGTACTCGCGTTATTTCAGGTAATGGATTGCCTGCATTATCTCCTACTGCTGGGAGAGAAATTATTCCTGGTTGGGCATTTGTGACTCTTATTTCATCAAATTGTTGAAATATCTTCTACTTATAGCATCACTGTATTTCAAGAAAAAGTTATTCTTCTGTTTTTACTTTCTTATTAAGGGTGATTTTCAATGAAAATTCTTAGCTAGCTCCAGCCAACACTTTGGTGTGTTGTTCATCTCACCACCACCCCACCCCCACCACCCCCCAAAAAAAAGGGGCAAAAATAGCCTTGTCCCAGGAATGCTAATAGTCGGGATAGTAAAGTATGTAAACTCCAGACAAATCCATTGTATTCTACTGGTTATTTAAGATAGTATCTGCATTAATTTATTTTGAAGAACAGTATTTCCTAGATACTTCTTTTTAAAAGATAACCCTGAAACTCAGAGGAGGATATTGAAGAAAATATTGCCATTGTTCCTGTGTTATTTGAACTGAAGTGGGGGAATGGTTGAAGCATGACCAAGAACTATGATATTAAGTTCAAGAATGTTGTGGTTTCCATAGAAAGATCTAGATCTGTCATAGCTACTGAGTTAATTGCTTATAGGATTTTTCTTTTTCCTCCTCTAAATAAAATTCTATTATGATTCATTTTGGCTTTACCTTCACTTCAAACTTCTCAGAAATTTGCTTAGTTTTTACCAGTGCAAAGTTGCCTTAGCCATTCCTTATCTGAGCAAGCAGTTGCATATAAAAATGTATTTGTTTCTTTTTGTAGTCATCGAAAGACAAGTATGTAATTTGAACTGGTGATGAAGTTCAGCTTAGCCTTGAATAGAGTGATGTGGGGTGCTGTCACACTTTCATGGTGTCACGTTGGAATTGCCCTGCTTCCACAAGTGCTCTGGCTTTGAGTGACGCAGGTCTGTCAGATGGCTGGCACTGAAACTTCAGAGCTTTGTTCAGTCACATTGACAATTTATATTACTTCTGATGTTCCGTGTCCTTTTTTTTTTTTTTTTTCCCCCTGATACGAAGTAAGTTTATTATAGGTGCAAGGTATTTGTAAGGATAGAGCAAAGCCCCTTTGTGCATCTCAAGCTAAATGCAGATGTTCTGAGTGCTGCCAAATGTAAATTTTAGGTGTTCGTTTGAGGAGGTGCAGTTCAGTTCCCTGTATTCCCTATAAAGTATCTTGTGAAAATAGATGTCTTAAAGTGTGATTCATAAGAACTATAGTTTTATTTGCTTTACCAAGTAACTCTTGAACAAGAGTCATAATTGGGCTACAAATTCATACTTCTTGCTCGCTCACTGTCTTACCTTATGCACTTGTATCTCGGTCCCTCTATCAGCTAGTTTCTTGGCCAAGAAGGAGCCGATGTTGTTGTTCTACATGTTTTTCTTAAATTCCCAGAAAACTCTGGAAATCTTCAGAAGGCTGCTTGGGAAAATGACATTGGATCCAGCGATCACGAGCTGATACAGTTAAAATCAAATGGAAGAATAAACAAAGTAGGAGTGTACATAAAGGCTTTGGATTTCAAGGGGGCAGATGCTGATTAAACTAAGTGTACTGGGTTAATATAAGGAGTATATCTGAAGAATTTGCATGCTTGGTGTTTCTTCAGGTTGAAAACATTAAAGGTATAAAGTATCTGCGTGCTAGATGAGTGAAAGAATGTAGAGCCAGACTTTAAATTTGGCTGATGAATAACCACCTCAAGAAGGATATTGAGAAGTAGCAGAGAAGAAATAATGGAATAAAATTCGCAATATATATTTACCCAGGTTGGATTATGACAGATTCATTAGGCAGTTTTCTTCAGAAGGAGAGTGTTTTTCAGATGAAGGAAATGCAGAAGAGGCATAATCTATCTGGACTTCAGTGAGTAGTTGATATTGCCTAGGAAAGGATTGGTTTGGAAGGTCAGGGTTTGACAGAGTGTGAGACTTGGGTGGAGAAGATGGTAAGATACAGTATTCAGTGTAGAAGTGTCAGGCTGGCAGTTATGCTTAGTGGAATTTTTTAAAGGTTAATTCTGGGACCAGCTCTCTTTTTAATGTTTTCATTTATGCCACTGACACAAGGAAAGTCAGTATGCTGATGAAATTTGTTGATGATGAAAATGTGGAGGCAGTAGTAGTACAGAAGGTGATCATGGTGTTGTATTGAAAATATTGGATTATCTCAAAGACTGAATTAATAGGAACAAAATTAAATGCATTAATATAAAAGTATCCTGTACATCATGGGTGGTTAAAAGCAGTATTTTGTAATGCAAGCTTGAAGGCTCATGTCATGGAAATGACTGGACTAGAGAACAGCATTGCAAGATTACTGCATTGCAAAGGTGAGACAGTTGTGATTTTATATGGGAAAATGGAGAGGCATTTGCGGTCTATTTAAGGGTGTTCTAGTATAATTTTGTAAATTCCTGAAATATTATGTATAATTCTAATCATGCATACTTAAGAAAAACGAATCAAAGCTAAAGCAGATGCAGATTAGAGTGAATTGTAGAATCATTCACTTTGGAAAGGACTTTGGGAAATTTTCTAGCCCAGCCTCCTGCTGGAAACAGGGTCACCACTGAATTCAGACCAGTTTGCTCTGGGGTTTGTCGGTTGAATCTTGAAAATCCCCAAGGACAGAGCTTTCAAAGCATCTGTGAGTAACCTCTTTCACTGCTTTGATGTCCTCGGGGCAAAAGCTTTTTTTCTTATCACAGTTCAAAGCCTCTTGTTTCCATTTATGGCTATTTTTTCTTGTTGTTCTGTTTTGGACCTCAGTAAAGAGGTCCTTGTCTTGGTAATTTAGGCATAGGAAGGCTGTTAATAGGTGCCCGCCAGGCCAACCAAGCCAAACCTCCACTCAGTGGGACAGACAGGTTCTAGAGCAGCCTTCCAGGGAGTGTAAAAACTGGGGTTCTTCATTGTATTCAGGTGGCTACATTTCCAGAAGAGATACCATGAGATGATGTGTCCACCTCAGGAGTGAACTGGAGTCTAGAACCTGCAGGTCACTGCTGACTTGGCTTGTGTAATGCTGCTGTTTCACTTAGACTGTTATTCAGGCTTGGTTCACTCTCTTATGTGAATTTAGTGGAATTCAGTCAGTAAAGTGTACTGCATGGTGCTGTGAGGTTTCTCTTTGGCCTAGAGTCATTAGGAAACTTTGATGCATCTTTGGAGAACAAACTTAATTCTTACAATTACAAACTTGAACTAGCAAGTAAATGTATTGGATTTTGAGAAGTGAAACTTCAGTCTGTATTTCTGGATGCTCTTACCTCATCGCTTTCCCTTCTGGTCCATTGTTAGTTTTTAATTCAATTTCACATCTATTAAGAAGAGGGGAAAAATAGTCTTGTGCATGTATTTTTATCATAAACAGCTGAAGAAAAGCAGTTAAGCTTGGGGTTGTATAGTATGTGGTGATACAACACTTTTCCTCCTCTGCATTTTAATTGTAAGATGGGAGGAATCCTAAGCTGCTACTGGAGCATAAAATTGATAACAAAATAATTTGTTTAACTGAACAGGTGGGAACTCACTTAAACATCAAGACACATCGTGTAGGTTATAAATTTTTCGTTTCTTGATGTTTGAGTGACTTCCCATTTAATTAACTTTAGCTGTGATAGTAGAAGCACTGTGGCACTAAGACATTTTGTAGTTATGCCTTAAAGAATGAACAAACTCTGTTGCAGACACCTGTAACAAACAAAACACAACTTATTCTACATCTGCATATACGTGACTCAAAATTTTGTTCCGAAAGTTGTGATCGCAGTTGTTACTACAGTCTTTGCATGCGCATATATATATATATAAATAAATATATCTAATTTAGGGAGGGGGTTGGTTTACAGTAAATAATCTACACTGAAATTCTTTATTGTGTATGTGATGCAACCGATGGGTAGTTACTGGAGCTGTAATTATGAGACTGGTGTTGGCTGGAGGGGGAGAGGGTGAGGTTTGCATGCTTGAGATCACAAACAGAATGTGCTATTATATAACTGTGCAGAGGGGATGTAGTCCACAAATTGTATTTAATCCTACTTCTGATACTGTGGCTCTTCTTAACAGCTTTCATCAGTAATGCTGCAGTTGGTGCTGTAATGCAGAAGTATGAGGATATGATCCTTAACCAGTTTGCTGTAACAAAAAGCTGGAATTCCCTTTGGTAGCCTGAAAAAAACCCTAAAAATAGGACCATCATTGCTTTTCCACAGGGGACATAACAAGCTTCTCAGGCCATAAGAATCACAGAAGTGTCTCAGGATCAAGACTCTTTTTGACAACAGTAGGTGGAGGGGCTTTAAGCATACAAGGGATACTGGTACAACTTCCTTCCTAACTTTTAACTTAGGAAATAGGATACAGGGTAGCTATGACCACTAAGAATCCTTTCATAACTTGAAAAATTAAGATTTGCTGCTTTTATGTCAAAACTTCTCTACCTAACCAAGTTTTTTTCCCCCTACACTTCCCTTTGAGTAAATGTGTATATACATACGCTCTTTTTCTTTTCCTTTTTTTTTTTCCTCTTTCTTTTAGATATGAACTTTCATTAGTGGCATTTTGCCAGAAAGGTTTGTTTCAGATCCCCTATAGTTCGTTTGAACTGGGGTTCTCAGGCTTGCAGAATTAGTAGCAGTTGCGAGCCATTAAATTTCCCAATGCTCTAGGGGATAAGATTAGACTCTAAATTTAAAGCCAAATTTTGGGATTCTTTGCTTCAAACCCTTTGAGGTAGTTCGATGTGCAACTCAAGACTAAGATTCCTTCAAACCCAGATTAAGAAGTGTAAATATAAAGATAGATACATCTTTTATATATGCGCATATATATATATAGACAAACATGCAAACTAAACGTGTCAGTAGCGTGCTGTACTATAAATAAGAAAATACTTTAACCTTTCATTAGAGCAGCTGTTTCCTTGCACTTGATGCAACATCTGCTTGACTGATTTAAGGATTTATTTTGGGCTTCTGCTGATATTTGGTGATACTCTCTTTTTTTTAAAAATGAAAATATTCTTCCTGCATTTTACACCTACTTTCTAGTATACCCTGTAAAATTACTAGTTTATCTTGATGTACCTTTTCTATTTCATACTAAGACTATAAGAAGTGCTCTTCAGCAACAAAAAACTTCAACACTATGAAGTTATCAATCTTGGGAAGTTGGAGCGGAAAGAAGGATCTAACATTTTTCACTTTCTCCCCTCCCCACATTGCTTATATTGATTTTTACATTGTATATTAACTGCAGAAGTATGACTTAATCGAATTTTCCAGGAAGCCAAGTTAGGTTTGGTTATTTCTCTGTGATATTCTCTTTTCTGTATTCACTTCAGTGTGCCTGGTAATTCAAAACTCAGTAGTGAGAGTAAGAAGAAATGTGTCTCCTTGATGTTATGTTAGCTGAAGAATAACTTTAGTTCTATATTAATGCTGTGCCCTAATCGTGTTTTAAGTGCTGAGCAAGACTAATCTTCTGGGATTTTTTTAATTATCTCCTTGTAGGATCCAAATCAGGCAGTTCTAGGGAGCTGATGGTTTGGTGTTATCTCTACTGCCTAGGAAAGTGTTATGATCTTCAAAACAGGTAATCCCCACCACAGATAAACTACACACAAATGAAGGAAAAGAAATCATTAGATAACCTGCATGAAATCAGAGTTGAGGGACTACTTAGCCAGAGAGAGCAAGCTAAGGGAGGAGTGATGTCTCAGGAGCCAGTTAAAGTAGAGGAAATTGATGCAGGGCAATCTGAGTGAGAGGCAGGAGGGCTGGTGGTGAAGGAGCTCCTTGCCACTAGTGCCTACAGCAGGCACTGCTGCCCAGTATTTGGGGTTGTTGCTTTGTTTTTTAAACAGGCAGCCCATTCCCAAGCACAATAAGAGTTTGTGACACAGTCTAAACCGCCTAAATTTTTGGCAGTATGTTGGTGTTGTAATGAGATGCATTAATGCTTAAAGGATAATTAAAGATAATGAGGTATAGAGAAAGTGGAATGGAGTGCAGTATACCATGCCTCTGAAAACTGGAGCATGGCAAGCTGACTTTTGGTGAAAGGAACTTACTTCCTACATAGACGATTTTATAGTTTCATCTGAATATGTACATAGTAACTGATGTGGTGCCATATTGCAGACTGTTGGTTAAATAGGAGAAATTAGGATTTAAAAGGGAAATTGTGAGTGTGTGAAAGGGCCTAACATAAAGGACCTTGCTGAGAAGAGGGGAAAACCAGCTGAGAGCGAGAGCTTGTTATTGGAATCATTATGGATCAGTTTCAGATCAGTCTTATGTTTTCTGATTCATTAATGACAAAGGTACATGTAAAGTGATCTTGCTGCCAAAATTTGTTGATGACATGGAGTTAGCATGTTAAAATGCTCTTAACATAGAAAGAAGTGTTACACAGAGATTTTGGGAGGATTTCATAGGCCATGGGCCCAGGCATGGGGGAGATCTGAAACATCTTTGTGGTGCAGAATGCATCTTTCCACCTAGCCTCCTTTCCCTGGGAGAGATGGAGTAATAAGAGTGGGATGAAATTTGGAGCCTTGTGCTTTAGGGTGTTGCAGCCAAAATGTCAGTTATAAGCTTGGAGGCTGAAAAACTGAAAGGGTCAGAGTAGAGAAGGGTACGAAGTAACTGAGCAAACGGCATGGTGCAGTTGTGAAGAAGCTATATGTGCTCTTGGGACACAGTCACAGATGGTACCAGTAGACAGAGGAAATTACTGGTGGTGTTACACAAGCATCTGGCGAGGCATCATTTAGTATACTTCAGAAATAGTCATCTGTCTTGAGGAGAAAAGAGAAGAAATTGAAATGTGCAGAGACAAGCTCCTAGAATGAATGGAGAAATGGGTATCTCACTAGAGAAAACTTGAAGAGCTTGTCTTGGGTAGTCCAGCTGAAGAAACCATATATGTAAGAGCTGTCTCCACCTGTGTATGTACAGACAACAAAGAGGTGAAAAACTGCTTAAACTGAAATACAATATAAGCAAAACAAATGGACATAGTCTGGCCATTGCTAAATTTAAGCATAGCGGTTTGAAGTTGTAATTGATTACAGTAGTGGAGTTTGGGAGTACGCAGGAATAATGGAACTTGGTCTGCTTTTTCTGCTAAATCTTGGTGAGATTTGAAAATAACTCCTTAATCATTCTGGAAATACCAAAGAAAACAGAACTTTAATGTTTATAGCCAGACGTGTTCTGAATTTTTATGAATAATTGTCTTTGACTAAACAGCATTACTGCAGCTTCGCTCCTTTCCTGGTATTCAGGGATACTCTTACAGTGGCTGTGGTGCTTTCTCAGGCACAGCTACTACTTAGCTTCTTTCCTGGACTAATGGCAGAACTTGTATTTTTTGAAGGGCATTAGCATGGGGACAGGGAGGGGAACCTAGCCCTTTTATGCTAACTCTTTTTATCCTGGCCACACTTTGAGACAAGAGACTGAATTGCTTTTTGGAGGGGTCATTTTCTTTGTTGATCTGGAAGTGTGCAGGATGATAGACATTGTAATTTGGATGTCTGCATTAGGTTCTTGAAGATAGGTAGGATGAATCTAAGCCAAAGCATTCAATAGACAATAGACAATCTGTCTGGAGAGCTTCTGAAATAAGTGGTGAGGCAAGGCTGTCATGTTCAATGAATATGATGTGCTGAGATGTTTGACCCTGAAGAAGTTGTAAACTTGGGCATTGCTGTAAATTTTTCCTTTTGTATCTGATCTAGAAAACAGCTTACTAAATTCCAACAAGAAAAGCTTTGTCGCAACTTAACTTAAAATGGGAGCCACAGTTTGAAAGTGCGATTTGGAAAAAAAGCGTCTGAGCAGTTAGTATACTGAAGTCTTGCTAAAAGTTGGTGCAGTTTAGGCTTGTAGGCCAAAACATAAGAGCACCTAGACTCCTACTTGCCATGGGCATTGGTAAGTGCTAGCTACTCAAACACATTTTGTGACCTTGCTTAGTTGCTTGAGGAGCCAAAATTTAATCTCTTTTGCATTGTAAGTAATGTCATAGTGAGCTCTTTATACAGGTTATTGTAATGCTATATGGAAAAGGAATTATAATCAGTAACTTGCAATTAGAAGAGAGGAAAATTGTAGCTGAAGATGCTGATAGTTAGATACAGGAAATAGATGATAGAAAAACTATGATGTGGTGTTATTACTGTATTGCATGATCTCCACCACTTCGCTTGTAGTGAAAGACAGTGGTAGAACAGAGTTTCAGGTTCAGAAGACTGGCAGAGGGATTCAAGTTCAATGGCAGCTGGGACTGAGGAAGGATGCTGTCTGACTCCCTGGTGTTTTGTAGGAGTTGCAGCAGGTGAGATGAGGGTGGACGAGTAACATACTGGAGGAGGCGTGCTAGGGCTTTTGCTGAGACTCACAGTCTATTCAGGTGCATATTTTAATATTTTTAGTGCTCTCTCTTCAGGTTAATTTTTCAGATTTGTATTTTTCCTCTTCATTCAAGAAGATAGGTTGCCAGTGTGTCTTGGCTGGAATTTTTTTTTTATCTGCTGAAAGCTTATTGTAATGGCACAGTTGATTGATTCAGTCACTACTGATCAGAATCTTCCAGCGTTTATCATCAAAAATGCCAACTGTTAGAATTTAATTTTCCTAAATTATGTGCAAACGAAGAATTTTATTGACCTGTTTGACCACCCTCTTAAACTGTTTTCTCAAATCACTTTGGATCAATCTTTTTCTAAAACCAATGGCACCCTTTTAGTAACTTTAAAAAACCCAATAGCAATAATAATAATTTGTCTTTTCTGGATACTTTCCTAATACTGCATTTATTTTTTGTAACAGATAAATTTGCGTCTCATCTTGGTAAGTGGGAAAACGAAAGAGTTCCTATTTTCACCAAATGACTCCGCTGCAGATATCGCAAAACATGTGTATGACAACTGGCCGATGGGTGAGTAGCTGTGTGGCTTTGGCATTTTAACTGTCGAGCTAGAAGCTCCGCTGTATTTTCAGACTAAAGTATCAATAAACCAAACTCAGTCCTCGGTGTTCAAATTAAGTATGTTTATTGTGTATCTGGGCATAGATTAATATAGAAATACAATTGTCATCTTGCATTCTTTTTCCCTGTTTCTTCGGTTGGGCAGTTTTTTAGATGTCTGGACTATTTCCCACTTTATTTCTAAAATTTGCTTCCCCAAACTGAAGTACTTCTTTCCCCCTATCTTTAGATACTTTTCTTGATCAATCTTGTTAGAGGTTCTATAAAGTGTGAGGAGATGTTGGAGATATAAAGCCTCTTATGTGAAAACAGCTAATGTAAAACACGGCATGTCATAGGAATGCATTAGTGAAATTGAGTCTGAAGTACTTCTTCCTTACTGCCTTATCTTGGAATGGATCTGTAATACTGATATTTATCCAGGAAAAAATCAAATATAAAAGAACATTTTAAGAGACATTAAAAGACTGAGGAAAACTGAGGTTGTTTGTATGAATATATTTGGCATTACACAGGAATACTAGCTTCAGAAAATGGAATTGAAAGCTTACGATGTGTATTTACATATGTGAATAGTTCCACAAAAAGAAGGTGCTTCTGTTCTCCCCAGCTATGATTTCATGGGAAAATAGCCAAAACACAGACATAGCATTACATATGATGAAAAAAAATGCTTCTTTTGGTACAGGACTTCATTTGGGTTACTGTTTTGATGTTAAGACTACTATTCACACAAACTTAAAACATTGCAGTATCTGTTTCTGTGGTGCTTTTGTCAAAGAGGTGTGGTGGATGATAGTAATTCATGCCAAAAAGTTAGTGTTGATAATCCATATTTTAGGCCTTAAACTGGTCTTTGAGGACAGGAAGAACAGGCCTTCAGGGGACTTACTATTTGTTTTGTTGGGATGCGGCACTATGTATTTAGTAAAATATATAATGGAGGAGGGTTTTAGTCCTCTGAAGTATTAGATATAGATGTAAAACACTTTTACACTAAGAAATCTGGTTGATGTAGCATCTATACAGCTACATATTTTAATGTACAAATTTTATTGTGTGCCTACAACATAGTTGTCATGACCAAATGTTCTTTGTGTACTTTTATCTGAATTAGTAAAGGCATTACTGTGTTTTTTCTTACTCAAGTTTATTCCTGAACATGTGGTCTCATGTTTCCAGTCTTGTAAAGAGCTTGCAGGCTGCAGATTCTGAGTTCATAGTTGGGAAGACACTCAGACTTTAAAGTCTCTTTTTTTTGAAGAAAAAGAAAAATAGGACCAGACATGGGAGCGTTTAATTCAAATACCTGCTGTCCTGAGGGAGTGCTCTAAATCTTGATGAATATTTAGTTGCCTGTGCAAAGAAGAATACTGTCAATTTAGAAGACTGAGGAAAAATCTACTTCAGAATAGTGTATAGGTTTTCACAAACGTTAGCCCACTAGCTGTTCTCAGACTGAGCGCACTGCTTTTTGCCACTGGACTGAGAAATCTTCATGAGGACTAAAGTTTCCTTGAAATAGACATGATAGGAAATGATTGCTTTTACCATCATTTTGACTTGTCTTGATCTTATGGGGAAAAAATAATGAAATATCCTCAGTCACCTGCTGGCAGGATTAAGGCAAATCACTCCTTCCTTTTTTTGGCAATATAGTTGTTGATTAGGGATCTCTTGACTTGTAGTGGTAAACGCCAGATTTATATTAATGTATATCATCTAGCTACGTTATCTGTTCTCTTCTCAGCCCCCCCAGTTTCTTCTAAATAATATTAACTTTTTTTCTTGTACAGCAATTATCTGCTGAACTTAAAAAAAATATATGTGAGTTAGGTAAATATTTTTTCTCCTTGGCTCATTTAATCATCAGTGGAAATTAAAAACTGAAATAATGTCAGAAAGAAATGTTCATACTGCCAGACAAGAAGCAAAAAATTAAAAGGATGGATAAATTGGCAACTTAATGACGAGCAAAATACCTGTGCAAAAATATAGTCTGTCTTCTTTTGGTTGCTGTTTTACGTCATTATGGCACTGTAAACTGACTGAACTTCTCCTCCTTACAGCCATAGTATAGTAGAGTTCAGACTGTGTGGAGTAAAAAAAAAAAAATAAATTTGGTGTCTTCAAAAAAAAATTTTACCCTAGCATAGCAAAAAGGGTATGGGCTTGAATTGCAATGAATTGCAAGAATTGAATCGGACCCTGAGTGTGGAAATATTTGAAATTTGAATAGCTCTGGTTGTCTAATTTGATCTAATCTTACAAACTAGGCACATGGCAGCACCCGGGGACACTGCAGCCTCTGCTGTTGATACTGGCCCTGCCTCTGCTGTGTTCTGGGGCGGCGATGGCTCCTGCTGCCCATGTCTCTGCCTCCTTGCTTTTTCACACCATATGCCTCTCCTACACTCTCTGCAGCCGTGGCTTTTGTTTTAAATGCTTCCCCTTCTTCCCCTTTCAGTTCTTCTTTTGTGGTGCCAGTTGCTACTGCTTGTATGTTAATTGTATATTTCCAGTGAACAGGTTGGTTTCTGTTGCTTGCCGTGATCCCTTGCTGAATATTCATCTTGCTATATAAGCACTACAAAAGCAGAAAGAGAGAACATTTGTGAACAGCTGTGCCAGATATCTGGTCAGCTAAGAAACAGAAGACACTGTATTCCCAGGGAGCCCGTTCAAATTCAGCATTTCAAGGTTTTATGGTATTTGTTTTGAAAGCAAAGTGCGTATTTATTTTTTGTTCACATTGTGACAGGGAACAGTAAGAGAGTAGGAAAGCATAATTTAACCTTATAAATTATTTATGACAGCTTAAGCATTATAGGAAATGCATTATAGGAAAATGCATGCTTGCTTTTCCCGAATCCCTGTTTGCCACATAAAAACATCCACAGATTGTCCTTTGAGAAGTTCCTTAAAATGTATCTGTCACTGTCTGCTCTGTGAGAGCCCTCTGTTCAGGCTCTCCACAGTGACTGTTCCAGGCTGCTCAGGTCACTGCCCCCTCTGGACATGTAACTGGTTGGATCTGGCCGTCATCGAACACAGCCTGAGCAGCCTGCGGAGCGGAGTGGAGAGTTTTCAGCGCTGTGATCTGAGAATCCTATTTCAAATGACCCATCACATGTGCTTTTGCTGCGCGTGTGGCTGCTTCCCATTGCTGGAGAACGGCTCCAGTTAGACAATTAGCTGGTGAGGAGGAGTATGGCTTGAGAACCTTCTGAGTGGGAAGAAATTAAGGCAATTTTAGCAAAGCAGATATTAAGCCTCAGGAAGCAACTTGCAATCATGAAATATTTTGTGTAGGACTTGTGTATGTACTAAATATCTCATGCAATCTGTGAAGTAAGTTAGTAATATTTATACTTGCAGGCATAAAATTATGTCTTTTAATGCCCAATGTCAAATAATAAATTTAAGAATAGATTTCAGGAGTGGTAACCTTTACCTTTCTGTATCTTCAGCCAATGCTTTCTCTATAGTGTTTCATGCAAGATAGTCCTGTTCCTAGTTTTCTTCCAGGGTAGAGGTGAGAGAAATAACAAAAGAAGTTTTTATTACAATGTAACTGTGAAAATTGTCTCCTTTTCAGATTGGGAAGAAGAACAAGTCAGCAGTCCAAATATCTTGCGGCTTATTTATCAAGGGAGGTTTCTTCATGGCAATGTGACATTAGGAGGTATGAAAATAATTTTCATTATGCATGTTACAGCCAGGCATAGGGGCTATTTATTTACAGTGCAGTAAATACTACTCTACTGTTCAAGATCACAGTATGGCTTGCTATATGCTATTTTTCCTCTGCATAGAGCGACATTGTATTTTTCCATCTTGTTACCACTAGTTGTTAAACTTCGGGAGGTACCACTTGCTAAGTCAGGTCTCCTCTTGCAGAAAGAAACAGTAATGCTGCTTTTATTTGTTGTCTTTCTAAATGGAAAATTTTGTTCCGTCTCTGGTACAGTGCACTTGCAGGGTAAGCTACTTCATAAATGTCTGAAGTATTTTAAAATGTTAGATATACTTTATGATGATGATTGGTTAAACAATACTTTCAACCTTAGTGCAATGAAGGAAGACACCGCATGAATGAGAATGAGGGGAAGCATTCTTGCTGTCCAGTGCTCTCCCAGGGATACAATTGCATAGTTATGGGAAAACAAAAGTAAATGGCTTCACTTCATATGCTACGGAAATGCAATTCAATTATGCCCCCTTGTGGCAAGTGTTTTACCACAATTATATATTTTGATGGGTATCTTTGATAGAGATATGACACAAATTTATAATAATAATCTTTTCTTTTGTAGGTAAAAGTTGCCACTGTGAATATCAACTATATCAATGACTAAATAAAATGAGACTTTCTTCTCTGGGCCAGTTTAAAAATACATTAATACTTCTGCTTTCTGTGTATGATCAGATTGCTCATGCATTTGGTAACTGAGTGCAATACAGAGAGGAGAATATAATACAAAATCACCAAGGAAATGTTTTTGAACTTAAGATGAACCTGAAAAGAGTATTTCTGGATTGCTTACGGTGATCTTTCCGTGAAGAAGTGACTGGGATGATAGAGCCATTGATTTGCTTTTTACATTACCGATGTTGGCTAGTGATGTACTTTTAGACTAGATTTACTCTCCATATAAATCAATTTTTAATGCTGCTATATATACAAACAAGATCATTGTCAGTTCAGCTGGGAGAACTCAGAAATTTTTATTCACTCTTTAATTTGTATGTTTACCAGGTGCCAATGAGTGCAGGTAGTAGCAGTTGGAGCAGGGTTGAAAGACAAATGTTAAGTCTTGGATCACCTCTGCAATTTGAGATCCTAGTCTTACCCTACATTTTCCAGTCAAGGATAGCTAAATGGGATTTTTCTTTGTTATTCATCTCTAGATGTTGCTCTTTACACCAGTGCTAGTTCCCTTTAGTGCCATTTGTCTAAGTCTGAAACAACTTTGAATATTTGTTTAATATACTTAATATATTGTTTAATGAGTTAAGCTGAAAAATAATAGCTGTGTGCTGTTGACTCTTGCATTAACTCAGGATTTTGAACACTTGGGTTCAGGGCATTTTTGTTCATTCTTAATCATTCATGCGTTGCAATTTAATCATCGTGATTTTACCCTAAGGATCTTAAATGTGTACTAGTGTTTTTCAGAGATCTTTCTGTTACTGTATTGTTTTAAGAAAAAGAATCCCCAAAACACTGCCTTACTTCAGTACTAATGAAGTTATCTGGAGAAAGATTATACAGCTGAAAGGGGAACAGCAATTCATGAAGCAGCCCAAAAAGACCGTTACTTCAGTTTGCAGTGTTCATTAGATGTAACCCTAAGGGAACCTGGTTATCGTTAAAAGAAGGAGGTGGGGGGGAAGGAAGTTCTTGCTAAACACAATAATTGAGTTTCTTATGCTGTTGGAATACAGTTCCATGAAACTTTTCTATCTGCAGCTTTCTATAACTGAGTAGTTGTATTTGCTTTAGGTGATTAGGAAATATTGAGTGGAATTTGGACCTCCTGTGTACTGAAAGTCACTTTATCACCTAGTGAAACAAAAGTTTCCAAGGAAGCAGTTTGGTGTTTTCTTTTTTAACAGGAGTTCATTTTTGTTCACATTTTAAAATGACAATGTAATGTTCTAGTTGTAAACTCACGTGTCTACATAGTATCTTTATGAATTTGAGACTCCTATAAACTAAGAAGCCTCAAAAAATGACAGCTTGATAGGAAAAAACTAGCTTTTGAGTGAAAAAAATTATTGTAAAGGAACCCTCTCTTCAGCCAGCTTCTCTGAATGGACTGTCACTACAAAAACAGTAGAACTAGTGGCGTTGGAAGTGGTAAAGAAAAATAGACACCTCTGTAAAGCTTGCTGTGCTGCTCTTGCCTGCAGTGCTTGAGCCACACTGTTCTGTTGTGTCCTGACTGTGTAAAGGGTTGGGGAATTAGCTAGCAAGGCAGAATCCATTGTTCACCTTCCAACAGGAAATTTCATCCTTTAGCTAAATATTTGATCTGCAGTTTGCACTTGAGAGAACATTAATGAGAGAGGTAATACATAATTGACAGTTCTCCATTTCTTGTTAGATAATTGTAATCAGCAACATTTTACTTCTGTATTTAGGGGGGAGGGAGGAAGAGAAGCCAACCCACCTTGTGTCATACACATACCAAAAGAGGGAGTGAAAAGTGAATTATGACAATAGAAAATTTGGAATAGGAGTGGATTTAAACAGATAGGAAAGGTATTAAAAGTTTAGTTTAAATGGGAGAAAGGGGTGAGAGAATAAAGAGAAGAGCTGGAAAGGATTACTGAGCATAGGCTGGGGTGCTCAGATTCTGTTATGGTGCTCCAAGTAAGAAGCTGGAAATTGCTAATAAAAACTTGTATGAGCTATGCAAACAACTAGCTGAAATTAGTTAATTGAAATATTAGCATACTTCTACTTGATTACTGTAAATAATTAATTGCCACAGCTCACTAGTCAAGTCTCCAAGTGTCTTGATGTTACGAAAGATGTCCCTAATGTGATTAGTTTGTACTATTTTGCTCTTTCTGTAATGGCTTCTTAAGAGTTTGTCATGAAGACAATCCTTTTCCATTGAGTTTAACAGACTGTTAATAAGCGCTTAGCAGAGTTTTCAGTTGTATCACAGAATCAAGTACCCAAAATACTTTATCCCTGTCAGACTTCAAGCTGTCAATAGCTTCTAGTTGCAGGCACAGACAGCACTTCAAGTAAAATAAGCAACTTTCAGATCTGATGTTCTATAGAGATGGCTTTTCCCAAAGTACAGCTACTTCAAAGAAGCTTGTGGAGCTGTGTATCCTTCTGTATGCTTAACCTGTGTTTTAATCATAACTCACATTTTCAAACAAATACATAAGCAATGAACATGATTTAGTAGCAGTGTTGTAGCTAGGCTTGTGTTGAATATGTGTAGTAACGGAACACTAGGTTTATATTTTTTTATTACTGAATTTTGAACCTGTGCTGTAGTGATTAAAATTGGCATTTTTCTCTTCAGTTACTTTCAGGTTTATTGGGCATTCATTATGAATTTATTCACTTAAAAATGCCTTGGTGCACTGTTTGTGAAAATAGAAGAGGTAAATTGAATTTGAGAGGACAGATTCTACTCAAGTCAGAATGATTTGTGTGTTTAGGGTTAAATTCTTCTTACATTTATCACTACCTTTTTTCCCTTTGTAATGTGGGGAGGACAAAATTTAGAGCAACTTTACCTTACATTTCTCAGCAAAATAATCAAGGAAGATGCTTAGTCTTAGGAGCTGGAGAGAGGACACAAAACTGAAGTTATGTAAAGAACTTGTAAAAATTAACTCTGCACACACACACACACACACAATAATTGGAAGATGTCAAAGGTCAGAATATTGAATCTGGCAGTAAGAATCTGCTGAATACCGTGAACAACAGAGAATCCTTTCATTTCAAGGAGACTAGAAGTTTTCATAAATATTATACTACAGTGCTAAAACTATAAATACAGCACTTGTTGGTATGCTTAAATCAGGATGTGAAAATGATCGTTTTAGTTTTAGAAACAAGCAGAATGAATTGTGGAAAGCTTCAGTTTTGTTATTTTGTGTTAGTAAAGTTCACAAAAGCAGCTTTGTGACAGTTACCTTATCTGATTTAAAATATATTAAGTTTGATATTTTTCACATGCAGCCGATGTTACAGACTAATAATAAAAGGAAAGATGCAGACATTCTGTATTTCGGAAAATCTGTATCGTGGATCAAAGTATGTTTTAGGAAAATCTGTTTTGCAGTAGTGGCTCCGCATTTTGATGTCTTGGGAGTAACAATTTAGTGGCTGAATTAGCCACTTTTTTGCATCCTTATCAATGAAGAGTTCTTAGCACCTCAGTTGGCATGAATGCCGACTTCTACTTTTACTCAAAAGAGTAAGGCTAGGTTTCCTAACAGGAATATTGTGTCACTAAGAACACAATGCTTTAAGTGATTATTATCAGGTCCCAAGACCCTAATCTACAAAGCTGTAGCCAGATATGCCTTGAAATCCATCTAGTAAGCAGTTCAAACCTAACGGTATGAACTTTTTGAACAGATGCTAATCCAATTATAGGTAGTTTCAACTGGGTGTTTTGAAGAATGAAGCCTGCTGTAATGTATTAATTAATCTCCCTTTCTCCTTTTGCAGCATTAAAACTTCCTTTTGGCAAAACAACAGTGATGCATTTGGTGGCTAGAGAGACGTTGCCAGAGCCAAACTCTCAAGGTATGCTGTGCACTAGAGGTATTTCTTACTCAAATACATGGCAAAGCAGTCAGATCTCTTACAGGCTTTTTGAGTATTTCATAGTAGAGAAAAGTCAAGTCCTTCTGGTCTTTCATGAAGCGAGTAATGGAATGCTTTTGTACCTGTCGTTTATAGAAAACTAAGAAATTAACTTTCTGGCTTAGCTTTTTTGTAAAATGCAGAAATTTACTCAAACCTTAAAAGCTTTCATTTTTATTGTGTAAAAACTACTCCTGATTTATGGTTCAATTATGTATGCATATGTATAATAATAAATATTTTTTTTACTAAAAGTAATTTTAAAAACATACTTGTATCAAGCATACTTGCACATAAAACAGCGTAATTGCTTTAGAAATGACATGTAAATAAAACTCTTTTTGCTCCACAGGTCAAAGGAACCGTGAAAAAACTGGAGAAAGCAATTGCTGTGTAATCCTGTAAACCCTGTTAGCTTTACCTGCTAAGTGTGATGTAATATAGTCTTTGTCTTTCATGCTGCTGGAATAGAAGAGGCCCTACCTTGCTTCAAACACCTGTAGGAAGAGCCTGTCTGTAAATCCATGGAACTGAAATATTACACGAACACTGTCTCATTAGTCTTTTTTAAAAAAAAAAAAAGAGAAAGATCTATGAACACTTTCATTGTTTGGTTTTGGTTGTTTGTTTTTTGTTGGTTTTTTTTTTAATTCCTGCTTTTTGTGTGCTGAATAATTTTACAGTACATCAATTCTTGAAAGAATTCAATCTCCAGGAAAGTTAATGTGTTCTTTTCCATAGCGGGAATCATTTTGCTACCACAAAAATCTCCATTAACCGGATCTAACCAGTCAAGCTTTCTAGATGCAATTTGCACTAAATACGGTTGACAGTATATTTCTCGTCAACAATCTCTAACAATATTTGAGACACCTAGTAATAACCTTCAATGTATAATGCAACACTGGAAAATGGTTTATCTATAATTAAAACAAATCTCACTTATGGCCAAATCAAAGGAAAAACTGTTAAGTCAATTATAACTAAGTCAACCTTGGTGGCCGAACTGGCACAGAATACTAACGAAACCAAGTCTAACTATATATATTTTCACTGCAACAAATAAAAAAAACTATGTGCCTGTAATTTAAGAGCACTCTGTAGAGGGCTGCTGAAACTGATTTTTTTTCATTACTGCACGCACTCTGATCTCGTACATTAGTTGAGTGCTTATTCAGACAGCACAAACAAGTGCAGAGAGTGCATTTCCTAGCCTTAATATGGGAGGGGTAATTTCCTGTAGTTCATAGGCTTTTATTATTGTGCATAAATGTTAGAAAACATCATTTACTAATCAATTTTATGTATTTGAATATTGGCAATTGGTGTTTTTCAGTCATTTTCTCATCTGTACCTTAGTGTCCAGTGTCATGCTTACTCATTAGAGACTTCAAAAGAATTATTAAAGTTTAAAAAGCAAAAAGAAAAACTTCTGCCATAGTATTAGTTTTGTTTCTTTACATACTCTGCATTTGGTGTTAGTGCTTGCAATTGTATTAAAATCAGAAGCTGATTTTTGAAGGCATACATAATTAAAAAGGATGCCATTCTTTTATTTCATATCAATAATTTAAATGTTGATATGCTAAAGAAATTTGCACAGCACTAAAGCATGAGCTAGTTTCATCTAAACCTGTAAAAAATAAAAATAAAAAATTAAAAAATATTAAAGATTTTATATTTTTTCACTGGGGAGGAATTCTTCCTGGGTGAAACTACAAATATGTGTAGAATATATTTAATAAAAATCTTATAAAATACATAACTATAGAAGTTAAATATAGATTGGCGTGTAGTATAATAGACCAATATTCCATATAAATAGCTTTAGCCTTTAAAAAAAATGAGTCACAGGTTGACATTGTGTTCTGTACTTAAGTGTCCACAACTCTTACAGATGTTCTGTGTAATTGTTTTTTCGAATGATTGGCATCATTCAAATGTAATCAAATGTTATTTTATTCATTGTTACTGCTTTGATGAAATGCTTTATATGCAGTAGATTTACAAAAATATTGTTCATACTGATCAGAATTAAATTTGTATAGAGCAGAGTTTTAAAACAAATTGTAAATAGCACTAAACATTTTCTTTCTGCAACCTGTACTGATAGACTCTTCTGTAAACTAAATAAAAGAATATTGTAGTGCATTTTGGTGGTGTTTTAACGGTTGTTATTGGATCTGTAACTACTTTTACTAATACTTTTTGATCTGGAAGCTAAGTAAGGACTCAGTTTTATTAATTAAAAAAAAAAAAAGGTGGGGAGAGGAGGGTGGGAACCTGCTGAAAACTGCTAATGGGATTTATCACTTCAGTTTTGTTTTCCTTTCATGGCAAAAGAAGTGGCCCAGAAGTTTTTTTTTCTGGAGAAGAATGCGAGTATGGACAGTTGCAAATGTACAGCCATGTCATACCTGGCATACCTCACAGAAGTTACGTGCTCATACTGTAAGTGTTTGTAGTCTTCAACCGTCAAGAGCATACAAATACCTCTTAGGGTGCTGGGAACTGAGATGACAGCATTGTGTGCTTACTGCCTGAATAAATCTTGGGAGGGAGGATTTCCTTGTACTCTGCAATTTAGTTGCTAAATAAGGAACTGTAGGGACACAAACCTTTTATTTATTTTTTTTTTTTTAAAAAAAAAGCTTGATAAACATTGGCTTGAGAAAGCTACTAGGAGCATGCTATCATCTTTAATTGTAAAGTGAAACTTCCCTCTCCCAAAATGCTGACCACCTAAGTAACACAGGCTCAGATAGGAAATGGCTATGACAATACATGAAGAAGAAACAGGCTGAGGCAGGACATGTTTTGTTAGTTAAGCAAGTGATTTGGATGCATTGATTTTGAAAACTGAATGTTTGAAGTGTAATCTTGGTTTGAAAAAGTAGCTAGGTACTTAATACAGTATAAGTGCATGAAAATCCAGTAGCTTCTGGTTAAAATATTTGTCGAGCTTGAATAGCAAAGTATGTGGAGTTCCCTTTTGTTGAAATGAATAACATGTATATATACACATGTTCAAGCAAATCCTTAAATGCTGCTTGGCATTTGTAGTGTCAGCTTGCCAAAATAACTCCTGCAGAAAGTGGGTAGAACCACTGCCTTAATTTTCGGGCAAATTGTCAGAGCTCTGCCCATTGCAGAGCATTTCTGTTGCAGTGTGAGGCAAGTGGAAAACTTGGGGGGAGAGCTGCTAAAAGATTTGTGCTTTTTTCCTTGGATGCTTTGTATTGTGGATTGTGTATTTGCCAAAACAAAAGCAGTAGCTCTTAATCCCAGATTCCTCAGCCTTGCTAAAGTTCAGGCATATGCTTCTCTTCTGTGTTGAGTCGAGAGGATACTTGTGGCCCCAAAAGATTAAAGCTAAGTCTTTGCAGGGTCAGGCTGTCAATATGTTGAAGAGTTTGACATTTGATTTTCACTGTTAGATAGAAATTATATTTTCCCTATGGATAAGTTAATAGGTGTCATGAAGGAAGGAGGGGATGAATTGGAGCCTTTCATATTCTAAAATATCATGAAGGGACCACATCTGTCTCCCATACCATTGTGTGGTTATCAGTCATAAATTAATATTCACACGTGAGGAATAATATCTGGTAGCAATGAAAGTACTCTGTAACTTCTGTTTCTTAAATGGTAGCAAAAATGTGATTGTTGAAACAGTCTTAGGGATAAGCTCAGCTGCTGGAGGAAGAAAGTATGGCCACTGTAATGTTAAAGGCTTTGCTAAGGTACTACATTGATATTAACCCAGTGCTGATCTCTGCAGTCTCTGAATATCTTTCCTTAGTACGCTGCATTTACATCAGGAGGAACAGTGATTTAATCCAGAAGGTAAATACATGGCACTCTGAAAAAGCTTCCTCCTTCTCTTACAGGTAAGAAGGAAGGCAGCTATTTCTGGGCTGGCCAAAAGTTGAGAGTTTCTGCTGCTGCTTTTTGGGGAAGTGAAGATTGTGTATTTTGTGGTTCTGGGTGTGCTCTGATAAGATTTATACCAGTCTGACTTCAAGAAGCAAACAGGAAGGTGGATGTACTTCTCCATCTAAAATGCTCCCGCTAACTTTATGCTAATTAAATGGGTAAGCTTAAGCAGATCTTGTGCTGTACGTCCAACATAAAGTGGTGTTTAGACCATTAGCAGCAGTTGCACCATTGAAACTGATGGGAATTCTGTGCTTAAATCAGAGGAAGTGCCAAGATCTACTGAGATTCTTAAAGGAGAGTTCTTACCCTCTGTAATTCTTCTGAAGTACTTAGATTCTTCCTAGATACTCTATCTTGGCCATAACTTGTCAGCATAAAGCTTTTTCTCAAGAGCACAATAAAAGGCATTTGTTGTTATTCAAGAGGCTGACAGTAATACATAGTTTATGATAAGTTGTGAACAGTCCTCGTAAGGTAGCAGCATACCTGTCATTCTGTGCCACGTGTACATGCCTGTGAAGAGGTTTACAAGCTAATTTGCTTACCAATTTATTATACTAGACTGGAAAATTACAAAACCCCTCTTTATGCTCTGGGTATTTCCAATAATATAGGATTAACTTCTGTTTTGTTTGTTTTTTAAATTGATAAGGTTTTTTTTAATTCACTGGTCATTCCTTTTCCAGATTAGAAAGTGGTGAAGGTTATTAAAGTTGAGCTCACAAAAATTAAGGAAAATTTAATGGTACCTTATCAAACTCATGGAATGGATCACAGTGACAAATGAAGTTCAGCTTTGAATGTAAAGGATGACGTAGTTAGAGAAAGCAAAGTATACTCGCACAACTCTTGGGGTGTAAAATTGCCTGGATCAGTCCAGGACCAAGTTCTGGACATCATGGGCAAACACTTTGCATTGCATGTTCCTTTGGGTTTTGAAAATGATAACAAAAATAATGAGACAGCTGAAATATAGAGCTTGAAGGGAATGAAAGGTTAAAATAGCTGCAGTTATAACTAACACAGAGAAAATGGATGGAGAACTTCTGTTTTTGTCTTGTAGCTTTATTGGTCCAGTTTTTACATTTGTCTTTAAAGCAGAGGTGACAAATTCAAATCCGGTAGAAACATTTTTCATGAAATCAATGGCACGCACTTCCACCAGAAGTCATTTGAGGAGAAAAGCTGAGCAAGATATAAAAGGAAAATGGATCATTGTCTCGATGAAAATTGATAGGATTTCCAGAATTATCATAATTAGTGATGCCAAACTTCTTGTCAACAAGGTAGTAATTTTTGTCCTTCAGACATTACTTCAACTTTCAATGAAGAGCCCAACTCTTAGGGGGAGAAATGCTTCTGGCGCATTACCACCTGCATTACGTACAAGCAGCTGCATCACATGAGCCCCAGCCTGTGCAGGACAAGTGTGTTGCGTACCCTGGTAAGAGTTTTATCTCTACAAACCTGCTGCTTCCTGACTTTTGGTCAGAGTCAAGGTGATGTTTGTGCTTTCTGGAGCAGGCTTGAGGGAATAAGCTACTGTGCTTTAGCTGGTGGAGAATGTGAACTGCAGCCCTAAGGGCAGAGGTTAGCGCCTCTTGGGCGGTACCAGAGGGAAGCGCCCTGCTTTCATCAATTCAGAGGACACTGGATTTGTAGGTTGTAAATGTTTTGACTCTTCTACCAGAAAATGCTCCAGCTCCTAATTACCAGGGTGAAGTAGCTCAGATTGTGAATGAGGGGCGTGAAGGGGATGGTATTTGGTCACTTCATGTGGCTTTCAGTTGTTGCCTGGCAAAAAAGGGGATTGGGATCTTGCACCAGTCATTGCGGGGGCGGAGTAGCAGAGTGGAACTGTCTGTAGAGGTTAGATTTGAAGAATAATATTTTTTAAAAAATCTGTGATACTGGAAGTCAGCTCTATGCTGGATGGATGATACCGGACTTGCAGACTGAGACAGGGAAATGTGTACTGGTGTCTGTGTTACCTTGTACTGGGTGTGCATGGCAGGTTTTGGGAGCCGGGGGCTACAGGGGCGGCTTCTGTGAGAAGATGCCAGAAGCTTCCCCCGTGTCCCACGGAGCCAGTGCCAGCCGGCTCCGAGAGGGGCCCACCGCTGGCCAAGCCGAGCCCATCGGTGATGGTGGCAGCGCCT